>JAVJGJ010000047.1:78285896-78296297 GCA_035590215.1 Microhierax caerulescens | reverse complement strand
TATACACATAGAGCTCAGTCTGCATATGGTAAGAATGGAATGTCAAAAATGAGATGGTTTTCGAGTAACTTTATGTTTATAGTTACAGTCACAGGTCTTCTTTTTTTATGCTTGGTTTCCTTTCGAAACCACGGTCTAGACATTCTCAGATCTGCACTCGGTTCACAGAATGACATTTTTACATAGAAGTCTCCTTATTGATCAGTAATCTAGGAGGATGTTAGGGTCAGGGATCCAAGGGTCTGCATTTTTATATGCGTACCACTTTGTTTCTTATGATAGGACTGATAGTCAAGTTTGAATTTAATTATGTACATGGATTGAACTGGCAAAGCAGTACATATTTTTAAATTAATACAGCATAGTTGGTTTTTACTAGATGTTCAGTTATGGTACCTGTGATAAATCCTTCTAATGTTGATTGATTGCACAAGTATAGGAAGCAGGACTTGATTCTGCAGTTGATGTTTTAAAGGATAAAACTCACATGTGTGTGCCTGTGAGAAATGTCAACTGTACAGGTATGAGTTTTTGTAGAACAGTAGGTCTCATTCAGTTTTCATTGCCTGAACACCATCCTAACAATGTCAAATGGGCTGTAACAAATGGCAGCAATAAATCTGTAGTTTTGTCAGATCTGACGTTTATTATTAGTGAAGGACTAGTGGAATACACAGCATATTCTAATTCTAATTCATATATATGTGTTCTGCAGATCTGCAAAGGTGTTTTCAGGAAGCTGTGTGACAACCCTAGTCAAGCAGAATAGTCAGTCCCAGTGCTGGACAGCAAGCATTTAAGCAAGCTGATGCACTGTTTCACTATGTTTAAAAGCCTTTTGCATCAATAACCTGCATGAAGGATCCAGAAAGCATGATCCTGCTAAAAAGTGACTTAAAGTAAATTAGATTGAGTAGTCACTGTGTGTTCCTACAACAGTGCAAAATGAATTGCCTTGAACATCCCATTGCCTTAGGAGTTTGCAGGATTATTTTTTTTTTCCCCCTAGTGAATCAGCTGTCTAATTTGGTGCATCACGGTTCTTTTCCAGTCTCCAGCATCTACATAACAGTATCTGAGTTTTTGCTGCTGTAAGAAACTGGGGAGAGGGAAAGGGGTGAAGTTCTGCTTACAGATGGAAGAGGCTGCCAGTTAGCAGGTCGGTGATAGGTAGCCCCCATGATGAGCAGAGCATTCTAGCTCCCCAAGTCTGAGCTGGTGGACCAAGAGGGTGGCACAGGTCAGGGCTGTAAAGGCAGTGCTCCGGGGGGGATGTGAACGGTGGAGTGCAGTGGTACCTTTGCCTAGCACAGGGCAAGACTGCCATGCACCCATGTGCAAGGAGAAGCTCCCATCTCAGCAGGATCTCAGTCAAATCTGGAATTTGGACAGGAAAAAACATCCATGTACTGTGACTCATAGTATATTGCCTCTTCTAGGAGCTGCATCTCAGTGCCTTAGCTCCTGGTGAACTCCCAACTCATGGGAGTCAGGAGCCTTGAGTACAAGACTCAAGACTCGGCTGTGCACTGTGCAGCTGCTTCTATGCCTGCAGAAATCCCTAAGCCCCTGTCCAGCACAGCAGGAATGGTCAGTGGACAGTCCTTCTGCACCAGTGTGCCTTTGGTGAAGGCTGGAGTCTTGATAAATTTGGAAACGTTTTTGTATTTCTCTGTCCATTATGAGCAATATAACCCCTTTAGGCCCATTTGTGGGCAGCTATGCAAGTATTAGTCAAAGATGCTTTAGTGAGACAGACAGACAGTCTGAGAGCTCTGGACTGAAAAACAAAACTAACTAAACTTCTGCTTGCATCTCATAGGCTAGGGCTGGTACAGGTGATGACTGCTCCTGATCTCATTGACATTCTCTGGAGTTGGTTTTGGTATCTGCACCAGGCATTGCTGTTATGTGAATTATGTATGTAATGTGAATTATAGTGAAGCATTTATGTACCCAGGTATATAATCACCTCTAGCTGTGTTTAAGACGTATATAGGAGTTGAACTGAAAAAAATATTTGTGTTACCCTATTAAATAAAGTAGGAAAGTTTCTGGAAGCCAGATGCTGAGAAGGATTTTCTGTCCATGTTTTAGCATAAACATGCTTTGCAACAGTGTGTGCATGCCACAGAGCATCTGTAACAATCATTGTAAACCAATTTGAACTTTGTAGCTGGACTGATACTTTTGAAGTATCAGCAGAAAGATACTCTGCTCTCTGCATCTTGAAAAGCAGAAATGTCTTTTTATTTACTTAAGATCAGGAAAACAAAGTCAACCCTGCAGAGGTTCTGGGTGTGTATTTCTAGAGAACCTTTATGTTGGACCTCATTTTACCACTTGTAGACTGGATGAATAACTGAGCCTCAGTGAGATTGCTTTTGTCCTTCATCTGTTTCAGTGAAATGACAATATTTCATTTAATCAGGAATAAATTTTTCATTATTGCTTTAGAATGGCTTCCTGTGTGTTCTGAATCATACCCCTGTGCTTCTTTCTCCAGCTTCAGACCAATTCTGTAGTGAAAATTCTTTGCTTCATTGCATAATACAAATAATAT
This sequence comes from Microhierax caerulescens, assembly GCA_035590215.1. NCBI lineage: Eukaryota > Metazoa > Chordata > Aves > Falconiformes > Falconidae > Microhierax > Microhierax caerulescens. The sequence continues at coordinate 78,293,734 of JAVJGJ010000047.1, read as the reverse complement.
GGCTTTCTCTATAGTGCAGAATGTTATAAAGTTAATAGATATAGCACAGATTTTACTTTAATTTTCAGTTAAACTTACTTACCATGTTCTGTTCAGGGAGAAAAAGGAAATAGAGGTTTTCCTGGACTGAAGGGATCAATAGGAATTGGCCTTCCTGGACCAAAGGTAAATCCTGGGTTTGCAGTAAAGAAAAAAAGGTAATTTTTTTCTTCCTTTAGTTATTTGGTGTGACGGTTGTTTGAAGATAAATAGAAGGCAAAGGCTTTGCCTTGTATAGCTAGCAAGGTAAGTGCCTACTACTACTTGTCAGCTTTGAAGCCTGTGAAAATCCTAATTGTCATTGGGAACCAGACTCTGAAGTAGGATCTAGAATTAGGTCATACCTGTTAGCAGGAGAATAGTATTAGTCAAATTATGTATTCAGTTATCTTGTATTCAGTTATCTTAGACATTTTCAGGTATTACAAAAACCTCTTCTTTTGCCAGGCTTTGGGGAAAAAAAAAAAAAAAAAAGTCTTTTAAGGGGTTTGTTTTATTTAATTTGTGGGATGTTTTTACAATGATTGAAGCCCAAGCTTCAGTCTTTCTTTACTGAACAGCTTCAGGGTTGATATAAAAATTTTAAGAATTTCCTGCAAGTACTTATTCCTATCTAACAAATTTTGCACAAAGAAAATTTAAATACTTTGGCTATTAGTGATTTTCAGATGTACAGCTTCTGATGGGAGCAGCCTAACCAAAGGAAACCAAGGCTCATGGCCAGTGTGGATGATGTGCAGACCAACTAACTATATACATACACAAGTGAGAAAGAAAGTGTGCCCAGGCAGAATGTGCGTTGATGTAAGTGCGTAATGTGGTACACCACCACCTTTAATTCGCAGCATACGCCTGGGCCAGCTGGGCAGCCCCTCTGCAATAATGGCAACACAGCTGAAATACTGAATTTATTGTGAAGGCTCTGTCTGGAAAGCCTGAGCAAAAACCCATGGCAGTCTTCATGGGAGAGCAGAGATGATCAGGCTGCCTAACTTTCAGTTACCCAAACAAAAGTTCAGTCCCCTCTGCAGTCACCTGAAGCAGGCATTCAGAACCCCAGATATTTGTTGCCATGTTCATGGTACTGTGGTCTACGCTAGCTCACATTATGCAGCACTTGCTCAGACTTCTGTACTATTCAAGCTACTGCAGCTTGGAGTTTTTCTACAGTAGTGAGTATCAAGCTTTTTCACACAGATTCAAATTTCTGCCTCCTAATTCTGTTTTCTCTCAGATGCCAAATGCTACATACTATGATAATAACAGCAGTGTTTTCACTGTTCTTTATATTCATCTTGTATCTTGATTAATCTTTGTGACCCAACGTAAATCTCTTCAAATACAATGTTTCTGTTTGCTATTAATATAGCAGACTTGTCACACGTGAAAAGGAATGGTTTAGTTCAGTAGGAGTTTCATGTAAGTGCCAAATACCTAAGAGATCAGCTTTTAGTGTATTTGTATGGAAGAGAGTAGCAGTACCACTGCAGTCAATAGATCATATTTGCTCTCCCTTATGCTGACATTAACTCTGATGAGGTTAGATGCAATTTGTGGACAAGTAATGGAAAGTAATATCTTGCTGGATATTTTGATTTTGTGAAATGGTATAGAAACTTTCTTCCAAGAGCTGACTTAGTGGAGCCTGGTTTTCTTAACACTCTGGAGGAGCTGTGCACCATTTTCAGCTTTACACCAGTTTGAATAAGGCCAGAATCAGACTGAGAGAGTCAAAAGGATTCCTTAAAATTGACAGCAATCACCACGGCGAATGCTGTAGTACAGGAGGTATCTGTGTGATTCCATTGGCTGGGTTATGACTAACAATATAAAAATGGACAGAAATCTAGATAAATGTCTAAGCTTTAAAGTTTCAAGTGAAATGTAAGGTGGTCAGAAATTTCCAGAGAGAAGTAAAAAACTGTCCTGCACAGTCTCCTTCTTGAAGAAGTATCTAATTTAGAACCTGAATTTTTTGATAGTATGTTTCATACCTGCATTTTATGTGAAAATATCTCTTGAAATACCATGTTGAACCCTTTATCTTTTTGGAAATTGAAAGGTCTAGTCACTTGAGGAAAAAAATGCAGAATTTCTTTTAAACGTGAAACTATTCATGCCTGTTCCTTTGTTCTTTGCAAGCTCCCAGTTTTTCACATGAGTTCTATACAAAGCTGATGTGACTTTCAGTACATTGACTGATCTGAGACAGTTACATCTCTCCATAGGTCTGAATTAACATCTACTATAAATACTGGTTTAGAGTCCAAGAAAATCAAAGAAGAGTAAAAAATCATATATTGTCAACATTTGCATAAAGATGTCCTTACCCCTCACTCCTGAATTAAGGTCATTTTTCATAGAAATATCTTAAAGATCTTCTTACTGCCCATCTTGCTTTCTCTGAGAGCCTGCTTTCAGATACATTCATAATACATTCAAAATACACAACACACACACACACAAAAAAACCAACCAAACAAACCAAAACCACCTCAAAACACCAGCAGAGAATTTATCTAAAAGCTCACTGACCCATAACTCCAGCTCTGTCAACAAAACTGGAGTTACTGACTTTAATATGGTTGTTTTAAACTAGGGAGACTATGGAGATAAAGGTGATCCAGGGAGCAAAGGTGCCAAAGGAGAGATTGGAGACCCAGGACCTCCAGGACCAAAGGTAAAACACATTTTCATATTACTGAATTTTACATAATAGAAATTAGACAAATTTGGCTTTCGTTAATTATCGTACTCTACATGTTTTCAGGGAATTTGGGGAAGAAAGGGTGAACCTGGTCTTTCGGTAAGTACATGAATGAGTTACTATAAAACATAGGAGTTTATTTTGGGAAAATATTTAAAGGTTATTATATTTAATCTTTAAATTTTTAATAATAATTTTTTTAAATAAAAATAACCTTTAAAAGGTTATTATTAAAGGCGAGTGACGTTATACAAGGTAGTTTATGGGGCATTGCATCGCTTGCATGTTTAAAAATAAATAAATAAATAAATCCAGCATTCTTAAAACTAGAACACACAGCAAATTAATTAATACTCCTTTTCAGAGAGAAGAAGTTATCAGACTTATCAACGAAATATGTGGTAAGCATTCCAGTATGGAAAAAAAGTAGTTCTAATAAAACACACTGAATGTATATTGACTGAATGGATTTGTCCTCTGCCCGTTCATGTGTAAGGATATCATTAATGTGAAAACAATGTTCGCTGTGTTGCCAGAGCTATACTGGAAGTAATTTGGTCCAGCTCTGTTTCTATGTATCAGTATCAGTAACTATAAATGAATTCATTAATTGAGCTTTAACTGACCTCAAATCTGATATATGAGTTCAATTCAATATGAGTTCAATTTTATGAAGGTGGTTTCTCATAAAATGTCTAAAATGGTTATTCTTCTAGGTTGTGGTATCAGATGTAGAGTAACACCACTGGAACTAGTATTTGTCATTGACAGTTCAGAAAGTGTTGGACCAGAAAACTTCAATATTATCAAAACTTTTATGAAAACAGTCATTGACAAGGTATTGGCCAACCATGCTACGACCCGCATTGGCGTTATCAACTTCAGCCACAAAGTGGAGTTGGTGTCTTCTCTGAAGCAATACACAACCAAAGAGTACCTGAAATCAGCTGTTGATAAAATGCCCTACTTGGGAGAAGGCACGTACACAGCTTCTGCTATGCAAGAAGCCATTCAGTTATTTCAGGCAGCACGCCCGGCAGTAAGAAAAGTGGCCGTTGTAGTAACAGATGGACAAGCAGACACTCGTGATAAAGTACAACTGAACACTGTAGTAAGAGAGGCCCACGCTACAAATATTGAGATATTTGTCATTGGGATCGTTCAAAGGACTGATCCTCATTATGATGATTTTCTGAAAGAAATGAAGCTCATTGCAACAGACCCTGATGAAGAGCATGTTTACCAGATAGATGACTTCATGACACTTTCAGGTAAAAGAAACTATTCTAGTAAGAGGAAACCTGAAATAAGCATGTAAAAGAGTTTGGCTTTTCCCATAGCAAGGCAAGGCAGCCTGCTGAATGGAAGCTTGCGTGTCCCTTTTGGATGTGGCTCGCTCTGCTGTTTCTCTTCCTCTTTGGCCACATGAAACTTTTGCCAAATTTTTACCTTTCATTCCAGAGAGGCGCAGAATTCCATCCTCCTTGACACAGCACCTCTGTCTCCGTCTCGCTCTATTTCACGTGGTTCTTGTCAGTCTTGGAGTCCCTCCACCATCTCTGACAAGCACTTTTTGGTTTTTTTTTTCTGAAAGTCATAGGTAAACCTATGCTTTCATCCTGATTCTAGTGGAAAAATGGTGGAGCAACACACAAGGGAATGGGATCTGATAGTACACTGTATATTTCAAACTGTGGCTTGAAAAAATCCTGTGGCCACATCTGGAATCAGGAGAAAATCCAGAGGAAACCTATAATGAGCCATTAGAAAAAAAGTACATTGATCTAGACTGACCACAGACTAGCCCTATAAAGTGTATTTTTTGAGCCTAAACTTATTTTGCTGTGCTGAGCTCATGGATGGAGTTAAGTCTGGATTTAAGGTATTAACAGTGAGAAAAGAGTCCAAGCTAAGGTTCTGGTCCCAGCCTGGATTGAATTTAGGGCTCTGACCCAGGTTCCAGCATTCAGTGTAAAATTGTTCTCAGTCACTAAATTTTTTTGTGCAGTAAGTAGAATGTGTCACCTGGTTTTTCTTGTTCCTTCTTATATGTAAATACTTTCTTTCTTTTACTCTGTTTTTTTTTTCTTCACTTTTGAGATATGACTTCTGCTTAAAAAGGGACTTGGTATTTTTATCCATTAATTCTTAAAAGAACAAAAGGCCCTTAAACCCAAATAATTCAGAGAGTGCATTACTTTGTTACTTCTCATTTGCATTTTGACATCTTCTAAAGATTTAGCATTAATATTGCGCTACAACCTTGTGGTCTTTAGGTCATTAGTCTTTTCTTGATTACCCTGAATAAATTTCATCTTTTTCTTAATCTTTTCAGCTCTTGAAAATAAACTGATTACAAAAATCTGTGACAATATGTCTGAAGTCTACACCAGAAAAGATGATGTTTTATCTCCAAGTCCGGAATCTGAAATTACTAGCGAAGATGCTAATAGCCAGTTACCTAAAAAGACTGCTTCAGAGGTTTATATGCTCCCGACAGAAGGAACTGGTTACCCAGTAAGTAATTAAATAACAGTTCTCAAATGTTTTTAAAAGATGTGTGTCTTTATTTGAATTCAAATAGTCTTTATTTCACCATTCACCAGCCTTCCATACGCAAATAACATGTCATTTGGCTGGACCAAAAGATTTGAACAAAACTTCTAACATTAGAGTGAACTTATTTGTTGAGAACAGAAACTTACAGAAGAGGTAATACTGTTTTCTTAGTTGCAACAAATGTGAACAGTTGTCATATTTTTTGTAGTTCATCTTAGAAGTGAGTTAGAAATCTTACAGGTAGGTCTCTGTTGAGGCAGGCACATGGTGCATGTATAAGGTATTTATTTATTTCTGTGCAAGCTGATTGTTAGTGCAAGGCTTCTTGTCATGATCATACACTTTCCAGGTGTTACTAAGACTTTGGTATTGTTTTACTTTCCCCATTGGGCTGTTTGTCTGGGAGTCCTCATTCGTGTTACTTTTCGTACTCCAACTTTAAATTCCTTTTGCCCCACGTTGGGATTCTGCCCTCCAACATGGTGCTGCAGCACAGGTGGAACAGGTGGAGTTTAAATGCAACAGGTAAATATTTTCTGCAGGTCTGTATCACCTCAGTTCCCTGTTAGGTCTTTGGTATTTTTCAGCTACTGTCTTAGTATCATAGTAGGATCTTTGTCTCTTTTACGGTAGTGTATCAGCACTAACTCTCTAGCGTGTTTTTACTGCTTTGCCTAAAAATAGCTGCTGATAAAAATTGAGTGTTGCTTGCCCCATAACCTGTTGAATAAACTGCTGACCTACTTAATGTATAAACCTCTGTAGCTGCGTGGAATAGATATAGTGGACCACGGTACTGATATTTAAATATTCCGTGATTTGAATACAGATCGGAGCTAATTGAATATTGCTGACTTACTGTGGAGGAGTCAATGGAGTAGTCAATCCTTTGGTTTATTGTTTATGTAATATCATTCATAATGAAATAGTTCACTTTCAAAAGTTAGTTTAATTTCTTTGAGTAAGAGCTCCCTCGGTAGGTGTGATTGATTTAGGTTTGGGGCTTGTAGTACCTCCAGACAGATGTGTGTCTGACACTGAGGGTCAATTTTGATATTCTGTGTCATTAAGAAAAATAAATGTAAACATGGACTTACAGATGCTGGCTTTATAAAGCATGTGATAAGAATCACAGATAGGATTAGTTCTAAGGGATTAGGTGCTTGTGCACTTGATTTAGCTATAACCATGGCCAGCCAGAACCTTCAAAACTGTTGATTTACTATCAGAAATAAATACAGCCTTTTTGTAGACCAGGAGAAGAAATGTAATATGCAAAGGATTTTATATATGCAGTTTTCAGAGTCCTGATGACTCTGAAGAGTTTTCTTAAACTGACTGAGTGCGTCAGTAGCGGCCTGTAAATAGGAAGATACTGGATAATATCGAATTCCTTCCTGTTCTCAGTAGGTATCAATGTGTGGGATTATTGTGGTCATTTGTACTATACTAAGATCCTTGTGAATCTTCTTGAATACACTAGAGAGACAAATTTTTATATAATAGTCTTAATCGGAAGAGCAGGGTTATCTTCTTAACACCTCAATCAAGGTAAACTTTAAAATTCTTACAATTAGCAATTAGATATTAGAAACAGGAAAATGAGTGATTTGTCACTTTGCTTGATACAGGCAAGGGCACATCTATAAGACAATATTATTAATAGCATGTAGTTCCCATAACGCAAGTTTTGGGAGTGCTTCCCCACCTAAAAGATCTTTAGAGGAGCATAATGTGCATGTGTTTTTCTATCAATAACAAGTACCCTGTTCCTCCTGCCTGCCATTTGCCATTTCTTGACAGATTTAAGATGTCAGATCATTCCCACTGAGTGTATTAGATGTTAAGAAGCACTGATTTACCAGAGTTCCTTCCATTTTTTGTTTTATTTATATCGCAGGCTAAGTGGTGACTGAAATTTTGGTTCAATTGAATGAATTCCGCTTCACAGCTAAATCAAAGGCATTACTTTGCCTTTTCATTCAGCTCTCAGTGTCAGAAAATTATGGCTACATACTGAGTAATCACTAGAAGGAGGTCTGAACCCACCTGCTGTTAATGGTATTTTTTTCACACGTTATTTAGCACGAGTTTCCTACATAATTATCTCATTTTTTTCTCTTAGTATCTAAGCCCAGACATAATTTTAAGATTTTGACTCCTTTTGCAGCTTAGCCCACCACAGACCAGATATACTGAGCCACTGCCATCTGCTCGGGATCACACTGTGACAAGCCCTGCTCACAGAGAATTGAGATATCCCCCGCTTTATGACATATCTGAAATCAGACCTCAGAGCCCACTTGTCAGTCCTGTGTTCAACGTAACTGCTGCTGAAGATCACCACCTAACTGTGTTGCAAACACAGGTAGCAACAACCCAAAAAGGTAAGTAATAAATACTGTCCTCGGATATTGGGTAGCAAGCCTGCACCAAAAAAAAAAAAAAAAAAAAAACCACAAACCACAAAACAAAATGTTTACAAGGCAAGAGGATCTACTAAACCTCCTTATCAAAATACAGTCAAGAATAT
>JAVJGJ010000047.1:78253306-78272536 GCA_035590215.1 Microhierax caerulescens | reverse complement strand
CAGGTATTTTTTTCCCCCTTCTTAAACACGCTATCGCAGAGGTGCTACCACCATTGCTGATTATCGGCCTTGACCAGCGGTGGGTCCATCTTGGAGCCGGCTGGCATTGGCTCCATTGGGCATGGGGGAAGCTTCTGGCATCTTCTCACAGGAGCAGCCCCTGTAGCCCTCCTGCTACCAAAACCTTGCCATGCAAACCCAGTATAAATAGGAACAAAGTCTTCATTGTTCACACTGGAGCACTGCCAACTTCTGAACAGGAGAGTTTACTTTTCTAAATGGTGTTTGAAAATCGGTTTTAGACATGATTACCTTACCCGTCCTTGAAACACTGATCATATTTCAGCTACAATTTCAACAGAATCTACAGTGGAATATATAAAACCTGCTGTTTTAAATGGTAAATGTTCAAATTACTGGTGCTGGTGAAGCACTTTCCTGTGCTGGGGAGAATTTCAGACCCCTCAGGCATGATTTTCATATGATTTATGATTAATCCCTGCAGGGCACTCACCAGGGCTACAAATCTAGGAAGGATATGGGCTCCGCTTTACAGTCACATCCTCAACTTGAGATAGAATAGCCAGAGAAAAGACATCTAACAATGCTGTTGTACTCCCAAATTTAGTAGAACTATGAGATTGAAGACAACATTCGTTTAAAAAAAAATAAATTAGAGACATACCTATTTGTTTTGATTTCTACCAAGCAAGCACTCAGGATTTGGCCCTAAGTGATCTTCAACGTTATGCCTTCTATCTTCAGTGGCAGGGAGCAGGAGCAGCACTCAACAGCACAACAGTCAGGTGATTCCTAGGTAAGAATTCAGGTGAGACAGTGAAAGGGAAAAATAAATCATAGCCCAAGTTCTTAAAGGTGCAGGGTACTAATGCACATTCATTTCTAAGCCTTTTTGATCAGCTCTTAGATGAAGGTCGAGACCTTGACTACCTGAGATCATGCAGGATCCAGAGCTGCTGGGGAACACCACTGCCCAGGGTGGAACTGGGAAGCAGCAGCAGTAACAGGAGGCTGACCTGGTCCTTCAGGTGACTGAAGTTGCTGGCAAAACTCCTCTCCTTGCAATGGGTTAGGATTTTATCCTAGTAGGGGGAAGAAATCAGAAGAAGGCAAGGAGTTGCTGGAAGCCAGATTAGAAATTCAAAGCAGCAAACCAGCCTTTTTGAGACGTCAACAAGATGGGTTCACACGCACCACAGTTTGGTTTTGTACAACCAGAGAAGGGTACCGCGAACTTACCTGCTCAAGTAAAGTTCTAGAGTTTAAATGAAAGGAAATGAGCAAGCTGCTCACATCAACTTTTCATTTAACAAACATTTCTGTGAAACACCCATCTCTGTTCAGATCTAAATTTGAAACTATTGCCACTCAGCTTCGCAAAACTGTTCACCTCTTCGTGAAAAAAATAAAAAATTAAGATATTGACTGTAGCAACACTTGCCAGGAAGTTAGAAAAATCACGTTCCTTTTAGAAGAACATTGCTACAAAGAATTGCCTCTTCTCCAAAACATTTTCCACACTCCTGTAGCACAACCTGCTGCTGGAGTTTGGAGCTAGTCCACCTGTCCATCCTACCAAACTGAAAAGTGTTTTAAGCATCAAATGATAAAACATGGTTTCAACTCTTGCTTTGGTCGTGACTCATCTAGGCTGATTTTACAACGTGTTGTAAGTTACTATCTTTCCTGAAGGCAGCGTACCATTTCACATACAGACCTGAAGAGAGCTGCAGCGCAGCCACTTGGGAGCATGAAAATGACAGTGACCCATCCCATATTACCTACCCCTCAAAAAGCACTTCGCAGAGCAGCAGGTGAAACTACTGACAGGAAAAGGAAAGGAAAAAAAGAGGGGGTGGGGGTGGGGAAGGTGGGGACCTGCTTAAAAGGCAAATCACACCTCCAAAGAGGGTGAACCTCGAATATGCGAAAGAACTGACACTTGCTCATCCCCAGAGACAACACATCAGGGAAGCCCCAAGTATAACTGGGACACGGGGGTATGAAGTTTTGGTCCGTATCAGTGCAGCCTCCAACACCTGTAGTAAGTAAAGGTGTTTACTCCAACACCTGTGGGTTCAACCTCCCTAAACAAAGCAAAGCTACAGAACAGCATTTCTGGAGGAGGAAGGAAGGAAGGGGCCGTATTTCATGGCTTGGAGCGTTATACACAATGGAACAGGGGGGTGAGGGAGTCTGGAGAGAAGAGTTAAAAGGATAGTGTGTGGTCACAGCTCAAAACCTCGTCAGATCCAAACTGCAGTGTTAACAAAAGCGTACTTAGGAGTAGACTCCCTGCCATGTTTTTCTGACTAACCAATGTTGAGAGCGTCTCTACAATTTATTTTTATTGGCATTTCAAGCAGTATTGCAGGAATATATATATTAGAAAGCTGAAAAAATGGAGAGCTCAGGCTACATTTCTGAATTAAATAACCACTTTTCCTTTATAAATGCCAAATACCACCCTAACCTAGAAGAAAGATCCCATGATCCAGCTGTTTTCCCAGGTCTATCTTAAAGTACTTTATGCATGGAACAATGAAAACGTTCACTGCAGGGCGCTCGGATTTTTTCACTTATTCCTCATATAGTTGTCAGAATGAGTCACTCGCAACCACATTTCTGGAACCCACAGAAGGGCCTCATTAATGTGAACCATTGTCAAAAAGGAAGAAAGACTGCAAAGTGTTTTGTAGCAAGAGCTGTAACAGCAATAGGCACGCTTATCTTTCCCACAGTTCAGAACATATGCAGAAGTCCCTGGGTGTAAGATATTTACTTAAATTTATTTTTAGTTCAGGCTAGTGCACAGAGAAGAAATTCAGGAAAATTCCCTCGAGCCAGTGAAGCTTTCTGTAAGCCAGCAGGTTACGAAGCTGATCTTCATTTAAAGACATTTCACTTGAGTCCACAACTTCTGGTAATCAAATACGCATAGCCTGTTACAAATATGGAGAGAAAAAAAAAAAGCAAGAAAAGCAAACGCACACTTAAAAAAACATTTTTTTTTCCATAGTAGGAGCTGTAGTTCTTTTCCTGCTCCAGTACTCACACCACCCTGCAATTGCTGGCTCTAGTTTGATCCTGACAGTTCAAGAGTAGCATCACATAAAAGCATAACCTAAGCCTGAAACTTCAGAGGGGCTTTTATTGTCTGTTCCATTGGCTGTTGTTCCTTGGCTGAAATACTCCAGCTTTTAAGCACAGTTAAATTGGTTATCACATACTTCCTGCACTTTGAAATGAAATAATTAATCCAGGTTAATAGTACTAGCGAGGTCTATTACAGTACTTGGTAATGAAACACAGCTGTACCCTGCTTGTGCCTACCACGTCCAACAACCAACATCTGATGTAAAAACACCTCCCATCTGCGTACGTGGAATATTCTTGGCCGTTGAATATTATTCTGCGTGAACAGCAGAAAGCTAGGTTAGAAAGCACACCATTTAAATCTTAGCAGGATTTTTTTCCAGAAGAGGTTCACTGAAAGAATAAATCCTTTTTAAAAACAGTGGTTAATTTTGAACAGCTTTGCTTTATCTCTGAGGCAATAGCTACAAGTTCACTCAGCACTCTGTAACAATGTGGAGACACTGAAACATCAGGACAATGCAGAAACAACAGCCTGCTTATATGAATCTAGTACTAGCATTTGTGATTAATTTTACACTTCAAAAAAAACCACCTTTGTTTTCAAGGTAGCTTGCTATTTGTTAATAGCATAAAATACAGTAACATAAAACACAGCAAATGTGAGAAGCTTTTTGATTTTTTCTGGACGCAGACAAGAAAAAAAGTAAGAATGTTTTTATTAGACTAAACCGTGCTGCTATGCTACACTGCTAGCATACAGGAGGGGTAAATGAAGAGACATGAACTGTGTATGAGATAACTTATTTTATTTATTCAATTCTCAACTTAATTTTGATGCTAAAAATTGGTCAAAGGCACTTCAAAGAAGGTATTTAAGAAACAAATCCTTATGGTGATCATTCCAGACAAGTCACCAACTTATATCTGCCATTAGGGACATGACTACTTACAATTGCAAAGTGAAACATTCACAGGTTTTAAGTGGCATGTACTGTCCAGCAGCAATATTCCATTCTTTTAGAGCATTAATAACATTTGTGGAGTATTTTAAATACAATATGGTAAAACAAAGCAAATTACACTTTTGGAGTTCCACAGAAGCTTTTCTTGACAGAAAAGGGACAAAACCGCCTTTCCAAGTGGTCCTGTACTGACAGATCTATTTTCATCTGTATGAGCACTATAACATCAGCAGCAGGCACATCAGAGAAACAACCCGCACTTTTCTGTCGCACGAAGATAACACGCCCTGCTTGGATAGCAAACTGTTTATAAGAGGTCTATCAGCTATACACTAAAATTTTTATTTCTGGAAGTGTAACAGAACAAACATCAACATGTGAAGAAAAAGTCATTTTTAATGTATACCCCTCAAAGCAAAACAAAGAAAGTGTCCTTAAAGGCAAAAGATACCTGGGAAAGAACTTCCACAAAATGAGAAATGGTGCCAACATCACCAGCATTTAACCTATTAAGTAAAGCCAATACAGACTGCACAAAGGAACTGGGAGTAAAAGAAGATTAAAATTGGTTTGGTTGGTTTTTTTCTCCTTTTAGAGAAAGAGTAATACTATCCTTTAGTTAAGAACTGTGATCAGAAGGTAACTCCTTGCCATTCTCATTCTTTCTGAACTAAAAAAAAAATAAAATTTTACCACAAGGTTAAAAAGTTACTCAGTTACATTCCCACATCCAAGTGCAAACAACTGCTGCCTAGTAATTTCAAGAAAACTAGTTCAAAAATTTTAGATGAGCCACTTAAATCACTACAGTGCCAATGGAAGCTTTTAGGTTTTATATCATTAAGAAGCCTCTTTTAGACAAAACAAGAACACAAAGCAGTAAATCTGCACAGCCTAAGAGAGCCTCTGTTGCTGTGCTTCAGAACGGTCTATCCACCTGAAATACAGTAGCCTCCCTGGGCTGCAGAAATACTCAAACTCAATAAATACTTTCTCATAGCACAAAGACCTGAGAGTGAAAAAACAAACTACTACTAGTAGTGTAAAACTGTGTGTGAAAATTATACTGTTCATATTCCAGCCTTGTCTACTGAAACTTTTGAAGGCTGTAAGATACAAACCAATTATTTCAGAGGTATCAGCTCATTGTTACAGCAATACAATTCAACAGAGCACAACAGTCCTCTGTTATAATCACAGAATGTAAAACCCAATCTTTTTCTAGCTTGTCTGGAATGAGGGAAAAAAATAAATTTTTTTTTTGCCATGCTGTTAGAAAGGCAGAAGAAAGAGATTCAGAGGCCTAAGTGCAAGGACACTTTAAAACAAAGGATGGACATTTGAAGAAAAGGCTACACATTTCTCCACATAGGCCACCTATTTATCATAAGGTAGTATGTTCTTAGCTTTACTCCCTCAAGAAATGGAACACGTTCATTTATTTCTCCATTCCCTCTGAGGTCCTGCATGTTTTATGGAAAGGGACATTCCTGCCTCGCTCTGCTAAACCCCAAGACCCAGGCAGGCAGCAGACAAGACTTTGAACTTCTGCTAAGAGAAGGGTTCACCATGAGCTCAGCAGCAGCTGGTTTAACTTGCCACCTCAGCAACCAACCTGTGTGGAGCTCAAACATCTCGCTGCCTGCTTCCTTTTGTCCACTCAAGATGTATGCATGACAAAACTGAAGACCCAAAAACAGGATAGCAAGGAACACAAAGAGGAAATGACGCTTCACAGGGCAGCACAGGGCAAACACTGGACACAAATCTGCAGAAAACATGCAAGATTAGTTCTGCCTGTTGTGGCAGAAAATCTTTAAATCCCCACGGATGAACTGAGGAAGAAAGCAGTGATAAAGGAACAGCACAGTAGTAGAGCATGGGCTGAATTTACAAAGTGATTAAGTTGGGATCTTGATTTCATTTTATAACTTCCTTAAGTATTCCAGAAAATTTTAATTGCATGTTTGAACAGCACCGCTGCAGTTCTCAATACCGTATAGATTTCACAATATTATGGGATAAACATTTAGCTCACGTAATGATGCACCTCTCAACACGGTACCATCCGCTCTCCTCTGGACAAGCATGCCTCTGAGTACAGCAAACTGGAGACTTCTTCCTTTTTAAACAAATGCAGTTATAATTTTTTACTTAAGTCAACATAAAATAAAGCTCATGTCCCTTTCAATGTTTCAGAGGCAGTCTTGCTCGTAAAAGACTAACAGATTTAACCATGCAGGAACTATTTGTTTAACTAATACTTATGTATGAACCCAGCCTATAATCAGGCAGGGAAGATGTACGCAATATTCGAACTCCATGAGGTATTTCAGTAATTGCCATCATGCTGCAAAGCAACGGTCAGAAAGGAAGTCATAACTCGCTACTGCTGACAAGAGATAGAACCCCGATCTGTACAAGAACTATCTTTGGGAAAAAAAAAATCCAGTACTTCATGGTAACATCCTCTTCCAGGAACATCCTGAAGGACAGCAGTAGTAAGTAAGGCTGTCTGCTACCAGTATGTGCCCTTTCCAAAACAATGACTGGAGGTAATTAGGTTATGTCCAAATTCATCAATATGATGAAGGTGAAAAGTGATAAAAAGATGAAAAAACTTTTTGTTAAAGTGTGAAATAAAGACACACTACATGTCAAGCTTAATCCCATCTCCCATACTGCTATTCACTCCATTTGAAAAAGAGAAAATCAGAAAGTTTTATGTTAACTATATAAAACATAGGCTTGGCCTCTAAATTTTTTTCAGTAATTAACACACCTATTTTGTCCCACACCAGGAAAGTGTGTTAAGAGGCAGAGATACTCATAAAGTAGTGGAGAAAGTTAATGCACTTTTAAAGATTCCTGCATTCAGGCTGTCTTACCTGAATAACTACGTACTTCAGCTTCAAAAAGAGTGAAATAAGGATCATTTAACACTTTGTTCTGAAAAGGTAACAAGGAGCAGACACAGAAGAAATTTTCTAAAGGGGGGGGGGGGGTGAACGTTCATAAAAGTGAAATTAAGTTCTTCAGCCAAATAAACTAGAAGTGAAGGGAAACAGTCAAATTGGCTTCGCTGCAGCTTTAAAATAGGACTTGTTTGTATCTGTAAAATTTTAATGAATAAGGTAACTCCACAATCTCCAAGTATAGCGACGTTAAAATTAAATGGCAACAAGCTATAATACTGGCTGAAACCAAGTTATTGTAATGTAACTTTGGTAAGATATTATACTTTCTGTTTCACCTGGAAGGTGTGATGGAAGAGAGAAGTGTATTTTGAAAAGCATCTACCTTATTTTATGCTGAAAAATTCTGCGAATTTTATATCCATTCAACCAATAGGATAAGTTAATAAAAAAACCCAACAGCACAACAAAAAAAAAAAGCCACAGGTGAATGTCTTGCATCACCTCAGCAATTTAAACAACAGTAACTATTTCTGGATTTCCCCCTAAAACAGCAGTGATCCAAGTTCATATTGTTTTGTATAAGAGAGACTTAAATTTTTTAAAAATAATTCATAGCAATTAATTCCATTTCTGAAACAATTCAGATTAATCTTTTGGGTGGATCCCTGCCTATTCACAATAACCAGTCATTAAGATTAAGGCAAAGTAGACTTGACTGTTTTCATGCCTCTCCCTTCCCTACAGGGCAAGTAACTCTAGATACTGAGAATGCTAGAGAAAGACATCATGAAGTATTTGACTGTGCAGCACCTGATTTCTAATATTAGAACTGACCTAACAGAACATTTGGAGGGAAATAAGAGAAGAACAGAAAAAGGAACAGAAATACTGTACGATTACCTTTGAACCTGTCCACTATGTTTTTTAAACAAATTCTTCCAGATATTAGTGTACCAGAACAACCTCCTATTTCATAGCTTTAGGGCCCCAAATCTTCATAAGCAGGGCTGCAAGGTCACACTATCCCAGTCTGAGCCAGCACCAGACTATTTTACACAAACAGCGACAGGAAGTACTGCCAACATGATTTTTCAAATAATTGCTATGAGTCATTTTAGTCCACAAGCTTCATGCAGGAGTTTGAGAAGACTCTTATTCATTGTACTGGCTGCTTCTTGTTTTCTTCAAAATTCAATTAATTCTCAGAGATTTTTTGCTTTAGCTTTTGTTTGTCTTCCAGTGCTTCATTTTTGCTCTGCTCTTCTGGATTCTTTGCTAAATCAGGATTGTACCGATACAAATACCCATATGGACGGAGATGATAAATCAAATATTCCAAATGATACATAGTCATGGAGTCAACGTAGTGGAATGAAACTGCTAGATCAGAGCAGCATCCAGGACCCTAAAATACAAAACATGTCAAAATAATCAGTGAGAAATGCAAAGCATGCTGTGAATTAAAGATCCAGGAAGAATTCAAACACATACCTGACTTCAGAGTAAGAAATTCGCTATCAGCCATACATATATTTCAAAACTTATGTTTTGCTTGCCTAACAATATCAGACATATATATGGCAAAGCATCTTTCCAAAATAAAGTCGGACAAAGTCTATTGCTTCTGTAATCAACCCAGCAAAAAAGCTAACTGCCCTCAATGTCAGAGGGGTTTTGCTTTTTTTTTTTTTATGTCAGTTTTGAAAGAAAACCAAGCAGTAGCAAGCAGGTCTAAATGCACTGTGTTTATATATGTAACAATATGTGCTTGTTACTCATGACAGTGTCCATCCAGAGTATATAAACCAAATGTGTGTGCACATGCACCGGTGCATGTTCACACATTACAGTTTAGTAAAACTATCAGTATCTAACTTCCTACGTACACAAAGTTGTAAAAAATAATTTTGGAACTTTTTTAAAAGCTTATTAATTTCATGGATGTTACTAAGCATTTTTAAGAGCTAAAAGATCATTAACATTTGTTACAACTTGTATTTTCTAACTCAAGTTCAGCTTTGAGAACACTTTTCTGAAATACAGTTTCGCAGGAATTTTCTTCACCAGATCTGGTTACAGAGCTGCTAATACTCCAACTCTAACTGGAACTAAGATTAAGTATTTAAAGACACTGAAGACAACAACTATTATATAACTGTTATTTGTTCAATCGTTACCAAGCTTGATCAATATAGCTTGTTTTTGATACCAGACAAAGTAGTCTCTATCCAAAGTGTGATAGGACAAGATCAAATAAGTAATTTCCATTATGGATCCCCACCACCACTGCATCAGTTACAGATGGAACTGTCCGCAGCTCCTAAAAAAGCAGCCACATCACAGATTATATGATTGAAATTTACAATGCATAATACTTTCAGTGACTGATGAAGTTCACAATGCATAATACTTTCAGATCACTTAAATTTCAAGTAGAACCCTGCTTCCTCATCCCACCCCTTTTCTTTTCTTTTTTTTTTTTTTTTTTTTTTTTTTTTTTAAATCAGAGATTTCGGATGTGGAACACAAAGAACAATCTGAAGTTCTTGCAGTAAGAATGTTTCAGCTTGTAAAAGCAATTTTTGTTGCTACAAAAAAGAATTAAAAAGAAAAAAAAAAAGCTTTGCCAGCTCTCATGCTTCTCTCCACTTCTGAAGAAGGGATACAAGAGCCCAGTAACACTACACAAGGAAATCTAATCATATTTCCTTGTTTGAGTCATGCTTTTATTTCATTTCTAGGCAGCATTCATTCTTCTGTAATCTTTTCAACGGAATTCATTTCACGTACATTTTAACAACCTTCAATAAAAACATGAGTGCAAAGCAGCTATCAGTGTTCAAGCCAGGTAACACTGCATACAGTTATCAGTGATAAGAGAAGTATATTGCAGCACATCTACCTCCATTTGAAGTGAAAAAGAGCAGCAGGCAGTACGGTCACATCTACCATCACCCAGCAGCCCCTCCAGTAACTTGGGAATCTCTTATACAACGGTAACCAACTACAGTCATGAGCAAGTCTCAAAATTTGTTCTCTTTCTACAGGTTTTATGCGGTTTGCTGTTGGGTAGAAGATAAAAGCGTAGCAGTGCCACTTTTCCTTTCAGTAGGCTTTAATGTAACTAAGCCATACTGTTTGACCTGGCTCAGTACAGTGGGCACACACACCTTGGAATGAATCACGCTGATCTCTATTCTCACTGCACACTAGTAGTTGGATGGCTGGAGGAGAAGCTAAGGAACACTGTGTGAGATATGAGGGAACAAAACAAAACAACTTTGCAAGGAATGTGGTGACACTAGACAAGCGTCTCAGGTTTCATCATTTTTTGCTGTCCACAGAACATAGCAAAACAGCAATAATTAAGATTAACTAGCTCTTCTGGAACATTAAGTTACACTAATCAACTAAAAGTTGATGCTAGTATTTAACACATCTACACAAGTGTTATCACAGGATATCACAACAAAATCATCTTTCTAAAATGTACCGAGCTGCTATTAAACTGCTAATTCACGCATCATACACATGGTACGATGTACTTCATCAGATGGGCACAAAGTTCCTAAGGACTCACCTCTACAGCAGGGTAATAATTGTAATTCCAGTACCAGAATGTTTTTGGTAGGTATCCTCTGATTAAATGATGTTCTGGAACGAAGGGATGAAAGGTTTCTCTTCCACTTGTATCCCTAGAATCTCCTGCTTCCACATTAATGATCTCCATGCATTTTCCTAATGCCAGGTCTTCGATAGAGGAACTGTGAGAGCATTTGTTCGTTTTAAACGCAGCAACAAATCTCTTCAGAGCTTCTTTGCTCAGAACATATCCTGCTCCTCCACTCATGTAGCCCTGTTTCACATACGGCTTAAACCTTCTTCCAAAGTATATTGGTTGTTCAGGACTGTATTTTGAAAGAAGCCACCTCAAATTGTCCAGTATAACATATGTATCATCATCTGCTTTCATAAACCAATCAGCATCATCAAAATAATGGTCATATACGTACTGAAAAGCTTTAATAGTCTTCCAGTACAGTTGGTCCCTGCCTTCTTTGGTTTCTAGTCCCACAGTTGGGAAGTCTTTATTTTCCTCAGAGCTCATAAAAAGTATTTTATTACAACGTTGGGCCCAAGTGGCCTTAACATGCTTGGCTTTCTTTTCCAGATTTTGAGGACCAGTCATGACCCAACACAGTATTTTCACCTTCTGATACAGTCCCTCTGCAATATTTTTATTCTCATCTAAAAAAAAAAAAAAAAAAAAAAAGTTCCAAACAAGTATTAGACTTGATTGTAAAACAAGCTAGAGAGCAATTTCCCCCCCAGACATGCTTCTAGATCAGAAAAGACATACAGAGAGAAAAGAGGCATTTTCTTACCAATGTATCAGTTAATGAAATTAACGTTAGATTTGGGAAGAAAACAAACAAGACCCCTAAAACCAAGAAACCAAAATTTTTTAAGCTACGTCCACTTAATGGGATAAAGGACAGCATATGAGCCACATCAAAGTTGGTATTTGTTCAGGGAACTGTGGCTTTTAGAATACCTTGATCAGTACATAAAAACTGTTTGGAGGCAAGCTCTTTGTGGTTGTTGAAGGACTAATAAAAATCAAAAAGCTGAATATTTTTGCCATTCACAATGAGCACAACGATTACAACACAAAAAGGTCAAAAAGCTAGTAAGCTCTGTTACATATATTCATATGAATCAACAAAATCTAAAAAATGTTTCCAAAATGGCAATACATTTTTGACAGAAAAAGCAGTGGGCAAACCAGAAAGAAAGAATTTATCATCAAATCAAGTCAAATCTTATCTGTAAAAAAAATCAGATTAAGTAAGTTAGAATACTATGAAACTAGTGTTATTGTTGTGCCAAAATGTTTTTATTTGCAGACAATACAACAGAATACACAGTCATCTGAGCTGTATAACAATGTTTTCCAAGCTGCCAAAGCATTCATTTCCCTCAAAGAAACATTTTCATTTGATACATTACTTTAACTCATGTAAAAGAATATTCAATGGAGAATGATATATATATAACTGGTCCTAAAATATTCCTGCTTATAATTTAAACAACAGATCAGATTTCTTTGTAACAATGTTCTACAGTGACATCTGAAACACTCACAAACTTGTCTTACAAAGTTTGCAGATTAAATACTTTTAAATAGCAAATTACTATCATCGTCTTCAGCAAATGCATTATACTGCATTATTTCTCATCCAAACTGGCCCAACACAGGCACTATCTGTATTTAGAATGAACTCATTTAATGAGATGCCTCAAATGTAAATGTATGCTGAAACATTAGAAGGGTCTACCTTCTCTGGAAAAAACAAACAAGCCTCAAAGTGCAGCAGAATTTGCCTGTTTTTTGACTGCAAACAGCAACCTGTGTTTGGACTGCTGCATAAACCAGCTTGGCAAACAATGCCCACAGTGACACCCTCTGCCCCCTTGGCTCACCCTAATTCCAAGTTTTACTAATAATTTCAAAAAGTTAATTCCTTTTTTAATTTTTTTTTAGCTGTATCCAAGAGGCTAGATCAAAGGTTAGAAGTTGTCCAAAATTAGTTTCTTAAAGCTAAAACCAGTTAAGTCACATCTAAAATGCTAGCAAGTATATCTGCCTAGCAAACCCCTCATTTAATGTCAATAGTTTATGTGAGAAGTTCCTGCTCCACCAAAGTCTGGATACACAAGTTTGTCCAACAGCTGGGCTCTAAGGAAAAAAATCACTACTGTAAATAATGTAAACAAAGAAAACCACCATTCAGTAGACCTCAGGAGAACACTTATTCAGATGTAACCTGAACATGGGGAAAGTGAAAGAAAAGGATTCATACAAATTCTTGCCAGTGAAGAAAGCAACATTTTGCAATGCATGAAGAGGAAGCATATTATATAATTAGCCAGGCATAACAAAATACCTTTATGCTGTCCAGAGTCTGCATTGAAATCCATTTGTCCTTGCAGCTGATTGTTATCAGTATCTGCTGAGTGTTGACCATGTGGATCATTGTGAAGGACATGAGGCTGGATCTTAACCTGTTCTTCTAGTATAATGTTAAACAGAAGATAGCATACAAAAAATCCTATTGCTGATCCAAAAGTGAAGGTTAGAAGGTTCATCAAAGACTTCGAAGAGGCCATCTCCTGAAGGTAATACACTGTCAATAACAAATGAAAAACACATTAAGCTTAAAGCCTCTTAATGCAGAAATCAAATCTAAAACTATAGCAAGGAATCAAGGACTAAATCTCTGGAAGTAGAGGTCTCAGTTCTATCTGAGCTTCAGCTCCCCTGGGTTTGCATGAAAGTTTAAGTACAAGAGCAATGCAAATAATCATATAAAATTGTACAACCATTGATAAATTTAGAACAAAGAGCCTATCATATATCCTTTAGCTTAAAATTATAAAGGGCTGTCATAAATCACAATAGTGATTGTATTTACAAAAAACATTTATTATATTAATACAACATTTATACAAGAATGTATACAAAATGCAATACCTTAAATATATAATTGTAATGTATGCTCACTTCTTTATTCTTTTCATTCCAAGAAACGTGTGCTTTAAAAGGTAATACCCAAGCCTTTTACGAAGCTAAAAGATGGTGATCAAAGGCAATCTACAGGTCAAGATAGAATACAGGCCTGAGATGTACTTAAACTCCAGGAGTAAGCATATTATAGGAATTCTTTAACAGATGTCAAACGTAAGCAGATTTTGAAGAGGTATAAAAGCAAATCTACTCTCAAAGTAGGGCAGTTTTCCTTCCACTTTTAGGAAATACTGAAGACAGACTTCCAGAAGAAAGTGTAAGACAACATTCTGAATTTTCAAACAGAACCACCCATTTTTAAAAGGCATTTGGAGGCAGAGGAGAAAACACACCAGACTCAAAGCCTCTTCTACGTATCAAAACCCTTGTATTCCAGTAATAAAAAAAAATAAAATACACCAACTCACTTCAGCCACACCCTTGCTCCTCAAAAACTAAAGGACTTGGCTGACCATTTTTATAAAATGAAAATGAAATCAGCATCTATGCCTGCATAAAGTGAGCTTTATAAATCCAAAACAAGTGTGAATTTTTATATAGTCAACACTTGCAAACCAATTTCAGGCTGTTGAGGCCTGAGGCTTTTTCATCTTTGCAAAGGACTGAGATATTTTCTAACAGTTCACGACTAAACTACAAAAACATTGACTGTTTAATATATACTGGATTTAAGCCAGAGCCTTACAAACAAGTTGATGATGTTCCCGCCATTGGGATAATTTTTAATGCCAATGGGCAGAACTCAATTTAGTTAGTTAGGAAGCCAAAAAAAGAAAATTATGGAATGTACAGAGCATCAATGAAAACCATCGATCAGAAAAGAGCTACAGCCCCTAAAACAACTCATTTAGCCTGCAACCACTTCTGTCATTGGCTGTGCAGAGTCTATCGGAAAAAGACTGTCCCCAAGCAAGTTGCATGAATCACTTTGCAGAAACACACCCTCGAAATACCAGCTTTCTGTCTGTCTGAGTGCTCTCCTGAACGCAGCAAAGCAGAGAGGACAGGACGCAGGCATGCATATTGTTAGGTTAGCAATTTCAGAAATCATGAGATTTACTGCATCCATGCAGATCTAGATAATTTGGGAGCAAAGCAGCTCTTAAAATGTTTTTCTTTCCACACTGCTAGAAAAGAGAAACAGAACTGGAAGCACAAAATAAAAATCAAGAAACTTAAAAGGCTGCATCAAATTCACGTAATTATAACTGTGGTTGGTAAGGAGTCGTAGTTCTTTAATATGAGAAAGAACACTATACACTTTTTTTATTCATATGCTGTCTTCCCTCAGTTCAGTACTACATCTTGGTGGAGACTTATGACTGCCTTTTGACATCACATCCTAATAAAATTGACTACATTACCATTTGCGACCCAGGCCTTGAAAAAAACACTTGGTTCCCTGCTTTATTTTTATTGTCTTATATGCCAGTAACTTGGGAAGAAAACATGAGGACTTAAATCAGGTGCATTAAAAAAAAAAAAAAAAAAAAAAAAAAAAGCACCAAAGTCCCAGAGCATTTAAGGACAAGGCTACACATACAAGCAGCACTAAAATTACTGCTTTTGTATTCATTTTCCCCATCTATCACCACAAAGTCCCCTCAAAATGTGCAAAGGGAGAGGGCCAAAAATAAAACAATGCCTTCTGTCAGCATATTAAAAGGTGAAAAAAATAATAATCCATGCATGCACATGGTATAGCTATAGCACCTTCTAGAAAATGTCTCCATTGCTCCATTTTTCAATATTGTGTCACTCTGCCATACAATTTCAGTTATCTGCTCTAACAGCTGTTAAAATTACTCTTGCTTGGAAAAAAAAAAAAGGAAAATTACTTGAAAATATCTGCTACTTATTAAACTATGGAATTATGCTAAATTACATAATTTAGAAAAAACTAAGTGTATTGGAAATATTAAAAGATAAAAAAGTACATTCGTCACATTTGGAAATCAGAAGTTGATTGGACAGTATTCCATGAGCATAGAGGATTTCTGGGAGCAGGCAGAGACAAATGCTAAAGCTGTACTTCATATTTCATATGAAATGCCTTTAGTTAGTTTCCAATCTAAAATAATCTGCCCACCATTCTTTCAATTTTTTATTAACAGACAGGACCACTACTACATATGTGTGCATTCATATGTTTATAAACTCCAACAGTAAACAGGACAGAAATCTTCACTTTTTCTATTATCTTCATATTTGACATAAATAAGAGTCTTAACTTGCCAGCAAAAACAACTGACTGCTGTAGCATTAGACTAGAACCAGAAAATGTCTAAAAGGAAAGTCAGTTATTATGATAAGTATCCATTCTGAGGCTCTTTATTGACATTCTTTTCTATACAGGGATTTATTCAGGGGCAAGACACACAAAACATTTAAGTGTTCAAGGCCAGTTTAGATGAGGCTTTGAGCAACCTGATCTACTGAAAGACACCCCTGCTCATGGCAGGGAGTCGCAGTAGACGATCTTTAGAAGGTCCCTTCCAACTCAAACCACTCTGTCACACTACGATTCTATGACACACAAGAGGGAAAAGGTAAGTAAAAAACCTACCAGGTCACTACAAGATCCCCATTTTTATTTTTATTTATATTTTTACTTCTCGAGTTAAAAAACAGACCCTATTAAAATAAATATCTACAACAAAAGCCTATGTTTAAACTTAATATATGCTACACTGCCCTATTATGGCAGCTTAAACAAATATACCTAAATAGATATTCACATAGATAGCCCTATTCACGTCAAGCAGACCAAGTTTTGAAATTCTATCACAACTTAACAGCCATTGCAGATTTGGCTCCAAATTTAAGTTTTGTGAGTCAACAACTTCTGCATCTTCAAACTTACAGAAAAAGTAATATTTGTGTATTAAGGGCTGCTGAACCTGGCAACAGAACAGAGACAAGGCTGCTGCAACTCCACATCCCCAGGTCCAGCCAGTGACAAGGCTGTGGATGTATTCCCATAGTTGCACGTACAAACATGCATATACATGTGGCTGACCATACAGATCAATGCAGCTAAAAAGTGTTCCTGCAAATACAAACACGGTCTGGACTTATGCTGCTCCTCTCCCTAAGCAGACCAGGACAAAAGTCTGTTAGTGGGGAATATACACATCCACACAATGTGGATCCCTCCAGTAACTGGCCTCAGACACTCAATCTATCCAGGAACCAATCCTGAATCCTTGGCTTACCAGAGTCCCACTCCAGTTGCTGGTACAGACCTCCTCACCCAGATACACACACATGCAGATCCCCACAGGCATACCATGATCCCCCACTCAATGGCCTTAAGACATACAGTCCACTCAGTAACCGACCCTCAGACCCTTTTGTCTGCAGTGGCCTTGCTCAGACGCAGATGCAAATGAGTGTCCAAAACAAATCGCAGATCTTGCAGTCCCTCCAGTAGCTGGCTTGGACATCCTGGACTGTCCGTAATGCTAAACTGAAGATCCTCTGATCTCATTAGTACCTGCCCCACCCTTACAGCTGCCTCAAAAGCCCTGCCTAAAACCCAAGCCTCTTACCCTACTTACTGGCTAACCCTGCATGATACTCACTAGCAACTGCACACTGGCATACTTGCCAAGACTACACATGCACTCCAGTCTCCCCAGTTCCCGGCACTCCAGACACAAGCCTCTATGACTTACAGTCCCCACTCCAGTTGCTGGCATTTAGACTCTCACTCACTCTAGTCCCTCCGGTTGCTGGCACAACAGACGGAGAGGTCCCTCTAACCTATGGTACCACTCCAGCTGCCAGCACTGAAGACCTCAATATGCACACATGAATATAGCAGTCATCCATCTCATCCAGGAAAACAGAAATGGAGTTTAATGAGAAAAGAGGGCAGGCTGCGGTAACCTGGCGCAGGGCATGGCCAAACATACTGACCAGCCACTTGTCTGCAATTGACCAGGCCCCTTATTCCCCTTACCCTTCTGTCTTCCCCTACTTGTCCTCCTCAAACCACCTTGTTCCCTTTAGTCTCTTCCCTAAGCATCCCACAGTAAGTTTCGTACAGTCACAAGATGCTCTTCTCCTGCATTCCATAATACATCCCGCATTTTGTAGGCAGTTACCCCCTCAATCCTCCAGAGCCTTCCTGTTGACTTATCTTGATGCGAGTCACACCCGGGCAACTGTGCCAATGACCCTCCAGTGACAGAGCTGGCGGCTGCTTCCTCTGATGAGATTCATGCCCCTGGCCCCCCCTGCCCCCATTATGTGGTCCTGGTGATGAGCTTCTTAACACCTTAATCTAAAATACATTTCCCACTCTGGTAGCTGTTCCAACGAGATTAAAATCACCTTCCTAAACCAAAGTAATCTCAGGGAATCCCCATGCAACAGGAATATATGATGCTGAAGCTTGCCCCATGCCCACTCCTAAAAAAGACAACCAAACAAACAAACAAAAAAAGCTTTAAATTTAATACTTCTAAGCAAACTCTGACTTGTTTCAAGAGGAAACACGTTCAACAACAACAACAAAATCTGGGATTTTGAAACTTATAGAATGTGGGACATAACTCCTAGATATTTTTATACAAGTTTTTCTCTGTATCATGCCAAAATCACTTTAAGATTTGATAAATTAACTATGAGAAATATGGTTAGCCTACACATGCAGCTGACTCTTCCTTGCATCCCTTACTGATGAAGTGAGGGGGAAGCTCTGAGGCCTCAGCACAAAACAGAACATAACCGTTCTTTGAGAGCTGCATAATTAGCAATGAAATTGATCTCTACTACCATGTCCTTAACAGTCAAGCAACACATCAGAATAATTCAAGTCAAATCATAGAAAACTTAGTCAGCTGTGCAATGCCCAAGAAAGGTCTTCTGCTGAAAGTCCCATTATTTCTACAAGCTTTATACCTACATATTCATACGCTTCTAAAATGAAATGTGTGCAAAAGTTGTACATTCACTAATATTGCCTGCATCAACAATTTCTAGGAAACTGCAGCAGTTCACATCAACCAAGCACAGATTATATTTTTGACCTTCGAAAACATTTTGGTTTTGTTTTTTTTTTTAAAAAAAAATATTCTAATGTTCTAAGCATTTCTTTGGAGAGGCACTTTTCCCATCAAAAACTCTTGGCCGGTCTGTCAAAACCCACAGACAACAAACGCAGGGTATCTGGGTGCAGGCGGCCAGGAACAGCGCTGACAGAAGCGAACAACCCCGCAGCACAGGTGGGACGGCAGCGAGAGCTCCTTCCTCATTCCAACAGCGGACACCCTCCGCCAGCAACAAGTCACCCTGCCCAACGCGCGGCCTCCCAGCCCCCTGCTCACCCAGCCCGCGCTGCAGGGAACTGCGCCGTCGGCCCAGGAAGTCCCCGTTACGCGGAGCAGGCGGCGGACGGGCGGGAGCAGCCGGCCACTCCCGCTCCGCAAGGCGCCTCGCTCCCTCCCTCGGGGCTCCGAGGGACTCGGTGGCTTCCAAGGAGACCCCTCCCTCGGAGCACCCCCGCCCCGGCTGGCGGCCAGGCACCTGCCGTCCCCGCAACCGCGGCTCCCGCGCGCACCCTCCCCCGCCGCCGCCGGGGTGACACGCACCGCCCCGGCCACCACTTCCCGCCCCGTCACGGCGGGCAGGCACC
>JAVJGJ010000047.1:78216146-78240457 GCA_035590215.1 Microhierax caerulescens | reverse complement strand
CAGCGTGCGGCTGAGACAGGCGACCTCCAGCTCAAGTGATGGCGCAGGGGACCTCAGCCTCAGCCCACCCCTGCCGTTGGGGGGGGGTCGGAGAGCCGCAGGGCCCACCTGCCGCCCCGGGGAGCCGTGCCGGGGGAGCGCGGCGCGGCACCCACGCTGCTCCCTCCACGCCTGCCTCACCGGTACCGCCCGTGGCGCTGGGGGGGCCGGGCCTAAACCCGCCCTGTGTCAGTGCGAAGCCGTTGCCCCTTATCGTGTCGCTACAGGCCTTGGCCAGAAGCCTCTCCCCTTCTTAAAAGCCGCCTTTACATACTGAAAGGACAGTTAACGTTTCTGCTGAAAAACGTTACTGTTTCTTCCCGTTCATGTTACTTCAGCAGATCGCATGCGATGCCGGTAACGATTTGTTCTATTTATGCTCAATAAAAAAAATCGTAGGTAACCTCAGTGTGCCTAAAGGTAAAGTTAAGCCTAATTTCTCGCCGGCCAAAGGTTGCTTGGTGTGTTCTGGGCATACCAGGTTTTACCTTGTGTTAGTAAAGTCTGCTATTCTCTTACCGGTCCTCTTGACAGTTAAGTGATTACTAGCCTGCATTTATTACCCGTCTTTCCTAGGTGTCAGCTCTCGCTTACAACGTTCATGTCTTTATTGAACAGGTTTTCCACTTCCAGGTAGAGCAACAGCCTCACGATGTGCGGTATCTGGGCCCTGTTTGGGAGCGATGAGTGCCTCTCTGTCCAGTGCCTCAGTGCCATGAAGATAGCACACAGGGGGCCCGACGCGTTCCGTTTTGAGAACGTCAATGGATTCACCAACTGTTGTTTTGGTTTCCATCGCCTTGCCGTTGTTGATCAGTTATATGGTATGCAGCCTATCCGGGTGAAGAAATTCCCTTATCTGTGGCTGTGTTACAATGGAGAAATCTACAATTTCAGACAGGTAGGTGTTGTATGGATCACACAGCATTTTGGGGGGTTTTTGGGTTGGCTTTTTTTTTTTATTATTTCAAAACTAGTGGATACTCAGAAAATCTTCACAATGTGGTGGGCTAGAATATCAGGAAAAAATTAAAAGTTATAAAACGACTAGTATTTAAAAGGCAGTAAATAATCTTGATAAGCTCTGAATCTGTGATGGCTTAGTAACATACTTAGTCTTTAATACTAACAAAATAAATGTTTTTAATCGACAAGGAGGGCAGTAAGTATTTATATCTTTGGGTTTGATCACCTTAAAATAAAGATGCATTCTTCATTATCTCTTGGGGAGGGGAATTCCAAGCCTCTTCCTCCCCTTCTCTATAATGCAAATGCTTTTAGACCATCTTGCTCTTCAGTTATTTGGGGTTGTTCTTTAAGCTGGTGAGTACTGCATTTTTATTTCTGCATATCTATCTAGGTGGGATATGTCACTCATATTAATGTATAGCATGTATGTTTATGAATTTATGAAAACAACAAGAACTAGGGAGATGTTTCCAGCATGCTACCAAAGTCCTTGGGTATCTGCAGCTTATGGCAGATGCTTTGTGGGGGTTCTGACAGCCATTTCAGTAAGTCTCTTGGGCACAAAACAAGCACCAACTCTGTACTTACTTCCTAAAGCATCTGAATGTCCCTGATGGGCATGATGCTGCTGCAGAACATTGTCTGTGCACCTCAGTCCCTGTGCTGAGATGTTCATGCCACCTGTGTTACTTGTAAAGGGAGACTATTCAAATCATCTAGATTCAGGGTATAAAGTGGCTTACAGTTGTGACTGTGTCTGAACCACACTGAAACTGAATGCTTAAAACGAATCACAAACTGAGCGTGGTAGTATCAGAAACATGAATAATGTGAGATTTCTTAGTACTTTCAACATCACATTTTTGAAGTCAGTCAGGCTGCTGTCACTGATGTCAGTGACATCAGTACTATCATTGGGAATTTTACTGAATAGGCAGGAGGTATTTTCCCTCTCCCCCCCTGCCCCGCCCCTGATCTTCAAGTATCTGGCTGTTTGAAAGGTGAGGTACACTTTGCCCTGCACATGTGAAATCTGTTGTACCAATAGTCTGTAATACGTGCCGTATTTTGCATTGTGGTTCTGCTGCTGTTGAAAGCAGTAAGAATTACTTTCAGTCCTGCAACACACGCAGTCCTAAGGGAACTTTAATTATGCAAAACTTGCCATCTGCAGGAATTTGTTCAGTTGTTCTCACTACGTTATGTACCACCTTTCTTCATAAAGAGATTTTTCTTTCAGGCTTGTGGCTGAAACCTACCTGGGAAAGGATCATTGGTAAACAGGTGCCTTGTTTAGGGCAATGACTAGTTATGTTAATATTGACTCAATTTGATCCAAGACTGCCACATAAATAACAATTAAACCCAAAGAACTTCAGATAAAATGCTGATAATTGATTTGGGCATGTGTGTGTGTTCTTGGCTTGTTAGTGTTTTATTCAAACCCCCTTTTTCCCCCTGTCTGGTAGACATTGAAAGGACTTTAAGAGTAGCACCACAAGAACATGAAGAGTATTTAGTCTGACAGCTAATTTCTTCTTCCCCCACTCCATCTGCACAGGCAGAGTGAGAAGGTTAGTTTGAGGAATGGAGCAAGATTAGGCAGAAAGAAATTATCTGTGCATAAAAGAAAAAAACCACTGAGGAATTGCAGTGACGGCATAAGTAAACCAAAGTTTATTTCTGAAGTACTTTGCAGAGATGTTACCAGTGTCTATGTGCTTTGGGGCAGGGTGAGGCTTATGTAAATGTTGCTATTATCCGATAAGAAAGTGGCACCCAGTGATTTGAGATTACAATAAACGATATGTCTCTTTCTGGTCATCTTGTGAGTTGTTTTTCTAGAAGCAGTGGCTGACTGCTTCTGACATTTGTCTGTGGGAGATGGGGACGCTAGTACTTCTGAAGACCAGGGTCCAGGGTTTGCAGATAGAAATGTATCTCTGAAATCTTGCCACAATGTGACTTGCTTAAGACTGCAAAGTCAGTCTGAGTTGTCTGAGATGATCCCAGGTAGTATTTTAAGCACAACAGTATAGTTTCCTTCTTTGGCGGAAATGTTTATGTAACTTTTGAACTGTGATTTTACAAAAGAAAAAAGCTTTCTTATTAAACAATTGCATGAACGGTGTTGTTTTTGCAATTAATAAGCAGTCAATGTTTGCAAATGCTTATTCATGGGTTTTCTTTATATTTTTTCTTAGTTGCAGAAGCAGTTTGGATTTGAATATCAAACATTAGTGGATGGTGAGGTTATCCTTCATCTTTACAACAGAGGAGGAATAGAACAAACAGCATCCATGCTAGATGGTGTATTTGCTTTCATCCTTCTGGACACTGCAAACAGAAAAGTGTTTCTGGGGAGAGATACTTACGGGGTCAGACCACTGTTTAAAGTGCTGACTGATGATGGATTTTTGGGTGTCTGTTCTGAGGCAAAAGGTAAAATCAGTTGTGTTTAGTGCCTAAATAATCTTAGCTGTTGCTGTCAGAGACAAACTTCTTTTTCAGGCTTTTCTTCCAAGTGTGAAGAGAAAGTGAACTTTAAGTTCAGTAATAAATGAACTATATTAAGTAGTATGAGGACTACACATTACTAAAACAAAACCCATAGACAGTAAACCTCTTAAGATGCTTAATTGTCTTTAATATCGCTAAAATAAATTGCTTATTTAATTTTATGATTCTGTGTTCTGGAATCATAGCAGTATTGATCCCAAGATGTTTTATATTACCCAAAAGTTAAATGTAGTCTATAGAGTTAGGCTAGGTTTATGCTACTATAAATTATATTAGAATTTGTTCCTGGTGCTTGTTGGTGAACTGGGAAATAATGCCACAAGAACTGCTAATCTGTAAAAGCCAAGAATTTTAAAACCCTACAGAAATTTCCTGCATCATTGGGTAGTTTTCTGGTGACAGTTAATTTATTTTATAGTGATTTTTGTCCTTTGAGATGACACATTCACTACTTTTTTTTTTTTTTTTCCTTTCCATTTTTTTAAAAGTAATTATCTCTAGTTTTGACACTTGGATTAACAAATCCAAACAGTGCCAAAAGGGACTTTTTTGCCTAAAATGCACTTTGGCTAAAACTGACTTTTACAATTACTCGTGTGTTTCCCATTTACTGTATGTCAATGTTATTATCTGACTCCAGTGTAAGTTGACTCCTCTAATAGTAGTACTATGTACTAGTACTAAGAGCTGTACCACTCTGCTTCTTGGGAAGGAGGAAGGTAAGTGAATGTTCTAGGAACTGTGTCCTGTAACCATTGCAGTGAATTACTGGTCCCTCTCTAACAGCAATTCAGCATTGTAGAGTTTGTCAAGGAGCAATCAGGTGACCAGCAAGTGCAAAACATGCTTTTTCACAAGAGGATTGGAAATGACATTTGTCTACAAGCCTGATTCTTGGCATTCATTAGCAATGGTGTAGATCAGTCTGGAACTGATGAGTTATGAAATCACTAAATCCATTTCAATTAAGCAATTGCTTCAGTGATGTAGTTTTATTGCAAATCCTTTGTTAGCTTGACTACACTTAATAACTCATTTTGTGTTTAATTGTCATTTGAATTCTCATAAACATATTACACCTTGACCTGGATATCATGTGGTCAGTTTGAAAAGTGCTCTTCTCTTCATAAATAAATTTATGAAAAATGGATAAATTGCTGCTCACTAATTAGTAAAACTTGCTGGATTCCTTTCTCTGCTATCTGCCTCAGCTTGAGATGGCTCAGATCTATGTGTGCAGCCTGCCAGAAGCAGAATCATTCTTTAGCCAGGGAAAACTCCAACTTGGAATGATGGTTTTTAATACCAAATTTAAGATCTGGAGAAAATATTTGTATATTGCAACTATTGAAGTACTAAACTTTTTTTTTTTTTTACTTTTTTTTTCCCCCTCCACCCTCTCTTTTATCTGTAGGACTTATCAACTTAAAGCATTCAACATCCTTGTGTCCTAAAGTGGAACCGTTTCTCCCGGGTCATTATGAAGTGTTGGATTTAAAGCCCTCTGGCAAGGTTGTATCGGTGGAATTAGTAAAATTTCATAGCTATAAAGATGAACCACTCCACGTTGCCTATGATACAGTGGAAACTCTGCCTTCAGGTAGTACAGCAAAGCATTTGCTACTTACTCTGATTAAAAAGTGGAAAAAAAAAATCTTTGTGTATAAAATTTGCCTTGATTGGTTTAAAAAGGTGCTATTTAAATAAAAATCCCTGGAAGAACATTTATAATGTACGGACTTAAGGACTGTTTTTGTAGGTGATCATGTACAAAGATGAATTTGCATGCTGTCATTATCAAAGGAAATCCAGACAAACATCTTTGTTTCCTAATAGCATTATCCAACAAAATTTAAGTAACACTTCTTGAAATAGTTTTTTTCTCCTCATCTTCTTTTCTGTTCTGGACAGGCTTTGATCTTGAAACAGTGAAGAGCAACATCCGTATTCTCTTTGAAAATGCTGTTAGAAAACGTTTGATGGCTCACAGAAGGATTGGTTGTCTTCTGTCAGGTAAGTAGCAAGAATCACAATGTTTCTGTATCTTCTCTCTTTTGCCCATCCTCTCCTAGTTAGAGGAAGGTATCCTGGCTGTTCTGCTGTGATGCACCTGAAGTGATGTGAATCTTCATTTGCTTTATAAAGCAGAGTACTTGTTAATTTCTTAGGAAGTTTTCCAGTTTACAAATATCTTGAAAGTCTTACGCTTTTAAAGTTTACTCTGGGCTGCAATGTTGGCCTGTTGAGACACTAACCATTTTTAACTAAGAGGAGAGAAACACAATAGTCTTACTTAAAAATCACCCAATATATTCTTAATTATATGAGATTCATGCTTAGGTTGGTGTCTATAAAAGAAAATGTAATTATTATATTCACTTTGCACAGATTGAGCATAGAAAAAAGCCTTAGCATGTTTCATATCCCTGTAAAAAGTTAAGTGCTTGCTTGTCACCTTCTTTGCTTTAGCCTCCATCCTAGACTGCCTTTGATTTACCAAATTACAGGGGACCGTCCAGACCAAAATGATTTGCTAGATTCTTTCCTCAGGCGAGGTAATAGCTTGTGGTACAGTAGGTTGTTCGCTGACTTAGCTGATCAGTGTTGTGAGCTGGTGGTTCAGTGCTGCAGAGGTACTTTACAGAGGTAAGGCTTTGTAGCTGTGGGACTGACATCTTGCTTACTGTGGGTTTGTGCTTAGAGTTCTGATATGCTCTTCATGCATTCATTGAACATAAGTATTCACACTCATTTATCATGAACTCAAAGTGTGCATTTGAACTGCCTAGGAGATGCTGTTGGACCATTTCCTTACTGTGGCATCATAAAAAGAAGGAAGGGCATAAATGAAACAGGGAGGTACACAGAGTTGCAAGATCCCAGCTTCAGTAAAAACCTGTTCAAAACCCGAATCTCAGATACCAAATTAGAAGGCAGTCACCAGCTCCTCAGATGCATATGCAGAATGTATTAGTAGCAAAATTAAGTGCCCGTGAATATCTCAGTGTTTCACAATTTTGAGTATGCTTGGAGGATCATGGTTGGAGAAATGCTCTTGGTTCCAATTACGGAGGGAGTTCTGCAACTTAACAGTTGAAACTCATGTTTTGATTTTCTTGATTTCCACATCCTAAGCTCTCTGTTTGATTTCTGTGCTCTCCTCTTCTCAGACTCTGCCTGTAACTTCTACAGGAGATTTTTTTTACAAGGTAGCATGCCCACAAAAGGGATCAGGGTGGCAATAGATGCTAATGTATTCAGCTTATAAACCACATGCAGACTGTAGGAAACAGAAGACTATTTCATCTCCTGCTTGTAAGAACTGCAGGTAGGTGTGAGAGAACAGATACTGTGTTTTGCTCAGTACTTCAAAGGGGAGCAACAAGGAGAACTAGTCAAGGATTAGCAGAACTAGCTCATGAGAATAAGAAGGTGGAGCCTTAGAGTACATCCAGGCAGCTTGTGCATCTCTTGATTTTATTTTTTGTTGGGTTTCCTAGCTGTTCAAACCTTTCCACTATGATCCTCTGAGAAAGGAGGAAAGGAAAAAAACCCAAGAATCTCACTAGTGAACCTTTCCTCTTTGAAGTGATGTTGAAAAAATTAATTCCACTCAAAATATGTGAAACATACTTTTGAAAAATTATTGGGGAAGGGTGGAATCCGTACACTAAATGCTCTGTCCTTTTACTTACTTCTTTTTTTATGCAAACAGCAAACCAAAAAAATGTACGTGGTTCTGTCAGTGGGCTATCAAATGTGTAGGTAAGAAGAGGATAGGGAGCAGTTTTGAAATGGAGAATAGATCCCATTATAGTGGAGTTGAGAAGGAGCACATTCTGTAGTAGTATATTTTCTGTGTATCTTAAGGATTTTCACTGATGCTTCTGACACCAAAAGTACTAACTTACTGAAGACGTTCCACTAAAGTTGCCCGATTCTGTTGTTAAGCAGAGGTAAATGTGCACATGTACAAGAAATACCTTGGATTCGCACAGCTTAAAAATGAAGCCTGCTCATGGGATTCCACTATCTAGATTCAGTGTCCTTCAGGGGAAACAAAAAAATGCCCAAAACCCACCTAACCAAATAATTTGTTTTGTTGGCAGGGGGCTTAGATTCCAGCTTAGTGGCCGCTGTTCTTCTGAAACTGATGAAAGAAATCAACATCAATTATCCATTACAAACCTTTGCAATTGGAATGGAAAACAGTCCCGACTTACTGGCTGCCAGAAAGGTACAGTAAAGCATTGCTTTTGGTTTGTTCTGAGCTGCTGAATGCTAAACAGTGCATGTGCATGTTAAGGGTGCTAACTTCATGGTATGGTATTAATAGTAATACTGAGTATTAATTTATTGCTAATGTAAATCAGTTTGCAGTAAATCATTTAGTACACTATTTGCTGCTCAGTTAAACATTACAAAAGAGACAATTGAGTCTTAACTGTTCTCTCTTGCATTTGGAAGACTTTCATGACAGGCTCCCATTGCATTTCTACCAGAAGGAAGGTACTTCAGAGGTGTCTTTAATTCTGCCTCTGGGTTTTAGGGTAAATCTCCATGCCATGGTTCCTATGCCATGGCATTTGTATATATGTTACATATTGTAAGTTAATCATCAGCTTTCTGAATTAAGAGCGTTGAACAAATTGTTTGACACCTGAGCTACCTTTTAGGTATCCAGGCTGTTACTGCTTTTTAACTACTTTTTCTCTTCAGGGCAAATATCTGAAGTATTTAGAGCCTCTACAGATTCTGTTGTGCTTTGGACAAGCAGCTGGATGGTC
This sequence comes from Microhierax caerulescens, assembly GCA_035590215.1. Taxonomy (NCBI): domain Eukaryota; kingdom Metazoa; phylum Chordata; class Aves; order Falconiformes; family Falconidae; genus Microhierax; species Microhierax caerulescens. The sequence goes on along the minus strand of JAVJGJ010000047.1, from coordinate 78,232,142 downwards.
TGTTGTAATCATGATTAAACACTAATTAGGGAGACTGTGTTCCCTCTGGCGAATGTACCACTGCAAGTCAGAGGGGCTGCTACAGTATCCTCTTTTCTTGGCCTAATGTCATAGGATTCTCACTGTGGCAGAAGGAAACCAGTGCTTTCACTCAGTGTGTTTTAAACACAATGCATGTTTAAAAAATGTTTTAATTGAAAAGCAATACATTATTTTGACCTTTTACAAACAGGTGGCAGCACATATAGGCAGTGAACATCATGAAGTAATATTTAATTCTGAAGAGGGAATTCAAGCAATAGAGGAGGTTATCTTCTCCTTGGAAACCTATGATATAACAACAATAAGAGCGTCTATTGGTAAGATTTTTTTAAAGAACAATCTTTGCTTTATATCATTCAAATAAAATTTTATGCAAAATCATGTAGTCATCTGCTGGATCCTTTAGCTGTTGCAGAACCTGGGAACTGGGACTCTCAGGTTCTGCTCCCTCTAGTACCACACTGAGGCAAAAACAATTATTAGTTTCAAAGTCGCCGACTGTACAAAACAATTGTCAAGAGCTGTTCCTGAAGCTTTGGAATGAAAAACAAAAGTTATATGAAGAAGAAACATTAGATCTACAAGTCTAGGTTTTCTGCTCTGATAAGTATGAACCTTGGAGGAAGGGGGAAAATTTATAGGTTATCTGAGGTACTGAATGTTATGATAGCAAAACCATTATAATTACCCTTTCCTTGCATAATTTTAATACAAAAGTGAAGTATTTCTTGTCACCCTATGGTAACGTGCACTCAAGCCAGGTAGACTTCTTCAAACTTCAAACGTATGTTTGATTCTGAGAAATGAAGGAAGTCGCCAGCAGCTTCTTACAAAGGTTTGCCAGCCTGATAAGGGTGAAAAAGCCTAATCCATTGTGACCTTCTGTGTAACGCTAACTATGATATTTTACCCAGTTAATCTTATGTCATCCTAAAACATTGCAGGGGTGGGGGGGAGTTAGTAAGGCGAATAGGCAACACAGTTTTGAAAACCTAGGTCCCTGCATGGAATTTGATACATGAAGATAGGACTTTACAATGTGAAATATTGGAAGTCTTTCTTTAAAAAATAAAGCCAGCTTTTCATCTACCATCTTTCTTTGTGATTGCTTCTTACTATGAGAAATAATGAACTAGATCCTTTTCATTAGATTTCTAATACCTTTGATATAAAAGCATATTGTTTGGAAAGATGCAATGAGGGGAAGGCATAGTTCTGGTTAATAAATAATTCTTTTTTTAAAAAAACTGGAAAAAAGGCTTCATCCTGTTCAACCTGCAGTGGCAGAGAGTTAAACAGCAACTTCTGCTGGTAGTTTTGTTGTCCAAAGCTAAATGGTTTGTTCAGGACTGTGCTGGAATTAATCATGTGCTTAATTTCAAACTGAGTCAGAACAGCTCCTCTTTGTGTTCCCATGGGAATCCTCCAGCATTCCCAGGATTACAGACAGATACATATTTCTGAGATTTTGAGGGCTAAGTGTAACTACACAGTTTAGATATATTTGCAGCACTCTAGTTAATACGGCTGTTGGTGGCTTTAAATGACAATGAGCTGTTACTTTAGCGTATTGCAATTGTTTGCTACAGAAGAAAGTAGTGTAGGAGAGAAACTTCTGAAATACTAAATTTAAAACTGTTAGCTGTATTAGCATCATACATGTAGCTGTATTTTAATAACTTTATACTTTTTTTTTTTTTTAAGGTATGTATCTTGTCTCCAAATATATACGGAAGAAAACGGACAGTGTGGTCATTTTTTCAGGAGAAGGGTCAGATGAGCTGACACAAGGATATATATATTTCCATAAGGTAAATATATTCCCTACACAGGAAGCCTGCTTGTTCTCTCCTTCAACAGAAAATCTCTAGAGAGTTCAAGGTGTGATGTTTGAGAGTTGTCACAGCTGTATATTTATTGAGACATTCTCTTGAGGTGGCATAAATTCTAAGTGATTTAATGTAACCATCTAAAAAATAACTTTTTTTAACTTCAAAAATTCCTGATACTGTTATTTCTTGTATGTAGTCTTGGCTAGTTCTGAGATGTCTCATTGACCACGACATCTCAAGCACAGGACAGCAAGTAATGGTTCCCTCACTGCAGCTGTATCAAGTCTGTGCTATATGCATATGTCTGGTTACAGGCACCATCTCCTGAAGAAGCCGCAGAAGAGAGTGAGAGGCTTTTGAAGGAGCTGTACTTGTTTGATGTACTTCGCGCGGACAGAACTACTGCAGCACACGGGTAATTTCTTGGATGCTGGGGACTCGCGTGATTCAAAAGCCTAAGAAGATCTTAAAAGTTCTGCTGCTGCTGAGGAAATTATAGCAGTTAATTGTTGACTTGTTCTGCCTGTTCAAATTACAAAGTGATTCAGAATATTGTGATGCTGGATAATTTTATTCCTACTGTCTGGGTCTAAACTACTCTAAGACGATCATTGGTCTTCAGAGTAGTAGTAGCAAATAGGGTGCGCTCCCATGCTCTGCTTGAGCTCTGTATCTTAACTCGAGACACCACCCACTCTGGCAGAACAGGCATTGCTAACGTTCCAGGTATGCACAGAGTATGCACAGACGCTCAGTGTTCCCTGTGCTCTCAGTGGATGGGAAACAGCCTGAGGGCTCGCAGCCCAAAGGGCTGGCAGGTCTGCTCTTCAGAGTTATCATCATCACATTTCTGGTCTAAACCCTGCTAGACAAACTTACTATTGTGAATGCTACGGACAGTGTTTTAGTAAAGAGTTTCAGCAGATGAGCAAAGACAATGGATTTGGGTGCTGTTTCTGAACAGTAAGATAGAGGAGGAATGAATCTGTGAATCTGATTTCATTTGCTTGCAGTACCTCTTGATTAATTGCATCTGCTTAGAGTAGCTTTTGATTCTGAAGCAAAAGACGCCTGGGGATTTTTATCCCAAGATGAAATTGAAGTTGTAGCCTAAAGGAATTTGAGCAACAGAAAACCACACTGTAAAATTTAATCCAGTCTTCTGTGACTATAGGGCCCTCTTTGTTGCTGGCTGATGCATTTGTCTAGGATTGCACTGGCCTTTATAGAAGCAGTGAATTAGAAATACAAATATGCAGAGTTAAGGAAGGAAGGCAAAGTTGTATTTGACTTTGGGTTTTGTTGATGTTTAAACGAAGAGGAATCAAATCAGTATGCATATGAAGAATTAAAAAAATAAAGAGAAAAGTATGTGCATTGAGTTGGGTAGCTGACTGTACTGAAGAGATGTTAGGATACAATCTGTGTGACTGATGCCTTAAAGAATTACCAAATTGTACGCTGCAGAAAATAGCACTATTTTGCTAAAGAAATATATTAATTAAAAGGAGAATATTGTTGGGAAGCTGGATATAGATGAGAAAAAGTTGGTACCTATGGCAAAGCAAACAGCTTACCTATTGGGAAACTTTGACTGTACATTGGTGCTGCCATACAACTCACACAGTTATGCTTCTCTTTACTATATAAAAGTTGGGCATACTGCAGGAGACCTGCCATTTCCCTTAGAATTTTTTTTGTGCTGGAAAGGCTGGCTGCATATTCAAAGCTGTTTAATATTACACTCTGCCTGCTTTTCTTCGGAGAGTTGCCATTTTTGAAGAGAAGCTGGGGTCAGCTTCACAGCACTGATAGGAAGAAAGAACCCTTGTATCAACAAATTAAAACTGGACTTAAGTTTAGATTTATGGAGAAAAGGACAGGAATTAAGAGTAGAGAGGAAATGATCAAAGTACCTTTATCAGTTAGAAAAAAAGTAACTGTAGGAAAAAACTTGCAATGCAACTATTGTCAGTATATGTGGAAATTGAGCCTCAGTACTTGATTGCTAAATGATAATGCTCTTTTTTTTTTTTTAGGTAAGAAAGGTGGGTATTATCTGAAGTAGTTGATGCTTTTTACTAGAAGAGAAGCTACAGAGACAGTGCAATTACTAGAATGCAGTATAACATCTGCATTTGACTTTGAAGCTGGGCAGCATGTCTCTTGAGGAAACTGAGATGGGTTCTTCTTACTGAAGACACAGTTACTGTAATTTTATTTGTTGCCTCCAGTGTCCTTAGAAGCCATGGTGTGCATAAGAGAATATACGCAGGAAGACTTCTATGTGTCTATCTGCCACTGGTATAGGAGAGAACTTGTGCAAATGCTGCAGGATCAGTAGTTAATAACTTAACAGTGTCCATGTGGTCTCCTTTTCGTTGTTTCTTGAAAACACAAACAAACATGGATTTTGGAAACTGTAGCAGAAATCCTTGCTTGGTTCTGTGACATCTTTACAAATGCTGATGCAAATCCCAGTGAGTGACTTGGTAGTTCTCTGGGGGCAAAAGGATTTTTTTTTCAATGCGTTTTTGTTTACATGGTACAAAGGTTGTTGCAAATCCTGCAGGACTGTAGTCTTTAAATTCATTGTACTACAAGCTGTCCAGCAGATGGCATCATAAATCATTGAGGTCTTTATTTAATCTGTGCAGACCTTATACGTAACTTTCTAAATTGATAAATTAAATGTAGATGGTAATGAATATGCAAGTGAATTTTCTTCCAAGTAAAAGCAGAAAACCTTGTGTTTGTGAAATACAGGGAAAGCTTGGAGGTTATGGAATTTGTAAGTAGATGACTTGTTGGACTAATTCAGTATCTCTTCTATTTATTTCCCCTGTTTAGTCTTGAACTGAGAGTCCCATTTTTGGATCATCGGTTTACCTCTTATTATTTATCTCTACCAGCAGAACTGCGAACCCCAAAGGTATGTAAAACTAGGGTTGGACCCAAGTGTAAGCTCACAAATTCACTGATATGTGTTCTAAGCATGACCAAAGTGCTGAATTTAATGCTAAGTCCTTTACTCAAAGTCAGGCATGCTCTTAAATATTTCACTGGATTGTTGGACTACTGGGAACCCTTTTCTGACCAGACCTTCTGAAAGGAAACAATTTCTTAAGTCTTTCTCCTGCAGTTCTTAACATTCATGATATTGTTTGTTGTTCTGCAAACAGAATGGAATTGAAAAATACCTTTTAAGACAATCCTTTGAAGATTCCAACTTGCTTCCCAAAGAAATACTCTGGAGACCCAAAGAAGCTTTCAGTGATGGTATAGCATCAATAAAGAAATCCTGGTTTTCTATTCTTCAGGACTATATTGATCAACAGGTACAATATCACTTTTTTTTTTTTCTTTATTTTTCTTTTTCCCCTTTATTTTTTTTTCCTCTTGCCCCCTACTTTTTTTTTTGTCATTCGCCTTTAGGTGTATTAGGTATGGCTGCCAAGGGGAGACAGCTTGCCTGCTTACTTGGGAGAATAGATCTGGGTATGACAGTAACTTAATGGTGGAGGAGAGGAGCAAGATCGACTTAAAACAACAGTCCTCTAGCTATCTGAGCTGGTTAAAGGCATTTAAAATCCTAGATACAAAGAAATGCTAGAGCCTGACAGAAATGACTGTGTAAGGAAATGAACATCATTTAAGTATCTGGATTGCAAATTAGATTGTGTGTTGGCACACAATTTCTGGGTTACACGCAAAGCAGCTGCTTCAGCTGAAGGCGCTTGCATGAACTTATTCTGCAGCTGAGTAACAGCATAATGACTTTATAATGTCTGTTCTTGTTCACGTCATTTGTTTTTCCCAGCCATGCCTAGCTAAGCCCTTTTGCTTTTTAAAGCTTCTACTTGCATTGCTAACCAACGAAGACTTACAGCACTTCGGCTTTGGACAAAGGATTATAATCTTTGGTGTACAGAGACAATTTAATCATTGAGAGGAAAGAATAACACCCAATTTGCACCAGAGCTCTGAGCTTTGTTGTGCAGAAATATGTGTAGTCAAGTCTGTGGACGGGTGCTTGTCTGTCCTACCACCAGCTGCTTGTTTCCCATTTTCTTTCTCTGTATCCATAGGCAAGAAAGTAGTTGGGTCAGGCAGCAGTGTTGTGCTGCCTGTGCTGAGCCTGCATTGGTGTAGTAGGGGCAAATTTTTTTCATGGCTGCTAGGAGTTACGACAGCATGTTGGCAGTGGAAGCTGCTTTAGAAATTGTCTCCTGGTGCAACTATTCATCTTCCCTTTCTTAGCCAACTTAGCAACTGCAGGCATCTTTGCCTCTGCATCTCAGGTCTTCTGTTGCAAAGAGCTTGGTTATTCAAGCAAAGTCAACAGCTGTCCGTGAGCTGAAAAAAAACCCAGGAAGCCACTTACGTAGTGCAAAAAGACTGCTTTAAGTTGTTCCAGTTGAATCACAGCAAAGAGTAGTATAGGAAAGAAGTTTTTGTGAGCTTACTAACAAAGGTGATTATAACCCAAACAGAAATGGGTTTCACATATAACGCAGAAAGAAATATTAAAAGCACTGGAAATAGTTACGTATTCATAGAGATCAAGGAAGCCTTTGAATGAAAATGAAAATTCATTTCATGAAAAATTCACCTCTTAGAAACCTCTGCCTGTAGAATAGAGGGTTTTTTTAAAAAAACTATGGCCATTCAGTGGTGGGTGAATCCTTGCGTATCTTTAACTTGCAGCAAATTGACTTGTAAAAATTAAATGTATTTGCAGCTTAACTTGAGTTTTGCTTTTGTCTGTAGGTTGATGACCTTCTGCTGGAAAAGGCAGCGGAGAAATATCCTTTCAATCCTCCTAAAACAAAAGAAAGTTATTACTACCGCCAGATCTTTGAAAAGCACTACTCGGGGCAAAGCAGCTGGCTGCCCCACTACTGGATGCCAAGATGGGTTAAAGCTACTGATCCTTCTGCTCGCACGTTGAAACATTACAAGTCGGCTACCCAAGAATAGGCTTTTGAAACAATCCCCTAAATAAAAGAGCTGCAAGCAATCTGCATGCACTCTGCTTTAAAAAAAAACCAAACAAATTATGCAAACCTAAAGCTTAAATGATCTTTAAGATGCATTTTGACAATGCTATTGGAAATAAGAGCTTTCTGTCACTAGTGTACTATTAAAAATTCACCCTGCTGTACCAAAACTTTGTAATTCAAGGGAAAATACTTTATGGGCAAGGAACTACCTTATTTGGCAGCTCTGTTCCTTCTGTGACCTTGATTGTATTTATTTGCCTTGCAGTCATTTGGTATATTTTAATGTGGGCTCTGTTTTCAGGACTTGAATAAGGCTAAGTGATGCAAACTGCTGCAGGCCCTCTGGGTGAAGAGGGATTTGACCCTAGCTATTTAGTGATTTCTGTTCCCGACTGTGGGATTTGGGTAGTTTGTCTATGTTAGTCAATTCTGAATGTTTTTCTAAGCATTTCTAAGACCTTCGTCTGGTTTTCAAAAGGTATTTAGATATTCATAGCTATGCAGAGATGCTTACTAGAGTTTATAATAGTGGTGGTGCTGGGTGTTACCTAATTAAATGAATGGGAATCTTATTCATTACTGTCAAGCCACCAGTTGGACCTTTTGAGTCTTGTAAATATACCAGCAGTCTAAAGATATTGTGACTGTTATCAAAGAGCAGAACAGACAAGAGAAGCTGAGTTATGTCTTTTGTTTCTAACTTAAGGGCTTCAATTTTTAAATGCATTTATTACTCTTGAAAATAGTGTTAACTAGGTGATGTTGTATCAGTCCAGGTTGTATCAGTCTGATGGAATTTGCATGACTTAAGTATTTTAAGTCTTTTCACTTACTGTGAGAGTTTTTCCACCTGTATGATGTAAAGGTAGACCCTGTTGCTGCTCCCTTCATGTGGCCAACTGTGGTGAAACAATGCTGTTGGCCATAGATTTTAGTCAGACAAAGCATCACTGAAGACAATGGGATCAGACATCTTGCTTGGAAAAAATGAAAAAAAAAGCTTCTTCAGAAACCACAAGAATTTCTAACACCTTAATGAAAACCACATGCTTTACCCAGGACAACTTTTTATTAAGTACTTAGGCATGGGGGCTGCTTTTCTAAAGCTAACTTAAGCATAAGGGTGGTCAAACAAGAAAGACGTGTGCTGCAGATTGACTTGATTAGCATCATGCTCTTTATGAAGACAGAAGTCTGTTTGTTGTCCCTTTTGACTAGGAAACCAAAGCCAATTGTTATTTAAAAGATAAAATATAAGCAATTCTGGTTTAAAATCTTCATAAACTGAGTATTTATTATACCACCTAATTCTGCATTTGAATCTCTATTCCAGAAATCTTACTGAAACCTCTCAGCGGCATTGTGGAGCCCATGAACTGTGGCTGTGGCCAGTAGTGGCCATATTTTGACATAAACTTGCACATACTAGTTATTTATGAATATATGATTAGTAAGGTAATACATTCCTGCAGTCTTCTTTACTTAAAGGCCATGTGCTTGTCTTTGGATTTCTTTGCAGTAAAGTATATTTTGACTTGGGAAAGGATTATAGAGTATGTTGATGAGGTACTGATGTGTAAAGATAAGATTTAATACTCACTGTAAACTTCCAGAGACACAGATGATACGAAAATAGCATTTGCCTGAAGTAAAAATAGACTCAACACATTTTAGGGTCATTACTCAAATGCACTTTCTGCTGCAACATTGTCAAGTATTCAACAAAATTCACCTTAATTTTTTTAAATTCCTAATATATGGAGCATTTACAAAGACAAGGTCCTAGACTGGTGATCCTAATTATTTTAGCTTTTTACTGACATACAGAGGAAAAATACAGTTATTGCTGCCTTGTTCTTGTTAAAGGTATAAATGCTAGGGGTCTCAAGAGTGAAAACCTGTTCATTCCTTCTCCATGTATAGACTCAAATTTTATAACCTTTTTGACTTCTGTCCCACTCTGTTCTATTTTCTCTTCTACCTTTTTTCTTTCTTTTTTTTTTTTTCCCCTCCCCCTTTTTCTTTAAGACAACTACTATGGATCATCTGCCAGCTACAGACATGTTTGTGTTTTGTCACGGGAGGGAATGGGATGCAGGTCCTGCGTGCAGCGCTATCTCATCCAGTTGTACCTTTTATCTTTCTTCCCGCATGGTTGCCTCCTTTTCTCACTCTGTTGCTCTTGGGGAAAATTAAGTTGGACTATTCTGACAGCTTGAGTAGGTTGGTTTGAGTAGTGTGTCAGAGGTGGGGATGGGGAATTAAAGTCAGTGTCCCACCTGGAGGGAGGAGATTGATAACTCCTTGGCTTGCAGGACTGCTGAGGGCTGGGCAAGAGCCTGTAAGGTTCTGGCAAAGTGAATAGTGTGTGTTTGGGGGGGTTGTTTGATTTTTTTTTTTTTTTTTTCCTGCTTTGGATTGATTAAATTATTAAATGCTGTTTTCACTGCAATCTCTCCCTCTTTTAAAAGAGGAAGAAGATAGTAAATGGTGTGTCTTCCAAAGAGAGCACTGCTGTGCACAGGTTGCTTGAGGTTGCTCGGTGGTGCCCCACGCTCTTTTTAATAAAGCCTACCTGGTGTTTTAACCTCCAGTTAATTGGCTTGTGTTGGAGCTTTGCTGTGTCCACATCAAAGCGTCCCTGACAGTGGCTCTCTAGAGAAGCTCCCCAGTACAGGGTCAACATGTAAGAGACAGGGAACACTTGACAGGACTTTGAGGACCCTTGGTCCATGGGGCAGAGATTTCTATGTGGAGTGGTTTGAAATTATGTAAGATGTTTGAAACTATGTTTTAAATCACAGTAAAGTGTAAACGCAGCCTATTTTAAGAGAATATGGAGAGTCTCTTTGTGGAGGACCTTTGGTGTGAGAAACACCATTTGATGACAAGGTGGTGCGTATTTAACTGTCTTCACCAAGAATAAAAAAAAGCTTCTGGAAAACTAAGTTGCAGGAACAAGTGTTCGCTTTGCTGTGGAAGCTAATTCCTCAATGAGTGTTAAAATTTTAATCAGATTCAGAGTTGGTATCAGTCAAGCTTGTGTTTCTTCCCTCAGAACTGAGGTAAAATATGGTAAATTGTGGTTAAAAGTAAAGTCTCAAAAAAATTACAGGAAGACTCGGGAGGGGTGGACTTAAGTCTTTTGTTCTGACACAGACCTTATGTCAGATTCCTGTTAGTACGTAAGAGAGAAATTGCGGAAGGAGGATTTAATGCAAGGTAAGCCTGTGTTTGCGCTGGCGATTGAAGTTTCCCCAAAGCAGAGCAGGGTTGAAGCGTGGTGGCGGCTGCTGCTTTCTGCAGCAAGGTGAGCTGTGTGATCCTCAGCGGCTTCCCTAGGGCTAGGCAGAGCACCTGCGCCACGGCTGGCGTGGTTCCTCGTTTTGGAATTTTGGGGCCTGTTGTGTTTTTATTTACGTATTAGATGTTTATGTATCTACATAGGCATTGTAGTTGATCTAAAGGCTGTGATTAAGAAAGTCTTGGAAAGTTTCAAATTAGCCTGCCTCTGGGTGCAGGTAATGCACAACATTTTAAATTTTATTTAGATTTGATAATTTTATTTTAATTAAATTCAAATGCGTTTCATGTCTTATTTACGAAGCTTGAGGAAGGAGAGAAGGGGCTGAGGAGGCAGCAGCTGAGGTGGTGTGTGCTGCTGTGGTATGGCAGGTTGGTGGGGCGGCAGCTCAGGGAGGTGAACATGGCACTGCTCCCTGAGACCCTGGTCGTGGTGGGTCACCCACTGCACTCGCCAGCGCCACTCCCCAGCTTCTGGTTGCCTCAGAACTCTTCCCGTGAGAGAAAACTAGCCAGGCAGGCGGTTCTTCCTGTGCTGTATGCGCAGGTTTGGATCTTTAAGGCATCTTACGAGCTCCAACAGAAGATGGCGGCGGTACCTGGGCCCACCCGGCGGGCCAGGGCCGGGGCTGGGGCCCGCTCCGCTCGGCAGCCTGGCGGCTGGGCCCTGGGCCGCGCCGAGGGAGCCAACGGGCGGGCACGTTTCCTCCAGCGGGCCAGAAACAGTATGTCCGAGTTTGGGTTCGGATCGAGAGGTTGCTCTGAGGGATGATTTTTTAAATTCGTGATTTTCCAGCCGGCAGATGGCAGGCGCTGTTAGCGTGTCCCTGCAAACGCGCTCGTCGCGCTTGGGGGAGGCTGCTCTCAGTCCTCGTACTGGTAACCTGTTCCTTCGCCGCACACTTGCAACATCCCCTGTCTATCATCAGTGGTATAATGGCAACATACAGCTGGCTGGCTGATCTGACAAACACAGCCTTTCACCTGCTCCAGACTCACTCAGGAGAGGGCCTCTGCCTTTTGGGTTTGGTTTTTTTGGGGGGGGGCTTGCTTTGGTTTTGTTTTTTGGTTCCGGTTTGGAGGAGAGGGGGGTGGTTGTGGTACCAGGTGCTTAATTGAGAAATTTTCACTAAGGAGAAGATAGAGTAATTGGGGTCAAAATAGTTCTTTAGGGAATTACAATCCCAGGTACATAAAATTACTGGAACTGACCTCAATTCCTACACTATAATCATCTTGCAGAGGCCAAGGGGAGAGTCAGAATGGTCTAGTTGCAAAAACAGCCTCCATTTCTGTCACTATCAAGGACAGAATTAATTGTCTATATTAATAAATTGCATTACTTAACATTTCTCACCACTGCTTCTGAAGACTGCTCTTCACACCTGGGGCAAAATGTATATTAATACAAATTACTTTTGATTAAAACCATTATTATTTTAGCACAAAAAGGAAGGGGGTGGTAGAAAGGAACATTCTCTTTTTAAATATTTAAATACTTATTATACCAAAGTGATAAAAATTACTGGCTGACTGACAATTTTCTAATAATAGCTTAAAAATGCAAATAGAGCTATTATCCCAATTGACACTAATTGGAACTCCTTTGGCAGCCTGGGAGGGCAGGGCAGGAAGGTTTGATTGTTTCCTCCAGCTGAAATGGGGTTGGAAAGGGAGCATGGAGAAGATGTGCCATGAATAAACAGATTGCCATCTGCGGACATCAGAATTGTTATATTTCAAGTATATGTTTGTAAGTGCTGTCTTCTGCCCTTGTGTGATTTTGGTGAGGTTTGCTGATGCCCTGGGCTGGTCTCGCTCATGGCTGTGCAGTGCAGGTTTTGCCCAAGCTGAGCTGGTGCTGTGGCAATCCAAGCTGCAAATGCTCAGGTCCTACAAAAAAGCTATGATATCTTTTGTGAATTATAAAAATTCACTGAACTATAAAAAAATTTGAAATGTAGTCTTAATGTAGCCACACTGTATGTATATTTCCTTCAGTAATTAATGTACATCTTCTCCAAGCAAGATTTGATTCCAGAGGGTATTGCTTGAATTTTAATGCTTTGGTACCAGACTTTCAGTGTGCCTATTCTATTGTTTTCTGACTGCTGTAACTAAAAATAAAAAGCATTTCTATGTGACAAAATTGAATGTGATTAAAGGTGTTCTTCTGTTGCTCAGTTAGGTGTTTTCAATGCAAACTAGTTCATGTAGAAAACAAAACTATGTTGACATATGTTGGTGGAAGTGTGCCTTTTAACTCTGCTACAGCTGTGCTTCTGAAATAACAATGTAAGCAATGAAAAACAAAAAAACCTTTTTTTTTTTTCCTTATTTGCCAGAAATTTTCTTAACAGTCAACCTTATCCTTTATAATTTCCTAAGTTCCTTTGCATTTAGGTAGCACCTTGCAGAAGTGGCCAGTTAGGTACAGGGTGCGCGTTGCATTTCTAGCTCAACCCTTGTTGTTACCCCTGGCCAAGCCACCTCACACTGCTGGGCTTCTTTCTGCAGGTATCTGGGGGAGCATGAAGCACCGTGACAAAGTGTTTGTTTTTCAAACGGTGTTCACATTTCATTTCTTCTAAATGCAGTAAGTGATGATACTGTTTAATTTGGAGATGGATGCAGAAAACAAGAAGTGATGTTTGTTGCACGCATTCTGCGTAACTCTCTTTAAAAAGTTTCTGAGCTGATGAGCTGCTATTTTATTCTGACAGAAACCAGATATCTACTGGAGATGGATCAGTGACAGTTTTTAATGAATATCATAATGAATTTCATACAGCCCAGATGCCCCTTCTCTTGACAAATATTTCAGCCTATGCTTTTTCAAAAACATTAAGGGAATAATGTGAAGAAGGTCTGTCTTTCCTGAAAGAAGTAGATAGGTTTGAGGACATTTGTACACTTACTAATTGGGGGGGAATAGTTAAAAAAATCCCTACTCTTCCAGGAACGACTATTTTCTGTGAAGGGAAACAAGCCATTTTGGAGGTAGCATGAGGACACGGAGCTGTACCCGGAATTGCAGACGGCTGCATCCAGACACAGTACAACCAGGGAAGGAGCCTCTCTGTGCTCTTGTCCTGGCACTCTGGGAAACGTTCATCAATGCAGTCTGCGATATTGTGGCTAAGGGAACTGTTCAGGCTCATCAGGAAAAAAACTTGGTCATTACCAAACTTTGCACTGGGACTTGCTTGGTATCTCTTTATGCTGAAGGAGATACCTAAGCTTTAGTTTAAAAAAGTACAGGGACAAAGTCTGCATTTAAATAATGGCTCTTGCTAGTTCTGAAGGAGCTGCTACTGGTGTCCTCTGAATAAACAGCATTTTTAAAAATCACTTCAATAATTAAAATAAAAAACAACTCTTGATGTTATTCTGTTCTAGCTAATGATGGCTAGGGGCTAGGTTCCCTCCAAAGATCACCATGCCCAGATGTTTCCAGATTCTTCCTTTTCTTTTTGTTAGGACTGTACTGAAAAATACCAGCCTCCTGATGTGAACACAGTGAAGGACTCGCTTGTAGCAGCTGAGTGTGCCAGCGCTGCAGGGCCTGGGCTCTCCTGGTGAGGCACATATGGGGGGCCAGGCCCCTCTCTCAGCCCCCCAGTTCACCGGGAGGCTACGTGTGCAATGGCTCTGGCTCCCCATGGTAAGTTTGGCTGCGTCTGCACCATGGAGGACAAGTCTTCAGGCAATAGCAGAGAGATGGAGATCATGGATGGAGTTGATGGTCCTCTGGGTCATGTTTGGGCAAGGCAGGCTGCTGAGAGCCTGACTTCGGCATCCCCTGTCTGGGGGAAGGGGAGTGCCTGTGTGTATGAGGGAGACAGTGCCTACCAGAAGGGCAGCCACCTGTCACGATGCAGAGGAATGATGTATTTTTGGGGAAAAAGATAAGCAAAAAAAAGGGGGCAAAGCATGTTATAGGTGGGCTGTGATATTGAACTGCCTGTAGCATGTGCCCAGTAGGGGCAATTACCAGCATTACCCTGGGTTTACTCTCTGATTTCCTAGAAAGACTTTTATTGCTTTATTTAGGGCTCACTTGCACTTTGCTGACAGATGCCCTTGCTGCAGTGTTATCGATTAGTTTATGCAGCCTGAGGGATGTCAGACTGTTGCCATCAAAAGGAGCTAAGTCTGTGTCACGGTTGTGGCTGGCTGTTGCAGAGATGGCAGGGGATTTAGTAAAAGCTTCTCGAAAGCCTGCGGTGGAGCTGGAGAGCTGGCATCACCCCACAATCCAAGGCATGAGTGGGCTGGGGCTGCAAGCAATGCTATCCAACACCAAGAAAAAAAGTGTTTAAAAGCTGAAGCAGCCTCAAAAGGGAGATGAAAGACCACAGAAATTACGAAAAAGTCCCTTTGAAGTACTCAATAATGTATAGACTGTATTGCTTACTACTACATAAGAATTCCCGTTTGAGTCTCCAGGATCCCAGGATGCCTGTGGGTACAAAAGTTTGGGCTAGGAGGGTGGTGGGAGCGAGCCCGCAGTGGGGACAGCGGCTGCTGGGCTCCATGTCTGCCCTAGACCGCTGGGTGGGCTTGGCCCCGCAGCCCTGACATGGCACAGCCAAACAGTCCCTGCCGGTGCTGAAACAGGACAGGGCATCTTTTGTGGTGGTGTTGGAGTCAGCTGGAACATTTCAGGCTGTGCCTTTTGGTGTGTGTTTCATTTATTTTGGTGTGTGTTTCTAGCTTGGAATGTATGTCTATACAAACATAAAAATCAACGCCAATTTTAAACTTATCAGTCAATGCACAAATCTGACATCATTTTGCCACCAGAAATAAAAACTGATTGTTTCAAGTGCCAAATTAAAACTACTCATCAGACAGCCATGTAACTGTGCAAGGGCAATGTGCACTCACAGCCCAGAAAGCCAACTGTACCCTGGATTCTTTCTGAAGAAGCGTGGCCAGCAGGTCAGTGGAGGTGGTTCTGCCCCCATACTCCGCTCCGGTGGGGTCCCACCTGCAGCGCTGCATCCAGCTCCGGGGCCCCCAGCACAGGGAAGACACGGACCTGTTGGAGCGGGTCCAGAGGGGTGCCATGGAGATGATCAGAGGGCTGCAGCATCTCTCCCGTGAGGACATGCTGAGAGAGATGGGTTTGGTCAGCACAGAGAGCAGAAGGTCCTGAGGACACCTTCTAGCAGCCTTTCAATATGTAGTGGGGGATTATAAAACAGTCTGGGACTTTTTACCAGGGCCTGTAGAGACAGAACAAGAATTACCCCTTTTGAACTGAAGGAGGGTAGATTTAGACTGGATATGAGGAAGGAATTCTTCCTTCCACGCCTC
This sequence comes from Microhierax caerulescens, assembly GCA_035590215.1. NCBI lineage: Eukaryota > Metazoa > Chordata > Aves > Falconiformes > Falconidae > Microhierax > Microhierax caerulescens. The sequence goes on along the minus strand of JAVJGJ010000047.1, from coordinate 78,216,640 downwards.
ACCACAATGAAGGTGGTGAGACCCTGGAACAGGTTTGCCCATGGGGTGTTGTGGATGTCCCATCCCTGGAAGTGTTCAAGGTCAGGTTGGATGGGGCTTTGAAAAACCTGATCTAGGAAAGATGTCCCTACCCGTGGCAGGGGGGTTGAACTAGGTCAGGGGTCTTCAAACTATGGCCCACGGGCTGGATACGGCCCCCCAGGGTCCTCAATCCGGCCCCCCGGTATTTACAGAACCCCGCCACCGGGGGTTGGGGGCGGAAACCAAGCAGCCGCAGATGACTGCCTGCCACTGAATCTGCGCTCCAGCCCCCTGGTTAAAAAGTTTGAGGACCCCTGCCCTAGATGGTCTTTAAAGGTGCCTTCCAACCCAAACCTTTATAAGATTCTATGGTTTTGCCAGAAAATTTAGCCCCGGCCCTTTGCTGGATTACATTAACTAATATCTGGTAATGATCTACATCTATTAATGAATTAAATAATATCTAACTAATA
>JAVJGJ010000047.1:78178555-78197696 GCA_035590215.1 Microhierax caerulescens | reverse complement strand
GTTTTAGCTGCTTATTAGAACACCTTAAGCAATGAAGTTCAGGTTCCTACTTCTGCTGACCAACACTGGGAAGAATGAGATGCTTGAAAATGGAGTTCAAACATTCAGTGCACAACAGTGAGAACGCCTGAGGTTAGTTAGTAGAAAGTGTGGAGCTCTCCTATTCTGCCCATCTTCAAGTTAGGCATCTCATCAACTGTGTGCTCTTCCCTGAAAGTAAAGACCCACAACCACTCTGCCAAGGGACCGAGGGGAATTGCTGTGGTCTTTTAAAATGGCAGGAATGATGGCACTCACTTTGACTAGTCTGAGAAGTAGATTACATGTGTATCTTCCATAATTAGTGTGCACTCACTGGGCAATGCATAAAAGGCAATGCATATTGCTGAGCAATTTATTCTTAGGTTTAGAAAAGATGGATGAAAGCACCCGTCTTCAGGTAAAGCTCTGGTCAGTGAAACTAGACTGAAAGGTGATGATGTTGTTCTTAGCAATGCTGGATACATCGATATCTCCACTGCAGCATTTCTAATTAATATTTAAGTAAAAATCTTCATTAATAATATTAGGATAATATAAGATTTATGCCAGGCTAAAGATGTCTACTGCAAGGAAGTATGTTGAATAAACATGCTTCAGGTGAAAGCTGGGCTGGTGGACAGTTTCCTCCCATCTTAGAATGAAAATAGTTTATGCTCATAAAATGTTCACATCTTTCCACATGAATGTGCTGATATATACTTCATAAAAATATTAGTTATGATATTTATAAGTTTGAGTAGCTTACCCCAAGTTTTGTGCAGCAAATGAAGAGAAACGTGTTAAATATATTTGGACACATCAAAGATAAAAATATTACTCGTAGATCTGAGGTCTATTACCTCAGGACACATTATGTATTCTGTTTTTCTTACATTCTCAAGTATTTCATTAAACATTCGTAGTTTTCTCCACTTCTTATAGTTTTCCCTTGATATTTTGCCTAAGAAAGATGGAGCATCACAGCATTTGCTTCTGAGTCAAAGTGTATACTGTATTTTTTATACTAACTTTTGAAAGCCAAAGTTTGTCTCTGGCAGACTGTGATTTGACGACAGTTCTTTCGTTAACGTACAGTCCAGCTTTACACATATGGTCAAGTGTACAACATGGACAACAGACATCAGGTGAATAAAAGCCTTTTCTCTTCAAAATGACAATAAAAACATTAGCTAAGGACTAATTTTGCCATAACTGTCATCACTATTTCTACTTTACAGGCTTTTTATCTCTTCTATACTTTTATTAGGGAATAAATTGTTTTGGTGTGACTTTTCATAGAAGTAAAGCAGTAACTAAGCGAGCATCCCTAGTCCAGAGCATGCATGAGCACCATTTTAATCCCTTAATGTCAAAACATGCAAAAAATTATCTGGTGCTTTTTCTTAAACACAGATGAGTCTGCATTTTTTTTGCCATAGCTGTGCATGAAGAACAGAGGCTGTGATACTGCCAGCAATTCTGGGTCTTTGGTTCTCTGAGAATGAGATGTTCATGAGAACAAATTCCATGCTCCCCACGTGCTCCCAAGACCTGTGGAAGATGTGATGGAACCTGAGGAGTTGGCAACGGAATTAAAGCATGAACATCCTCATGAAGCAGCTACATGCAGCCCTGTATGCAGACAGTATCTTGCATGTCCTAGAAGACTCTGAAAGAAGTTTTGTTGGCTTCTTTGGCGAGGAAGATCCTGATAAGGGGCCACCAAAATGTCAAAAAACACCTACGGATGAAATCACTTCTTCAAATTGTCCTCAGTCACATGGCCAGTCCTGAGAACCAGTACTTGCACTAGATTGGTCTCATAATGGAGGAGGAGATCCCACCCTTCGAGAATCTGAAAGGCGTTGGAGAAGAGGAGGAAACTACTGAAGAAAGACAGGTTAAAAGCTAAAGGCAGAACTGCAGCTCAGGCTTGCACGCAGGAGGTGATGCTTGGAGGAAACAGGAGAGTTTGGGACTTGGAGAAAAGTTTTGAGAGATGCTTCAACTTAGACTGATTCCCCAATCAGGAACTACAGTGTCCCAGCCTGTTGGGTGGAATCTTTGCTGTAGAAGATGATCCCTTTCCACATAACAATATTCAAATAACAACTTGAGAAGCACAAGAGTGTGTACTCTCCGTCTATCCGTGGCTAAGAAGTGCAGAGCATGCCTGCTGTGCCATGGTCTAACTTTAAAGTTATCCTAGCGCTGAGAAGGGCTGGACAGGATGACCTCCAGAGGTACCTCCCAACCAAGTTCTTCTCTGGTGGAGAGAGATGCACATGGTTACGAGCAGCATGGTCAGCGACACAGGCGGAGTTAGTCTGGGGAACATGTCTCTAACTCCCTCTTTTCTTGCTGCTCACTTTCAACCATTGTCCCACGTGTCCCAGTACGCATGGTGACTGCTGAGTGAAGAACGTGCTGTTTTCAACCTGGACGCCTTGCTGTCACCATTGCTGTGGTCTAACTCAGGGGTCCTCAAACTCTTTAACCAGGGGGCCGGCACGCGGATTCAGTGGCAGGCAGTCATCTGCAGCTGCTTGGTTCCCCCCCCAACCCCCGGCGGGGGGGTTCTGTAAATACCGGGGGCTGGATTGAGGACCCTGGGGGGCCATATCCAGCCCATGAGCCGTAGTTTGAGAACCCCTGGTCTAACTGAAGGACCTGTTTATTGCAAGGTCAGGGCAGAACTGATGCTGTGGTTGCTGAGGTGGTAAAGATCTGCTGCTTGATTTTCACTTAATACTCACATCAGCATCAGCAGAGTATCGGTGTTTTTAACATTTGCAGAAACAAGAATATCCTCTTAAATTAATCTGATTTTGTTTGGGATAAACAGAAAGATGATGTATGAATGGTGGACCTGAGAAAAGCTCAGAAAAGATAGTGTTGTACCTGAGCAGAAGGAGGAGGGGGAGACAGTGAGTATTTTTGCGCTTTTGTGACTTAGGCCACGCACTTGTGCCACTGGTGATCAGGGCTGCTGTGGTATATTGGCAAGAGAAAAGAACTATTGCTTGTCCAGGGCTGCTGGTACGATCAAGGGAGAGAAACAGTTATGGTGGCTATTTCTTTCTACTCACAAGGGGGAAACATGATTTGAACAGTGCATCACTGTCTAGTACACAGTAATTCCATTCAAGTTGTAGATGGTCTGAATATAACAGAATATAGCAGTAGGGTAATATAAAAATAACAAATATATGATTTTTTTTCTTCCTTTCCAGAAAGGAGCTATTATAATTATAATTGCACAAAGCAATAGTACTTTTCTGTTTTTTTCCAAAATCCATTATACAAATTTCCTGCTCTTTTCTTATCCTCTTCTGAGTGGCTGTGTTTTGCAACTGAGCATTTGGAACTATTTTTGCTTAGGTGACGATCCAGAGTGGGATTTGTCCTATAACAGTAAGGATGAGCTGCCTTCTGCAGGAGCCCAGAGCCTGCGTCCTGAGTCACCTTCTGATGCACACTGTGACATGCCACAGGACTGCCACCAGCTCCCCACAACAAGCACCTATTTTCTTCATTCTGTGATTCCTTTCCCACAACCTGGTGGTGAGTACCTATGTTCTGCTGTGAGACACAGTTGGTAGGTGGCTAAATTATGCACCTGGGCTCAGGAATCTGTCTGCATCCCAAGCCCAGTAATGTAGACATGGACGATGTGAAGGTATTTTACCATAATTAAATCCTATATGGATACAGTGACACATGTGTATTTAGGCATCGTATTGGGTTCTTTTAACCAAGATCATGTTACCTATGGCATTCAAACACTGGGGAGTGACTGCATCTCCAGTTTTCAAAATAAGAGAATTAGAAATTACCATTTTCACTGAATTCACCAATGCACGGCCAATTTGCCCTTAGGGCTGTAAAATAGGATATTCAGGTTTCTGGAAAGAGAAGCAAGCTCGGAATTATATTTAAACCAAACTGAGCAGGAATGGTGAGGATTTGATCCTGTTAGTTCTGAAACCTTTATCCATCACATCTTCCATTTGGTTTTAGTTGAAAGTAGTGCTTCCCAGTTCATTCATATTTTACATCACTCTGTCAGAATCCCTGCGTTTGATCTAAGAAGAACGTGTCTTGTAAAATAACCTTACCCGTGACACTGTCACTAGGGATGGTTTTATACATTACTCTAAAGTGCTGACATGGACCATCCTCCTGATCATTCATATGAGCAGGATACGGTGGATACTCTCACTGGAAAGGTTTTACTTTAATAGAGTAGGCAAAAAATGGAGAAAAAAGAGAAAACTTGAAATCTTCAGCAGTTGCCATGTTAGGTATACTGCACATTTTGTTATGTGCTGTGGTAGGGCACTATAAAATATACAATAGAAGCCCAAAATATGTTCAAAGGATTTTTCCACTTAAACAATCTGTCTCGGTGAGCGAAGTTAACTGATCTTGAAAGCTACATTTGCTATTCCTGAAACATGTTGCAGTTTCTTCCTCTCAGTGACGAGCTGCACACAGTATCTAAGTTGTCAATGTCATCAGCGTGTCTCAACTAACTGCAATCACTGTTCAACATTTTAGAGCAAAGAGGGAAAAACACCACTCTCAAATAAATCTTTCAATATCATATATCACAGCCAAGCTCAGGAGCTGCTCAACAGAAATGATGCCATGGGACAAGAAAAGTATGGACAGCTTCCATACTGGTCCAAAAGCACCTGAGCTGCTCCGCCATGTCTGAAATAATAAGGATGTGAGAACTCGTGGCAAATGTGTTGAGAGTACCTGCATAATAAAGAAGATGCCCAAAGGCATTAATCCAGTTTTGGACTGAAGCCATCAAATTGTATTTGGAAATGGGAGTGCGGAGTGGTGTTACACTGTTGTGATAAACTACAATGTGCCAAATGTTCCAGTACGTAGCATAAGGTTGCTTCATCAAGGGTGGAGCCAGTTTCTTTTAAAGAGGATTTAAATTTGGGGTCAGGCAGGTCTTTTCTCCCCCTTCCCCCACCTCTACCACTACTAAACAATCAGTCTTTTGTTTTGAGTATGTTATTCCCTCCATATTGACGTTTTATCTATAGAATTTCATTCTCTTCGGCAGTTTTGGATCAGCATTGATATTTCAAAGTAAAATAATATACAGATAATTAATTTATTAACTAACTAATTATCTAATTAATTCAGAATCGCTCAGCTTTCGAATCACTAAAACAATAGGAAAAAAGAAGATAAATGCTTTCTTATTAAATTGGTTAAAAGACCTACTTTTCATATGTAAAATAAAAATGCTTTTATGTTAGCAGGACTGTTATCTTGTCAATGAATGAAGGATTTACATGCTTAATATTCCTTTCTGCTCATAAAAGAATAGATCATATGAAAAATGTTATTTGGAATGAGTAATAATTTATAAGTTCAATACAGGCTTTAGCTCAGCTTCCTAGGAAATAAGGCTTATGTCATCATGAGGTCTATGTGTTCCTTCATCAGTCCTTCAGCCCACTATGAACAGCTTTCAACACAGTAGTCACAATTCCAACCAAATCTGGTAAAAGTATTGGTCTCTAAAAGATTTTCCTCAAGTTTCAGGAAAACAGAGTGCCTCTTGTAACAACAGGGCTGAAACTACTGCTCTCTATTGGAGAGAAGGCCACAAGATATGGCTGTGGACAATTCAGATAGGATAGAACCTAAAGAAACCAAATTCATGTGTTTGCCTGCTCACTGAACAGCTTGTCTACTTGAAGCTCTCCATGTATTTTGTCTTTGTACCTCAGACTCCCCCTTATTTATATGTCAAACAGACACATACACAGAGCTTTTGACATCTGGTGTGAAGCCATGGAGTGGATAATGACATGTGGTGCTTGGGGAACCCCAAGTGGGTGGCAGGGAGACATCTGGTAATTTTTCAGGCTGTAAGCAAGAGCTAACGGAAAGGCAGATGATAATGGTCTTCTGTGGAGAGGTGGATGTGGACTTGTTCTTCACCATGCCTCCCAGTACAAGAAGCAGGAGGCATTATGGGGTAGCCAGCAGAAGGAAGGCTCACGAGGAGGTATACAGCACAGGAGCTCCTTCCCTGGAATGCTGTGGGTGCTAAAAATATTTCTTGTGTTCATTAATAACCAGCCATGCTTCGCACTCAAAGGGAAGAAAAAATTTATCAACAGCTTCCTGCTCAGGAAGTCCTTGAGATTTAAGTTTAGGGGGAGAGGAAATGTTCAGAAGTGCTACTACGTCTTTGCTATCTGCTTCTATGTTTTGGGGACCGGGCTTTATTTTCCACAAAATGCCTTTTATTTATGTTATTTAGATTTGGTCTACATTAGTTACAGTAGCACATATTTATTGATAATTTTACTGATTTGAAATGACAAACCTGTTTAGACTAATTTATTTACACTCAAAATAATGATTTTACATAAGACATCTGAGGGGTCTAGGTGTCACCCCAGAGAGAGAAGCTGCCCTTCCTTACAAGCTGGAGGCAGGATACCCATTTTTGCACCACCAGCTTCTTCTAACTGCTCAGACTCTTTTCATGTCTTTCTAAAAGTGATGCATTGTCCACTGCACTTTTTTGGAGAGGTAATCAGGGTATGCTACCTTCTCAGAAGGGTGCCTGTGGTCCAAGCACCGTCCAGGGAGCCTATAGCACTTGCAGCTCTTGTAAGACCTGCCACCAGGAGAAAAGGAGATGATGGCAGCCTGAAACTATGGATTAATTCTTCCTCAGCTGATTTGAGCAATTGCACAGCTTTCACCATGTGCTGCTCATTCCTGTGTTCCTCAGACTGGTCTCAGATGCAGAGAGGGAACCGATGAGTGACTTGGAGGATGCACCAGGAGCTGAGGTTCCTGTGACTTCTTACGGAGCTTTAGCACCTTCCACTGGTGGGTAGGTACTGGCCTGCCCTTTTTTGCCTTCAATTTATTTTTAGTATCGGTCTTTTAGAGGAAGAGAGTGAACACGGCCCAGTTAATCACAAATAGTGCATCTGAATTTCCTGCATTTGGGAAAATTAAAGAACACTCTAGGAATGCAAGGGATGAGCCTCACCCTGGGAAAACCACCTTCCTGATCAGGCTGTCCTCCTTCCCTGCTGGGTAAGTATTGAAAAAAAGGATATTGGGATTGATGCAGCTTTTGTTTAACCCAGTGTGGGTACTCTTCAGATTTTGTGGTCAGATTTTGTGGTCTGGAGTACTGGTTTTGGGACCCATCCCAATTGCTGTATTTGGGCAACCGCTTCAGATTACATGAGAGATTTAGGGGCTTTTTTGATAACTTACCACAGCACTGATAGCCCAGTTGCACCCGGGAACACAACTGTTTTCCATGCATCAAAAAGCAAGAAGATACCAAACCATCAGAAGGAAACTGCAGTTTTCACTGATGTTCTTTAACATAATATGTCACAGTATATGTATGAAAGCTTGAACCTGATAATTTAAGCAATCCCTGAATGTCACACTACGAGGTATGGTAGCTGTCCTGACAGAAAAGAGTAAATAACAAGGTGTTTTGTATTTATGGAAGCAGTCTTCGGCATCGATGATAATTGCTTGAATAGTGCATATGAGAGAAGTTGGAAACACTAGGCAGAACGGTAGATTACTTTTCACTGGACTGCATTTATGCCTCTTCACTTTCCTGTCTGCAAGTAGGCTTTTGGTCCTGGGGAACCACTGGGGATGATGGGTCTTCTGCATCCAGCCTGAAAGACTTGCACTTCTAAGCATATGTATATATATCCAGTAGGGAGCTGAGTTGAGCAAGCAGATGCATTTGTTTGTGAGGATGAACTTACTGATGTGGAGGTGGTCACAAATGAGCAAAAATGAGCAAAAGATGAACAAGACTGCTAACATTTGGAGAGGAAAATCACCACAAGCCAAAATGTTGAGCAGCAAATAAATCTGGATGGAAAAGCAAATGGGTATTACATCGTGGTTTAGGAATGAGATCCTGTGTAGTAGCATTATGTAAAGATAAAAAGGTATGGTATATTTTTTCAGTTTGAGTTATTAAGCTAATCACAAGACTATATCAAAGAGCAATGCCTAGATGATCAGTTTTCCCCTCCCATACACATAGATACAAACACACACACTCTCACATGAATGATGGTGATACTGCTGATGAATGGGACAAACTAAAATACACTAATACACGTTGTTGAACCATGACATACAAAGTATATTAAGCATATAAATATCATGCAATTATTTAACCTATGTCCTATATACTACAGCTAGTCTGGACAGTAATATCTGGAGCAGCCATGAGGAGCCGTAACACTAATAACTTTTGCTTATACAAATAGACTCCATGCTTCACTCTGTTAGAGACAGAAACTCCTTTACAAACCAGCAGGCTTTATCTGGTTTAGAAACCACAGTTTATACAATAACAGGCAATCTAGGAAACATTCCTCCTAGGATTCTTCTTCAGAAAGTTTAGTCTGGCTAAATTGGCACTTCTCAAGCAACATCAAGGTGCGATTACATCCTGGTTTCCACAGAGTCTTGAAACAAGAGACTCACAATTTCATACTTGTACTTTAAAAACAAACCCTCAAAAACACTCATTTTGTTAACAGGCTCTGGAAAACTGATGAATCTATTACCATTGTGCTTTGTATCCCTGGAGAAAAGAAGCAGCCCAGTGAAGTCTTTTTCTTGCATTTTTTTCATGCTCCTTTTCTTCTGCAAAAGCATTATATTATTGATACTATAGTTACAAACTCCATTTGGATTACAGTCATCGTCCAAAGCTATTTCTTTTTTAAAAGAAACACTCTGAAAAATTACCATGAACTGAAAAGGGAAGGAAAGGCATGGAAAAGACATTTTTAGTGTAGTTTTGTGATTGTCTTTTGCAGAAAATATAAGGCTTTACTGGGGCTGAAGTAATGGTATGAGCTATGTCAAGAAGTCATAGACAATTATTAAGAAAATATACTTTCATCTAATATTCACTACTGGAGATCTAGAAATAACTGTGTTGACCTACCTTCCCAAATGAAAGTCTAAAGAGGGAAATGATATCTCAAAGAACTGGTTTCTCATTTCTGACAAAAGTGAGTGTTTGCAGGTCCTGAGCTCTTTTTTTAACACTCCACAATCCCTCCTCCCCTAATTCAAATCTCTTTCCAAAAATGGTTTGTCCTTGTGGACCTTCGTTCTTAAATACTTGTTCCTGCTTAAAAAAACCTCAAGATGTAATAAGTATGAAAGTGAGCATTTGCTGCCCTCTCCCAGAAATTTTGGAAGCCCCTGTACCTCGTCTGGTTGTAGAAACTCAATGGGAAAAGTACAAGCTAAGGGAAATTCTGTTGCCTTGAAGTATCAGACAGTCCTGACTAGCTGCTCATAATAGCAGCCTTCTTTTGAATATTTTTTGTGTCTCCACCTTCCTTGCTCCAGTGACCCTGGCATGACTTTTTTCTGGAATTGGTCACATCTGGGTCTAGCAGCACAGCACTGGAAAGTGCACAAGTACAGCAATAGCGTGAGTCAGCCTGAGGATCTCTCCCATACAATGCTAACACACACTAAATAATCAGACAGGAGACTGGTCACAGGAGCGTTATCTTTCTCACAGTTAGGTGGATTGCCTACTCCAGCACTGCACTCGCCCTTCACATGAGCTGCAGGGGAAGGGCTCTGCCCTGGTCTATACCAGTAATGGCACAGAATTGCCAGGGCAGATCTGATGGAGCAGCGTCAGGGCTGGTCGGGCACAGCTCAGGCTCCAGCGAGTAATGAGACCAAGGAGGACGCTGCCCTCCCTTTGCTGTGCATGGAGGACCCATGTCCTCACCTTCCCTGCAGCACTGGTAAGAAAAAAATAAGTAGAAAGTGTGACCTGGGGACAGGCACACCAGGAAACTTTGGGAGCTTTTAAAACAACTGAAAACAAAGTTTTACAATGGGAAGTAGCAGGAAAAGTTAAACATAAGTGCTGCCATCTGCACTGTTTATAGCACAAAGTACAAGATGTACGTCTGGGGCTGCCAAAGGTTCAGCAGATACATCCTCCTCTAAAAGCCCTGAAATGCAGCACTGATGGTGGGACTGAGACAGCCCTGGCAAACAGAGATGTGTTCAGAACTCAGAAATGGAACCACCTCGTGCATTTTGGATGGACATGTTTGTCAAAATACTGTTTTATTGTAGCAGCAGCGGAGGCTGAGGCTGTTGCTTAAAACCCCATCAAAACACTGAAGGGTGCAATAGAGATACTTACCCAGGAAAGCGTGTAAGTCACAACCAAAGAGACTGTCCTTTCCACATTGTTAATATTTATAGTTTTACACCTAGTAACATCACTCACAACCAAAGCAACTGCTCACCAGACTTCATTAATATTCATAGCAGCAAGCCAAGTAACACAGCTCATAACTGATGCCTATTCTCAATACTTCATTAATATTTACAGCTCTATAGGTGATTTAGCTAATTTATATAAGTTCACAGTGGTAAATTATGATGCTAAGGTTAACTTACAGTGTAGCCTTTCAGGCTAAGTAGGATCTTAAAATAAAAGCTCAGATACGAATTACTGTTACTATCTGCAATAACTTCCATTGTCGTAGTATTTAGCCTTGTAATTCAGCTCATATTGAATAAAGATTTTTCATTTGCAGCATAAAGACTCTTTGCAAAGCAAAATTGAAGCCAAGTCATGTCTGTGGCCTACTATTGTAGCAAGAAATTTTCCAGAAATCACCAGCATTTTCATTGTGAGCCAGGTGTACTTAGGAGATGTTACAGACCGGATTGTGTCTGTAAAATAGAGTAATAAATTATTCTTATGGTTATTTAGTATTTGATACGAACTTTAGTGACCTACTAGAGGTCATCTCATGTATCTTTATTTAACAGTCAGACATTTAGTCTAAGCTAGCTCCCAGAGTCCCTCTGTACTCAGTGGGGATAGCCCAGCACCTCCAGAGGATGATTCATGCCCTCTACCCAAACACTGTTTAATTCCCTTGTCAAAAACTAAAGGGTCCATTTCCCAACTGTGTGAGGGAGATGTAAGAACAACTGTGTGGGATGTGGGATTCAGATCTGGGGACAGCCGTGATTCATGGGAGGGCAAAGTGAGTTTCCTTCTCTACTGAACATGTGCCTATATGTATTTCTGGTCTCCTAAAAGTGGTTCACAATTGTCTTACATGTAGACCAATGTAATAAGCAGATGTCTTCTTAATTGTTTGAGCCTAATGAAGTGAGTAATGGAGCTCTATTTCATATTCATAGCCTCTACATTGCATCCAAAATTTTTTTCTTTGGTCTGCACACAGGCAGACTTTGTTCATAATTCCCAACAATTCCAAATAACTTCAAAATATTTTTCAGACCCTGTAACTAGGTGTAAAGGATTCCTATTCCCCACCTTCTAATCTTTTGAAAGACACAGACAGAAATTCAAGAAAACTTTTATTTTCAAGATACTTGAAATAAGCCATGGAGCACAAAAGAACCTAGTACGAAAAATATCATGCTTGTGCAATCGCTGTTGATCTAACCATCGGATTTTAGTCTTGCAATTTAATATCACCCATATCTTTTCAGGTTTTAGGAGAGGAAAGAGATATCTCCTTTTTATATTACTTAGAAAATACGATTCCAGTTTGGCTCCAGTGTAGTATTGTGCCTGCTGGTTTCTCACTTGAGCAATTTCATCCATCGTTCTTTGCGAGTAAGAGCCAACTAGGAGTTAAGCTTTCAAGTTTTAGCTATTAATTGTATGCACAACACCTTTGCAGTGATACTGATTGCCCTACAGTATGTGTAAAGCTGCAGCAATGAGGCTTCACATCTCAGAATCAGTTCAAGTGTCAATTCTCTTACCCTAACAGAGAGATCTGCAGCCTTTAAAGGGTGGTCTGGCTGGACAGGCTTCCTTTTCCAAATTGGAGCTGAAGTGTCCTGGCCCAAACTCAGCAGAGGTTGGAGATGTTGTTAAAGCAGCAAAATGGAGCTTGATGCCCTTTTCATTGCAGGGAGACAAAGATTTGCAGTGCAGCTGATCCTCCCTGCTTACTTCAATGCTCACGCCTTAACCATGCCCCCTCCCAAAATCTGCCCAAGTGCCCTCTCTAGTACGCGATGTCAGCTGCCAAATCCTGCAGTAGCGCAATAACGTTTAAGCTACCAGGCACTTACTTTATGGTGCTGATATATATTAGCATGCAGAAAAATAGCTCATGATGCAGAATCTACTAGTGTTCATCCTTTTGCACCCTTCTGTTTTCAAACTGATAATGTAGCAGAATCCACTCTCCCACCCACCCTTCTCCTTGGGTGTAGAAAGCAATTTCCTTTTCTAAAAAGGGAGTTTTGGGGCACTGGTTAATCTTAGTCGAATGAGTATTGTTGCAAGTGCCCAGTACTTAACGGGGGAAACAGAAGGACTGAGACAGAGAAAGCAGATGAATGACTGCAAGGGTTCAAATGCAAGGAACAAGTGGGGTTTCTCAGCTCAGGGCTGCTCTCTACCCACTTGGCCAGAGGAGTTCGTCAGGGCCTGACCTACGATTCAGTGTGCTGGGAGTGCTCCAGTATCCAGCTGTGTGGGTAGTGCCTCTCTACCCCAGCCTTAGATACATAGGCATATGTAAAATACGTATGTAAACTTCAAGCCAACGTTCAGAATTATGTGACTCTCTTCCATAAATTAGCATTTACATTAAAAAAAGATCTAACCATCTGCTGAGGCAACTTTAATCTCTCTTTGAGGAGCTGCTTGGCCTCACCTCACCAGAGTCCTGAATACTGTTTTGTTTGCTTTAGCCGTTCTCTCTTATACTTTTATAGATCTTGAATATCTTTGTCTATATCTGTATCTATATGAATATCTATATTAATATAGATCTTTTATATCTTTTATAGATCTTGAAGGGTGATGGAGCATATTCTGAGGGTGGAGTAAAAGTGGGGAGAAAGGAGCTTTTTTCCGGAAAGGGTTGTTTGAAGACTCTCCCAAGGCAAGTACCATCAGCTACAAGGGTCATGAAATCATTAAATGTATGGAGGGAGGAGAGGAGAACAATTAAAATTTCTGGGCACATCTGTGAAATGGCTCTGCCCACAGGCAGTAGACAGTGCTGGAGACAAATGGGAAGAATTATTCTTCAATCTAAGAGCAACCAAGTTGCACAATTCAGAGTGCATCCCTTGATATCATGAAAGGAAGGCTCTTTGATTTAATGACTAACTGTAACTCCTCTGCCTGCTGGGGGAATTGCATCCATTACATGAGGCATCAGGCACACTCATGCAGTCTCCTGTACTTAGGTCCCATCTCATTTCACCGCTCAGTGCCTGCACTGTGGTCACTTTTTCGCATCGTCCTGACTGGGTATGAGACAAAGAGTCAGGAGTGGGAGCAAAGCCCTGGTGTTGTGCTGCAGCTGCAGAGCCCATGCCCCCAGACCCCTTCTGAACAGGTCCATCCTCTCCTGGAGCTTAGCACCGCATTGCCTCCGCAGATCATACGTTACCTGTTCGGGGGAGGCTGCAACAGGAGAGCAGGCGCCTGCAGGGTGTGTAACTGGCACGTTGGCTCTGCTAACATGCCCACGACGTGCCCACCGAGGGCAGGATCCCCCCCCCCCCCAGTTACCCTGTTTTGCCTTGCATCGCAGAGGGTAAATACATTGCAGATTTAAGAGTTTGCAAACAACCTATCGGGAACAGAAGCAATGTCCGTGTGGGTCTGGGGCTGGAGATGAGGGTGACATACCGTCAGCTAGAACAGCACAGGGGCGGATTAGTGCTTCAGCACATCACCAGCCCCTGTGGCCAGAGGAAAACGGACCAAACCGTCAGGGCTTGGAGTCCTCCTGCTGCCTCAAGTGCCTTGAGCACATAGCACAAAGCTTGGGAAGGCAAGGGGGGGATTGCTCACAATAAATAACTTTGAAGTATTTAATGAGCTAGAGAGATTTTCTTAGAGCATGATTTATACTCTGTCACCTCTCCTGTTTACTTCCAAATGGTATCTTAATTGCTTTTCTCCTACTTGTCCCTCAATTAAAGCCTCTCTTCACATTTGCCTTCATTTTCAGCACATCACTTAATTTTCCTTATTTAATTTTTAATTAATTATCTAGCCTTTTTTTTTGCCTGCTCTAAGCTCATTGCATTGAAACTCTGTCCTTCACTACTGTTTTTTGGAGCCAGGAAAATGGAATTGTTTGCTGCAGACAAAATTAATTTGACTCTTTGCTTTGTTTCCTCTTTTCTAATGAAACAAATGTGGCTTAAATCACTGACTGCATAAAATGATTTTCTGGGATCAGATGCCCCCTCTTCTTCTGTCATTTTCGGCAATGCAGATGCATTAAAGTTAGTTCTCTTCTGCTAACTTTTTCTGGAGGATAAATCAATACCTGAAATAATAATTTGTGGGATTGAAACAATAGTAGTGTTTTCTACAGTTTCTCATGGCACTACAGTTTTTCCAATCTCTTTTCTGCAGATGTCCCCTTGGCTATGTGCAGCAGATGTACATATAACTCTTGAAGAGCAAAGTGAGATAAACATGTAATATATATGCTCACTAAAAAAACAAGTGAAGAAAAAAAGCAACACGCTCATTAGCATGGCTTTTAAGCAGATGTAATTTATTCACTTCCTCATAGGTCTGAATCATTTATTTGCTGTGATTTTCTCAAGTAGCTCTCTATTTCTAGCTGTTAGCCGTATCATCAGTTTGTGAGTAGGTGAAGATGAATGTGATGCCTACCACCTATTTTCCAGTTATGCTTAAAATATCATTGCACAGAGAATAGTAGATTTTGGGTTTCCCAGGGGCAGAGCCTGGCCCGCTACTGTGAGCAGATTGGCTCAGGGCAATTCCCTCTCAGTCCTTCCCTGTCCTACAAACCCTCCCTATCCCAAGTCTCTGCATCACTAAGTGGGCTGTTTATCATCACCTCAACAGGGAGAAATGTGTTTCAGTGGCTTGGAGCACAGTCTTGTGCACTATCTAGCAATTTTGCTGTGTGGAGAAGCACACAGCTAATCAGTCAGTCTCCAGGGGCATTACACTCTTCAGGAGACAGTTGATCACCACACAGAAATGGACAACAGTCTCCTGGGAGACCAGCTGATAATTACTGAATAATTAAGACTGTTCACATGTCTGTGCTGATAGCCTGGCCCTTATTCATCAGCCACTGATACTGCTGAAATCCAAGACCATACACAGATCAAAAAAGAGTGAATGGGAAGACCTCAATTCTGTGGAAATTAAAAAAAAAAAATAAATCCTTACTCTCTCATTCAGTGTTGTCAATAGCATCTCATAATGTGAGACATATAAGAGACATCCTGTATAAATTATTTATAATTATTTAGTGCAAACCAGAAGTGTCATGCTGCTGAAGGTAGAGGCAGTGATTTGTGTTCAACCACACAATGAAAAGCATTGTCTTTTATGTTTGAATTCTTTGGTGTATTTGCCAATTGACCAGCCAAGCAAGTAAAGTCCTAGAAGTACATTTTACACATTGGTCTTACCAGTTGCTTAATACCTCTCAACGTCTCCAGGATGTATTTGTGTTATTACTAAGGTTCATGTTTGCGGTATAGTTTCATTTGGCGTTAATGGAAAAGTATAAAAAATAAAGCACGAATAGCTTTATGAATATTTGTGGTAACACCATGTAGCTACTATTGGTAGCATATTACTCTCTTTTGTGAGTGCTTTATTAATGACTTGCTGCTTTATTCATGCAAGCAGTTGCAACTCCTGGGTGTTTCACCAACATTAACATGCGTATTTCCCTATCCCCCAGAAGTTATGTAATTACAGTCATGTCCCACTCCAGGCTTGCCTTTAAAAAAGACATCCATTTGGAAAGCAAAACCACATGACTGGGACAAGTCATTGATATACTTCATTTAAAATACATTAAATACTAAACAGTGACCTGTAAGCTAGAACTTGGTGAACCATCTGAAATCAAGCCCAGTTCACAAAAAAATTCACAAGGAGGAATGTAACAATTCTTCAGATGATTTATTTGAAAAGAAAAATTTAATCAAACTGTGTCCTGATGAGTATGCAAGTCACATACTGCCTGGGGACTGGTTTAAATACCAAGAAAGTGCCAGACGCACACTGATGAATCCCACTGCATCCTCAATTCTGGTCATAATCACTAAGGTCAGACAGATCAGAACCACTTTGCTTATAATTTCCATGTACACATTGCAGTATGACTGTGGGGATCATAGGGATATTTTTCAGAAGTGGCCAAAGTGTGTTCGCTCAGCTGATCTCCAGATTTAATGAATGTGTTAGGACATCTGCTAATATGGATGATTTTCAGAGTTCAAGATTGTAAATTTGTTTCACTGTAATAAAAATCATTGCGGCTAGGATATGCTGAGTCCAGGAATAATTGATCACAAAACTGTAGTCATTCCAGAAAGAACCATTTAGAAAATTTACTCCATTTAAAAAGAACTGTTGCTTGCCAGTGACGTGCATTGACAACAAGGAAAAAATAAAGGAAAGTTTCTTAACAAGATTTCCAGCCAAAGTGCTGATTTCACATCCAAACCTATGATGTTGGTAAGTACAATAAAGCTCTTTCAGTGAATGGGTGGTCTATACACTCCTTCTTAGAGAATAAGAATGCCCAAAATGCAACTACCTATTAAAAAAAAGTCATATGATTCACCAACCTGCAGAATCCTGTGAATTATCCTGTTCTGCAACTTCATGCAGTTCTTTAGCTCTGTCTTCTATGTTTAACAGTGAATGAAGATTCTAGTCAGCTTGCTGTTGTGATACGTTAGAAGGAACTGTTGGATCACAGTATTGCTCCAGAGCAGATAAAATTGCTATGGTTTAAGGAAAATGGCATGTGATTAATCTAATTAAACAGTGAGCTGATTCAACTGGGAAAATAAATAAACTAGAATAAAATCTATCATTAGACTGAAGCATGTATTGTTATTACTGTTCTTTGCTTTTACTAAAAGATAGCATGAAGGCTTCAATAAGAGCTCAAGGATGTGGAAGAAATAATACAGACATCAAATTAAAAAAAAGTCTTTACCAAAAAGATCATGGTCTCGTTCTCCAATGTTGTCTCCTAAAGTGGGGCACGAACCACATCCCCTTCTGTTCATCCATCTCAATGAAGCAGAATCACAGTCTTGTAACCTCATAGCAATGTGTGTCCTCCAGTCGTACCCCCCCAGCACACACGCAGAGCCTCAGGACTGTCCTTACAGACACCTAAAGCAGGCCCACGTGTCTGTGCTCTGCTCCCATGTCCTGAGCTGGAAACATAGGTCCCAGCATTGGGAGGATCTTTGCAGTGGATACTGGAACAACCACCACAGGTCATGCAGGAGGCAGCTCCTGCACAGAAGGATTTAGTGAGCATCAGTAGCTGCCTGTGTCCTGTAGCTGCCAGGGAAGCCCCTCCACCTCAGCCATGACATACCCTTTTTGCGATGTTTTCTGTTCTACCAGCTTTCTGTTCTACTAGACTTACCATAGCTTGGGATCTTCTGCTGCTGACGGGCAGTCCCAGGCACTTACACAGAAAATTTCCTTCCTCATTGTAGCTTTATAAAACCAAAAGGAAGTTTTGGCCACTGTAAAAATAGGAGGAGACAGAGAGGAGGCAGAAGTACTGTTTGAACTGAAGAAACTGGGAGTTTCATGAATAAATTTGTTGTAGCTCTGAGAGTCAGTTTGCAGCATGGATTTCCAATTTTCCTTCAGTTTTCATTGTACTGCCCCAGTCCCTGACACCAACACTGGTACAGACCATCTACGGACTGATATCAGATGATCTTGTGATAAGCTATGTAAGGCAAAATATGGCAAATATTTCCAAACTTGTCCTTGTATCTACTACGAGCATAAAAAGAGGTAAATCAGCATGTCTCCCTCTCAAGATGAGAGACCTGGTTTGAGAGGCAAATCTTCAGTAAAAATCCCTGGATGTGCCCTAAAGTGACTCACCAATACATGAACCGGTGCCCTTGTGTGACAAAATTGCCTTCAGCCCTAATTTAGCTTCATTCTTCCAGCAGAGAGAGAAGCAGACCTGCAGTGATGGGAACAATGGTTGCACTTCCAACTGGCAAGAAGAGAAGCTGGCCCTAGGAAAAGTTTAGGAACCAAACTGAGAAAATAGAGTGTGTGTGGACTCAGCTTGTGTAGCACTGCAGAAACCGCCACAACTAAAACCACTTCCCTAAAGTGGTCCTTCACCTGGGCTCCTTGACTCACTATTTGTTAGCTGGGCAATCTAGAGCTACTTTCAAGAAATCTCAGCATTAGGCGACAAAATATTATCTGCCTTGTAGCTTGCTGAGGGGGGGAAAGATTGCCCTGGCAGAACAGGGAGAAGCAGTGACAAAGCACCAGCTGGGACAGAAACCCCGTCAGAACCAGCCTCTGCGGAGGGGGGAGACCAGCGAAGGGGCTGGATATGAAACTGCAATTTCTCTGGTGACATCCACGGCAGAAAAAGGAGTGGATGTCAGCTAAGGTAATACTATTAAACATTTGGTTTATTCAGTAATCCAGAGCCAAGGCTTCTGACAAAAGCTAGCTTCATTTGCAGCCTGAGTCCATCCTGATCAGAACAGGGTAACGTGCACAGCAACTGCTCCTGGCTAGTTCAGGCCAGAAACTCTTACCCGTAATGTTTTTCCCGTTTCTCTCTTCACTGCCTGCAAGGAGAGCTCCCATCAACTTTGACACATCTAGCTGGGTCCCTGGGGAGCTGTTCTTCTCCAGGGCAGCATGGTCTCAGTGTTTTATTGCCCAGAGTTATTTGCTACATGCCTCCTAGGGCCATGGTTGCCATCAGATGGCTGGTGACCAGTTTTCTGGGCCAGCAGGAGAAGTTTGTCTTTCTGGCAAAATAAACAGTAAATATTCAACCAAGTCTTCTTTCTGAGACTGGTGGCCAGAGGAGTTTTCATATAACCATAGAATCATAGAACGGTTTGGGTTGGAAGGAACCTTAAAGAGCATCTAGTTCCACCCCCCCCTGCCATGGGCAGGGACACCTTCCACTACACCAGGTTGCTCAAAGCCCCATCCAGCCTGGCCTTGAACACTGCCAGGGATGGG
>JAVJGJ010000047.1:78158285-78178317 GCA_035590215.1 Microhierax caerulescens | reverse complement strand
TGACGAGATCCTCACCCATGATATGGAGTCTACCACTTTGCTCCATAATAGTGCCGTCTCGGTGATCTGGTTAATGGTAGGTGAGCATGAAGCACCCTAGGAGATTCCAGTTCCTTTCTGTCAGTGTTCTGCATGGGGGCTTGGCTAATCCTGTTACAAATAACTTTGACCCTTGCAGCCCTGAAGACCTGGGAAGAAGGTTTACGTGGCTGACACGCATGCTCTTGTTTACAAGAAGCAGCATATCTTCACAATGTGCTTTCCATTCCGCTTGGATGTCTTCACACCCCTTTTAGGGATACACAGAGTCCTTGGTATTTCTGTAATTGCTATAATCCGTGCTGTATATGCTATTCTGGAAAGAAGATATATTCAGTAAACACAGGCATAACGAAGCCTTTGTTCTTCATTTGTCCACTGGGGAAGAGCGAAGCTTTTTAAAAGAGTTTTTTCTTATTCTATGAAAAATGGTTTCACAATGGGGGAGGTCAGAGTAGACTCTTGCCATACATTGCAGTAGCTGAGAACTTTGCTTACTCATTCCAGAGGCGATATTACTAAATTGAGGCAAAAATGTTTTGAGTTTCATCTTCTGAAAGGCAATTTTTTGCACTGTTGCCATCAAAACATTACAGTGCCAAGTGAGATAGCACCTTGAAAGAAAAGCTGCTGCTGAGCTGCTTGACAAAGAAAGCAGGAGAGCCAAGATTGCTCGGAAAGGATTTTCATTTTAATTTTGTGAACTTAGAATGAAACACAGATTAAGTGAGTTTTTGGAAAATGAATGCAGGTTTGTCAGCTGAAATTCTCAGAGGTTTTAGTTTTGTAATTTACATGGCCCAGATTTTAGATTAGTGAAATCTCTTTCAATACTACAGTGCTAGAATGTACCCATGTGATAGAATTGGTTAAACTAATCTTTACAAACAAAGAAAAACAGGTAGTTGCTCTAATTTATGTCAATCCACATTTGCACAACTCTTGTCAACTTGAGTGGAACATTTACTTCAGCTGTCTGAAGAAAGAATCAGCTCTTTGAATTTACTCTAAATATATAATTTCCATCAACAAGTTCCATTAAACAGCAAGCTGAATTGAGAATACATGGATTACAGCACACTCGAGATAGAGGATTAAGAAGAAATTCTTCAGGACAAATGGGCTTGAATAACTCTGAGTGCTTCCTTCAGAGAATCATTTTAAGGGTTTATGGAGAGATTTTGTTTGGCATTATATCTTTATTCTGAAAGGAATGGTGATGCCCTACATAGCATGACTTCAGTATCATGCAGTAAAGTGCTATAGTTTGTTGAATGGTAGAGGACCAGGGTAGCTTCTTTTGTTCACTTTAATGGAAAAAATTTAAAGCAAAAGTGTTTAAGCAGTTTGAAAGACAGAAGTCTGTCCTATTACAAAATGTTCCATGTGTTCTCTAACAGTTAAATAGCTGTGAAACCTTCAATAATATGGACATTTGCACTGTGACAAGCACTGATGTGGTAATACATGAGTAACTCACCCATCTTTAGTGGTACACTTCTAGGTCTTGTGCAATGAAGAAGCAGACTGAAAGAGTTTTAAAAACTAGTTGGTTGAATACAACTGGAGCAGTAAGAAACTTGGATTTAGCTGTGAGCTCTGAAGTTTTGCATCAGCTGTCCAATGAGTCACTGTGCTTGGGTTTCTCTAGACTAGAGAAGTGCCCTGTGTTAATTTCTTGCTAGTCAATATATGGATCTAGATCCTCAAGGAAACTTCACTGTTGACCTGATTTTAGGTGCCTCAATGACGGTGTCAGTGTGTGTCCCACTAAGCCCAGCTCAGGATACCCTCTTGTCTCCTCTAGACATGTGGGGATCCAGATGTCCCTGAGGGAACAAACCTGACTCTCAATGGCTAAGCAACCACTGAAGGGGAGGAAGCACCAGAGAAATGTTGATGTGGAGTGGGCCAGAGCGCCTGGAATCTCTTTTGTGACAACAGGCTGCTCAGGGGCACGAGTTGCCGTCCTACTGCTCCAAGTGAGATGCCTTTGGTTTGAAAGAGATGAGTCTTACAGACATCCTCATGGACATTTCTCAAGAGCTAGCTGAGATGACTCTTGGCTCCTCGTGGTCACAAACCTGTGCTTGCTGTACAGAGCAAGGAGAATGCAAGGTACCTCAGTCACGGCTGCAACTTCTCTAGGAAGATGGAGGCCAGGTCTTGTATAACTGAGTCTAGGAGAGTTTATGTTCCATGTTGAATCTAGTCCTTTGTCCAGAATAATATCCTAGAATCATTTTAATTGTCACAACTTATTACTTGTGCGCTATTCCTGGAGGCAATGCCTTTTATAGAGGTGGTTTTTATCTACAGAAGATCTTCATTACACAGATCTTATTTAGAGAAGTCAGTCTCTGCAGAGAGGTATTTATGTTTAGTTTATATATTAAGTATGCTATTTTTGTATAATGTGCCGTTTATTTCCCCCCCCAAATACACTTAGATACGTAAGGGCTACTGGCCTCTGTAATACATGGCATGATGGTCTTCTAAAAATGCAGAGCACACTACATGCTGGGAAACATTAGGAACTTCTTTGCATCATTCATAGTATCAGATGTAACTGTGTTGAGCAATGACTATTTTAAATTATTTTTGTACTTTATTAGTAGTAAGGAATTGTTTAATACATGGTTTTAAAACCAATAGATATGATGGGAAGAAACCTTTTGGATGGAAAAGCCTACTTTGTACTGAAAGTGAAAATGCTGACCGCTGCCAGGAGTTTACTGTAGTGTGTTGATCTGTTCTAGAAAAAGCATGTGCATGTTGAACACAGGGTCGCACAGTTACAGACAGTAAGGAGACAGATAAAACCTGCTTCAATATGAAAAGCCATTCGCAAATCTAATTTCTAGACTTACTCTGCAGGGCTTCTTGAATACTTTTTCACAAAAGGTGATTTGTCTTCAGCAGGTCTGAAGGCACAGACGCTTACCGGGATGCCACCAAGAATGGACCATTCGCAGGGAAGCCACTGATATTTGGGCAAGAGGCTGCCCAGGGCAGGCAATGAGGGGACTACCCCATGGCCCAGGGGGTACGGGTGGAAAGTGGAGGAGGAAAATGTCCCAGGGGAGCAGCTTCCCACTGCAGATGGTGCTGCCAGGGACCCTGGCTGCAGAAAGGAAGGCAGCATTCAGTCTCCCTGAGTTTCACTCACTCACGTGAGGAGGACCACAGTTACCACAAGAGTTACATTGCTCTTTCAGCCCTGCAGATTTTCTTCCTGTAAAATTAACCTACATGCAGATAGCACTTCTCCCTCATGGTGAGTCTTAGACCTCATCTTCAGAATGTGACCTAATTTCTGGAAAATTTTAAAATGGGAATAAATGAGATAGATGACAGTCTCAATAAACTGTGACATGATATTGCGCAGGGGTACCAGCATGTATCTGTTCTGCATCGGGGCGAGGGGAACTGCTGATGCAGGATTTTTTTCTGGATTTTAGTAAGAAAGGCACAGCTACAGACACTGTAGTAATATAATTGGGTTTTTAGGTAGAGTAAAAAGAGGCATATAGTTAGTGAGCAACTAAACTCCCTTCAGATGCTGGAGATCCTGCTTTCGTGCAGCACTGAACAGACCCTGCTGTCAAGTTCTGCTTGGGCAGCAGATTGCCAAAGCAGGCAATTTGGGATTCGCAAGGGCCCCTCAGCCCAGACAGAAGTGCCCCGTTCAGACAGGTTTTTTTAAGGCTGATGGATTCTTCTTCACTGCTTGCCACCCCTTTCCCTTTGCTTGGTGCAGGTGGCTCATTTTGACCTTTGCTAGAAGCCTTCTGCGGTGTTAGGTGATGTCCCACACGCCAGCGGTCTCTGCTCACAGCCGACATTGTGCCCAAGGGTGGAGCAGAGTCTTTAGTTTGACTGAATCTGTTAAACATCTGCTGGCAGGCTGGAAAGCAGAAATGTCCTGTTTTCTGAGGCCTGGAAATGGGAACAAACCTGCAAGAAAACTGTTCCCCTATGAAGGAAAGAACAAAAGTGCCAAGAAAAGGCCTTGGTTTCTTCCTAGTAAATACTGCATGAAGGGATGTTTTCTTTAATGTAACATTTAGCTTCAGTGTGCAGTGATGCTTCTACTTAGCTGGCAGCTTTTAAAGTTTTTTGCTATACTTTATAAATGGCAGGGATGCACTTGTCAGGGTGGTGGGAGACTGGCATTAACTTGGGTCTGGAGAAAAAAAAAATTATTTGCCTGGGAGAGGTGTTCCAGAATTGCACAGTGCTACTGTTTAAGTAGGGTGACTGTCACATCGTTGTTGGGGAAATCACAACGGGGTATTAAAAAGCAAACAAAAAGGTGTGTCTGGTTCTTCTTGATGTGAAATGCCAACATCTTTCAATATAAGGCTTTCCTTGGGTCTGTTTCTGAGTAGCCAGAGATGCAAGCATTTGCTAAAGTCCAGCGTCTTAGCAAAACCATAGACTTGCAGCAGGCTGAACAGAAGAACTCTTACTAAAAATTGGCTGGACTTTTGACTACCCCCTCAGGTCTTTCATGAGGAAGTGAGCTGTAGGGGTGGACTGAAAATAAATGGGGGACCATTCAAACAGTCTTCCCACTTTGGACAAACCGTGGCTCATTTATCATCTTGATGCCTCTGTGATTTCTTTGATAGATGTTCAACAATATTTCAGTACTTTCTCAGATGGACCTATTCATCTCAAGATAATGTCCAACACCTTATTTCTTAATTAATTTCATCTAGTTTTCCAGAGAGCAATAATATATAATCCTGGGCTGAGAAAGAAAGCTCTAATTAAATAATCTGCTGATGTCATGGACTGTCATGAACAGTGGAAAACTACAATTAAATTATAACCGTTGGCTATCAATGCAATCTGGAATTTATGGCTGTTTCCATATGTAATTAATATGTCTATTCTTATTTAAAAACCTTGGGCCAGGCCCGTGGCAGCTATAAATTGGTGTTTCCTTGTGGACTTCAAAGGGCTATAGCAGCCTAAATTGGCTGGGGAGCTGGTTAGTCAGGCTTTGCTGAGTTATTCTGGAAATGGTGATGAAGTATAAACCACTTAAAAAGGACAGCCAAGCAGTATTGCTTACAGAAAGAAATATGGCCTTGCAAAATCACCCTTGTCCAGCTTGATATTGCACTCCTCACACCTTGTGCACATTTGTGCCACATTGTGTCTCTGCTACTAGTACTCGCATGTCCCTTTCAGTGATAATGTTGAGCCCATGTCTAAAGATTTTGGAAAAGGTGAACACAAATGATGGCTGGTCTCTTCATCCCCATCCAAAGCTACATTCCCTATGCAACCTCCATTTTCTTTTCTTCCCAGTCCTTCTGTTTGACTTCAGTGTGTGACGCTTATAGAAAAAGCCATACTAACTTGCTATTTATTTTATTTTGTATTCGTCACCAAAAGATGAGGACAATCACAGCTTTTTAGCATGGTTTGCAAGGAAGCGAGCATTCGCCACTCTTATCAGAGCTCAGTGGGAACAACAAATGTTCAGGACCTTTGAAAATCTGACCTTTTTCTCCTTGATAATCTTTGTGCAAGAGCATGAAGCACTGATCAAGATCATGTTTGAAGTAAGCCAGACTCATGGACAAAGCCTGTAACTTTAGAGGAGCAGTACCCTGGTTTATATCCAAAACATTAAGAAATTTTACAGGAAAAAAAACAAAATAAACTTTTTGCAGCCTCAAGTGAATAAGTTAATTTTATTTTTTATTTTTTTTTAATCACTGAATACTTCTTTCCCTGATTTCTCTTTCACAAATTCCAGAATCTTTTTCCTACCTACCCCTTCTGCCTGGTCATAGGCTGTGATCTCTCCCTGTGGATTCCCCAGCAGAACTGGACTGTTGACCATGCTCTGCCAGGCTACCAGTGCACTGCACTGGGCTGTTTCCCAAACAGGTACACAAGATGTGGAAAAAAGAAGCAGCAGCCAAAGGTGGCAAAAAGGCTGAGAAGACTCCTGGCTTCTCCCATTCTCCTTCAGCACATAACATCACTGCAGCAGAGCATCCTATTTTACTGCGTCATAGGAAAGTGGATCATTTTCCCTGGTGTAATATTCTCTCATTTGAAAATACCCTTTAGGCAAAGCTGAACATTCATGTAGTGAATAATTTGATTGTACTAATGGGATGGCTTAAACTCAATTTGAGGGGTTGGGGCAGTGGCGTTTAGTCTTTTCCTTTCTTTTTGAAATGACTTTGTAATGTCTAAATATGTTTAATCTCGTATTGGGAAGAGAGGAAAAAGAAGACAACATGACACATTTTAATTTACCTCCCACCCATCTTTTTCCTCAAATATTTGTTTCATGGAAATTTCCATGTGGCATTTTTTTCTGCTTCAGAATGAAAGCAAACTTCAAACTAGTGAAATTTCTTTCAAAATGAAAATTCTGGTTGCCACCTTGCACTAATATTTGCCTGTCTCAAATGCTAAACAAATCCTTTGACATTCCTGGGGGCACTAAAGGGTAGAAAATAGGTTGTGGCAAAAACAGGCTCCTGTCCCTTGGTAGTCCTCTTGCATAGTTTATCCAGCTTTCCAAATAAGAGAGAAGGAAGCAATCAGCATCATGCAGTGGTATTGGCATTTAACTGATGAGGTGAAGGAATGGTGCATCTGCCTCCATGCAGATTTCTGATTTTTGTGTAGTGCTGGCAAAGAGAAGGGACATTTCTGAGGCAGTATGTGCTGGACACAGCCAATATTTCTATAAAATATCTTTTCTTCTGATGACACAAACAAAAATGTTACAAAATGTCCCCCCAGGTAATTTTGGTGAAAGGAGTTTGTTCATATATCAGAAAAGTAATAAATGAAGGGCACAGTGTCATTAAGCAGTGCTTTCGCATTAGCATTATAAGGAGTTTGTAACAGGATCTAAACAAAGCCATTAGTCAATGATGGAACCATTAGTAGAAATAACATCACTTGAAGTCCTTTTAGCATTTTTTGGTACACTGATAAGAGACTTCAAAACTAATGTTAAAAGTTCATCCCCGGTCAAATAAACTTTCCTTCAACTGGCTATATACCTTCAATGGCAGAATATTTCATTTTCCAGACTTGGAACAGCAGCTGACCCTTGCTAAAGGAAAAAGCTCAGCAAAGACAGGGAGCTGGTAAACACAGATATACTGCAGATGTTGAAACTTCTCACTGACTTTCAGCTTCACCAATATTCTTTTTACTTCATTTTGATTGATTAAGACAACTTCAAATCATATAGTGAAATTAACTTAATTCATACATTGCTTTGTACGATGTTCAGAATTTTTTAAAATTGCATACTTCAGGTTAAAAACATGGGCTGGATAAGAGAGGACTCTCTTCAATACTGAAGATCTTGTTTACCTTATATCATTTAATGGTTTTAAATCAGTTGCAAATTGAAGTAGTGATTTTACTTGGGGGGGAGTGTCATTTTTATTTTTTACCAACAGTTAGATCAAAGCTAAAACCTGTCATTGACTACCAAAGGATAAAAGAAGCAGATAAAGGCAACCAAGCAGCTGCTCATCAAACTGATTTATAGTATTTCTGCCAAGGACTTGTATATCCTTGATAGCTCAACAGGGTTGGTCAGAAAAAAAGGCAACATAACACTGGCTTGACTGAAAATCCTCACTTACCACTTATTCTGCTTATTCTATGACTCAGAGAGTTAAGAAAAATAGGATAATTACCAGAGACCTTGATGCTGTCAGCAAACTGGAACATTTTTCATTATACCACAACATAATCACAACTTTGCACTGAAGTAGCTATGACAGAGCCTGTAACGCATGGAGTTAAACTGTCATTTGTTACGTCAGATAGTCAGATTGGCCATAGTTTGCAATGTGGCAGGTTAGAGTGTGTATATAATAATCATAGGCCCTTTATCATATGCCCATAAGTAAGAGTGATAGGTTTTGCACCAGGGACAGCTGAAATCTGTGTGGTCATTCAGCTCTTTGGCTTGAGCAGGGCTGAGTCGTCATCTGCTGTAGGTCCAGAGAGGCTTTGAGTCCCTGTGGCATGGGCTCCACAGCTTCCCCACGGTGAGTGTGGAGAACCAGGGTGCTTCCAGGGACCTTCGCCTCTGGGGTCCCGCTGGAGCTGGCTCTTTATGAAGCCTGTCTCTGAACCAAGCTGGCACCTTGTTGCAATATCAACAGTTTCAATGGTGAATAGTCTTTCTTCTCTTTGCTTGCCAGGTTTGGGAAGGTGATAAGACAGAAGGATGTGCTGAGGGCAGCAAGGCTAAGACTAACACAGTTCTCAGTGCAGGGTCGGTAGAGATGACGTGACTGGGTTTGGTAAGCCAAGCACTCATCTTTCTAAAGCAAGTCTCTCAGCACAGCAGGTCTAGGGAAGTGATTCTTCCTCTCTCTTCCCCCAGTGAGACCACACCTGGAGCACTGGGTCCAGTTTAGGGCTCCCCAGCATGAGAAAGACATTGCCATAAGGGAGGGAGTCCAGCGGAGGGCACCAGGGTAGGCTGGGGCGGCAGCACACGAGGGGTAAGGAGAGGTGGGGAAGCTTCCAGCTGTTGCGGGAGCTGGCAATGATGGGACCTTACTGCTCTCTTCAGCTGCCTACTTGGAGGGCACACAGAGGACGAAGCCAGATTCTTCCCAGAGGTGCACATAACAGGGCCAGGAGTGACTTACACAAGCTGCAATGTGTGTAACTTGTAAAGCAGTAGCAAATGCATCTCTAACCACAGCACCCAAGCCTAGGTATAAAAAAGAAATAAGGAATAAGCATGTACTCCATTTAATGTCCTACTTGGAAGACAGACCATGAGATGAGAATATGGGATATAGCGTTCAGCTGTAGTATAAATATCTACTATCTGGCTTTTCTTCCTCTCACGACAATGCTTTGGAAACCATGCCAATCTATTAGCAATTGAAATAGCATTAACTTTGCAAAACCAGGGTTTATCGAAAGCCACTCACAGGTAGCCCGGCTGTACTGCGTCAGACAAATGTATAACCTGTTGGTAAAGGAAAACACACTCTGGGCAATGGGAACCAACATGTCAAGCAAGATAGTCTCTCTGCCTATGGAGACATGGGTCTGAAGGTGGGTGTTTCTCTTTTACTTTCACAGCAACACATAGGAATAGAGGAGATACAGGGATGAGAGGTGCAGGCCTAAGAACATGGAGAACACAGAAAAGCTATCAAAGCCATCCAGACTGCAAAAGGCTACTTGGGAACTGGTGGTCAGATAAAACCTGTGCTGCTGGCTACACCTTTTGCCCAGTAAATCAGGACTGCAAGCATACAAGCCCAGCTCAGAGTGTGCCTCTGTGGTAGAGAGATGCTGATCAACACCAGAACTGTGTCTGAGCTTCTACTCATTTTGAGGGAGTGGGCAGATCTGCCCTTGAGAGACTGTTGGAAATGAGGAAACTTTTATTTCCTTGTCTGAATGTGATGTGGGGTGCAGCAGCATGGATGGCTTGGCAGAAGTGGGCTGGTTACCATCCCCATACACAGGTCCTCTGTGCAAGTAGAAAAGGAATCATCTTCCCTCTGCAGAACTCTTCTGTTTGGTAAGCCTGACTGCTGGGAAAGGTACCAACAGCACTAGCTTTTTTTTTCTAGGCTTTCACACTCAATTATTAAAATGTCTTGAGCCGCACTGAATAATTAATTCAGGCTGTGTTTATGTCATGAGGGAGGGCAGTTGTTGCCTTGGAATGACTATGGATAACTTCCAAAAAACAGGGTCTGAGTGAGGAGGACATTTCTGAGCCTTGTCAGTGGCATGGAACAGCCAGAGGTGGCTGGTATTTCTGCCCACATTCTTTTTTGCCTCTAAAGTGGGACTACCATGCTGAAGAAAAACGTCCTGGCAAAGCCTTACTCCCATACTAACAAAAAATAACCTCAAGTGGCTCTTCACAGTCAAGGTAGAGAGGAGTTTTATAAAGCCTAGAAGTCCTTTGTTGTCACTACTTTGAAAACCATTTCAGTTGTTGAAGGAAGCTTGGTATCAACACCAGTATATATCTGACTCTGTGGAGACAGAAGTGGTTCAGATGTGCCTTCCCCCCACGCTGATGAACCCCGGCATTGCTGCCGTGGTTACAGCACAGCAGATCTTGCAGGAGGTGGAAAAATTAAGTGAATTTTACCAAGCCAGAGTCCAGGCAGCGTGGGCTTCCTCAGCAATCAGTCAATGGTGCTGGAAAAAATCCTCTTGACCAGTCATTGCTCTCTCCCACCTCCCTGGAAACATGCCCTTCAACTTGCAGTTTGCCTGCCCCTTCCTCCTGCCTCTGTTGGTCTTGCAGCCACCACTTTCTGTTAGCAATACCCCTTGGACCATCTGCAGTGTTTGCTGTCACGTGTTAGCTCCTTTGAATGGCTCCTGCTGACTCCACAGCCCTCTGGTGACAGCAGCAGTGATGGACAAGTGTCCTGTGATCCTTGCCTGTGGCAGGATAATCCCCTGGGAAATGGATCTTCTCTAGAAACCAGTTGGCTCCTCAAGGGAAAAAGTCTCTCTCCTATTTTGGGAAGGTAAGCAGGTTTCTCCTGGCAGTGGGAAGTCATGTACCAGTAAGGATAGGAAAGTTCATCATCTTGGGAGGGGGCAGGAGGACCTTAGTGTCTCCCCCAGCAGCTCTGCAATGCCCAGGCTGACCTGAACAGACTCATCCAGAGCATCCCTGACATCTCCTTTTCTGCTGTGGAGCAGCAAGCAGGCGCAGAAACCACCCCTGACAGACACTTGGTTCTGGCCCACTCTGGCTCTGGCAGCAAGAGCCCCTTAGAGAGAGCTGGAAGTGTGTATAAAGGCAGAGCCAACCACAGTCATTCAGGCCAGCTATGAGAGAGGAGCACCTCTGTGTGCCTCTCTGCCCTTCCAAACACTTTGTTTGTACCCCGTTTCCTTATGTACAAACCCAACACATGGCTTCAAGTGGCCATCACTACAAAGAATTTTTTGGGGAGCGGCTTAAACTGAGGCAGCCTTTGCTGCATGGACAGGAGCAAAGAAATGCATTTGCAGCAGCACAACAGGTCCCAGTTGCTGATTACTCACAGCTGTCCTGTTTGGTTTGCTCTCCACCATCTTTTCGAGGCAATCTTTGCAAAGGAGGGAACCGATGACATTTTTGTGGCACCTCTGTTTGCCAGGGGGTATCTGTGAGTTGTCCTCCAGCTCTGCAGGGCAGGGTAGCAAGCAACAAGCAAAAAACATTAAATATTACATGCTCCTGGGGTGAATATAATCAAGTTTGGGATCAGCCATTTTGAAGAGTGATACCAAAAGTCCTCATACAAGGTGGGAAGGTATTTGCTCAACAATAGCACTACTGAGGAACAGCTGAGAAAATCATGAACGCCCACCTGGTGCAACAGCAATGGACAAGACACGCACCCTGCGTGAGCACCATTATCCCACGTTGCACCGGGAGGGAGTTATTTCCTCTCATTCACTGCAGATGAGATTGCACATAATTGCCTTCTGGCTCAGGCCCTGAGCAGACAGTTCAGGAACAGGATACTCCGATGCTGAGCGGCTTGAGAAATCAATCACCTACGGTCTTTCCACTCAGCTTAACATCTACAAGGCCAGATACTCATTCAGGCAACACTTTCATTGATTTAACTGGGGTGTTTTGCTTGGAAGAGGCTTTTAGCATGCAGGAGAGACAGCCTGCTGGAGCTAGGAGACACCTCAGCGCTTCATGAGGACTTTGCAATGAAGAGAGATAGAACTCTCAGGACTGTTTTTCAGTCAGAAATGAGAAAATGATGATACCTGTGTCCATCAAGCAAAGTGTTTGTCAGCAACTGCTGGTCTGAAATCTGACTTCAAAGCCGTGGGCCTTGATAGAAGCCCTCTTCCTACCTGTCTGCCTGTAGTACCATTAGTTTTGCAGCTAATAGCTGATAGGCATATCAGTCAATATTAGAAAAGATGTCATACAGAGTGCAAATTCTTCCCATTGGAGAAGCCTTTTTTAGCACACTTTGCCTTTGGGAAATAGTCCAGGCTTGGGCTGTTATTTTTTTGAGAGTTTCACAGGAAAGTTTGAAGGAGATTCTGTTTGGTATTTAGGAGCTGGGCAAATACTACTTGATCCTTGCAAAATATTTCCTGCAGGCCTCCCCTGCAAAATAGTGAAAACAATACTCAGGAGGCTTCTCATGGAAAGCGAGGTACTTTTCCATCTGTAGGGAGTGAGTGCAGGTATATTTACGGGAGGAGGCTAATGCTGTGTAGTGTTTTGTCAGGCAGCGTTCCTGCCCGCAGCAGATGCCTGATTTTGCACCACTGGCTACTGAGCAAGGGTGTGCTGAAGCCTGTGAGCCCTCACCAGCTGTGCCTTTCTGCACTGGAAGGAGCTTACCAGGGTGACAGGCCGAAATACAGCTTTTGAGCAAGTGTTGGAGTTCAGGACTGGTGAGCATGACGAGAAACAGCCCCTGAAGAGACTATTTTTTATTGAAAACTAAGGAAACTGAACTGTATGGAAATACTAGTGAAGTCTATACATGAAACACAACAACATCCTGCACTAAGCTGAAGCTTTTGGTCTTCAAGGACTCTGATTTTTCTCAATAAACGTGAAAGGCGCATTCAGCCCAGACTCTCCATGCTGTATTCACATCGCAGACTGATGCACAGAGCAAATCGCTGAGCCATGCAGCTGAGAGTGGGATGCTAACACTCAACCTTGAGTGATAGCATCAGGTCACATTTTTAATGTCATGACACAGTCAAATGGTTCCTATACTGTGGGCCATAAGTCAGCTGGCACACAGGGACATATTAAGTTGGATACCAGCTACCTCACCTCCATCTTGCTTTCAGAGACAGACTTGACATTAAGGGATTCTTTTAGCCAATGAGAAGCATTAATGGTTGAGACCAGCCCACTGTGGGAGGCACAGGGTTACTGATATCATCTTTGTGACCATTCCTAATTTTTCCTGGTACTTCCATTGTGCACATAAACTGTATGCTAATAGTCAGGGAGACAGACTTTTTAGGAGGGCCTATAGTGACAGGACAAGCAGGGTAATGGTTTTAAACTGAAAGAGGGTAGATTTAGATTAGATATTTAGAAGAAATTCTTTGCTGTGAGGGTGTTGGGGCACTAAGGTGTGGACGCCCCATCCCTGGAAGTGTCCAAGGCCAGGCTGGATGGGGCTTTGAGCAACCTGAGTGGAAGGTGTCCCTGCCCATGGCAGGGGGCTTGGAACAAGGTAATCTTTAGGGTCCCTTCCAACCCAAACTATTCTATGATTCTATGATTCTATGATTCTATGATTCTATGATTCTATGATTCTATGATTCTATGATTCATGTATGATGGTTTTCATCTGGATTTGTCCCTCCTTGTGGTAGGTTGGCTGTGAGAGGAGCAAAGCACACTTTGGCCATGACAGAGGCTTGCTCTAAACTCAGGTTTGAACATTACACTGGAAAAGCAAATCTTCCAAATCCCCAGTGCAGGACCAGTTGCTGGGTGAAAGCCTTAGAAGGGAGGCAGGCTGTATGTGTGAGCTCCTCGCACAGAACATCTTTCGGTACACCTGGCTGTAAGAGTTTGGAAGGTAATAAAGAGTTTAGAAGTAGTAAATAACAGAGTGCTTTGCTTTTATGGAGATTTGTCACAGCTGTGTTTGGGGAGGAACCAGTAGGAGGAAGAAGGAAAGAACATCTGACATATGAAGGCACAGACATAAAAAAGAGAATGGGGCACTATTACTGGAATGTTGTTTGTGGTCATAGGAGAAAGATCAGTGCACATGATTTACAAATAATAGACCACATGATTTCCCCCCTGTGTTTTCTTTGGTTATATTTTTAAAAGTTACCAGTTTATTCTCAAATGGTTAAAAGTTAAAGTCCTAATACATCAAACAGTGTGTGCTGACCAGGGTACAGATAAGACTTTTGGGTTTTAAACTCTTTTTTTGGGAGTCAGCTGTACCAATTTTCATGGTCTGATTGGCACAGCCTCTGTGAGGCATCTTGCAATGATGGGTGAGCCTCTCTAGACACTTGAGAAATGTCCACCTTAAGCTTTTTGTCTTCTCTGGCTTATAAAGGTCAATGTACACTGACTGACTTGAAGCAGATAGACAAGAAAATACAAAATGTTGAAATATTTATTTTTTTTAAAATTCACAAATATTCTGCAATGGTTATAACCAGGTATTTCAAATGCACCCATCACCTGCATCAGTGCAACATCAGCTGGCAAAGGAGGTGAACACTACTGAAACAGTCTGATCCCTGCAGTGCCATATTCTGGCAAAGAAAAGCTTCTTGCTTTGGGCTTAGAGATTAAGGTTTTGCCAAGTAGAAACTGTTCATTCTGTGGGTCAGAACAAGGGACATACTCTCAGTGTTTTAAACCATCTGCAAAATGTCACAGCAACACTCTACTTTGCACATACTAATTGTAGACTAAAACTGGATTGCCACAAAAAGGAAATGGCAGGCTTGGTTTTATAAAGTAATTATTCTCAATTAGACAAAATATTCTGCCTAAACATAGTGTGCAGATTCGTGGAGGGGAAAAAGGTACAAGTGATCTTTCCTTTTTCACTTTAACACTAGTCAGTCCTAATGGGGAATTAAATTCTGCAGAGCCCTGTAATTTCCCTAAAAGCTCCCAGACTGAAAAGGCATCTCGTACTGATGTCTTCATGTTTTCTTTGTGTACTTGGCACAGCAGGCAGACACAGAAATGACAGGGGAGATTGTCCCTAGCTCATCGCCTAATCATTTAAACAGATACACCAGCTACTGTATTTTAGTCAAAGCTTGAGGTCATTTATACTATCATGGGTATGACAATATAATATGTCAGAATTTTCCGCAGACACAAAATGCTCCATCAGGCTGTGGCTGTTGTTGCTGTAGAGTTAAGACTTTTTCACAGTCAAAAACTATTACCAGCTCTGTCACCAGCAACCTTTAGGCAGGGAAAGTCACAGGCCGAGCTAGCTCAACCTTCTTTTCGCCTGACTTTGTAAACAGTTTTTAATTATTATAATTAAAAGGCTGTCAAAAGAGTGTTTCATTAAGACAACATTTACAGCATTTACATGTCCACTGAAGGGTATTTGAAGTGAAAGAGAAAAAAATATTCTCACATTTTAATAATAGCAGCAGAAGTTCAAATCACTTCATCTGGAGAGTCATGTCATAAAAACGCCATCAGAGGGACTTGATTTTAACCTCTCTGAACCTTCCCAGCTTCTACTCTTCTTCTTTGCCTGAAGGTCCTGGTATTTGCAGGCCGCGTTGTCCCTGCTTACTCCAGCAGCAAGGCTTGCACTCCTTTCCAAATGCCTGTGTAGAAGGTACTCCCTCCAGGAAGAAGACTTTCAAAAAATGAATATTTTTAATAATGCAAAACAACTTGTGAAAGAAAATAGTTCCCTTCCTTTTGCTGTGTGATTGTAGTTATTAATTTTATTATTGGCTGATGGCTCCCTGGAGGCTCTTGTGCTATATTTTGCAGCATGTTGGGAGTGGGTGTGAAGAACTCCCTTGAGCAACCAATGCTGTTGCTCAAGGAATCTGTACAGCCATCAGTCCTAAGGCTCCCAAATTGTTCTTTTTTGAGTTCCGTTCAATGCTTTTTGATCAAAGCGATGAGGAGAAACTCTGCTCCCTGAACGAAGCCAGAGCACATGAGCCCAAAGCCAGAGGATTTCAGAGGATTCAAGAAGAGACCCTTTGCTCCTCCCGTGCTTCCACAGGACTGTGCCTCACAGCACAGTTTGGGGTGCAGGTGGTGCCATTGGGTGGGTGCAGCAGCCGCTGCCTTTGGGCATGGCATGGCACCGGACGGCAGTCCTGCTTCTCTCGCAATTATACGGCAGGCACAGCACGCCCGAGGACAGAGCTGCCGGGCGAGGAAATGGGACTCCAGCAGCGAGGATTTCTCACCATTCAGTGCTAACTGGCCAGAGCTGGGATTTAATTTTGTACAGTGGACATATGGGAGTCAGGTTAGCATCTGCCTTATTGCTGTCTGCTCTCTGGCAGCCAGACAGCTACAGCTTTAATCCAAGAAAAGCTGCAGCCGAACATTTGAGATCTTTATTTTCTTTTTCAGGGTGGTCCCCACAGCTTTCAAACTGGAATGTGGGGATTTACCCAAGTGTTTCTTATATTTTTTTATGAGAAGCTCAGGCAAGAAGGTATGCACCTTTACTGGACCCACGTATATTTAGAACTGCAGAGCAAGCAGTGGTGGTTTTAATGTGCCCATCGTCGGATATTGTCCCTGCTTGGTCCTCAAGCAAGAATAGGGACAGTAGTAAGTATTGTATTGGATAAACACAGGGAAAGTGTGCAGCTAGCTGCAGGCATGATTTTAGGAAAGTAATAGGTGAAAAGCTGAATGAAGTTTTTTTCTCCCCCTGATGAAGTGTGTACCGGGAGGAGTGGAAAACCATGCTGGTTGCTGTTGCCAGCACAGGGCACTTCTCAGAAGTAGCCACGCACTCAGGGAGAAGCCGCACTGGAATCCGGCCATGTCATGAGCCACCTGGCTGGGACCGTTCCCAGGCAGGGGACACAAACCTCCTTCTCCTGCTGAGTGCAAGTCTCTGGTGTGATGCAGATTCTGCTGCTCATTCTGGAAGAGCTACACAATGATCTGGTAAATTCAAGCTAAAATGTTTTTCAAGATAGCCTCAATTTTAAGTTACCTAATGTCTTCCAGATCTCCTTGCTCTATGTGAGCAGAGCGAAGCCTCTAAACTCAGCTGAGTGGTGCAATCAAGGCCTGGAAACAGTGCTGTCCTCATGTCAGCCTGGTCTTCTAGAATATTCTGTCAAGTCTTACATTGTTCCTTTGCAAGAAAAAGTAATCTCGCTGTAGGTCTTTCTGCTTTCTTGGTATTTAGCTGTCACTAGATTTTTATTTCTTCCATTTCAGTCCATTTAATTTGGGCATTTTTAACCTGAAATGATATGACTTCTGAATTAGGAAATGACAAATTCCTGCCATACAAAAAAAAATTAGAATATTCTTAAGAAAGTATAAAATCAATTACAAGGACTTGGCAGAAGTTTCTGCATTAATACATATGAAATGCGTATTGACACACATTTCACTTACTTTGGAAGTTTAATCATCTTCATTAAACCTTTAGGTAAAATGAGTAGCATGTAATTTTCCCTTTATTTTAGAGCATTTCAACAAGATGCAGCTAATGCAATACAAGTTGGTATCACACAGAGAACTTCTGAGATGTATGGTACCAACAAATAAATACAAATTACCTTTATACAAATGTATAAACACAGCAATCACTATTTAAACTAACTGATGCAGTGAAGATGAGGAAGAAAAGTAAATATAAGGAAAAAAACCTATTCTGAAGTAATCCTCACATTCTAAAATTCCTTTTGAAAAAAATATTTTTAAGACAATGTTTTACAGTTAAGAAAGCCGGATTTGGAAGTCCATTTAGGTTTCAGAAACAGCAAGTGGAGGAATACTAGAGATCTGCTGAAGAGTTCAGCTCCTCAGTGCTTTTCAAAATCCCAGGAAGCCTTTGTTTCTCATTCAAGGCTACAAAATAGCTTTAAAAATTTGAGATTTCTAATCCAGATGCAGAGACATTTGACTGTAAAGCTATAATATCTTCATGCATGGAGAAACCATTTATTTAATTTATGGAAGTTTTTCCTTATTAATAATATACTGCTAATTGATAGTTAGGCTGGAAATCAGCAGCAGATTCTAGTCAACAGAGTGGTTGATCTTAGGAAGAGTGGTGGGTAGCAGAAAGTGAAAAGAGTGAGTTTAATTAGTTTGTGGGTAGGATTACATGACAGGCTTCCCTGGCAGAGCCATTGCTCATCAATGAGAAGGACCTGTCCAGCCCACGGTCTCTAGCTGTACTTTTTCCCTCTCTACATGGTACAGCTCCTGATATGAAAAACAATCCAGTAATTACAACTGGAGAAATACAAAAAGCTGCATACATACCTAAGACCCTCTTCCCCCAAACCATTCCAAATCCTTGCTAAACAACCTTCCAATTTGAGCTGGACCATTGGCAGCATGCAAAGTGCTATAGGGTGGTTAAGTAGCATTGGTGACTGGTGTCCTAGTATCTGTACCTCTTCTAATTTTAAAATTCTCCAGAGTTCACACTCTTTTCCCATTGCAGGGAGGCAAGGAGCGCCGTCTGGGAAAGCAGCTCTCATAGCTGGGAGCTGGCAGCACAGGCCAGGGCTGTTCCTGTCACCCCATGAAGTTGTGTCCTTGTGATCACTCCTTGGAGAGGAGAGTCTGAGTGGTTTGTTCCTGATTAACAACAGAAAAGCAAAGCAACATAAAGCCTGAATAAACCTCTTTTTTTTTTTTTTTCTTCAGAATACCACTTCCACTATGCAAGAGGCATGCATGGTACAACCCCCTGACCTGAACTTAAGCATTGCAACAAAGAGAATTAAAAACCAGCAGTTCCTGTGCCCCCAGCTCAGCCAGCAGCCACTGCACCAGTACTGGCAGTCTGTCGGCAGGATGTGTTCACACGTTGCTAAATTCTTAGTGTTTCCTACCCTCCAACAGTAATGCTCCACACAAAACATAAATCATGTTCCTGAGGTGTTGTTTCTCTAGCAATTTAGTAAAAATGTATCCATGCGGGGTTTTAACTCGCTAAACCACAAATTAACTTTGTCTGTGAAAGATGCACATTTAAAATATACAATGTATTTTCTATTACTTCACTATCAGCTGCAAATCTTCATGGTCACTGACTTTAGAAAGTAAATTACAATTACTGAAATCTTTGTTAATTGATCCCAGAGAATGTGTATTGAGAACACTCACATAATTTAGGGTTTGAATGTTTAAAATTATATTTTAATGTTCCAGTCAAAATTTGATACTTTTCCTTGGCATCCATCCTTTCACAATCTCACCTTCCCTTGAACCTCACAACCTCCCACTTCTTATGTGTAATGTACATTTTTTGACCTCAGTGTTTAGCAGAAATTTATAGACATACAAATATACACATTCATTTTCATGACATTATATCTGAAAAACATTTCAGACAAAGAGCTCCAATGTACACACTTGTCTCCCTGAGGAGGGAAGGTGAAAGCAAGGACATTACAGAAGTTAGCCAGGTTCTTTCAAAGTACCACAAAATATTGCAGTGATAAACACAGTGAAAGAACTTATATAAAGAGGAAAGGAAATTGGTGGGGAAATTATTCCAGGGTTTCTTTACAAGGACACTCACAGAGAGAACATCCTGGTAAATACAAACCAGAAAGGAGATCTTTTGAAACATGATGCACCTCAGATACTGTGTTCAGTTTTGGACTGCTCGCTACAAGAAAGACACGGAGGTGCTGGAGCACATCCAAAGAAGATAATGAAGCTGGTGAAGGGTCTAGAGCACAAGTCTTAGGGGGAGCGACTGAAAGAACTGGGGGTGTTTAGCCTGGAGAAAAGGAGGCTCAGAGGGGACCTTATCAAACTCTACAACTACCTGTAGTGAGGTGGGTCTCAGGTTCTTTTTCCAAGTAACAATTGATAGGACAAGAGGAAATGGCCTCAAACCTTTTGACACTGTCCCACACGGCATCCATCCAGCTCTGGAGGCCCCAACATAAGAAGGACATAGGCCTGTTAGAACAAGTCCAGAGGAGGGCCACGAAGGTGATCAGAGGGTTGGAGCACCCCTCCTATGAAGACAGGCTGAGAGAGTTGGAGTTGCTCAGCTTGGAGAAGAGAAGGCTCAGGGGAGACGACCTAGCGGCCTTCCGGTACCTAAAGGGGCTTGTAAGAAAGATGGGGACAGACTTTTTAGTAGGGTCTGTAGAAAAAGGACAAGGGGTAATGGTTTTAAACTAAGAGGGTAGATTTAGGTTAGATATCAGGAAGAAATTCTTTACTGTGAGGGCGGTGAAGCGCTGGAACAGGTTGCCCAGAGGAGCTGTGGATGCCCCATCCCTGGCAGTGTTC
>JAVJGJ010000047.1:78143101-78158185 GCA_035590215.1 Microhierax caerulescens | reverse complement strand
GCTGGAACAGGTTGCCCAGAGGAGCTGTGGATGCCCCATCCCTGGCAGTGTTCAAGGCCAGGCTGGATGGGGCTTTGGTCTAGTAGAAGATGTCCCTGCCCATGGCGGGTGGGTGGGAACTAGATGGTCTTTAAAGTCTCTTCTGACGCAAACCATTTTATGATTTTGAAGGACATGTAGATTTAGCATTTAGGGGCATGGCTTAGTGGTGGACTTGGCAGTGCTAGATTAATGTTTGGACTTGATGATCTTAAAGCTCTTTTCCAATCTAAACGATTCTGTATTACTATAAACTTTTCCATTTTCCCTTGATATTGTTTCTGATGGTGACTACTAGAAGAAACATCAAAAAGGAAAGAATTAAATCTGGGAATCAATAAATCACTGGCAGGGTTATCTTCCAGAGCCTAGGTGAGCCTTGAATGGGTCCTACAGGCTCCTCTGAGCCTCCATGATGCACCCTGTACAATGTACAGCCTTTGACTAACATAGGGCAGTTACTGATGTCCATAGTTTCATTGTCCATCTCCCTACCTTGAAGGTGACAGACAATGTGACAGGGCTTTTTTAGCAGCTATGTTGCACAGTAGAAGTCAAAGGTTTGCTTATTCACCACCGGTTTCACTGGTATATGGACAAGAGTCATGGATGATGCATTTCAGGCACTGTGTACAAAGCAAGCCACTCTTGCTCCATAGTGGATATCAAGTGGAGGAGCTAGACGGGATTCAGTCGAAGAAAGCACTGGCTGACCTGACTTCTTTTTGTCTGAAGTAGCTTCTATATCCTGCCTACCACAGTGGAGACATATGGCTATTTAGTTTTCTGAGTCTTATGGAAGATTTCTCTCATTAGCCAATTGCTATCCTCAGCGAGGGCTTTCAAAGAAACGTAACTAAAAAATCAGTCTTTCAAAGCATGCAGTCAAAGTCTGCCAAGAGAAGATACATAAAACCTACTCAACAGGGTCAGACTAACCCTAACAATACTACAGTATTGTTTATATTAAAACACTTACGAATTACAGTGTAAGTACTAATATTTTTTAAAAGGGTAACAACATTGGCAATGATACAGATACTTTATCTTGTAAGCATGCAAAGAAGGACACTCGGGAGAGCAGGATAAAGTGTAAGAAGTTTCTGAATCCATGTGAGAGAATAGCCAACAGAATAAAATGACAACCATCTACCAGCAATTGCGTGTGCTAGAGCTTTTACTACTGTTTGCATGGGCTGGTTGACACCCTTTGTATTGAGCATGGTACAATTAATACAACACTCCTAAGAACAGACATCCTTTTCTAAAAAAAAAAAAAATACTTTATATAGTTTTTGTCCTGCTGTTTCCATCACAGAGAAGATTCTCTAGCTGTTTGCAGTCACAAAGATTCAATTACTATTGAGAATGTTGATATGCCATTATTGCTAATCATTATGAAAAAACCAAACCCTAATGTTCATGTGCTGTATTTTTATTATTATGCTAGTTTCTCAATCACTTCTAATTTTTCCACAGTTTTCATCATTGCTAGCAAATCGATGCCTATTTATTATTCCCATTTGAATCCAGTAGCAACACAGTAAGAGTGTAAAGTAGAAATGATGCTTTCATTAATTATTTACACTGAAGAGAATTCAATTCACCACAGCATAGGAAACCTGTCTAAAACAGAAAGAGGGAAGGTAGCAAACTCAGGAGGGTTGCACAGTGAGGATCTAGCCTGAGTTCAGGGAGCAGCAAGGGAAATGGGAGAGGACCTCGACACGAAACCTGCTAGATACCGTTGGCAGACCTGTAGGGACCGATAGGGAAACAATGTCTTTTCATGGGTTTATTATGTTGGATTTCTCTTTGCTTGTCTGGAGTTGTTCCAGAGGACTTTTCTTTTTTTCCCCCTTGCCAAACTACTCCTCTGAAAGCCTGAATTTAGTCCTCTGAGTGCGCCAGCGCTTTACAGAATGGCCACTTAATTTCTGATAGGAAGTAACAATCCAGGTCAAATTACTGCTGATAACAGGACTGACAGCTTCTTCCCCCAACTCAGCGTTCGTAAGTCCATTGTGTCTGTTAGAGGACATACTTTAGCCTTGATTACTTGAAACAATATTTAAATGCAACCAAGCGCATTAGCAAAGAAGCAGTACAACCATCAAAGCAGCAAAGAGTTAATTCCCATTAACGACACAAATCCCTTCCAGCCTGTTCTCCCCTGTGGACCCCTCACCCTGGCACACCTGCACAGGTGGGAGGCACGGAGCAGTGTTACACAGTGCTGGCAGCAAAATGTGGCTGAACATGCTCTCCAGTTTGGGACCCAAAAACTGAGCTGTGTCCCTTTCTCTGCAGAGCAGGGTCACACTGAGATAAGGTGGTGTCAGAGGCAGGATTTCAGACTGGTTGTTCTCTAGCCACCCCATGTGACTTCTGTGAGCTGTATGAACGAGGTGTTTCCCTGCCTGCTTTCTTGTCGTGGTATACATCAAGTGCAAGTGTTTTGAATGTGTCAGTATGTCTGCCTCCAGCAAGCTCCCTGTCACCCTGCCCTTGTAGCAGTCCTGCCATGTCACAGCACTCTCCACACTATCAAGCTGCAACAAGGTCTTTTACTATCTCATACCAGCACACTCTTCATGCCAGTCCCTCTGCTGCCTTCTCCTCATCTCTTCTCCTCATCTCTTCTCCTCATCTCTCCTCCCCACTCAGGACATACCCTCTCTCCCCTTCTTCCTCGGCTGCTCCCTGTTCACTATCTCTCAACCCCTTCACAGAACCAGCCACAGCTGCACCTTATCTACATCAGCCAACCCACTGCCCCTGAAGCCAACCCACAGCTGTATATTATCAATGCTAATTAACCCAGCTTCATTCTTTTACACTGCCACATTACATGGAAAGATGGACAGGGCAACCCAGAGATGAAGTGTCTCCATTAGGGGCAACTTCATCCATCCCCCTGAACAGATGGCCAAAGAGCAGATGGGGATTATTTCCTTCTCTGTCCCATCCCTTGCCTATTTCTCTTTCTGTTGTCAGGTTCCTTAAAGTGCAGAGACTCTTATTAAACACAACCAAAACTGCACAGGCAAAACCTCCTCAGGAAGGCCTGCAGAAAATGGCCAGATTTCTGGAATAATACAAACACTTCCAGGAGAGATGGAGCATGCAGTAGTAGTAATTGGTACCACATCCCCACACACCTAGTAACCTGGGGAGCTCAATCAAATTACTGTGCAGTACTAAGCAAAGTATGTGACCACACAGTTAATGACACAGAACATGCACAGGAGAGGAGCAGATCTAAGGTCACATTTTCAATGCCTGTGTTTTCCTACCTTCTAAATGATTAATGATATTTAAGATGACTTAATATGTTGGGTTTGTCTTAAAACTCATAGGTAGGTTTTTTTCCCTCTTGAAAAAGAGACCTGACTGCTACCCCAAGCAGATCCTGAGTCAACAATAAGAGACAAAATCATGGTTAAGTTAAAAAGCTTTGTGATTGAACTTCATTCACAGTCTTTGAAATATGGCAATAGGCTCATCTTGCAGAGCACAGAAACCAGGAATGGGTGTTTAAGAGATGAGAATTTTCAGGCCTGTGTCTTCGCTATGCCATCTTTGTGAGCAATGCAAACAGCTCAGCTTGATACCTACTGTTGAACTCCTTATTCCCAAAAGTTCTGTTCTGTCCAGGAAAGGCATATACTGACCACCAGGAGGTGAATCATATTTAACATATGAAAGATGGATTTGAAAAGGCTGTGGCTGTTGAGGCCACATTTGTGAGTGCCCCAGTAATATGGATGCTGTATGTCACTGCGGGTGCAATGCCAGAAATGCAGCAGGATAAAACAATGTCAAGTAGCGTGGCAGATTTTTGTTATAACCCACTGTAAACACAATTACCCTCAGACTAGCTTTTAGGATAATAACATGGATTACCTCAAGGGAGTATGTTTACAGCTATACTAACATATACAGAAATGCCCAACCCATTCCAGTGCCAGCTTTTTTCATTTCACTTAGATGTGCTAAGGATTTAACCGAAGTTAGGAAAAGTTAAGAACAGACCTTTTTCAACTCGATTGCTGTCTGAAAAATCAGCACCCCACTAAAATGTAAATGACTCCCTTTCATCTCTGAGTCACGATATACTAATCTAATATGATTTGGTATGGGATATGACTCACTGATGTTGAAATCGTTGGGACTGATGTTGGATTGTAGATGTGAGGAGTAAAATTGTTAAGGTTAGCTCCTGGACTAATACTGCAAAGAAGCTCAAGTTCTGAAGGGGGAGCTAGACACCGCCGTGAATTATGACAGCTGCCTTCTCCTAGTTGCTGCCAAATCTGTGTGTCCAGTGGCGGAAAGGAAGGTTCATGCAAAAAAAGTGGTAGATGTCATACTAAGCGAAAGCTATTGTCGTGTTCACCTATATCCAGGGACAGTCTTGGGGACCACCTAGCCAGGGGTCAGTACTGTGGTCACAAAGTAAGGTGGGGTAGAAGACACTTAAAACAACTATTATAAATGAATGGTTTGCAGCTGTTGCTGGCAAAAGCAGGGAAATAGCTTTCTTATAACAAAAGAATCTCCTAGGAAAATATTGAATGTGGTGCTGTTGGAGATGCAGCATTCCCACATCGTTCAGTATAATTAATGAGGAACGGA
This sequence comes from Microhierax caerulescens, assembly GCA_035590215.1. NCBI lineage: Eukaryota > Metazoa > Chordata > Aves > Falconiformes > Falconidae > Microhierax > Microhierax caerulescens. The sequence goes on along the minus strand of JAVJGJ010000047.1, from coordinate 78,153,508 downwards.
AATTGGTATTGATGTCAGCTAGCACCCGCGTGCAGGTGCAGAATAGGGCTGGCCAAGATGGAGATATTTGAATTGTTTTTGAGCAAGAGCTGGCACAAAAAATATGCACAGAAGTGGGACTGTTATAATGACACAGATATGCAAATGTGGGGACTTGGCCCAGGGAACATCCACTGCTCCATGCTCTCTGGAGAGAGATGCATAATATCAAAGGTCTGGCCAGGAATACAGATGAAACATGCTTAAGCCTCAGGGAAAAAAGCACTCAGGACAAAGAGGATGAGACAAACTTCAAAGTGCAAGTAAAATGACTCCTAATTTCCACAAAACTGTTAGGTTTAATTAATCAATTATAATGTATGAAAGCAGTGAGCTTTTTAGGCATTTCACACTCTGGTTTGGCTTAAGGCAGAGTCTGCATGCCTTTCAGCCAGGACTTTCCCAGATTTGGCTACTTCCTACCATGATTCACACAATTCCCCAAACTGAGATCCAGTCCGGCAGAAAAAGTTCATCTCTTGTAATTTCCTATTTCATTATTTGTGATGACATTTGGGCTCACTCTTGGGACTTCCATGGGGTTTGGCAGGTGATTCAGGGAGAATACAAGTTGATATCTGCTACAGCATTTTCTCCTCTTGGACAGAGGGTCCCTTCATGTTGTGAAAGGATGCTCACAAGGCATGCCTCCCTCCTTGCAGCAGGCAGTGCCAGGACTAACACTTAGCAGGCTATAAACAAGCCCAGACAACGTGTCTTCCTGGCAGACATGTGTGGATACAGTTTTATGTATTTGAACTTTTTCTTAGGAGGTAGAACCTGAAATAAATACAATATATATAGAAATTAATATGCAAATGAAAGAGGTGAGCAAGGCTTATGGTTAGCATGGATAAAACTAGATACGATAGCAAAAGGCACTGGAAGATAAGAAGGTGGATGAGAAAGTAGAGAGCGAAACACATTTTGCTGAAAGTGAGGACAGCATGCAGCCTCTCTCCCTTCCTGCCACAGAAATGCTGTAGCTCCTTGTCAGGATTTTTGCTCTGTTCATCGGTGCTGCTGTTGGTGCTATGGGCTGGGAGTATCTCTCAGTCATGCTGTCTCTTTGCACAGCTGCTGTTTTCTCCATCTCTTCCATAAAATGTACTTACAAGCCAAATTCCAGCTTTAAACCCTGGAGTAGTGGTGGAAGTTTTTGTTTGGTTTTGCAGTGTAAGTTATTAAAAATCAGCAAAATTCACATGTAGGAAAAAAAAAGGCATCCCAGAAAGCAGAAAAGTTTTTAGCTGATAGTTTTAAAAAAAAATCTGACAATGAAACATGACAGGTTTCATCCCACTATCTGATTACTCCAGAAACATATAAAACAAATAAAAATAGTGATTTAGAATGAATAGACTTCATGTAGTCTTAGTCAGTGTTGCTTTTACTATAATGTTCTGAAACCGCTGCTACCTGAGAAAAGAGACATACAACGAAATAAAATGTCACAACGTAATATGTCAATAAAATCATCCCAGCATAATGAATCATTTCAAATATCTTTAAAACAAGATCCATTCACCTCTTGTATACTACTGAAACGTGCTGTTCCCCAACACATTCCCCCCACATAAGCTGATCTACCTGTGCAGGAGCAAACCATGATTGTTTTACACCTTATTTGGATATTATTTTCTTGTGCTTTCTTTTATTTGTTTGTTGGGTTTTGTTCAGAAATATGCTGTAGATGCCCATTAATGGCTTGCTTCATGAAGATTTTGTCTAAATGAGTGGAAGCTGTTGAATTATTACACTTTAAGAAACTGCCATCTCCTAGCTGGGAGTCCCTCAGGCAAATCCCCCGATTTCTATCTTAATGCACACGTGCACTCCTACAACAAAAGCCATCCTGGAGGTTGCTCTCTTCATTAATAAAGTGAGCAACAAATCTGATAGTTCTCATCTTCTTCTTTATACATTCTCTAGAAAATCAATCTGGATTTCTTTCAGAAGTTGTAGGGAACTTGCTTTTGTTAAATTCTGTGATCTCTAAAACAGAATAGTGGTATACAGTTAGTCAAATGATAATAACTTGAAAAAACAGTATGTGCTATATTGAGTAGGGGATTTCTAATTTATACATATGCCATTCATTTTATTCTAACTTGTGAAGTTCCCGTCCTAAAAGTACATAACATGGTCATTATTTTTCAGAAGGAAAAGAGTACTTCTGTGCATACAGTAACTGATAGAATTGCTATATATTTAATTAAAATAAGGGTGTGAAATCTTTGAAAATATGATTGTAAGTCAATAAGTGTGTGTGAAATACTATTCTCAGCACATAGATCTCAATAAGGAGATGACAGAAACTTTGCTGCGTGGCTCCACGCTTAATAATGCTCCCATGGTTCAACGATGCCAAGAAATCATAGCTCCTGCTGAAGTGCCTGGTGCCTTGAATACAGCAGGGACTTTCTTATCATGCCTTTCCTGAGTTGTCTAATGGACATTTCTGAGAACTGAGGGTATGCTTAGAAAATAAACAGCAACAACCAATCATTATAGCCTCCCTCTCTTGTTTTTGGTGAAACCAAGCAATTAGAATAAGAAACAGCCACAAAAACAAAAACCTATCAGCAGTATGGAATGGAATACTTGCATTTTAAAATTACATCCTTTTACAACTTCATAACACAGGGTTTGTACCTGCTTAGACTACTTGATACCCCACATATCCATCCTATCCAAGGACGAAAAGGTGTCTAAAAGAGTCAGATGATACATGTCCAAGCCTTACGAGTCATGGTTTTGCACCAGTATATGATCTGAGGAGTAATTGTATTTGAATCAGCTTGCTCTATGTTTCTTGCCCAGGAAAGTGATGAAGGTATCCAATGTTTCATTTACATTTGATGCTGTGAATAGCTATTGTCATGTTCTAAATGACTAACATTCATTACAATTAGTTTCTACTTTGGTTAAAGATTACTTCGTATTTGGAAAAAAATGATAAGTTTCATATCTTGTTTTTCAGAAATTTATTTCCTCATCTGTAATACCATATGTTTTGCATTTGCAATTTGCAGTATAATACTTATCCTTTGAGACATTGTGATGATTATTTAATACCACAAACTGAAAACTACAAGCACAAAATTGCTGTGTTGAACTGCAAGATGACTCTTGGAAACAGGAATCAATTGAGCAAATGAGCATTATGTTAAACAAATCCACAAAGTAGGATTGCTCCCAAAGAATATAACAAATTTTCCCCGAAAATGAGTCAGCACATGGTAGGTGAGGGGGAAATAACGACATTTTCCCATTCTGGAGCACTGAATGAGTTGCAAATCACTGATTTAATTTAAATATGCATGGATAATATGACCTATATCAGAGAAAAGATGTGAGATGTATTTGAACAAACATTGAATCACTAATGTCCGTATTTGTGTTATAGCCAAAAGCAGACAAATGCGAGGAATGTAAAGAAAAGGACACTCTGAGTCATGTAGCCTCTTGACATATAAATTGATTTGGTGAAACTTGGGCTTTTTGTGTTCATCTCTAAAGTCCACTACGATATTCTCTCCCATCTGCATTCATTCCCCTTCGCCCTGAGCAGTGACATTTCTCTGTTTCTCTGCCCAGACCATTGCCTCGTATCACCCCTTCTCTGTGACTCAAGGATCCTATGGTAGTATTTGGAAAGGCTGCATTTTCCTTTTTCAAGTTCCTCCTCAAGCCTCACTTCTCAAGCCAAATAATAGTGGCTAGGGATGAGGGAATACTGCCAATAACCAGGTTATCAATAATTGCATCCTCCTAGCATTTTAGCATCATGCCCATTGGCAAATTCAACATGTTCAGCACCATGTTGCATTTCACTCTGAAATAATTTGCCCATAGCATACAGCACAAAGGCCACAGAGCTTGTACCACCTATATATACTTTCATAGGAGGCATCATTTCCCCCTTTAGCAGATAGTAGAGAGTCTACAATGAATCACCTACAACTCCACTGAAAGAAAAAATAATACGGCAGTCACAGGCAATAGATGACAAAAACGGCGTTTGGGTTTTATAAATAATAAATTGCAGAGATGAATCAATTATGGTTCAAGGGAAAAGTTTTAGCATCATCATACATTATTTCCTCTCTGATTTGGAAACAGCCCTCTGGATCTGAAAGGGAACAAAGGTATGTCTGTTTGGTTATCCAGGAGCTGACATTTTATTGTGTTCATAAAGACATTATTCTCTCTGATTCCCTGCTCTCATGTGATCACAGTTAGCATTTCTCCACATTCAGAGGAATCCTCCTGAGGACCAGCTAATGAAAAGTGCTGTAATTCAAGAAATGCATCCCCTTTGGCTGCTGTTATTTGCTTTTCTTTGGCAGTCAAACAAATATTGATATTTGAGGTCCTCATCTACTGACTGAAATGTCTTTCTGCAGCCTCTCATATGAATGCAGATTAACAACACATGTAATCCATTCCCACTCAAAAACTGTAATTTTCTTTTTTGTTGCAAAAGTGTTTTTTCTATTTACATTTTTTTCAGTTGAAGAAGAGATTGTTCTTTACCATGGCCTCATGTTTCCTCTGATTTGCATAATCACTGGGAATTAGATTGCTCAGGACATAATGCAAACCTGATTCTGTCTTGTATTTATGTTAACAATATCATATAGTCAGACACTTTTTTTTCACAGGGAGATGTCTGGGGGAAAAAAACGAAACCTCAAGATCTCCTAAAATAGTACAGAGGTGTATGATTTCTTAAAACCATTTTTAAAAAGCAAACAAACCAAGAAAAACCAGCCAAAATCCCAGCCACCCCGTGGCATTGCTGCTGCAGCCAGACCTCGTGCAGGTGACAGCGCGGTGAGCCCTGTGAGCTAAGGCAGCGTGCTGCGCTGTAAGGACGTGCCTCTGTCGCGCACTGACTGCGGGCTCGAGGGCTGCCCTTGTCTTGCACTAACACGCTGCTTTTGACGGAGCACCAGTCCCACCCCAGAGCCATCCAACCACTGCACAAAGCCAACGGTACCAAGGTGACATTTAGACCAGTAAAGACCTGGAAGGCCACAGACATCTGCGTTGCTGGTTTGTGCTGACAAATGCCTGTTGAGATCCAGGTGGTTGCAGCACTGGAGGGAACAGGAGGACGGAACTGGAGGGACGGAATAGCCTTCCATCTTTGAGAGCAGAATGCCATGAACCAAGCCATTCATACAAGCACGTTGGTGCCACTTTTGCATGTCCATTTCCCCTACAATCTACATTAGGATCGACTCTGTCAAACCTATAGTAGCTACCGGTAGCGTGCTGTCAGAACGGGAGTACAAGGAGGTCCTTCCTCGTTTGAGAACTCTCCTAGGAAAAAAAAGGGCATCTCAGATCTTGGGGGAGCTCTCAGAACCACCTAAATAATGCTGCAAGATACAATGTTTAAAGGGCATTTATTATATTGAGCATTTAAGTAGCACATCGGTTCTCTTTACAGTTTATTTAATACTCTGAGTATGTCAGATCTGGATTCCATTTGCATTTGAAAGACACCTGGTACGGTCAGAAGAATATTGAGGGGAATTAATTCATCTCATCCTGCATTAGGAAAGCATTTTCATGACTTCGGATATTAAGTTCTGTAACAGTGATAGCTTCCTATCAATTGCTCTCAATGACATTTTCTCGTTTGCATACATTTGCATAGAGAAATTTCCTATACTGTCTTTTTACAATTATCTGATCTACCTAGCAAAGTTGGACCATGATATCTAATACCACAATACGTGAAAATTAGTCAGTCAAGACAATGCTAATGGATTTTTGAAGCTGATAATATCTGCTATATCTCTTCAGTTTGGGACAGTGACTTCCAAGAACTTTGCTCCTTGAAAACTGTAGTGGAAACTCTTCCCATTTCTGAGGTGGTCTCTTCCCAAGATAAAGCAGCTCCAATGGCATTTCAATCACACTCACCCCCAGAGGTACCACTTCAGAAAAATGTAGGCTCATTTTCAGACAGAGGTAGTCATGACAAGTCCAAGTGCTGCCATTCAGGACTATTTCTGTGCTTCCTAGGGCCTACTTTTTCAGGTAAATAATTAGATACAAGAGCTACATCTTTTTACATTTTTTACCTTTTTTTTTTTTTTTAAAATTTTACATTCCTTACAGTCTTACACAGAAGAAATCAGAAGAACAGGCTATTGACATTTGGTTGATACTTTTCTCTTAGCTCATCTCAACTGCAGAACGATAATGAAGCCAATTTTACAAGTAATGCTGGAATTAAAGTTTTCAAGATACCATCTTAGTGTAGTTCATAGAAAGTTGAGATATTCTCAGATGCAGTAATCCGTGTAATGCAGTAATTTGTTAAGAAGGCTTTGTGTGAAGTCAAAGCTAAATCGATTGCTAATCTCATCCTCTGAGATCATCTATTTTGATTCACCAAGCTCAGGGAGATGAGCTTTGCCTGCTCCAACCTACAGCTTGCAAATGCAAGATAAGCAGATGCAAGTGTTACAAAGTAAAACTGAAGTTTCAGAATTGATATCTCAATTGAGAAATTTTAGAGAATAATTTTAGAGTTCATAGAACTGAAAGGTTACTTATGCTTATTTATAAAAGCTTACCTCTTAAAAAACATTATTTAAAAGAACGGTATTTTGAGAAATAGTTATATTACTCTTTAGTAAACTCAAATATGAGTGATTAATTAGTTCTTATAACACTTTTGCTAACCTCATTTTCAATCATTTTATAAAGTATCTGAAAAGAATAGCCTTTTTTAAAAAATAATTTGTTCCACAATACAAGTGCAGAGATAGATTGATGTTACTATTTGCTTCATTTCCCATTAAATTTGCATTCCAAATCCTCAGGCTATTATTATTTATAGCCATCTATGTTGCAGCAATTCTTAAGAGCAATAAGGATTGAAACTGCAGAGTGTTAGATGCCTTCAGACATACAGCTTCACGCAAAAAGTTCATAATGTAGATAGGCACGTGGTGAAACAAAAGGGTGACTGTAGTTACACACACTTGACTGGTAGACAGCAGGTTATAGATGGAAGTGGGTTTACCCCCAAAAGCTATGGCAAAGCCAAGAACCGATCTCAGATTATTTTAATAACAATAACAACAACAACAACAACAACAATAATAATAATAATAATAATAATAATAATAATAATAATAATAATAATAATAATAATAATACCACCAAAACCCCACACTCAATGAACTTTTACTCCCAAAAGAAAAAAGTTTGTGTTCCAGCTCTTGTGCTCTGTAATAAGCATGAAAAACAAGGCCATCTGAAGGGCTTTGAAGTATGATTATAGTATGGGACCAAAATTGAGATGTTGCTGCCTCTTGAAAATGCATAGTACTGGATTTGATAAACAAAATATTTAGCAGGACTGAAAATTAATGATGGACAGTTCTGGCACAACACCAGAATCAGACATCCAGCATTGACATAATTTTTACTTCTTCTAACTGAGTCTGCTGGAACCTGATTTATTTCAGCCAGCCCTTGTTCCCTTGCAGGAACTGTTGACATAGTATATTATAGCAATCAATCAATATCTGATTAAATGAATGAAGCTCTTTCATTACCTTCAAGCCCAGATTGAATTGCTGCAGCTGTAACAGGAAGATAATATTTTACCTTACTGTGGGGAACACCCCACCCTGCTTCCAAGCCCTGATACTTATTGTTCGGTTTGTTTGGCTGGAGAAGGAGATTTATGTGCCTCCATTCCCAGCAGCAGTTAGGAAAGAAGCCAGAGGATTAACTGACCGTGGGGCGGTGGTGGCACTGCTTTCCCTCTGAACTGAGTGTGCAGTTTAAATCTTGACTGCTAGGGAGGGAGAAGGAAGGAAGGAAGGAAGGAGGGAAGATTTCCGCAAATGGGCACTCTGAACCCACAGAATCAGAATTACTCCTTGCCTATATTAGCCATGCTAAATGACCAAAAATGCAAGCCCTTATATTGGGCCAGTCATGTATCACTTTTTTTTTTTTCAGATTGCCAAGGAGATCTCTGCTAAATAGTTACCAGCTACCGGCCTGCTATTAAAAGGCAGAAGAAACAAGGTAGGCTCCAGAACTGCTTTACCAACAGGATTAATTGCTGGTGGCCCAGCAGTTGGCTGGTGCAAGAGTACTGTAACCTCTGCAGAGAGCTGTGAATCTCTTCTCTCTCTAATTGCAACACATGGTAGGGCTGTGTTGCTTCCTGCTTTCCTCATCTTTTCTCTTTCCATATCCCTAGTTTCATTACTGAGAAGAAATAATTTACCAGAGCTAATAAAGTAATTTTGCAGTACCAGCACCGGTGCACCTAAAGATAAAAGGAGTATTACTGGTCCCTTTGAAATAACACAAGCAGAGCTAATGAAGGCTAACTGCCACAGTACCTACTGATTGTTTGCTCCTTGACCAGAGAGAAATATGGTCCTGGCTTTAATTTTGTTAATGGGAGATTAAGAAACTGTATTTCCACCAGCGTAACAAACCTTGTTTCAGTGTTTGTGCATCATAGCACTGGCTCTTGTAAGTCCCTTGAAACTATGCACAGAGGTATACTGAAAATATTACAAAACCAGACTTAAATTAGCTTAGTGCTCTTCAGAGCTCTTCAATGCTAAATCAAGCTCTCACATGTGAGATGTTCCTTGTTAGTTTATTTTTGCACAGTCAGTCCCAGCAGAGGTGTAGTGTTTTGGAGCAGAAGCCATTGGCATGTCCCCTTGCAGCATTGCTGAGACCTGCCTGAGCTGCAGCAATTGGACACGGCAGCTCCGGTACCCTTGGCCAGCCCCATCCGTCTCCAGACAGAGCGGTTAGGGTGTGGATCAGCCCTAGCCCTGATCCTGCAGGCTTGGTTGGAGTTGCAAGGGAGGAACCTGTTCCTGGGCATATTTCACAAGAGCCTGTTTCTGGAAACCTCCTACTTTCTCTTTGCTTTTGGGCTAGGGGCAGTTGGCCAAGAGTTGCTCATACTCCCGGTCCCAAATGCAGCACATCCTCAGGAGAGGGCTGCCTGCCATGGAGGAGGCAGGGACTGAGCATCTTTGCAGCCTCATTGACCTCCTTTCTCCTCCTCCAGGTGAAAGCAGTGACCAACACAGACACCAGTGCAGACTTCCCAGTGCAACCGAAGCCTCTAAACCCCTCACATGCTCTGCAAATCCCACCCCAGCACTGAGCAGTTCTCAGTGGCACAGCCAGGATCACCTCTCCAGTGCCTTTGACTCCCATTTCTCCAGACAATGCTGCCACCAGCACCACCAGTATATCACCAGTATATCACCACTCTTGAGCAGTGAGGGAGATGCGTACTAACTAGCTAACACGGCCTGCTTTGCTGGCTATAGCTGGAAGTCAGTGTGTCTAGGGGAAAGCACAGCACTTAATCACTCACTTTGGGTGCAAATTTAGAGTGTGAAACTCTTGCCAAGTTGAATCAATTATTTTATTGGCCAGAATAAGTGATTATGAAGCTTTCTTGGCATACAATTAGCTCTTTCTGTTTCCTTTTTCCAAGCATTGTGAATCTATTAGAAGAAACACCAACTGAGAGAAAATGATTCAAGAGAAAATGATTCAAGGATCACAGGGCAATTTTTATATTTTAATGTTATCTGCACCATAAGAAACAGGCAGGGTCTACATTTTAAATTCGGGGAATCAAAATGAATGCTTTTAAGAATTGCCTTTTATGCTAAGTGAAAGTAAAAGCAATGACTCACTGTAACAAGGGTAAAGCATCTTCCTAATGTCAGAGACGGATTGTGGGTTAAAAGTTGACCCTTAGATGCTTTTTCTGATGGTCTTTGTTCTGTAATAATCAGATTTAGAAAAACTTATGTAAGGCAGTTGAAAGTAATTCTACTATATGCAAGACATGTCAGGGAGCAGAAGTGACATAATTTATGGACAGCCAAAGAAAAGAGTATGACTTTGGAAAAATTCAGATGGCTCCTTCCCATCATCCTTCAGCAGCAGAGGATATATAGACAAGGTTTTAGAGTTGCAATTCTTCCTACTTTTTTGCAATTTTAAGAGAAATTCCTTCACCTTTATTAACCTTCATAACATGATAGATTCAGGCTGTGATGGGCCTAAATACAGGTGGGGAGCAGAGGAGGAAACCCACAGATGAGGATCCTTTACCTTCAGACACATTTCATCTTGTTCTTATAAGAAGGTATGAGCAAAGCTGGGAACCGCACCAGGGTCTTCGATGGGACAGACCTGTGCACAAATCTATTTGCTCTCTCCATGTCAAACCTCCTGTCCTGTAATACTGCAGTGTCCTGGTTTCAGCTGGGATAGGGTTAATTTTCTGCCTAGTAGCTGGCACAGCCTGTGTTTGGGATTTAGTGTGAG
>JAVJGJ010000047.1:78130275-78142925 GCA_035590215.1 Microhierax caerulescens | reverse complement strand
ACAGAACGGCACACCAGTGTATAGACTGGGGGGAGCTGGCCAGAGGTGGCCAATTGCTGCTGGGGCACCGGCTGGGCATCGGTCAGAGCGGTTGTATTGTGCGTCACTTGGGGCTTCCCCCTTGGGTTTTATTCCTCTCTCTCTTTTGGTTGTCTCCCTTTTCATTACAACTATATTATTATTATTTTATTTTACTTCAATTATTAAACTGTTCTTACCGCAACCCATGCATCTTACCTTTTTTTTTTTTCTGCTTCTCTTCTTCATCCCACTGGGGTGGCAGAGATGTGAGCAAGCAGCTGCGTGGTGCTTAGTTACCAGCTGGGGTTAAGGCACCGCATGCAGAAACATGGTATGGAAACAAGGGAGTCCAGACTCTGGGGATGGGGTGCACAGCAGGCAGCACCCAGTGTCTCCAAGGCAGCTAATGACACCTAATCTCAGGCCTTGCAATAGATGATCCCCCAGTGTGACCCAATTTGGCAGCTTGTTTCACACTCTACACACAGACACCTTTCTGCACTTACTGTAGCTGAGCTCCATCAGGAGGCAGTCACAACTGCAAGTAAGGGTCAGCTCATCGAGGCAGAAGCTGGAGCAGGTGTTACTCGTGGTGGAAGTATGGAGTACTTGAGTTGGAAAAAAAAAGCTGCTCTGTACAGCTCAAAAATATATAGAACTACACCAATAATTACAGAATTCTTTGCTTTAAGTGTCTTAGATACACAATTGCTATTGCCTGCAGTCAATTAAAGTCCCTATGGGAAAACTAAGTGGTGTCAAGTATTGTGTACAAAGCAACCAATTTATTGTAAGTTTAATCTGTACAATAAAATTAATATTGTTAGAAGATTGGATTTACATAGAACCCATTCATGGTTTATGTTATTTTCATTATTAGTTTTATCATATTTACAACAATATATATAAAAAATACATTTTCTAGAAGCAGGAACAATTTCTCTATATAGTAAAGGCATGTAATATACTAAATAATTTTACTTCTTTTACATTCAGGAAGCAGTAGAGGTTTGAAAAAAAAAAGTGTAGTCAATTATGTTCTAACAATGGTGCTGATGTGGTGGCAGGTCCTTGCCCGTGGGAAGAGTCCTGCTGAGTTTAATGGGATCAGTCACATGAGCACAGTTACTAGTGAATGTCTAAGTGGGAAGAACCCAGGACGCAACACTGCCCTTGGCAGGGACACGGCAATCCCTCGGTGTCTCAAGGAAGAAACGAGCAAACCTCTTTATCTGGCCTGACACTGGTCGAGACCATCCAGCCCCTGTACTTTCACTTAAGTGTAGCCTCTACAAATGATGCCAGAGTTGACCTTTGGGCCACCTAATATAAACTGCATGGCTATTAGTTGAAAAAAATGTAGAAAGTGTGTGTAGCATGGTGATCTTTGGTAATTCTTTCTATGTTTTGTCTATTAAATATCTATGACCACATCCCTTCACAAAGGGAATACACCAGCCTGTGCTTCTTTCTTATGAACGGAAGAAACAGTATCAAAACTTCTGTTTCCAAAGGGATTAGGAAGGAAGACAGAAAAAGCTGCTCTTCTCTTAACTGAATCTTTCCAGAAATATAAAGATACCTGCTGCAAAGCAGTTTTGTTGTTATTTCTTTTGCTAACTTGCAGTTTTTCCCCTGTTTCAAACACAGCAGAGAGGATATCCCTGTCATGAAGAGACTGTGTTTCTGAATGGATTAATTGATCTCTAGGCCAGCAGATCTGATTCTCATCAGCCAGCCTGATTTAATCTCGATGTGGTCTCCTGGCCTTGCTTCAGCAGAGCTGTACCTGAGTTGGAGGGAGCAGCTAAAGCCACAAACCCTTTGCATTCCCACAGCTCTGCATTGGAGATGCTGCTGTTCCTGTGGGAGGGAGGGAAAGCAATCCTGGCCCCTGCTCTCTGCTCACTGCCAGAGCCTCGCTGCAGCAGAGGGCCGTTCACTTGATATCCTCCTTGTGTGGACACATACTCATGTCAAATATTAAGAGATGCACAGGACGTTTAAGGTCTTGGCCAACCAGCCCATCTAGCTGAGCCCTACCTGGCACTGCTGTTGGTACGTTAGGGCAGCGTGACCATGTGTCTGCGGGACAGCCTGGGCAGACTCACAGAAATTATTACCCAGAGACAGAAACACCAACTGCTTTTATCTCTGTGTACATCTTCTACACAGAACAGCCATAACATGGATGGAGGGTGATAATGCAATAACAACCTGTGAGCTCTCAGCTTGCGAACTACCAGTTGTCAGCTGTCTGATGGGTTATCCGGCACACCAAAACTTTGTAGGGGCACAAACATAGCAGGATGGTGCAGGATACTGGCTTGGGGGTTTGCCAGTCCTTGGGTTTGCCTTCTGCTGCGCAGAGGATGGAAAATCAGCCATGCGTGATCTTGCTTGGGCAAGAAGCGGTTTCTCATAGCCCAGAGAATTCAAAATGAGCAGTGTCTCCATTTAATGAGTCAGTCTGGCCTTCTTACTATTGAATGGCAGTAGCCTGTGCTAGGAATATATTAGAGAAAGAAAAATAAATAGGAAAAAAAATCTATTTTGTGAGCAATTGCAGCTGTCAAGCTGCTCGCAGACTCATTCTCATTTTTACTTTTATCATTACACAAAAGATGTTTGTTTCAGTCTCTCCCTCTCCAGGCTGGGCTCTGGAATTTAGATATTCAAAGCTGAGAGGAGCAAAATGTAATCCCCAGGCAGACAGCAGCTCTATGAAACGTGGAGTTTCCAGAAAGGACAGCTGTCAGTGCAAATGCTACAGAAAAAGATGTTTCAGAAGAGATCCATGCCAGGCAGTGACCTCTAACGTACCCAGGAACAAAATGTTAATGGGATGGGTGGGGAGACAGGTCTGTCAGCCAGCAGGAGAGGCACAACTGAAGCTACCCAAACGCTGTATTGTCTCATCTCTAGAAACAATGATAATTGTCCTTCCAGTACCCCTGTTCTCTGACTTGCAGCCTGTCTCTACACCTGCTTGAAGCGCGGGCTGGGCAGTCCCAGGTGAACACGGTTTGGTTCGAGATGCACTAGCTTGTTTAATTCTAGAGAGAAATAATATGGTTGGGAAATGCTTCTTCAGATACCTCACAGGGTAGGGCTGAGTATTCTGCCCAAGTGCTCAGAGTTTAATAGGACTTATACACCAAGGTGAGCCCTTACAATTCCAGCATTTGTCCTCAGTCATCAGAACAGCAGCCCTGCTATACCACAGGTATAAAAAACTCCTTTATTATCAAAAGCTTTCTCCCACCCAACTTTTCTGCCAGCTATAACCCAAATCTGCTTGTTCCTATGGGAACCGACCTAGCCACCTGGGAGCAAGGGGACAATTTTATGCAACACTTCTCAGATTGCCCCAGGCAACTATTTCAGGTGTTTCTGCAGGGAGTGTAACTGGCCAGTGCAGGACTCCCTACGGTGCTGGGACAGAGCTAGTGTATGCACAGAGAAACCACGGCGTGGTAACTGCGGTGTAGCTTGTACTGAGAGTTAACCTTCTTCATAGCAGCTCCTACGGTGCCGTGCATCCAAGCTGTGACCAAAAGGGCGAGATGCCACACCAGTGTCCCAGCTATTACTCAACAGTCCTTGCACGGTGTCAAGGATTTCAGTTTCTCACTCTGGCCCCACAGTGACTGGGCTGAGGGTGGGCTGCCAGTTGGGAGGGGTCACAGCTAGGACAGGGGACCCCAGCTGGCCACAGGGGTATTCCATAGCACGTAAAGGATCTTGCATACCATGTAACATCATGGTCAGCAGAGAAACTGGGGGTTTGGCCCTTCCAAAGGAGGCATTGCTCAGAGATGAGGTGGGCTGCCTGCTGGTGAGAGGTGGGAGTAATTGCCTTTGCAACGCTTGGTTGGGTTTTTTTCTCTTCCCTTCACTTACTAAATTGTCTTCAACTCAACCTACGAGTTTTCCTTGGGCTTGCTTTTCTGATTCTCTCCCCAGTCCCACTAAAGGGGAAATGAGTGATCAGCTTGCGGGTGCTTAGCTGCTGGCTGGAGCCAACCCACCACACGTTACAGAAGTCATTGCTTTCCTGGAGCTGTGAGATTGCTCTAGTGGGGTTTTCTGGAGGTTTTCTTGCAATAATTTCAGCAGTGAGTCAGGTACTTATGCTGCAAAATAGATGAGAATAGTAGTTAAACAGGCTTAACCAGATATTTATATTGTTACATACAGAAGTTTCTCCAAAATGTTGTCATTCATAAGGGATACTCTTCATGTTATTTTCTATCTTTAGATTGTTGTAGAACATCAAAGATGAGACATGTACTAAAAAATGGCAGTAAAGATCTATTGCAATGATAGGAAAACATAGCCATGAAATGGACTTTCCAGTCTCGGAAACAGATTACAAACTTTGTTTAGGACTGGAATAAAATATTTTGTTTTCCTGGTTTTTGTGCTACAGGAAAAAAATACTGCACAAAAATTCCAGCTTTATGAATTGTTTCCATTGATCGCAAAAGCATTATAAAACATTTAATGGTGCTATATATATTCTGCTTAAAAGACAGTGTTTCAATTCAACACTTCACACACATTAAAAAAATTACTAAAGATTGCTGGTAGTGAACTTTTTCTAAGAGTCTTGAGACTCCTGAACTTTGCTATACATGGTGAGTTCTTGTGCCTGTACTTATTTCTCAATATAGAAAACACATTTCTGTGCCTGGGTTGGGCACCTGTAGGCAGGTCTGGGTGGGCTGGCAGGTGATGGAGCTGCAGGGCCAGGAGGGGGTCCTGCTGCCCCCCACCTGCCCCAGGGCAGAGCCAGCTGCATTCCACCAGCGGCTCTGGGCCTGTGGGGCAAGCAGTGCTCAATTAAAACTTCAGCACTAAGATGGAGAGCTCATCAGCTCCAGGGTGCCTAAGGAATCGCAGCTGTGTGGTCGCCAGTGAAGCGGCATTTGTCTGTCCTGGGGTGGTGCAAAGCTGGAGCAACGATGCAGCTTGCGCTGCCGCACTCACCGTGAGCCGACCTCCAACACTGCTGTCTGTCTTTCTGGGGTAGTTCAGGGTGTCAGATCCCACCTCTCCCACCTCATACAAAGGTTTTGGTGGGATCTTTCCACTCACCCCCCTTTTAAACTCTGAGGGGCTGCATTTAGCTCTGCTCCTGTGGTTTGACAGCAAGTCAAATACAGCCATGTCTCTCGCCTTAATTTCAATGTTTTTACAGGGCAGCTAACACTATCTGCCTTTGCACTTTGTTGGGTATTTTTTGTATCAGAATTTAGAAAAGAGAATAATTCTTTTTCAAAGATAACAATGGCTTTGGGACACAAGTGTTTCAAGAGTTCTGGTCATATAGTAATCCTTCATACCCTGTCCAACTCACCCAGGTGTCATCTCCCAACTTTAACAGAAAACTTTGTTTCTTAAAGCAACACTTATTCTGAGGCAGAATAGGAATTAAGGAAACCTATAGTTTCCTTATATATATATATATATATAAGGAAACTTTTCTGACAGAATCAAATAATGTGTTTCTAGCTGAACCTACCACATTTCGGGAACGACATCTCACAGCATATATCTGAAGAGGATGCTATCATCTGAGGAGAAAAACAATTTCAATGTGTTTAAAGTTAGCCCAAATCCTGCATCCTTGCCATTGTTCATGAAAAGGTTTATCTATGCTCTGTGCTGTTAGCCCAAATACCAGTGCACCGCTAACCCAAAGGTCAAAGATTTTCTTTTTATCAGCTGTTCTGGAGATGGGGGTGTGCTCGTCTGCCTCTAAGTTCCCCCCAGGTTTCTGCAGTTTCTCCCCTTCGCAGCAAGCATACAGCAGCTTTTCCAGCACTGCGATACCCCCTTACAAATGCCTCAGTCACCCAGTGGTGCACCCTCAGCGGCCATGTCAAAAGGAAAGGTTGTGCCATGGCTCCAGACCTGCCAGCTGATGAAGTCTTTCTCCAAGGCTTATTTAGGTCCACAAAGAGCTCATCTACATCCCCCTCAAGTGCAGAGCACAGCTGGCTGAAGGGAGACTCACTCGGGGTCTCAGCCACACCAGTGTCAGCCCAGTATCCGTGGATGGCAGTACCATTGCTGCAGCAGAAAGGGAGGGCTGGAGACATTAAACCTGAATTGTCATTTGGCCACTGTGTGGTGACAGCTTCCCTGCTGGGTCACACAGTCCTGAGATCCCTTGCTTGAGCAATCTGCATTAGAAACTTTGCTGACTATACTTAAAGCACTTCATAGGTAGGTAGGATGCGGTGTCAGTTACAGGCATGGCTAGAAAATGTGGGAGAAGGTTTTGAGAGCCTGGCTGGTCCTACCTGTGTGGACTGTGGCTATGGAAATTTTTAGAGCAACAAAACTGTTGAAAGGGTGGTATTATGACTAAACTGGGTATCCGTGCAGAGGACGAGTGTAAAGCAAGCGAGGCTAACTCCCTGCCAGGGAGTTATGTACCGGATCACACAGCCCTGCCCCTTCCCTCAGTGCAGCTGCAGCCAGCCTGCATGGCAGATGCACCTTTAAAACAGATGCAGCCTGCCCGTGCATGTGACAAGTGACAGTGTAACGTCAGCTCTGCTGTATATCTACTGCTGGGGCCACTAACCGAGTTAACGGGTGCCTGCCTCTTTTCTGCAGAAATGGAGTAGGTGCAGCCAGGGGGTGATCGGGAAGGCAGGGGCCTGCACTGTGTTTTCCCAGATTTTCCTGTGTCTGACACAGAACATGTGCCGAACCGGGTAAGATTTAGGGAGAGGAAGGAAAGTGGTCTTTGGTCTTTTTGACATCCCCAGGAAATCTGTACTTGAGAGTTTCCACTATTTCCTATAAAGATGCATCTTTGACACAAATCTGCCATGCTAAGCCGAATTTGCAGTCTACTTTTGCCCAGTGATGAATAAATTTGGTTTTGTAGGTAAGTTTGTAAGCAGAGCACATCTGGTTCAGAAATGATTGGCTCTAGTTTCTCATTTGTTTGTCTGTGATTTAACTACTGCAATCCTTGTTATCAGGGATTCTTTAACCTTTCACTTATTATTGGGCACCAAGAATATAATTTATTTCCTTTTGACAGAAAACTACTTTCCACAAAGTGACCATCCACCAGGAGAAATTGTTGTGCTAGTCAATCTGTTCACAAGCACACTACGTGTGTGAATGACTGGAGTCAAACTGCATTAACAAGGGATTAGGAGACTGCAGGATGTTCCGGACAGTTGTGGTCAGGACTAACCATCAGGATCACCTCTGTGACAACACATGTGATTCAAGGGAAGGTTTTCCTCCCAGTTCCTACAGACCAAGGTCTCGATACCAACGTGCTCGCCACATAGCAGAGTCCCTGTCTGGGTCCGTGATAGAGACATTACAACAGTAAAATGCTTTTCAAATCATAGAATCATAGACTTTTTTTTTTGTGATTAAGCTGAATGTGAAGCAGTTTTTTCTTCTCCCTAAATTTTCTAGGCAAAACATACAGGAATCAAGAAGGGAGATGCTAAGAACCCAAAGCAAAAGCAGACAAGCCAAGTGCCAGCTCCCTTCCCCTTAGGAGAAGGAAAGGAGCTGAGAGGGCCCATGGATTGCTTTAATCAACATTAAACTTCTGAGTGCACCTGGAGTTTATTAAATATAAGTTGCCATCCTTATGTTTGCATTTGATGTGTTACATGTTCTTCTACTGTGCATTTGAGTCGGTAGGCAGAGGGCACAGAATAATCCCTTCCTCCAAAAATTGGTCATTTTGACATCGTACGTGGAAACCTGTCCCCACAGCCGATGTGTACTTACAGCACATTTCCCTCGGTGTAATTCTTGCTGCTTGCTGGCTGTATTGGCTGCGTCACTGTTGCTCCACTGTAACCACGACAGGTATATTTAAGTCCAAATCTCCCAAAGTCCTTGCTACTTTCCCATCTAACCCTGTCCCTCTAAGATCGGTGTGGAAACAACTGTTGCAGGGCACAGGACGGTAAAAAAGTGTATTTTGAAACTGCTGCAGAACATAAAAGATGAGGTTTACATTTCTGCATAGCTCCTGGCTCTGTACAGCACCTGTGGATCTTCTGCCCAGCACCTTTCTCAGTGGCTGTGAATCAGACCCGCTGGCTTCTTTCAAAAGACGTATCTGACTTGCTACAGCTGAACAGGTTAAGCTATACGTTAGGAACTGTTACATCGACAGGTCTGAAGTGCAGATCTTCCAACGCATAAAAAATACTAATTCTTTAAAGATGAGGGAACTATACATATCCATTATTAATTGTCATGTAAAAAAAAAGTGACTAAACTTAAAAATTTATCATTTTATCAGTGAACACCTTAAATGCATTTAAGTTTGACCAAACTTAAAATTGCTATAATTCAACAATATTATATCATTCATTTATATTTGAGTCAAGAAAAAACAGTCTCTCTATAGACCGAAAATAGTGCAGAATCCTATCAGAATATATAACACCATCTCTATTCTGAGCCACTTAATATCAAATATCAGTCCCTACTTCAGAAGCCAAAATCCTACAAGATGGATTATTCAGTTATCTTTGGGTGGGGGGGAAGCCGCCTTCTGAAAAGCTCACAGAGAAGCTGCTGCTGATGGAGCCTTTTCCTGGGTGTTTGCCTGATCGGTGCCAAGGCTACTGGGACTCCAGCTCAGCACGTGGGGCACGCGTCGCCTCAGCCCCCTGCAAGTCAGCGAGGCTGCTCTGGTCACACACACGTACATAGCGAGGTGATTTGAAGCATCCTTTGTCCAAATACTCTTATTTTTTCTCTGGTTGTTTCTACAGGCTTTTCCCACACATCTTGAGAGAGCAAGCACTGCTATAGCAAGATACATCACTATTACCTAGTTAATGTAGGGTTTATCATCATTTGTTTTGCTTAATTCATGAAACAGAGGGACTTCAAGCATGTGATTTATGCCTTTCCTGAAGCACACATACAAAATTATTAGACATTTCAATCAAATATTTCTGAGATTTAAACTGTGAACAGTATAAGGTACCTAACCTGTCAACTAATTGATGTATTTGTTACTTTTGATGAAATCAAACAGGAATTAAGCCTACTGAAAGACTACAGCCTACCTTTGGACAAGTGTATTATGCTGTTTCAAGTGCTGGAATTCATGTCAAAAGGTTGCTTAATGGTGCTGCTAAAACAAATATGTTTCACAGAAAACACTGGTAGAATGGCACATGACTGAAGAAAAAGGATCTGTTCATAAAGAATTATTCTACTCAATTTTATATGAATAATTTCTTCAATTCTATATGAATAAATTAATTAGAATCCATGCAATTATTGTGCTCCTAAAAGTCTGCTGCCTGCTTGCTAAGCCACACAGTGTACTGTTTATTATAACTCTAATGCTGTTATAATTTCCTGAATGAGTATCAGACATCTTTGATATGAGATATCTTACAGCTAACATATCTTCCCATATTAACTTTTACAACAAAAAAGGACTCACAAAAAAAAAAAAAAAAAGGAACAAAACAAAAAATACAGTAAAAAGATGCATTTAATTCAGATTTTTGCTAAGTGCAACCTTCTTCAAGGATATAAATATTTCATTCTAAATTTTCTAAAGTGACAACAGATTTCAGATGTCTTATTGTGGATACCTTTTGTGCTGATGCTTTTCTATGAGCACAGAGCAAAGCCTGTTCAAAAAAACTTTATATTTGGTGGCCATTACAAAGTGAAGTTTGAGGTGGAGCAGTGATTTTCTATACTACCTTTTGCAAAGGATTTGAACATCTGTGTATGATATTTTCCCAGTGCCTCCTCTCACTGACATCTGTTGGGAAATTCAAAGTTCTCAGCAGTAGGTTTAGACGTCTATCACTGTTTAAAGATTGTGAACTATAAGGAAATTCAGATATTTTCTTTCTGTTTCCTTGATGGTGACAGCAGGCTTTCTGGGCATCAGAAACATGAATGAAACAGAGGGATAATACCTCTAGATCTCACTTCTGCAGAAATGGGTTCCTGGGATTGTAACTTTTTTCTTGTATGAAGTCTTAATGCTCTAGGGCTCGGTTCTGCAATGTATTGAGCCCTCTGAAACAACCACAAATGGCTGGAGAGAGATAGGCACAAAGACGGCGCATTTCACATCTAAAGCAACAACTGAACACATGCCTTGGATGAAACTAAGTGGGGCATCACTGCAGCAATTTTCTCTCTCCTGTTAGATACAGAGCACAGCAGACTATAAGTGATGGCAACACTGTATAGCACAGGGAGCTTTCTTGCCTGGTCTGCATAAGTCCCACCTGCCACGCCACATGCAGGATCTAGCCTCTAAAGGGACCAGAAGGCTAGGTGGTACTGTCCCAGCCACCCAGCAACACCTTACGTGAAAGATTTCAAAACAAACCCACTCTTCAATTTGCTTGAAGTGACTTCTTTTCTTTTAGTAAAACCTGTGAGAATAAAAGCGGAGCAAGTTTTGTGTTAAAAACAAGTTTTGTGTAAAAAAAAAAATCAGAAAAAAATTAAAAATTAATTAAGTGTTCTCCAACTGAAAACTGTACAGATCCATGGGAAAACCCCATGGTGAGTCAAATCACGTTTTCCTTAGAATGAGTGTCTCTTTATTTCCGTCAGGAAAATGTAATCAGAGGAGGACGGTACTGCCTTCCCCAGCAGTGGAAGGATGAATGGGCTCTGCTATGATTATTTGTACAGGAAATTTGATTGCTAATATGCACTAAAACGTGATGTTAACATGTTATGACAATGAGGACTACAAAGATCAATAAAGAAACTGATGTTCTGGAAAATCAGATCCAATTAGATGGAGATCTTGATGCACTGAATACGTTTGCTCCACCAGGCAGTACATCACCGCCACAGAAAATGCATCGAGTTTGCTGTTCACAGACCGATCTGTCTCCAGCTCCTGTCACAGAGCAACCTGCAGGAAAACATCAAGAGTGCCCAAGGGGCTCAGGAGTCCCAGTTGCTCAAGTCCCCTAATGAGTGTGAGCTCTGTGGGTGAGCAAGCCATGCCTGGGGCCACCACCATGGCAGCATGCTGGCACCAGCACCTCGGGAAGGCAAAGCAGGTGCTAAATTAATCAAATGGCTATGCAGGCTGGCAAGAAAGAACAATTTCCTCAACACTCCAGAATATCTTTCCCAGAGAAAGAATAGAAATATCTGTACCTACAGCTATTTAAGGGAAAAAATTGGTTACAGATACAAAAGACAATGCTCCAGCTGTTACTTATCTGTCTAATGTCCTGTCTCCTGCAGGATTATATTCTGTAACTTCCGCCTTAATAAAAAGTGTTTTGAAGAAACAGAGAACAGTTAGTGTGGCTTTTTTTTGCTTAGGATATATGATCAGATTTTTTTTATCATAAAGTGGGAACTGCAGTTCAAAACTTGGAACAACTTTGCAATCCTCAAGGCAAAGGATATAACTTTGGTGCTGAATGGAAATTTTGTTAATATAAAAAATATGTCTATAATAATCATGTTGAGCACAAAGGAAAGATAGACAAAACAGTACAATACTATTTTGGGCTTATTTTAAAATGATTCAGAAGCAGAAAAGCAAGCTACCGTAAGCTCAGTTTTAAATGTGAGGCCTGTCCTGATAAAACATACCATGTATTTTCCCAGACCAAATCTTATTAACAGTAAGGCATTAGGAAAGAGGAACAAACACACATGTTCTATTTAACTAACAAACTGCAAATTCTGAATTTTTGGTTTGAGTTATGCCACTTAAAATTTATCTGTAACATATAATTAAGGTAATATTGGATCTTCTATAGATACAAGGATTTGTATGGCCTCCCTGCTGAAGCAATATTGGAAATCAAACGCAAAATAATTGCTCACAGACACCAACATTCCCCAGAAAGTTCTAACTGCATGATATCTAATGTTATGAAATGAATGGGAATCTAGAAATAAAAACAATTTTAAGAAGGAAGAAATAGGTAAAGAAGAAATCCAGATGCTAAAAAGATTTCCCTAAAATCCTATTACCACTTTTATTTTTCATCTGTTGGGCCAAGCATGGAAAGAACCTTCCTTGTAAGTGAAGCGGACAAACAGCATGGCAAGGAGCTCTCAGACCTGGGATGTCCAGTCAGTGGGAGCATGACTCAGGAGAACCTTCCCAGTCACACTTGTTGGGGACAACAGATCCATACTGTTCAATCTGGACAAAAAAAAACAAATTGCATTCCTGCTTCCCTTACGTAATCATTTTGAAACTAGTGTTGCTTTCAGAACTGCTATGTTTGAATTTATTTAATTTAAGCAGAAAGTCTATGTATAAAGGTAAAGCTGGAAACCCAGCAATATTAAGAATCAGAACCTAAATGTCATGTTGTGCAACTGACTGTGCTAAATAGTAGATAAAATTGAAATTTCTCTCCCTGTCTTAATGCTATATGATTTATTGTCACAGCACTCTCAAAACCAGCCAGCTGCAACAAGGCTTTTATCACCCCATACCAGGTTAACTTCAATAACTAGTTCCCACACCCCGCCCCAGCACAGCCACTAAGCCCCCCACAAGGCTTCAACAGTTCATTTATTGTTTGTGCTGATTCTTCATACTCTTCAGGTCAGCCCACCCTGCTGCTTGCCTCCACTGCATCATC
>JAVJGJ010000047.1:78100236-78130175 GCA_035590215.1 Microhierax caerulescens | reverse complement strand
GCCCAGCACAGCCACTAAGCCCCCCACAAGGCTTCAACAGTTCATTTATTGTTTGTTCTGATTCTTCATACTCTTCAGGTCAGCCCACCCTGCTTCTTGCCTCCACTGCATCATCATTCTCATCCTTGTCTCTCCTCTCCTTCTTCTGGGTCTCTCTTCACCCAGAGCTCCCCTCTGTACCCCTTAGAGCTATTTAACCATTTAGCAGGAACCAGCCACAGCTGCACATTTTCCACATCAGCCAACCTACCGCCCCTGAAGCCAGCCCACATCTGTACATTATCAATGTTAATCAACCCAGCTTCATTCCTCTACAATTTTTCTAAAATTTAATATACTATTCATACTTTGTAGTGTGAGCTTTTCATAAGAGAAATTGTAATGATTTGATCTGTAAGTCAGAGTTCATCTTCAAACTCTGTAATGCTTGCTAACACAATTCCAGTGTTTTTTTTCCCCTCCTGTTTCCTTCAGTGTAGTGTGGCATCATTCTTTTTGTCATTTCAGGATGTTTTGCCCTGGTGGAACTAATAAAATATGATTCTGAATTGATAGCAGCCCTCAGTGTCCCACAGAGTTGGGGGTGGAACAGGGCAGCTTCTACAGGGGAGATGGGGCTCCCTTGTGAACAGGCTTTCTCAGGAACTTTGGATTTTATTTACTTTGGTCTTTTATTGCAGGGAAAAAAATCCTAAATCTGTGAATGAAAGCTCAAGAGGCTCCCAGACTAGTTAAAAATCATAATGTTTTCTAGCGGTAAAAACAGAAAATCAATTCCAGTCTGTTCTTTTATGTGACAAAGGTCCTGATATATGACCCCCAAATGATTATCCCTTCATTTGATATGTTACAAACACTGACATGCAAAAGGTAAATATTTTTCTTCAAAGGTATATATTTTTCTTCAAAGGAGAGTGTTTGTAAGAAAACCATGAAAAAATAAAATTAAATAAAAGATCAGTCAGTTCATGTAAATACCAAATATTGTTTATAATGGAATAAGAAAGCAGAACAGAAAGCTTCTCGACATACAGATAACTCTTCTGAGTGTGAGGAAATTTCAAATGAAAAAGCAGAATCAAAAAGGCATAATATTGTATCCTCTAATATACATCAAACGGTTAAGGAACCAAAAGCAATCATATCTCCCAGTAGCTGCCCAAGAAAAAAGATGTCCTGCAAAATTGATTGTGGAAAATAAGCACTGAGGCTGTATTACTTTCAGCACCCCCTTTTTTAAGAAACATACTAATAAATAGGATAGAAAGAGGAGAAAAGGCACAGTAAAAATTACAAGACTGAAAGTGGTCTTATTTACAGTTTCTTATTTACAGTGGCATGGCTAAGGAAACCATTTTTCTCCATGTTTCAAAACAGCCAACAAAGATGTAGAAGCTGACAGCAAGGAGCAGGGCTGAGACTAAATGTATTTTTTATCAGTGAGGGCAACTCACCTTTGCAGCGATTTCCTAGGGGAGTAGCAATCCACTGGTAACTTCTTTAGCCAAAATGAGGTATTTTTCTGAAAATCATGCTGCAGTTTACATGAGGCTTTATTTGGGAAGTCCTAAGGCTCTGTACTCTCGGGAACCCACTATCCAGCAATCAGCAGACTTCAGGTGCAAAGCTGACTCAGCATCAAAGGAGGCATCTTCCCTAGTTTCTAATTTGGTTTGTTTAATTACTTCAATGAGAAAGTCAGTTATTTCATTAATAATTACATTTAAGCCTTGAACCACCTTAGCTAAGCCCTGTCTTTCCCAAGGATTTCTCCCTCTGCCGTGGAAGATTTGTGCAAGGCCCTAGACATGGCATGTTTTCAGCTAGCAGCATCGTTTTGAGCATAGGTGGATGCAATGATGTATTTCCCTTGAACAACAGGCCACTCATTCATCCACCAACGTAACGGTTCATGTCTCATTGCCCCGATAGCTCTGTGACAAGGTAACAGCCCACCACCAGTGCAGCGTGAACTTTGGGATCTCCTCAGTGTTTATTTTGTCCTCACTACTGACTTCACATACAGACCGTGACTCACATTTAGTGGGACTTTTCCACTTGTCCTAACGCTCAGTCTCGCTGAGTACGCCCCGGGCTGACAGCTTTCTTACTGACAGGAGGGTGCAAGATATTCCCATCAGCCAGCAGCACCCAGCAATGCCACGCACTCTTCGCAGGATGGAGGGCCATGTGTCTTTGAAGGAATGATAGGGCAGCTCAGCTGGTGTCCATACTGTTTCCTGAAGTCCTAGCCATGGAGGGAAGAGACAAACTGCTCCTTGAGCATGGCTCACACCAGGCTAGGCTGGCCTGTGTGTGAAGACAGGGGTGTCAGTCACGGGAGAACTTCAAAGTGATGACCTGCCTTTAATTCCTGCTGCAGTACCTAACTGCAGGTGGCTTGAGACTTGGTGTCAGATGATGAAAGTTTCAGTTCCCATAAAATTTCAGTGCATCTGTTACTCCAAAAGTCAGTTCCAAGGAAGTTTTAATTTCTGAGTAGGAAAGTCACATTTTCTGTCTTTTTTTTCCTCCATGTGGCTAAAATGTGAAAAATTGTTCTATCAGCAGTTCTTAGGCACTTACAGAAAGCAGCACTAATAGCTCCTGATAAAAGGTGTGCTGACATAGCCCTACACAGGTGCCTCCACCCATGAGCTCTTCACCTGGCCACAATCCCACCATCCTCAGGGAAAATCCATGCACCCCAGCCTCTACCTTCCGTGGCCATGGCACCCCAGCCATGTCCCACACAGCTGCCTTTCTCGCTTGGGTGCTAGGGCTCTCCCTGAAAGCCCAGGAGGTGGTTGTTCATCCTCACCCAGCAAACAGCATCCATTTGTTCTCCCCAGTCCCTTCCTCCCTCTCCCCTCTCCTCCTGCAGCCTGGCTTTGTCCGCTTTCTCCAGTATCTTCGGTCCTTTCTGAGTGTTTGTTAACTCCCTTGCCTGCTGGCGTTATGAATGTCTTCCACAAGGGCACAAATATCTCTAAAAGCATCCACCCATGAAATTGTCAAGACGTTCAGTACCTTTCTCAGGTACAGACTATACTCTCCAGTTCTACAAATGCTCAGGCTTCATGGCACTACCTGTGAGTCCAGGTTTCTAAAATATTCTCTCTGGCCGCTGTTTTTCAAGAGCGTTTCTGTGTCAGTGTTCACCAGTGATGTGCTGTTGTAAATGTTTCACCATATTTAAAGCCTGCAGGTAGTTTTCTTCTTATTTCCAGCATTTCTGTCCTGTGCTGTTTTCACATACTTAAAAGAAGACTGACTAATTACTGTTTAACATCCCAGCTTCATTTTAATTGGGTGTCAGGTCAGGTTCTGAATGTAAATAGATCTGTGCATTTCCTTTCTTTCCTTCTTCTTTTCTTTCTTCTCCTGATCTTCACTCCCATGAGGCAGCGTGACTTTTCCAAAAGCTGTTGTAATGCTTTTCATCCACACTCAGTGCATTGCCAGAGTTAGTGCAAAAGCACACAGAAGAAGGATGAGAAATCATAAAAATCCACTCAGACATCTCTCATTTATTTTAATGTGTCTTAAAATGCTGCAAATTAACATAATCCATCTTTCAGAACTGGTCAGAACATAGCACTTTTTAAATGTAGTGGTTGTGGGTGTATGTTTTTTAAAAAAAAATAGTTTTCCATTAATGTTCCTCATCTTTCAATAAAAATAAATGGCAAAGGAGAATTCTTTGGAAAAACTAGGTTGTGCTCTCCTCCCTGTCCCCACATGTCTTTCCCTGCTTTGCTGTTGGTCACAGAGAGCAGGAATGAGACACCGGGTTCATCCGAGGTCTGCACTGCTGCTGCCACCCACGCTCTGCCCCCAGACCTGCCCCTCTGTTTCTCCAGGCAGGTGCCAGGAAGCCAGAGGTAGCAAGAGGCATCAAGGTTTGGGGGGTCTTCGCAGGGTCCCCCTCCAGCTGTCACGGAGGGACACGGCCCCTTCTGCACACCTTTGCCTTGGTAGGAGGGAAAAAGGAAGAGTTTAAAACCAACAAGTGGTTTGTGGGAAGAGAAGAAAATTCACGCAAGCTGAAATGTTTTGGTAAGCAGCTTTGGAAAACAAGATTTTAAAAAATTATTTCCCCCATGCACCATTATTGTATTCCAGCCAGCCAGTTGAACTGCTTATGCACCTGACATCTCTCTGTAAAAGCCAAGCCTGCTCCTGGCTGTGAGTTTGCACTCTTAAAATACTTAAAATACTGTTTAAAAATCCACTTGTACTTTTTAAATAAAATAAACAGGAAGACAGATGGCCTGTTAAACAAGCAGGAGAAGAATCTGTGGATCCCAGATAGATAATCCCAAAGCAAAAGTAAACATCAGCATCAACAGAGCTACCAGACAGTAAGTTGATCCATAGGTTCCAGAGGAGTCACCCACATGAGGAGGGGTTAGCACAGGAGTTTCTGTCAATCAGAAGCCTTTTGAGCTTACCTGGGTACTACTCACTGCAGCCAGCAAGCTCTTACACGTCCTCCGTTGATCGTGTTGGGATGGCGGTGGAAGGGCTGACCAGCAAGCATCTGTCCCACAGACTCTGCTACAGCAAGGGGCCACAGCACTATATAGGAATATCTACTGTACAGTATAAATATATGAAATCCATGCAACTTAGGTGGAAGCATTGTTTTGTTCTTCTAAATGCCTTCGCTGCTGAAACACTGACATGGTTTCTGTGAGTGTCAGCTGCATAGACAGCATCCCTATGAGCTCCAAAGGCCAGGGAAAGAAGGCTGTATTTTTGCTTGGTGCTAAAATGACAGTTAGAACAAAGCAGACAGTCTGTAATTCTGCCAGTGACATTATCTACTGCATAAAGTTGCATTCAAATTAGCTGGCATGGAGGAAGAGCATGGATGTAGATGAGGAACTTGGTCAGTTTTCTTACGCCTTTTACTGTACTTCTTGAAAGACCCCTGAATGCTGTCCAGCTCAGAAAGAAAAATTGTGGCCTTGTGAAAGAAAATTAAAGAGGTGTCAGCATGATGACTGGATCTGGCAAACCATGTACTGAAAATTAATGTCCAGACTGTTTAAAGGTGTGAAGTGTGTGGCTCCTTTGATTGCTAGAGCAAAACCATGTCACCCAAACTAAATAAATATTTGTTTTGCTCTATAGTAAGCATCTGGCTTTAAAGACCTTTTGTCCCCTTGATCTGCCTTTTTTTGTAATCTGTCTTTTCATCTGCACTGAGTCTAACAAAGCAACACCCCACTGCCTCTGTGTTCAGTTTTCTCTTACGAGTTAGATCCTCAGCTGGATCTGCACCAATTTGCAACAGCTGATATTGAATCTACCAGCTTGCGCCCTTTCCAACCTAATGAAATGTCTTATCCTGGGACTTAATGACGCACTTAGACCTCGATGAAGTCAGTAAACTCTTCACAAGAATTGTGCACTTTTTATTGTGGATAAGCCCCCGAGATGGTGGGAGTAGATAACAGCTACATACAGAGATGAAAATGCAGTTGGCAACAGGCAGGTCAGGAGGTAGGACAGCTTGAAGGATCTTGGTTTTGTTGCATTTTACACTGTCATTTGGATACAGAGGAAAAGTGCTATTTCCTGCAATTTGGCTTCCCACTGTAGTTCTTCCTTGATGTATTTTCTTTGACACTGCCTCTGCGTCTTTCCATTTGATGTCAAGAGTGCAGCTTGCTCACATGGTGAATATGAACACCAGTTGGCACTGACAGTCCACTGTTGCTTCAGAAGACCTTATGATCCTCTGCTGCTTGCCCTGCAAAAGCCTCTCTTTGGGCCATAGAGCAAGGGGTTGGCCCAGGCGACCTCTGGGCTCCCTTCCAGCCCAAATGACTCTGTGAATCTACAAAAGAGATGTTTAGCTCTCAACCAAGCAGGTGAGAGATGAATGTGTGCTTGGGTGGCTGGAAGACCACAGACTCTCCTAGGAAAGTACAATGGATGATTTAATGAGTCATTATGTGTGTGGGGGCTCTGCCTTCCAGTGGGTGAGATCCGTTTCACTCCAGCTTTGTCTCACATTATAAAGAAGTGAAAATGTGCTCTTATGGAACTTTTTATTTATATTTCTCAATAAAAGCTCTGACAGTTGAAATAAAGCCTTTTGAGGAGTTAATCTTTCCAAAAGTACAGAGTCAAACTCACAGGTAAGTAGAAATTGTGGGAAAAGAAATAGAAGATTTGGACTTAGATGGAAAATGAGTGATAAATCACAACAAAGTGGGTAGAAGGTGGGTAGGTGGCATGGCTTTGAGCACCAAAGTTGACAGCCATTTCTCACTGTCTGTTTTTTGCGTCAGCTGAGCAGGATTCAAATTGAGTAGGAGGAAAGGCTATCACCAGGTTTAGAGAGCAAGGACCAAGGGTGGTCTCCCGCTAACCATAATTTACAGCACCTGGGACGAGGGAGTCCACGTGACAAGGTGTTATATCTGGGTAAGTAATGTCCAAAGGCCCGTAGGGCAGCAGGCTGTGTTTCTGGTGCCAAAGGAGGGTCAAGGTGCTCTGGAGATGCAGCTTTGAGCAGGACCTTTGATCTGCTTGCACTTTCACAGCCTGACTCTGCATGTCCTTTGTCTTGCTCTTTCTTTCCTGTAAGTCACTGTAAGCTTCTTCAGGGCCTGTGCAGAGAGGAGATGGTCATGGTGAGGCCTTTCTGATGCTGAAAAAAGCCTGAAGAAGGAAAGATGCTGTTATGGATTGCACATGCTGGGAAGGCTCATAGCTGGGGAGGAAGGAGCTGAATCGCAGAAGAAGGAGTGGTACATGCTGTGTGTGGTTTAAAGTATCCTAAACATCCCTGATAAAAGGAAAATGTTAAGAACCAGGCATAAGGCTTGTGAACTTTCTTCTCTCTTGTATTACTCTCCTGGTACGTGCCCGACCATAATAATACGGATAACAGGGTGTTATACAATGGGCTAAATATACTGGTGACATAGGCAATGAAGATAAATGAGGACAAGAAGGACTATGTTAACTTGGAGATTAACTCCCTTGCTATTGCTGGTATCATACATCCTTCCAGGTTCTGTCTTTATCTCTTCAATGCTGAAATTGTTTGATTTTGGTGTTTTACTGAAAGTTAAACTTCCTACATAATTCTAATGTGTTAAAAAGTTAAAACTTTAACACAGATGTTCTGAGAAAAGCCTTTTTTCTATTTGTTGTCTCAAGACACTGACTTTCCAGGATTTAAGTACATTATCTCCAGATCAATGCTGTGAGGTAACGGCTAAAATCTAGCAGATAACTATTGAGAGATGTCACAAAACTGCTCAAGAGGTTATCAGTCCTCCTCTCAGCCCCTGCTTCTCAGTTGTCAGAAAATCCCTGTCCTTGACTCACTTTCTGCTAGGAGTTTCCCCAGCCACATCCTCTGGGAATGGTGCCAGCATAGCTGGATGACAGCTGGGATTGCACACGTCCTAGAGAGCAGCAGAGGTAGCGTGGTCGCCCTTTGAACATTTTTACCGTTACGCGCTTACACTAAGCCACAGCAATAAATGCATGGCAAGCTTCCCACCAGCCCATCTGCAGATGAACAACCTTATTACTGCAAAAAGTTTCATTAGATCATTAGTCCCTGAAAAGAGGCAAGACTTCAGTCTTTCATGCAAAAGGCTGTCTTCATGAGTAGTAAAAGAAGATTGCAAACCTTGTAACACTTAGGCAAGAGAGACCTATGCCTACTGTCCTGACATCATGCATTGCAGACCCTCGATGATTCCCAAAACCTGTCCTGCAGCACACACAGCCTTACGAATAGCTCGGCTTGTTCCTGCCTGGTGATTTAAGACAGAGCTCACAGGCAAGAGTCTCAGCTCCAGGCAAGGTTGGGCAGTGACTCAGCAAGGGGACATGATCACCTCCACTGCATTCCATTATCTGAACTAGGAACCCAGAACAATGATGAACATTACTTCATCAAATGACTGTTGGGGTTTTGCCTGTCCACAGTCTCTTTCTGTGTTGAATGCTAAAAGCAGAACTTTTCCTTTTTTCTTTTTTCTTGGGTTTTTTTTTTCTTTTTTTCTTTTTTTTTTTTTTAAATCATTAAGCTCTTGAAAAACAGATGCAATGGCACAGCTTCCCCTAAGTCTGTGCAGGGTGCCTGAAAAACTGAGAGGGTTTTACAGAATGAAAAGCCAAATGTAGTGAAGGTGTAGGTCTATAACAGATTGTTTCTCCTAATGATAACAGAGCCCTTAGATGCACCAAAGCTAGGCTTGATTCATTAACTTCCATTGTTATTGATGAAAGACTTTAATTTTTTCCTCATTGCACACAGGTTTATTAATTCTTAAATCAAGTCTACATTATTTTGAGTTTCTCAACTGAGAATGCACGTTCTGAGACCAATTAAACTAAAGTATGGGGTGTATTTCTCATTCTGGCAAACAAATATAGCAGGATTCTTGTGAATATTTTCCCTTGTAGGAGTCTGTGTTCCAGGGCTGGTCTGCTGTAATGAATATTTTGATACTGCTTTGTAAGATATCTGGTTGTATTTACTTTTTTTTGTCTCTGTATATATATAGTTTATCTTTGAAAATATTTCTTTTTTTTTTCCTTACAAAGCAGAAAACTGAAAACTGAAAAATGGGGCTATTTCTTCTGCATTTGGACTTTCCACATTTATCTTTGGAAAAAATGAGAAAAATGAAGCAAAGTATTTCAAAAATCAAATTTGAACCAACGTACCCAATACGTTTTCCTAGGCATTATTTCTTTCCTTAATTATCTATTAAAAGCTTGCAGTTTTAAAGTGTTTTTAGTAAAATTAACCACAATGATCAATTGTTACAAATTAGTTGTCATCAGAGAAATGGAATACTGGTAATATAAGAACCATTTTTGCCCAAGTCTTTTATTAAAATATGGACATTATAGATATCCAAAACATTAACTACTAAATGCTTTGCTATCTCCCTCAGCATTCTCAGAAACAGAAGTGCTATGCTATGCTATGAAAGTTCCTAATTTACTGGTGATGCAACATTCAGGATTGATTGCAAATTGCACTAGGGAGTATATTCTGATAATATTTCCGGACCCATTTTGATGACTCAAGAGGTCTGGATAAGATTTGGAAAAAACAGGTGGTCTTCTAAATGCTTCTTTTGTTCATCTCATTATTACTTAAAAATCACTTTATATGGAGTAGATTGAATTGGCTAAATGTCCAGATACATTTAATTGTTGTTGTTGTGGTTATTGTTATTATTAACATTATTATTAATAATAAAAATAATAATATGGAAATTACCACCAGTAATAACAGCATCAACAAGACAATTATACAAATATTACCACCAGTTCGACTGTCTGTTTCTGTCTAGCATTCTGCAAGAAAACTCAACTTAAAACAAAAACTTTGAGAAATCAAACATAAATAAAATAATAAGAGAAACAAGGTAGATTACTTATCACAGCAAAGGACAGAAAAGCAATGCACCAGCCTGTTAAATGATATGGTAAATATTTAATGAATGAGATTTCTACATAAAGATTTTTTCTTCTAGACTATAGTCATTGGAACATAACTTTTAACCAACCAACTAAAATTTAGGGTCTCTACTGGAAAAATAACTTCTGCTGAAAGATAATAATTTTTGCATAAACAGGCTGATTTTTGCAAAAATTCACTCCAGGAATGTAAAGAAATTGAACATTCTAAAAAAGTAAAATATCTTGTTTAAAACAACAGGCCACTTTTATACCTTTAGATTCTATTATTTGGCAGTGCAGGATATAAATCAAAGTTGGAATTAATTATTTTCATCCTTTGAAGGGAAGGATTTAGCTTAGCCTCTACCATGTTTCTTCAGCACTTCATTTCACTGAGGAACATTTATTTTCTTAATTGCTTTTTGGAATGGAAATAATCTAAATAGTGGGATCATTACAGAATGAATGATCAGATTTCTACCCATCCCTAGTTTTGGACTTGCAATACAACTTGTTACACCAGAAATTGGGCTAAATAATCCACACAGAGAAAATCCAACAACGTATCTGTAGGTGTGCTGTCCAGTCAAAGCAAAAGATCTGCTGATTTGGGGTTGGAGGGGTTTTTATATATACTTAAAGTTAGGTAATGACTGAAGTAGACATTTTCTTCAATTACAGCCAAATCCAAGGAGATGTGTTCATAAATGTATATTTGATGGGTTGTCCATGAATTGTCCAGCTGCAGTTTGCAGTCAACATCATACATTTAAGAAAGTACTGACAAACTACTTTCTTTTATATTGGATTTGCTATTTTTGATATGTTCTCAAGAGTAACAACAAGGAACTTTCATAAAGACTAATGCTTAGCAGCATTCATTGTAAAGGATATACTAATTAAAATTCGTTTTAGACAGAAGCTATCTCCAAATGGTGCAAGTTGTAAAGACAACCACCTTCAGTGCAGCAAGCCCTGTTGGTCTCCTTCAACAAATACCACTACTGAAGCTATTTGGTATCCTTGACATTTTCCAGCTACAAAGACAAGTCCTATACAAATATCAGTCATACAGAAGTTAGTGTAAAATATGTGTGTGCTTTTGAATTTTTTTTAGTGATTAAAATGTAGGCCTAAACTTATAATCTCTGTTCAACAGTAATTTTAAAACAGGGCTTCAGCTTGTTGAAGTATCAGAATTGACCAAGCCCACAGCATGGAATCACATTACTTTTCTGAGTTTACTCATTCCAAGGAAATTTCAAAAATTTTAGGTGAGCAAAAAAAGCATTTGCTGAATCTTTGTAATACATCTCTTGTAAATGAAAGCAGTGCAGCCCCACAGGGGTACTCCCCACACACTGACAGCTCTTTGTAACTAAAACTCATTGCAGACAGTGGCCTAGTTATTCAATTATTATTGTTTCTGTAGAAAGAGGAGAAGCTTTGCACAGTATACAACACTCTATTCCTTCCTCTGCATCCCATATTCGTCTGAGATCATCAAAAAGCAGGAATGGAGGCTGTTCTTGTCTTGACAACTCAGGTGCTTTACAATGTACTCTCCCAAAGACTTACAAGGTCTGTGGAAAGGATTGTACTAACCCTTGCCCGCTGGCTATGAATCAGCCAGAGTGACAGATTGCCTGCAGATACATTTGCAAATTTTCACTTTCTTTCCAATGGTGAGAAATAAAGCTTATATATGTATAATCAGAAAATGCTTTGTTACTGTTCTCCGTCTTAGATTCACACACACAGGGTAAATGATGAAAAAAAAAGAAAGAAAAAAACAAAGAGAGGAGTATATCTGGTATGTGTTTCAAGCTGAGAATGTGTTTAGATTAAAGAGGATAACAAGCACATCAAAGGGGTAAAGAGTGGAGTAGCATTGAGCAGAGCAGAGCAGAGCAGAGCAGAGGGATAGCCAGTGTACACTTCCCATTTCTTCAGGATTAGCTGCTGCAGGAACTGGTTCCACAATGGGACTACTGTAAGAGGTAGCTGTGCTCTGCAAATAAAAGAATCTTCTTCATGGGCTTTAATTGGCTTTTACAGGAGACAGTTTTGCTGTAAGAAGAGGGAAAGAGAGTTTCCACAATGAATGCACTGCAGTCCAAGGATTTAACAATGGGTTTTCCTCCACTTCAAAAAAACACATGCACTAGAAATGTGCTATGCGATAGTGAAAGGACTTTCCGCACTGCCCTGAGAAAGAGAAACCCAGGCAGGAGGATCCTACAGGACCCACAGTGTCTCAGTCTTGATGTTCTCATTACATACCACAAAAGTAATGGAAAAGGCCATGACTCTCACCCTGAATTGCCATCTGCAAATTAGTTGCAACTCCCAGATTTGATTCCAGGTGGGCGGACTGACATTCAAGCAATTGATTGATCCTGGAGGACTTTACAGGGGAAGGTTGCCTTCTCCATCTGAACGTGGCTGGTAGGGTCAGAATAAATGTATAGTTTATCATGATGTTTTGTATTAATACTTGTAACTAATGACCATAATAAATATATTCAAATGCTTCTGTAGATGCATACATAATATATGAGTGAATTAGACAATATAATTTATCATCAAGCTCACCTTTTTTGGCTCTTATCCAGCATATTTGACAATCTGAAATAATGATAAATGAAAATGGTCTGAATACTACATGGTATAAGAACAAGGAGTGATACATCCTAATTCTCTTCTGCTAGCTAAAAAACTTACTTCAAATTAAATGTTCTTCCTTCATTCTTTGGAGTAACTTGAATTATATCCATTTGGGCCAAGACTAAATTTAGCCCTTGAAATTCAATAAACTCTATCAGCACAAGAAACTAACCCCCAGACTCCCGTGGATCTAGAGACATCAGTTTCTCAATGATACAGCTAAATGTGTAATTGGAAGCCTTAGGCTTAGATCAAAGTGTTTGACTGCAATTCACTCAACAGGACCAATCCTATTTACCTCCTTGGTATGAAGATCCTCCTTTGTTTTGACCAAAGTTAAGCCTGACAGGGCAGATGCCAGACATCATGTTGCAATTCTGATGCCTGGGCTCCAACAGGATTAAACATCCTGAGGCACAGGAGGGAAGATGTCAGTGACAGAGTAGTCAGAGGCAGGAAACTATTTTCATGTCAGACAGCCAAAGGATGAATTCTACAAAGTCATTTACATTTCTAGATCTTACCAGAGAACATCTGAATGATGGTCTATAGTGCTCCTTAACCTAGGGAAAAAATTAGTTCCCATCTATTTCCGCTCATTCTTTCTACCCCAGCTTTGGACCAGCTTTTCCAGTCAGCGTAGGCTGAAAATGTCTATTAGCACTGAAGATGGACTCATCATGGGCAGCTGAGAGCTGGATCTCCAACTCTCATGTGTAATTCCACTTTAGCTTTCATTTTTCAGTTAATAGCAGAGTTCACCTTTTTATATCTTGGCCTCTGATCAAAACCCAGCTAATTACCAAAGCAGCATGGCATTTGGATGATTGACAGAAAGCATCCCATGAGAGAACAAAAGGCTGCATTTTGAAAAGATGAGACAATAAAGTTATTTCAACAAGAAGTCAAACAGCAGGCTTCCAACAGGGAGTGCTAAAAGACTCCCAGATTAACACAAGAGAATGGGTCTTTGTCAGCTGGTTTCATGAGAAGTGACAGTTTCAGCTTGGAGTATTTGTTCAGCTCCAGCTCTTTGGTTCAACGTGTGAGGCACCTGGACTCAGTTACTAGGCTTATCAAAATGAACAAACACATCTCTAGATCACCACAGGAGAAGGGGACATGAAGCATTTCACACAAGATTTTGTGTTCTTTTCCATCTTGTATCTCCCTTTTCTGGAGACATGTCACCACTTGCAACACCAGCTTTGCTTTGCCTTTTAAAAGTACTTTCAGGATCTCAGCTGCTTCCAAAGACCACTTCACTCACATGAAGAACAGATGTCTGCTTTATGGCATGTAAAGAAGGAAACTAGAGGAAACTAGATTTCTGCCTATTTTTATCCCTTCTTAACCTCTAATTTCAGAGGTTGATTTCTTTTCTTTGATGACAGCAGTAACTGTAGGTAAGTAGAGAGCCCAAGCCTGTGGCTTTCAAAGACCCCCAGGATGAGGACGTGTCTAGGTTCCCACCAGCTGCCCCTGGACACCAGGTTTTGCTGAGAAGGTGTTTTGCTAACAGCAGCCCCAGGGGCACCGGCAGTTCTCCTTTCTGCTTACTACTTTTGACAAACATGCCAGATCTACATTTTGTTAATGCATTTACAGCTGTACAGGCTTTATGTTGCAGCCTGCTGAAGCGTTTCCATTGACTCCATTGGTCACAGGATCTCCACCAGTAACCTCTTTTCTTCTGAACTGCCAGATTCAGTGTGCCCTGGTATCCTCTTATTCCTAGCCAAGTGTTTGCGTACCAGAATGATGCCTTTGCCTCCAGCCTTTCCCTCTCCACCTGCATCTTCATTCTTCACCGTTTTAAACACACGTTGCATTTAGCCTTGCTTGGCTGACCTGCCAAGTGGGCCACCTTTTCCAGCAGCCAGGTAAACCAACAATGCAACGTCAGCTCCCAGGTCATGAATGCAGCTCATCCCCATCTCCAGCCAAGTGGCTTCAGAGAACTACAGCAACACTGTACACCGAGTTTCTTCACGAAAGGGTCTGGTATCTGGGAAGGAAGCAGCCTGCAAGACTCTCCCAAGTAAACTGCCTTAGGGACCCCATGTGAACATGCATGTCCCAGCAACCAGTGAGGGAGATTTACAAATGTCAGTGCAACACCAACAGCATCGCTAATGCTACACAGTTCAGATTTTAGGCTGCTTTCAGCTGCTTGAATCCTTTTCTGACTGCACTTGAGGATGTTCCGGTTTAGCACAATGCCCTCAGACAAGCCATCAGATGTATAACACCACGTGTTAACAAGGCTTTAGAGCTTTCCTTATCAGAGGTCTCCTCTCGGTAGCTGTGAACTTTACTGTTCACTGTCCTCCTCAACTGTGGAGCAAATCTCAGTGAATTTTCTGTGGGACAATTCCTCTGGAAAGAACAGCTCTAATTTACAACAGTTGATTTCATAAGCAATCGCTCTGGTTAAACGAAAACAAGAATGAAGCATGATTTACATACAATATAATAAAGACAAGAATTTCTCAAGCACACCCAATTTTTAATACTATATGCAGGCTAATTACTGTAAGAGAAACAGAAAGTTGCTTCTCAGGCCCCAGAGAGCCATTTAATCAAATGTGCTAAAATATAAAGAAAATATTTGTTGCAAAAAAAGACAAAACTTATTATCAAGACATTAGCAACACTGTTTATCATCTGAGCTGATGAAGAGGTGTTTTGTGGCATATTTCTCCAATGGCAGGAACGTCTCTGTGTTTGAATTCAGTTGAAACATGAAAGTGCTATTCCTGAACATAATTGGGAATCGATTCTCCATGACACCACCAAGCAATTACAGTACCATTAAGTTCCATTAAGGTGGAGACACTGCCAAATTTAGACTCAGCAATTAAAATACTAAATGAAAGTGTGTGATCCCCATACTTGCCTATCTTTTGCATGTCAAAAGAAGACTTGTCAAACAAAATCAGGACTGTGAATTTTGACTGAAACTTGTACAAATCAGAAGTTCATGAACTTTGTCCATTTTGGCAAAGCTAGAAGCCCTGAATGAAATGAAAAACTGACACTGATGTGCCTCATCCTTCACTTGGTAAGAGTTCTGGAAGTCAACTATCAATTTATTTTAACATGATCCGTACCTGTTGTTTTTAAATCGTACAGCTCTGTTCTAATAAAAATGTATTATTTAACTTCACTTTCATTTTTATATGTTGAAATAGTTCAAACAATGTTTTTTTCCTGCTGGGGGAACAACTCCCAAGTAATCAGTGAACAGTGTAATATAAGTCAGTCTGGGAAATACAATAACTAGCAGGGAAAGTGCCTGAAAGCAATTTAGGAAAGATACCCGGGGCATGGTACGGTCAGATTCTGAAGTTAATGAGTAGGTCCTTAAAGTCTAACAAACTACATCTGCAAAATATTTCTGTCTGATGGCAGCTTTTGCTAGACAACCATGTTTCTGCTCCGTACAGGGTGCATTCAGATGCATTCTTGCTCATCATAATATAACTGGTGCCATACGACTACTTCCATCTGTGCCGTGCCATTACAATGCATCAGCCAGCTGGCTCTCAGTGCACTGAAATACTCTCTAAGAAGCTGTACTGAACAATACAACAAGGAAACAGCTTTATTATCTTCAGAACCACAAATGCAAGCAGTACACAGTGTATGATTGTCTTTTCCCAGAGCTCCACCTGGTTTTCATATTGAAAATAAAGCGCTTCCATGATTCAATCTCCCGTGTGCAAGGGGAGTTGTTCTCAGTTCAAGCTGCCCATGCCAGTGCCCTTCATACCCTGGGACAGGACAGGAGCTTGCCCTTGACCAGATGGGGCAGGGGTAGGCCTCCCGTGGTGTACCCCACTTTAGGGTGGCATTGCAGGTGAAAAAAACAAGTTTTCTTTTGTGCTCCCTGTGCTTTCCCTGATTCCTTTTTTTAAACTAGTTTCTTGTAATTATTTTGTTCTGTTTCTACTGCGCAAATATATATTTCTGGACCGTAGCTCTGGGAGAGATTCAGCCCAGCAGGTTAGTACCAACTAATATCCCTGGATATGTCCCAAAGGAGGCAAAGGGGAGTTATGGCTACCAGGGGTAGAGCCTGCATCCTTCCCGTTCACTTCTATTCGACTTCAAGAGAAGCCAAACTACTTCCTGCAGCCTGCACCATGCAACCATATATCCTTGGTTTATATGCACATTTCTACCGGTTTCATCATCACCAGAGCCCAGGGGCAAGAAGAAGGGAAGAGATCTGTGCTCACCTGAGAAAACAGCCCAGAACGTGTTCTCTCTTGAGCATGTGGAATGGTTCGTGCTGTACCCTAGGGGTCCTGTTACTCTGAAATGCCAGATCTTACCCAGCAGCTTTAAGAGTGCAGAAACGTCTGAACTTCCACAATCCCTACGTATGCCACTTCCACAGCAGGCAACTGAAAGCTGCTGATTTAGGCAATTTATAAGGATTAGGCCATTTCCTTCCATGCTGCTGCTGTCTAGTGGATGTCCCAGGCAGCAGCAGGGTTAATGGTGTCAGTTTTAGGCACCAAGTGCACCTGGGTTAAAACAGAAGTTCCATCGGTTTTGTGACAGCTGAGGATAGTAAGGATGGTTTGAGGGACCAGCTGATTTTAATAGACAAATACAGGCTTGTTGGTGGTCCTCCCCTAGTGAAAGTGCCCTGCTTTTAAGCCAAATCACTAATCTTTTTTCCTGTCAGTCCATTACTCTCATCAGTCTGTAGATGCTGGAAACAATACAGTTCCTTCCACTTTGTATTCAGAATGACCTGGTAAATGGTCTGTTCAGCTGATAATTTCACTTCAAGCACTGAAAAAAAAATTGGCACCAGAAAATATCCTCAGTTAGAGCCTGAAATACTTTCTGTGCCACATTAAAAAATGTGTGTGACTTGCACTAGTGGAATTAAACTTAGACAAGATAAACACTCAGATTTTCCTTGAGTTGCAATTTCCTTCAAGAGCACTAGACTCTTTGAATGCCAGGGACCTTTCAGGCTTAGATACAGGAAAGTTAAAAGAGGTTTTCCTATCTTAGCTGTCACCTTTTTTTCTTCACCGCACTTCAGGCTTGAAAGATTTAAAATAGACTGAAACAACCACAAACCCCACACTAGGGACAGTTATTTGTAACTCTGTCATTCCTCCCTCGTCTCTCCTAATCCTGACAGTCATGTACCTTGACTTCTTGTTATGCAATTGCCATATCACATCATCCTGAATTTACCAAACAGATTGCACTGCCAAACAGGTAGGTGGGATTTGCATATGTCATACTTGAAACAGACAGGGGTTAGCTATAAATTTATCTGTATATTTGAATGATTCTTGCAA
This sequence comes from Microhierax caerulescens, assembly GCA_035590215.1. Classification (NCBI taxonomy): domain Eukaryota; kingdom Metazoa; phylum Chordata; class Aves; order Falconiformes; family Falconidae; genus Microhierax; species Microhierax caerulescens. Next base: position 78,112,719 of record JAVJGJ010000047.1, on the reverse strand, counting down.
GTGTATAATGAGAAACAATTAGATTAAAATAAAAAGCATACAAGAATGGAATGTTATGGTTTAAGGCTCACAGAAATAAGCTTAATTGCACTGGGAGTACAAAATATTGATAAAACTTTAGCTAGCTTCAAAATAGGGGTGTTAAATCTTTATTTCAAACTTCAAATAAATGTAACATTTACCCCATGCTTAAACACTGAAAACATCTCTTAATCTATTCTTTACGTGGATATAATCTGAGAACATGGATTTAACCATATACTTAACAATTTTACTAAGATGGAAACAGAATATCTGGATTGCAGAGAATTTTTATTTCCATAGTCAGTAGTGAGGAACAATCTGCTCAGCAAGCAATTTATGCAAATCGACATTAATGATAACTCTTCTCTGCTTTACTAAAAATATAGAAACTTCCGAATAAGATTTTTATATCTTACAGTGCTGACTACTTTCACTTCTTGTAGTTATGCTTTTCATCGAAATTAAAACTAAAGCATCTCTTTAAGAGATCCACTTTCATATTTCAAAGCTTGACTTCTCGTTTCTGAGTGTGATGCAAATAATTTCAGCAGAGGCAAATGAATACAGTGTTTATATTCAATAACAGGTTGTGTGCATCTGGCTGCATACCAGAGGTAATTGAAATTCAGTAGAAATTAAGTTCTCAGGCTCCCATTCTAATCACATCCTCTCATTGAATTATGAGATGATTGCATATTTCACTTGGAGGAAGGGTAGTAAATACAGGAATTTGGGATCAGGGACTAGGAAAAAACATAATAAAAACTGTAAGGATATTTCAATAATAGTTATGTCATATGATGGGTTTTTTTTCTCTTAATCTGTTGAGTACTAAAGGGCATGTAAGAATTAAGTAATTCTTAAGTAGTTTTAAGAATACTCTGGAATCTGATGGTTAGCTGAGCTAACAGGTATCAGGGCCTCTGAAATATTCTTTAACATGGATATGGTCTTGCTGCTGCTGTATGGGTCAGGCATGAGGGTAGAATCGTAGAATCATTTAAGTTGGAAAAGCCCCTTAAAATCAATTCTAACCATAAATCACAGATTCCAAGAAAACCTCTGTCCTAGAAACCAGCAGATCGTGGGCAGAGCATCTTCAAGAAAATGGGAAAAACCCTGTGTCCCACAGCTGATGTGGAAAAAGTAGGACCTGTGTAAATCTCAAGAATATAGTACTATTTAAGTAAAACAGAAAGCCATGTAGGATCTTTCCCATTTTAATATTCTTTGGTGACTCTTAGTGTCTTCTGAATGTACACCTATATTACGTCTTACAGCATTTTTTATTGACCATGGCTCCCAAAGAAAAGTCTCTTACAAGCATCAGCCTTGTCTGCGTGTGCTAGCACAGGAGCAGTGTTTGACCCTGTGCTGCTAGAAAGGTAGGTGGAGGCTCCTCACTTGAAAATGGTACTTCAAATGAGATAGCAGGAGGGGTCCAAGATATAGCTAATCTTGTGGCTGTGACCGCAAGCCAGAGGGAATATTATTGCTTCAACATGATACATCACTGTGAATGGGTTAACACATGTTATTGCCTAGCAGCAGCTGAATGCAGCAATCAACAATTTAACATGTAACCCCGAAGTATCTGCATGCCTACAATGTAGACAGAGTGTGTGGGTTTTCTCTCTGCTACATGTTAGGTGTTGAATGTAATTTGTCACGCAAGCTCTCTTTATGATCAAGACAGAAATGGGTACCTCAAGAGCCAGCTCCTCCCACCTGGACAATTAGCTTAGATTAGGCACCTCACTTATAGGTTGTTAAAGTTGGGGGAATTTTTCTCACTTCCTAAAAACAGCTTCATTTTTTGAGTGAAACTCCTCTAGCAGCAGAGTCTATAATCTATTGCAGCACCTCAGTGTGGATATAGGTTTCCAGCTTTTGACCCCAATATTTAGAGATGCTGGCAAAGCTGACACTGAATGAAATCATTGCCTGTGGTATGACACTTCAAAGTTTATACAAGACCCTGGTGGGGTTCCTTCGGGTTGGTGACGTGAATCAACACTACTCCCGGAAAAGATTAGGCAGGGGGCTGCCTACATGGACAAGCCACACTCATGGTCCTTTGCTGAGGGCTCTTGCATGCAGTTTGAAGGCTGTTCAAAACCAGAATAAGTAGTTTGCTCCAGTTTTAGCTACAGTGGTTGGTGAAGCTGTTGCATGCTTACCACAAAAGTGGCTTCTTCAAAACAACAGTGCTTCATCCTGCCTAGACAGAACAAGGAGTTGTGACCTGGGCAAACTCCACCACGTGAGATGAAGTTACACTGTGGGAAACAATGGCCATCCTGAAATTGTATGGGTCCTTACCAAACCAGGGGAAATATTGGACACCATGGAATCACATCTCTCACTGTATTTGCACTGTTACTCTCACCCAATGACTCACAAAGCTTCTGTGTTTTCCAGTAAAAGTGTAAACAACCAAGAAAGACTGGAATGCCCTTTTATAACTTGTGGTTGTTTCAGCTACTAGTGATTATTTTGCCTGGGTTTTACTTCGTTGGTAGGCCAAAAAAAAAAAAAAAAAAAAAGTTACATTGTTCTCATATGAGTCATCCTTCCCACTAAACTGTCTCCTTGACTGGCAGTTGAGTTTGTTAGTCATCCATCGTTTCAAAATTGTGGGTGGCAGTTATCCAGCATTTCCTCTAGGTGTCAAGTCATACAGATAATCCCCTGGGGTGTTTCATTACACCCACTGGAACTGCTGCAGTTTTGATGTCCCCATCCTTCCAAAGCAGAAAGAGTATGTTTTTCCTTCCAGTCTTTATCTGCAAAGTTTTGCTGTGTTTCCTCAGATTTTACTCACAGGTGCTTGATACTTTCACAAGCCATTACAGGCCCTGTCAAGTAAGCCCAAGCTGGCGACTTTATCAGTGGTTTTCTTCTTCAATGCAGAAGAAAAGCCGTGCGTCTTGAAGGGAAAGTTTGCTGCTCAGCCACACATACATAAACAGAAGCCAAAGAAGAGAAAAGTAAGGTGACAAATGTGAGTCACGTTCATCATTTCAGTTCATGAAAGTGACTACTTTGATTTCAGCCTCAGCAGCCTGACAAGCACAGCTAGCTCAGCCTCTTCAGCTCTGCAGAAGGAAAGGTGAGAACGGCAGGGTCTCGGGTGGGAGTGGGGCAGGGTTGGGAAGGGCACTTTGAAGGGAAATGCAGCTAAGGTGGGCAGCCAGCGACAGAGCATTATGACAGCAGCCATTCCTGGGGGACAGAGAGGCCTCTCCATAGAGGTCCAAGGCCCCACTCTGGGGCCCTGCGCAACCCTGTGGGTGCATTTTGGTCTGCATTAATTGTATATGGGGCTTGGTGAGGCTAGCCTCATATTTTAGGGCCAGAAAATCAGTAATGGTAAATGCCTCTGTCTAAGGTGGCCTGATTTCGTGTAATTTCACATCCCTGGTGCTGCAGACCCCAGTGCTCCTGGGTCTGGAGTTGCTTTGCCTGCACTACCCCCAGACTGTGGGCCCACCAAGCTCTGAGGAGCTGCCATCAAGCTCCAACCAAAGGTTGCCTTCCTGAAGCATTTCCCCTGTCTGACTGAGTCTCGCTAGAATAGCTAGGTAGTCTGTACCATTTGAAATCATCATACCATGTAAAATCATCGTATCTTCTACCTCTGTAAAGACATCTCCAAAGCATGAGCCTTATTATATATATATATATATATATATATATATATATATATATAATTGGCACAAAAAACCCAAAAGTCTGAGCAATGTCTGCAGATAGCTATAAACCCTTGAGGTCCTGAAGTTGGCGGGGTTGGAATTACTTTTTCATTATTTTAATGGAAACCTTCAGCAAACTCATTAGTTTCAATTTCTTTGACTAGTATATCAGAACAGCAGGTACATGTCTGTGGGGTTAGTTATGGCATTTTCTATCAGTAGTAATAAGGAATTTCAAGAAGCTAATTATGCCTTGATAGCACTATGCATGTCAATTTCTGTAGTGATATTGGACAAATGGATGGCCATCGGTTTTGTTGTCTACTCTAGGATAATTTTTATTGCAATTGAGCCAATCTGGTTTTTTGGACATGCATTCAAAGAGGCACAAAGTGTAAGACTGACATGCAGTATTATGTCAGGCTGACTACTTGAAAAGCAGTACCAAAGCACTGGTACACACTGTACGAGGGCCAGGCTGAATGTCAGCTGAAGAGAGACAGATGTATCTGTTAGGCAAAGCTTAACATGGTTAAGGGCAACAAATTGTGTGATCATTAGTTTTATTTTTTACTTAATTTCCTCTTATTTGGAAATAAGCTTTTGCTAACACAACTCATACAGTGCTTGTTACTACACTGAAGTTCCCTGTCAATGAGAGGCCTCTAAAGCTGGCAATGCTTTGCCTAATGCAGGTGAGGATGTCATTGGGTTTCTTTGCTGCAAGGGACCATTGCTAGCTCATGGTCAGCTAGAAGGGGATCTACCAAAAAACAGAACAGAAAGCAAAACCAAAAAACATAATGTTTGCCCAGAATGATGGGTCTTGGGGAACCCCTGCATGCTGCTAAAGAAGGAAGCCAAGGAAATGTGGCATATGGGTATTAAGTGTTTTATTGTCTATTCTACATACCACTCTGACTGGAAAGGATTTTGACCCTCAGAATAACTGTAACTCTAGAAGAAAGATAATTTTGTTACTAGAGAAGAATTGAATCATGGTGGGAAATCTGTCTAAGCAATCTCTTACAATGTGGAACTATGTATATTTTAGTAGCTGTTATCTTAGGCAAACATGGATTTGTATCAGCAGAAAACCTGATTCTTGTTTTTTCTTTTTCTTTTTTTTTTTCTTTTTTTTTTCTTTTTCAAATAGCTTTTAACAATCATTAGCATGTGTATGTCAAACACGTTCACAAAGATGTAATTAAGCATTTTGAGTGCAAACATTCACTTGTCAGGAGAGTTAACAAAAGAAGTTGATTTTCAATGATAAAATGGGCTTCAAGAGATAAAAATATCTAATATTTTGCAAACATGGGAAAATAAACTATTTATTTTATTATTTTCATGTTGCAGCTATGATGTTCATTACATCACTGAAACTACCTAATGAGTAAGTGTAGGCACGAGTCAATACAGGAAAGTGAAAGACCTGCTTCAGAATGCTCTCTATAAGTCTATCTGGCAAAAAAAATAAGATATATCATACATCTCTTACTGTCATTTCATATCAGAACTTAGAAGAATGACAATAAGGAAATTCAGAAATTATTTGAGCTGATGCCATTAGAAAGGCTCTGGCTTCTCTGTTTTTGCCATCAGGATGTCATTGCCTCTTTCCAGCTGAGCAGTACATTCCCACCAAGACATCTCTCAAGGATGACACCACGCTTTTCCCGATGGAGACATGAAGAAAGTACCTATCTGCAGCAGTGTGGTTCTGCTAGGTGTGAAAGGGTGGCAGGGTTTGCCTGCTTTCCACAGCATCACCCATTGCAAATGAGATCAGATGAATCCGAGGAAGCTGTGGTCAGTATTGCAGCAAGGTCAGTCCCGCTTTCAGTGTGGGAGTGGAGGGGGCCTGGATGGTCCTACATAAGGCAGCAGCTCCCTATCTTTGTCTGGGTATTGGTTGAAATCTCAGTAATCTTCCAAATATCCTTGCCTACCCATTTCAGGCATGTGCTACCCCATGTGCCTACGTGTATCGATCGACATGTGCTACCTCCACAAAGATCCCAGGGCAGAGCCTTTTCGTAACCTGGTTAGCTATTCGTTCCTGGGTTTAGTCCCTGTGCAACACGGAGCTTTTTCTTTAGACTGCAGATATGTATCACTGGTATTATTAAGCAATGTCTAACTTTGAAGAAATGCAACCATAGGGAAGTAAAATCCTGCAAGGTCTATTTATTTTAGAGGTTTTCAATTTGACCTAAGTGACCGAGTTATGGGCAGAACCCTTTTACCAGCTCTAGTTAACGGGGCACAGAGTATGAGAGATGTTAACTTGCTTCCTTGGAGTATGATGCAAGTTTTGCATATGTGTAAGGGATTGAGCCAAGTAATCTTGGTTACAAGAATGAGAAACTTTTACGTAATTAAATAAGAATTGGGAATTGTTTGGAGCGTGTGTAGTAGAAGTGCATAGCTAAGATAAATATGGGGAGGGGGGGTTCTTTGCAGCTGTCCTTGTATTGATGACAAATTCGAAGCCTAGCAAGCTGAAGGAATATGTTTGTGAGCATGGAGGTAAACAGCTAGCAAGTCTAATTCCTATATGTTGGTTTTTGTGCCTTCCTAGGAAAGCAGTTCTGTTACAAGTAGGTTGTGTCTGACTGCATGCCAAAGAGAACCCGTGATCTTTCCAAAGTGGCTGGTGACTGGTCAGAAATGAACCTGAAAAAAACTTTAATTTGACCCTGTATAATCTGACAGCCAGTAACACTGAGAATGTCATCAAAATAATAGTGTATAACCCTATATGCCATGAACTATCCTGTATATCAACTAGAAATTGAGAAACATTTTATTTGATGGTTCTGGCATGGTAAGCAGTGAGAATATCCCTTGACAGATGCAGTGAAGTCTTGTCTGAAACCTAATGCTGTGAGAGAAAGGATTATTTAGAAACCAAGGCTTAAAAGAAGATAAGCTCTTTCCTTTATATCACAGCTAAGGCTATCACATCAGGAAGGGCCGTGTGGCAGCTTTGCCTAGCCAGCTGTCTGAATCGCTGGTTCCTTGAACTTCTATTACCTCAGTAGGCACCTAAGTCCATCATGGGCACAGTGGCAGGGTATCTGCTTATGACCCTATGTCAGCTGTCCCACACAGATGAGGCTGCACCCTGAGGGCAGGGGCTGGTGCTGAGTGATCCTGCCCCCACGGGCACTGGCAGAGCTGCTGCTGCCAGCCAGGAGCCATCGCACCCAAGTATCACTGCAGGAAAGGCACTCCTCTCTTCTGCCCTGGAGAGGGAGACAGGTATTATCACAAAGCAGCTCATCCCACTTTGGACAGGATCACGGAATCGTAGAATCACAGAACCTTTTGGGTTGGAAGCATCCTTAAAGGTCACCTAGTTCCACCTCCCTGCCGTGGCAGGGACACCTTCCACCAGACCAGGTTGCTCAAAACCCCATCCAGCCTGGCCTTGGACACTGCCAGGGACGGGGCATCCACAGCTCCTCTGGGCAACTTACTTCTCTGGTATTAATTACTCTTCCACCTCCACTGATCATTCAGGCAACCTGGATCAAAATACTAGTTGCAGCTAATACTAAAGATGTTTTGTGCAAGCATAGTAAAAGTAACTCACGTGGATATTGGAAAAATGATCAAATGATCAAATCTGATGATCAAATTGACAAAAGGAAAAGTAAATAGGAAAGACACGTTCAAGGGCTTTTTCTAAGCAGCCATTCTGTACCGCTGCTCTAATCTATTCATTCAAGGATTGCTTTGAGTGGAGTACAAAATGCAGAACAATATCTCTCAAGAGAGCCAATATTCCTTAGAGGGTTTGGAAAAGCTGTGGCCCTGTGAGACGGGCTGGAAGGCAGGGAGGGGTTCTGCCTGGCTTATCTGTGAGCCTATAGTAGCACCATCACATTTCCTGTTTGAGGAGCAAAAACTTTCCTCAACAATCCTCATGAGTTGTGAATTATGGATGTATCTCTGCAAACCCTTGAGTTTCTGATTCAAAGTTAAATAAAGCAGAAGAAAATACTTTTTTTTTCCTCTTTTCTTTAACATTTTGATTCTCTGCACACAGACCCTTCTATCTGCTGTTTTTACATGGCTTTTATGTTTTCCTGTGTAGTCACTCATAACCCATGCACACATACAGTCTCGGGGCTTTTCTGTATTTGGACTGGTTTTAATACACACTTTGTTCCTGGGTATTGATCCTTCTTTTTTGAGTAGTCAAATGTGCTTATGCATCATAAATGTCAACAGTCATACTGCTTTTATGTACAAATAGGTATTGCCATCAGGAATAACTTGCTGTATCTATTTTGGGCACCGCGCATGCCTGCATTGCCTGTTGCCAAGGGTCAGTCACTGGATCCAGCTGCTTCAAACCCTATTAATAAGCCAGCCTTTCAGAAGTGCTTTAGAATCTAGGCTTTTAGACATCCCCGGTATGAAGCATCTCCTTGTGAAAATAACCAGCACTAGTTGGTGAGGGATTTTGGTGAAAACTTGACTGCTTCACAGAGCAACCTGAGATGGAGATGCGAGATGGCAGCCATGGGATGGGACTGGAGGTGCAGCAGCAGCAAAGTTGAGGTCATCCTCTCTCACAGCAGCCGCAGCTGGGACCTATGCTGCCTCCATCCTCAGCCTGGAAGCATCACCAGCAGCACACAGCAGCAGCCAGCTGGTGCAAAGTTGATATTTAGACACACCATTCCTTAAGCACTGGGTGTCAGAAGGGCTGTCCATGCTGGTTCACCCACTAACCCCATGCTGTAACTACCTTCCTCTGCTTGCAGCAGTCACCACTCCAGAATCAATGAGGTGGGGTGGGGCTTTTCTCCTTCCAGCCATCACATTTCCATATCTCAGAAGCTCTTACAACAGTTGGCAATCATTCCCAGCTTTCCTGGAAGTCTCTATTTTGCACTAACAGTTACAAATCCAAATCACAGATACTGTCCTCTCATGCCTGCCTGCCTATCATGGTTGAGATACAATACCGAGAACACTAAACCACACAAAATTTATCCCTTCCAGGTTACTCTTTATAGTATTAAGAAACTCTTCCAGGTATGAGTCAGCTGGGACTTGGTGATGTGCTGGGGAGAAGCTCATTTGAAAGGGCTCAGCAGACTCAGTGAAGCTCACTTCTGTCCCTCAGCTTCACCCTGATTTCAGGGCAGGACAATAATCATTGCTGGACACCCAGACTGGTGTGCCCTGGTACCTCCTAGCGTTGTGGCAGAGCAAGACCTCAGCACTTGGAGCATCACTGTGCTGGTGATGTTCCCAGGACATGGTCACCTCCAGTGCTGCATGGTTGCTGGTCTCTTGCCCATCCTACCAGGCAAGCTTTTTGGATACTTTGAGAACCAGCAGAGTCATGGGACTGTTCCCTACAGGCAGGTTGCATGTGGTGCCTTGTTCCAGAAGTAACAGATTTAACAGCTGTGACTTTCAAGTGACAGCCATGGCCAGGAGGTGCTACCTGGCCTTGGAAACCACCTTAGTTCCCTTGGGAAATGCAGGTATAGGAAGTGAAGCCAGGCTTTCCCCAAACCACTGCCTGATCCGCTGCATGACAGATGGTGGGTGATATCTGTCCAGGTCTTACCTTCCAAAATGCACACAGGGAGGCTGGCAAACCTGAGGGGCTCTGGCTGAGCAGGGCTGTCTGTCTGGGCTTCCCTCAGCAGAGCCAGGCGCAGAGCGTGGGAGGGCTGGGGGGAGGAAAAATGTGACCTCTATTAACCAACCCCCCCTATTTCCCTCTAGGACTCACATGTTCAGGTGTACAGGGGTGATGGCATTAGCCAGAGGGAAGCTCCTGGGTGTACATACACATTCATTGTGACAACTGTGTTGTATCACAACTTGCCACAGCAAGTCATTATTTGGTCATCCCAATTTTGTTAATTTTTAGTGCAGAAATTTATTTCTAATCATAAAATTCCTCTGCAGAAGTGTGTCTTCTCGATTCAGTGCACTCGTAAGGGCTTTAAGAGCATCTTCTTTTAATAATGTCATGTTTTGGAATGCTGGCAATTTCCCTAGAAAACTATCCACAGATTCCTCAATTTTAATTATCTTAGGTGTAAAAGAGTACTGTGCTGACATCAATTCCAACCAGTCTGGATGATCTTCTCAAAAAGTTCAGGCTGTGTTAGTCCATAAAGCATCCTCGCTTGCTGTGACACTATCCTGAACTGCAACCCTGCCCTCTGGCTCTGTGCAAGACTGCTGCTCTGTGTGCGTACTCAGGAGGCAGTGTGCCTTGAGCTCTAGCTACTGTTTAATTAAACAGAAAGGCTCTAAGTATTAACAATAAACTAACTCCATGGCAGGCAGAGGAGGAAACATCTGCCATGTTATCACTCCATCTCCTCCAGCAATTTGTCTCTTCCCTCCTGTTTTACCATGCTACCTAGCATCCCAAACCAAGAGCACATTTCCCTCACTCTCCTCTTATGTCCCCCAGACAGGTCCTGCTGCTATGGTTTTGTCTGCCTTCCACAGGACCATGTCAGGGGAACCGTTCCTGCCTCGTGCCACTGCCTCCATCCAGGCTCTTACAGAAGCTGTGGTTCTGCACAGCAGCAGGTTACCACCACCACACGTCTCCACCTGATTGCTTACATGGGTTGACTTGTCCTCAGGACCCGGTAATGTCCCCCCATATACACAGAAATGCTTCCACCTAATGTGCTCCTGCCTTTACCAGTACTTTCTTTATTCTGCACCAGGCAGCACTAAACACATGCAAGCAGAAATCTCTGCTAGAGGTCTGCATGTGTTCGGCACAAGCCAAAACCACCCTTACCACCAGCAGCAGGCTGAGGACTAGACACCAGCTCTCCAGATTCCCAGTGCCAAAGAGTTTGTAGAGCTTGGCAGTGATGGTAAGGGGGAAGAGGAGGAGAATTTTTCTTGTAATGATGTGCTCTGTAGGGCTAGGCTGGCAACATCACAGCAGTCAGGAGAATCTGTGGTAGAAAAAGCCCAGACTCTAAACACACAGAGAATGAAAGGAAGAACAAGTAACTCACACAGATTTGCCCAACAGAGCATGGAAAATGCCCAGTTAGTTTTCAGCAGTATGTGTTCTCAGTCCTGCAACCTTCTGAGATGCTTTTTTAAGAAGGAAAAAAAAAAACCATATTTTTGCTTCCAAACAATAGTAAGAAATAACCCGAAAGAATTATAATCACCGTTGAAGTATAACTGTGACAACTCATTTGGGGTGGGGTGCGTGCATTATGCATTAGGTGTGAGCCACTCCAGCTCTCCGCAGGGCTCCTCTGGAAGCAGCTTTGCCTGGTCCACGTACACCAGCTGCTGAAATCCAGGCCAGCTGCCAGGCTGCCCGTCCTGCTGCCCGCTCCCCTGCCTGCTCACCCGCTCTGCCTGTGCCAGACCTCTGCGTCCCCCTCCTGAGCTCTGATGCTCAGCTGGGCAGCTCCATTTGGCTTTCCTTCTCCAGCCCTCCTTCGGGGTTATATTGCCCCTAGAAGAGGAGGGAGGAAGAAATCCCTGCTAGAGCCTTGCTTTTGTCACTGCTGCCCTCCTGTTCCTGAAGTATATGGCACCCAAAGGCCAAGGCATGCCTGGTGACTGGATGGAGCCTGGACCATCCTACATATTTACCAGATGCACAAGGAAGGATTGCTGCACACTAAACATTTGCTCTCTGCTGCTGAACCTCTCTGGGCTCTGATATATTCCAGTAGCGTTAGTCAGGAGTTACCCACTGGAGTATTGAAAGGGCATGTGGTTTGCTGTTTTAAAAATGCAGCCAGATTGAAAGAAAATTTAATTACGGCAGACTTCCACTAATTTAAAATCTTCCCCTTGGAAGACTAAATGCCGCCCATGGTGGCAGAAGGATGCAGGGCTGTTTCTGGCCTCCATAACTTTAATCTCCTCTTTAGGTCAGACTAGGAAGGCAGGGTGTGGGAAACCACCTCCCATTAAAGCACACCATTGTACTGGAGAGCTGGCTCTCCAGTCAACTCTAGTCTGCCTCTGGTGAGAGGGAGGATGCACCCTCACGCAAGCTTGCCCGCCTGCAGCTGCTGGGAGCTCTGCCAGGAACAGAAGGGATTTTTTTTTGGAGAAACTACCATTTCTGCTGCTAAAATGAGAATCCAGAAATGCCCAAGTGGTTCCCCAGCCTGACCCAAGGGAAAATTCTGTCCTGAGCTCACATTTCATTTAACCCCCAGAATACAAGGAAGAAGTACTAACTACCACTGGGGACCTTCTTCTTAGTAGCAGTAAATCTTACTAACACTTTACGTATTTGAGATCAATAACAAATACTTCTGAGTGATCACATAAAATACAGCAGATGCAAATGATACCTCATAAGTGAAAAGAAAATCTCCGGAGGTTCCTCTCAACCTATATTTCTGTAGGTTCTAAGTTCCCAACACCATGCCTTTCAGCATCTCATAAAGAAAGTTAAATAATTTATTTGCTGAATTCTAGCCTTTTGCAAATTAAGTCTTGTATGGTTTTTTCCCATTTTGAACAATGGTAAAAATATCAGCTGTGCAGAGAAGTCTGCATTAGGGGGACACCAGACAGGTGCACCAAAGAACTAAACATTGAAGATGGAGAAAACTCAAAACGAGTAGAGATGGATGACTGGACAGAAAGCCCTGTTCTTCTGTGTATTTAGGCAATTCTCACCTGAGTTACACTGTAGAGGACTGAAGGCAGTGGGTTGATTGGCATTGATAACATGCAGCTGTGGCCTTGCCTCAGCGGCAGTGGGTTG
>JAVJGJ010000047.1:78069018-78100136 GCA_035590215.1 Microhierax caerulescens | reverse complement strand
GAAGGCAGTGGGTTGATTGGCATTGATAACATGCAGCTGTGGCCTTGCCTCAGCGGCAGTGGGTTGATTGACATGGACGATGTGCAGCTGTAGCTCGTTCCTGCTAAGTGGTTAAATAGCCCTGAGGAGTGGGGGAGAGGGCACTGGATAGAGAAGGAGCAGTGTTGTCTGACCTCTGGAGGAAGGGGATACTGCACAGACAGTAGTATCTGACCAAAGGTAAAAACCTTGTTGCAGCCTACTAGTTTGCTTGTGCTGCAACGTTGTACCACTGACTAAGACCAAACCATTTCTGTAAACAGGCTAGACCTTCTCATAGGCTCATAGAAGTAAAAAAACTGAAAGGATCTTAAGAGATCACCTAGTCCTGTTTAATCTGAACCTAGATGGTCCCTGAGAAGCTGTTGCTCAGTCTCTGGTGACAGGGATTGATAGGACAGCCTGAGCAGTCTGTTTGGCTGTTGCACCATCCTTATGTCAAGGAAATGGTTGTGCAGCTGAAAGAGATCTAGATACCAGGCAAGCTGTAAGGGCCTTCTTGTGGCTATTCAACAGCACAACTGAAGTATCTCATTAGTGTTGGTGGCTGCTTTCACCTGGTCACCTGCACTGCTATGGGTCAGGGACTAAATGAGTGTGATACAGAGAAGCAGGTCTCTGTGCAGGGAGTACATCAGGTTTAAAAGTTGCTATTTGAGCTCAGGCCAAAAGAAACTATGGATTTTATTCTCTAATGTGCTTTCAGTGGTAATTTATTAAGCAGTTGATACAAACACTGAAATTAAAGGGGAAAAAAGTTGCAGATTTCTGCAAATGTTTTTCCTGGTCACAAAAATTTAAGTAGCTATTGGCAAAAAGATCATAGCAAAACTGTGGAGGCAGAGATCTCACAGCTTCTTGTCTTCAGAGACAATGTCATCCTGTATTCACAAGTTAACAGTAATGATCTATTGTCTAGGAGTTGTAGCTTTGCTGTGGCTTACTATGAATCATAACTGTCTGCCCGCTGGGAATAAAGAACAAGGAGAGAATAAGCAGAGAACGCATAAGGACTCTTCCCCTTTACCGTTTAGTAATCACAGCAATCAGCATACCTCCTGCCTCTGCCTAGCACAGTCAAGAAATTGTAATTTATATTTCTAAGAGTGTCAGAACGGTGCTGAACACGTTTTATGCTGGAGAACATGGCAATAACTTTGGATTTTACTGTCAGGCAAAATATGAGTGTCAGTAGGTACCTGTTTCCTCTCTGGTTTTGTTTATGCAGTTAGAGGAGTTTCAGTGCAGAGAAATGATAAAAGGCTTCTTGTTTGGTGAAATCTCTAAATCACATGAGATGAGTGTTTTATAAAATTAATTGCTGTTGAACATGTTATATATACATATAGATGCACATATATTTTTATGTATATAAATGAGTCCACAGTAAATGCAAGGATTTGTAAGCTACTGATCAATGCATATCACCTGAGTAAGACTTGTGACTGTCTCAGGGGGTGTGTGGCGTTGAATGTCTGGACACCTAAAAGATACCTGAGGAACTTCTGTATGTCAGATCAGAGTGCTGTCCTCAGAGAGATCTCTGGAGATCACTTGGTCCAACATTCTGCCCAAAACAGGGTTAAATTTAAAGTGAGATCAGGTTGCTAAGGATGGTGTCCAGACAAGGTCTGAGCTCCTCCAAGGATGTCTCCACAAATGTGTCTCTGGGCACCTGTTTTAGGTTGACATTGACCAGCTCTTCCAGCATCCTTGGATGATCTCATGGGCTTATGCACATCTAATTTCCTTGAGTGATCCCTAACCTAACTATCTTCTACTGTGGGCAAAGCTTCCCTGCCCCAGAGTCTGCTACTCGTGTGGATTAATCTAATGAGAAATGTGTTTTCTTTTGCCACAGATAGTCCAAATTATTCTAGTTGACGCTTTGCTATTGCTTCAACACCCTAAGCTTTCTAAAGCTTTTTCCTTATAAAAAAAGCTTCAGCTAGTTTTGAAAATGGTGGGGGTTACATTCAGTCCTTGTTGGTTTTAGGCTCTTTGCAGGTTTTGCCCAGCCATTGCATTGGCAAAAGATCTCAGGTACCTATAGTTACTAAAATCTTTCACTCCCATACAGTGACTTCATATCTGGGCATTTGTGTGAATAAGTATGTCTGATTCAGGTAATAAACAGATGGACAAATTTCACCAGATCTGTGGAAACCTTCCTCATCTTGGTTTAAAATAACAGGCTGAGATCATCTCTGAGTCAGATATAAAGCCTACTGGCATTTTTGAACCTTCTATGTCTTCCCGTTGAGTGCCTGGTTTAGAGGATTGTTTTTAATGTTTTTAAAATGTTTTTTAAAGGTCTTAAAAATACTGAGTTTTTACTGAATAAGGACGCTGGACTGTCTTTGGAAATCTAAATTTTTAGTGCGGCAGACAGTAACAGCAGACCAGAGTTAATCCAGTTACATCTGTAATTTCATGTGCACAATGGAGAGCAAAATTAGGTCACTTAATTAGCAATTTATAAGAACATATTGTTTGTTGCTACCACCAGCTTGAACAGACAAGGCTAGGACCTGGTATTTCTTTACGCAAGTGTTTCACAGTAAGAGCAAGCCGTACTAATGTGTTGGGCAGATAATGATGTTGGAGATACTGATGAAGAGATTACCACCCATAAAGAGTTTTGAGGTCCAGAATGTGAGTAGAAGCTAAAACTTATGAGCATGCAACTCAGACAAGGTTATGTTGAATAACAGCTCCTACTGAACTGCTAACAGTATTTTCTAAACCACTTTTGGTAGTTTGTGTACTTATTCATATACGCAGAAAATATAATACACAATTTGGAATTGCTGCCAGAGGTTTGAAGATGCCCAAGCTTAAAGTAGTAAAGAAATTTTTTTTTTTTTTTTTTTTTTTTACCCAGAACTGTGATGAATGACAGCTTCTCTTGTCACATTTACTTTGATGTAGAGAAAGGAGTGCTTTACATTTGATCTTACCCTTTGTATAGAGCTCTAGTCAGAAAGGGGGACCTTTTCTAACACTGTGTAGAAGAAAAGTACTTTAGTGGGACAGGTTTCATCTGATTATTAATGAAGGCATCTCAAGGGAGAGGTTTGTCTTCTGTATGATAGGAAAACGAACACCTAGACTTGGGCTCCTGAACTGACTTCTGATTAAAACTGGCCTGGATTTCAGACCTGCCAAATGTGAACACTTTGAAAAGAAATTATATGAGCTGTAGGAAATGAGACCTCTCTGGTCTGAGGTTTCTGGAAGTTTCAAAATAATTTCAAAACCTAATAATAGTTTATAACTCTTAATAACTTAATAGACCAACTATGTGCTCTATCTTTCAGTAACATGATTTAGATTTTTTTAGTTTGAACTACAAATGTTCTAGCAAACCCATGTCCCAGACACAGTTTTGTCTGTAGCTAGAGCCAGATTCCATGTGCTGTGCAAGAAATGCCTCGAAAGAGCTGTGGTTCACTGTACTGTAAAGCTTCCTTTCTCTTTGTCAGAGATTGTTCTAGGAAGCACCACACCTAGCTTTGTTTCACATCTCTTCTGTGCCTCCTTGATGCATGAACGCCAAGGAGGTTGTGGTTTTTGAAGAGAACATGCACCTTGTCCATGAACAAAAATAGAAGAGATAAGTGAGGGAGACGCCTTGATAATCCACATTGACAACAGGGTTTGCCAGCTTGTCTCCTGAAGTTCTCCCTGATGTTCACCAGACAGCCTTGAGGATGTGGCCCATCGGACTGACAACAACACCACTTGTCTTGTGAGGATTTGTCTGAAACCAAACCCCCAGAGCTGTTCCTGCTCCAGGTTACTCCGCACAGCCCTGGGCAGGCCACTGACATACATGTTGGTGAAACTGGTGTAGTAATAAATATTTTTCACTGCTTTGGGTTACCTTGTCCAGCCATAAATCTCTTTGGCTTCCTAGGTTCCCAAGTCTGTGTCTCCACTGAGAAACAACAAAACAAAGGACACCAACAAAAAGTATAAGAAAAAGTAGTTCTACCAGGACGCTCTAAAAAAAACAAAGCATCTTAACCGATCACATTTTATTTAAGCGTGAGCAAAGAAAATTGAGCTTAATGCCAAGCCTTTATTTGTGTATTCCTCTGTCACTCAGGAGACTGTTCCTAGGCTGCGCACATCAGAAGGGATTGGTTTTGTCCAATAATCCTCCTTCAGGCAGCATGTCTCTAGTGCACATGAATAATGGAAAGGAAATAAACTCCAATCTGTGCAGCTTTTTATTAAATACATATCTTGGAGCCAAAATGCCCAACAGCCTGAAATCACTATTGCTTTTGCCCAGAGTCGTACTCACGTGTTCAGTACCCTGCCTTGCCATTCACTAGCAGGGCATGTTGCAGTGCCTGGCATCCCGTGGGATGTGCTCCAAAGTGTTTAAACACAATGGCTGAAAAATGAAATAAGGGGGAGGCCTGAAAAGCAGATACAGGCAGAAGGGTGCCTTTGAAGGCATGGCGTAGTTTATCAGGGAAGCACAGCATGACATGCAGGTTAAGCAGGTTATTAAAGCAGAAAAGCAGCTTATTAAACTCAATCCATGTCCTTGAATGTTGCTTAAAGATCTGCTCTTTCTGTAAAAGTCTTAAGCATACCAGGACTGAAGCTTGTAGATGCTCAGAGCCACCAACTCAAAGGTGATATAGGATAAGGTCTCCATTTTAAGATGGAAATAATAACAGCAAACAAAAATGTTGTAACAACAGTAACTATCTGTGTTGCAGTAGGTGCCCACAAACCCAGAAATGGATTTGATTGTATGCTAATCCATAGAGTGTGTCATCACTATGGTGTTTCTGTCTGTTTCACATCATATTTCAATCTCTTGAAGCTCAGTGTTACAGAGAAGACACACGCTAGTCATGCTGCTCCCTGTTCACTCACCTTAGGCATCTGGGGGCTATGACCATACTGGCAAACTCACCTTAGCTGCAGGAATGCCTGATCACAAGCAAGGTGTCAGACACATGGAAGCAATGAGGTCAAATCCAGCAGATCCAGACTTGTTCAGTCAGTGAGCACAGAAGGTAATTCATCGCAGCAAGCACTGGAGAAGCAAACCGCTTACTGCCCCCAGGAGCACCTGTTTGACTCCAGTGTTCTTCCTTCATTCATGGGCTCCCATACCTGGCAGAATAAACAGAAACCATGCTTGTATTTTTAAAAGTTAAAAGTTGTCAAGATTTCTAACACAGTAAAGGGAGATGACTGAGAAGTAGGCTAGGAAGTCCAAAGGGAAAATGGGACAAAATGCATTTACACTCCTATTTCATGTGATTGCACCTCTGATACAAAGAGCCCAAGGAGCTTAGCAGAGCTTAGAGATAATGAGATTCTCCAGCAATTTTGGCTTCTTAACGTGCTGAGAAGCTGCTTTGACCAGCTCCATCCATGGTTTTACATCTCAGTGCTGAAGTAGAGGGTAAGAATAGAACTGTCTGTGGGTGCATTTAATCCTTGGAGGCTAACTCTACCCTTTCTTTTTTCCCGCCTGGGTGCTAACTTGTTGTCCTTCCTTGCCCGCTACCCAAAGCTAGAAGCTAAATTAAAATTTTGAGGTCCAAGAAAATTGGGCAAACACAGCTCCTGTTTTGTCATGATCATGTTTCTATTCTCTTTCTGGAAAATTGTATCACTGGGATCCACACAGTGAAGAGATCTCTTCACTGCCAGGTTCCTCTCTCCCAGTTGCCTCCCTGCTGCGGATCCTCCATAGCCTCATCCATCCACCAGGGAATCCCCTGCCCCAATTTATTGATTTTCACCTGAGGATTTATTTTTAAGCATTAATAGTTAAAAAAAGGTATGGACTGGCTGAAGGTAGAGTTATGCACTGAGTGCGCAGTAACTGAAGCCCAGGGCTGAGCTGCAGGCAGACCCCTGACCTGACTACCTGGGAGCAGGATCAGTTCCCCAGAGCTGCTTTTCAGGAGGTGACACGCTCTTTGTCATCAGCTGGTGGGTACTGGGAGGTGGGCGGGATATCCTAACTGTTGGCTGTCAGTACTAAGCTGTTATGAACATATCTCTCTTCTGTAGGTGATGACTTTTAAGAACAACAATAAACAATTTGATCTCTGCATTGTTTCCAATCAAATACGTTGAAGGACAAACTTTCAGAACACATTTTAAGGAAAAAAAATAAAATTCCCAGCCATAAGGAAATTAAGAAAAATAATTTCCTGGTATATTCAATTCTTGACTTTCCTTTCTTCTAAAGATTTATTCCTAGTGAATATTAAATGAGGAATCCAGCAAGGATGCATGTCAGGCTGATGTCCTCAGAAGTGAAAAATAATTAGTGAACTTCGAAGTGGAGCTAGTGTAATCTCTGTGCTCCGTACGCTACTTTATTTCTTCCAAAGCCTTTGCCTCCTCTAACACATCAGAGCAGGTAGCCTTAGTCATGATTTTAATTTTAACAACAGAATTAAGTTTATTTAGCTGAAATCCTGACATTCTGTTCATCATCTAATTTGAGATTATACTTTACCTCATGCGCTTTATTACCTGGTGTAAGTAATTACTTTTCATTGCCAGCCTAGTGTCAGAAGGCACAAAATGTTTTGAATCAATACTGCAAAGAGCTTTTTCTCCTAACAGCATCCTAGGAGCAGAAAACACTTTGACTGAACTTAAGAAGGGAGCAGCTGGCTATGAACATATCTCGTGATATCCTTTTCACCACAGAGCAGTGTTCACCAGGGCTTTTGAACCTATATGGAAAAAAACATGAAAGTGTGGTATTTGGATATCTGCTGTTGATAAGCAGGTGACATGTATCTAGCAGATCCTTTTCTGCTATCACTGCTTGGGAGTCTATGGATAATTAACTCTTAGGTACTCCCTGCTTAATGGAACATTTTTGCACAGTTTGAGAAATCTTTTGAAATTTCGACACTGCCACATGATGACAGTCTACAAAACTGATACGCTTCTATAAAATGGAGAGTATAAATTCAAATTATAGAAGACCAAAGGGTGGGAGAAGGTATTATTGAGTAACAGTATGTTTGTGCTTGTCCTCCCTTCTATTCCTGTGCATAGCCTTGTGCTGCAGAGCTCTGGTCCTGGTTCGAGCCTCTAATAACACCATGATGCTATTGAGCAGACTCAGGAATAACGTGCATTAGCAATGAGAGCTAGGGTAGTATGGCAAATGAGGGGTGGCTACAAAAGACCTTGAGAAATATGGTTCTCTGTTGTAAAAGGCAGAGGAATTTAAGCAGATGATGTATAGATGTTGCATTCCCATGATCCAGGCTTTTCAGCTGAAATTTCTCACCAGCTCTGGCCTTTACGGCTCCTCTTGCATATCTTTATTTTTCTGTGTCTTCCTTACTGACACATCAGTCCCTTATATGTTCTCACTACTCCTTGTTTTTATGCTGATTTTGCTGAGTGGAAATCCTTGAAATTTACCTTGAAAAAGGTAAGATGGAATCCCAGTAAGGTTTATTTTCCTTATTTTCTATTGTAAGTCCCAGCCCATGTTAAGAAACAGAGACAGAAGGTGTTAACACAGCATTCATAATGCTCTTCACTGTTTTTTCTCCAAGTCTCCCTGGCCACCTGTCCCTGTCTGGAAAGCGTATGGATATCTGGTGATCAGACCTGAAATTCAGACCAAGAAGACTCACTGTCCGTAACTGACAACTTTCAGCCCTTGCTGGGGGGCTCCTTTCTGAAGGGATGTTTGCAGGATGGCATACAGCTTCACGGCCGCATCAGCCACAAAGTGCCTATCCATCCTTTGAGCTGTGCAAATACAAATACTGTTCCGAATACCCCTTGTTTCAGTGAAAACACCGAATTAGCACACACCTAGTAGCTGAAGTTTCAGGTTTTAGCATTCCTTTTTTCCTTGGTGGTACAAATATTTTTCCAGTGAAACGTAAGTGAGTGAATATAGAATTTGTACAAAGAGCAGGCAACCCTGGGTGTGTGATGAGTGACATATCTGTTAGGCATATACCCCTTGGAATCGTGGAGCTGTTGTATCTACAGTGTTCCTTGGGTTTCGTATGCAAAACACGTAGCACATGGCAGACGTGGGCTGCTTGCAAACCTCTCCTAAACTGCAGCTACTTTTTACTGGGAAAGGCCCACAGCTTTCAGCCATCAAATGTGCTGTCCTTCTGATGTCCACTGAAACACAAAACCACTGCAAAGAACCAGGTAGAAAACTACTGATCTCACTAACTGGGAGAAACCAAGTCTGTTTCACTCTTGGAGAATTCAGAAGGCGTTTTCATAATAAGTCTTCTCAAAACGCACTCTACTTAACAGATTTACAGACCGAATGTGCATTTGCCACACTGTTATGTCACAAGATGATGGAGATAAAGTAAAAATGAAAGAAAATCGTGAGGAAGCCAGGCTTGTAATATGACTGTGATTTTAGCACCGTAAGAAGAAATTTACACATGACATAAAAATGTATTTAAGATAACTTCACTAACTATCCCTGGAGTTCTTAGAGGCAACAGAGCCAAGGGGGTCAGAAGGTAACAAGCAATCAATCCCAGCTGCCTAATGTTCCTCACTTTTTCTTTCCAAACCCCTTTCTTCTCTAGACAATGCAAACAGTTTTTTCCAACCAATATCCCATCAAGACCTCCTGCTGTGTTAAATGTGTCTCACCCCGAGATTCACACTTTGGTGCTATGTAGCGAAGTAATGCCATCACTTCACTGAATCAAAAGTCTTTCATTGTTCAAAGGGGTTGTCACCTCTTTGACAATGTCAAAATTAACTGCTTCACAGCAGGGGAGGTCTTAGAAATAATGAAAGTTCCTGCCACCGCTTAAGTATAAGCAAGATAACAGGCACTTAAGACATGGAACTGTTAATGCCTGATTCTTTTTATGGGGATTTTCACCTATAAGGAAAAAAAATTACCACTGAGATGAGGGAACAAATGTTCTTTAAAAAATTATCTGCTCTTCTTTCTTAATGCATAATAGCCTATATTATTTCAAATATAATGTCTCTGATATTTGAGAGTTACCTTCTTCCTGCGTTCTGGGGCTCAGCTCAGCTCGAGCTCTCATGCTAGAGAACAGCACAGCAAAAACTGATTGAGCTGTTACAAGCACCTGCCTCTGAGCAAAGAAAAGGAGCGTGTTGTGGAAACCAGCTTCCTTTTTAATCAGGGAAAACATGTGCGTTCCCATTCAATATTAGTTAAGAAGAAATACTTACTTAAGTATAGGGAAATACTACAAAAATGGTATGGACACAGCATAAACTGCCTCTTTGGAAAGGGGATGTGTGCATGGATTCAGTGCCCCAGCAACCACCCTTCCATAGCCTTCAGCAAACTTTATTTAGCTTGCAAAACTAAGATTGTTGCTGCAGAAATCAAACTTTTTTTTTTCAGCTCATCTATGACATCTAACTTAATGATGTTTTGATTGAGAAAGGGAATAGGACAGAAGTAGAAGAGAAAATAGGAACACTTTGAACCACTGAGGGGTTTTTTTGTGCTACAAATCTGTAAGCAACAGATACGTTACTGTGGTGTTGCTAACAGCTGGAACAATTTAAACCATTCTCCCTGTTCTGTATACTCAGCAAGTGCCAAAGAAAAAGGGAGTTATTCTGCAAACAGCACTGAGAAAAGTCAGCACAGGGTAACACACTCTCCTACTAGGATAAAAAGGTCTGTTTTCTGAAATGGACGGTATAAAGGACTCTCAAGGCACCAGCAAAATTGGATCCCACTTTCCATTTGCAAAATGCCTTTTTATGGATTTATACTGCAAAAATCTGATGTTCCCTTGATAATGACTGTTTGTGCAGGGTATGCGTACTTGCTTTCTGGCATGGGCTCTTGCTGCTACTGTGCTTTTACTGACAGAAGAGCTTCAATCTCTTTGAAGCCAGGCCTCCGGTCCCCCTCTGAGCACACTCACTTCTGCACTTCTGTCTCAGCAGTTCCACATCCCTACATGAAAAACTACACAAAGAGAACAGCTACAGATGATCCTGGTCCTGTGTGCATGTATGTGTACAGAATAGAGATACCCATTTTTGTTAAAAAACAGATAGGTAAAGCGATCAGAATAATTACCTGACAATCTTGTGACTTAAAATAAATATCAGTGATATTTATGTTAAATATCTGAAAACAGATACACCCAGATATAGGTATGTATACCCAGATAATAGATATACCATATATATATATATATATATATATATATATATGTGATGTGGACAGTGACAACATGCTCACAGCATGATTGGAAGCCGCAAAATAAAGCTATTGGGGGTTTTTCAGAAGAACAGTGGTGGAAAGCAGCCCGACATTTGCTTTGAGATCTCTGTTTCTAGTTGACAAGGACGGTGGTATCTGGCCAAAGGAACCAACCTGTCGGTGCTGGCACCCACCAGACAGTTTGGGGATGGTGCAGGGGGGGTCGCCCTGATGGTACCTGTGGGTGCACCCCACCTCACCACTCTGAAATTACCACCACATCTGAGGCTAAAAAGGCAGTTGTCCTTTAGGTACTGATCACTTCTGTGTATCAACAGGAAAAAACTATATATACTACACTACAGGCACATTAACCAAGTAATCTTAAGAGTAGGATGAAAGAAAATTATATAATCTGCTATGGTAATATAAGATACTGTTCCCTTGTTCAGTTAGAGGGAACAATTGGAATGCCAAGTGATAAGGAGAGAAAGGAAAAGGTTTCCTTCCATCCCAGGCTAAGGGAGGATGACTCACCACTTTGGCAATGGCCTGCCAGCCAGCTGAGATGAGCTTCCCATGTTAAATATAACCATAAGAACACACTGTTTTATCTTTGCAAATCTGGGTTTACAACTGACCACAAATGAGAAATTAATTTCTCACTGGTGAGAAAACCATCAGCTGCATGGTATGCACAGTGCTCCCTTCCTCGGAGAGACAACATCCATCCATTTACCCATGCCCCATTCCAGTATTGGCATTACGTGGGGCTCGTGTCTGAGGGCTGCCCATGAACTTGGGCTGGTCCCTGGAAAAAAGCAGAAGAGGCAGGAGCTCCAGGTGGACAGCAGCAAGGTCTGCGCTGACACTCAGCAGAGCAGGAATTCACCCTGCATCACCCCTGGGCGGCGTGGGGGATGCACACCAGTGTGTACCCCCCTCGGTGGCACTGATGAAAAAAGCACGTCGCTTGTAATCCTGATCTGTTTATAATTTCGTGCTAGTCCTTCGGGTCAGGGGCTGTAATTAAAAAATGAAGGCAGAAAAAAACCCCTACCACTTTCCTGAACAAAACTGCTCTTCTAATGCTCATTAGGCTCATTTGTGAAGAAAACATCCCCAGGGGACAATTCTGCACTTATAAAATAAACATTTTCCATGCATGTGGTTAAGGACCCTCATAAAATATGTAACGAGGCATTTCTGTTCTGTGCATGCCTAGCTTCCTGGCATGAAAGTAGCTGTGGTGAATTGAATGCAACTGTGGAAAGAGAAGCGAGATGAGATAATAAAACATCTACGGATTAAAGACAGATTGGCAGGGAATGGGACAACCAGTTCCTCTTCTATTGGTATATATTCCCACTGGGAATGGAGCTCTGAGAAGGATACAAGTTGTTTTCTCCAATCTGTAAGTCAGAGGAGAGCAAATCTCAGCAGATCATTATTTAAATTCCTCTTTCTTTTGACTCGCTATAGAAATCAGGGTATAAGCAGTTTCTAATTTCACCTTTTTGAGTTTTTTCCCCACAAGCACCGTCTCTTCTGCAAATTTGGAGGAATTTTCCCTAGAGGGAAAGTCCCTCTGAGCACATGAAATTCCTCAGTTTTGGGGTGCCTTCCCCGCTCCTGCCCTGCAGCTTGCATTCCGTAGCAGAACAGAGCCAAGGCGGTCAGGAGGCAGCCTGCTGGCATTTGAGAGGAATCGATGGCACCTGTCAAAAGAATTGCCTTAGACTGACAGCAGGAAAGTCAGGGAGAGCAGCTCCCAGCCTCACAAAGTCTAAAGCGCTCCTTCCCCAAGAGCACAACGCAGAACCCCCCTGTTCTGTCACACAGCACCTCTCTCGTACTCTCCTTTACAGATCTGTGGCACACCACTTTATTAGACAAATATCATTTATTATGATATCAAATGTGATGAACCTGTATTATGCTTCACAGAACTGCAGTCTTTTTTTTCTCCGTTTTGCTGTCTGCCTAATGTGGAGCTGAAACAACAGGGTGATACTAAATAATAGATACATCGTATTCAAGCTGTATGAATAATTTATTTTTATGTCTTGTAAAAGGCATCTCTGTCTCTGCAATGCTTGTCCAGGTTGAAGAAACAGTTTGTTCAACCTCAAATTGAATGATTTTTTTCAATGTTAAGGTGGAATTTTAAAAATGAATTTAGATAACTTCAGAACAAAACCATCGAACTGCCTTATTTGAAAATGATGAAATAAGTGCTCTTTTATAGTGCTGTGGCTCACATTTTGATGTACAACTTGATATGAATTCAGGACTACATTTTAAACTTAAATAGTTTTGAAACAGAAATTTTTACTGACTTGTGAAGAAAACATTCTTCCAAAACACTGCTCTCAACTTCCAGCATTACTGTTTGTCCCTTTGTGAGTACCAGCATACCTGATACAAAAGCCTTGGCAAAACCAGTATTTTGTCACACGGTACAACTGAAATTTATTCCAAAAGGTGCCGAAGACCTCATGCCCCACCGCAGAGGGCTCCCTGTCAAAGGCTTCCACTGCCCAGGTAAAAGCATTACCCTGTACAGTAAATGCAAATGTATTTTTGACCCAATAATCTGGATTCATTTTTAGTATTAACTATAGGGGAATGTTATATAGTCCATGGCAAAATATGTTGCCAGCATAGAGATGGTGTCTTCCTTTATGAATGATGCATTTTTGTGTTCATCAAATAGGTCTAAAAGAGCAGCAAGGCTGCAGAGGGAGAATGCCACTTGCACAAATCACAGCTGGGACACCAGCCAGAAAAGCTTTTTCTTTTCCAGTGATTGCTTTCTTAAGCAAAAAGTAAAAAGCTTCATTTTTTAAAGACTTAATACAAAATGATACGTCTTTTCCTGCCTTTCCCTAATTTTCTTTCAGTTATTTCCTTCTGGATGAAACAATGAAGAAATACCAGCTGAATTTGCAGTTTAACCTATCTGAATTTCCATTTTTGGTCAATTGGGTGCTCAAGCAAAACAAACCAAAAAAGCATGCTGCTCTGTCAGAAAGTATTTGCTGTGATCATTTTCCTATATTAATTTTCATTTTCTTTCAAAACCCAAAAGTGCATGGCTATTTAGCCTTATCTTCTTGCTAATTCTCATATAGGAGGAGCTCATACAGCTGCCTCTTCAAGGTATTTTGGGCTAGGATTTCTGCTCGGCTTTCTCAAACATCCCTAGGAGAGACTCTGGATCAATTAATAAGGTCAAGTCCATAAAATCTACCCCAACAGGACTAGACCACTCCAGTTGTACAGCAAAGCACACAGAAATTAGAGAACGCCAGCTAAGGATGCCGATGTAACTTAAAGTCGGACTCATTTGGACACATGATACAGCTTTTCGTTACCTGAGCACAACAGTTTTTTCTGCAAGCTCTGCTGCACACTGCTCATGGTGGCGTAGATGGCGTTTTGTCCAAAAGCCAGCTGTGCTTCCTGGCTTCCAGCCCGCGTCCCCTCCCAATGCAGTGATCCGCTGGGCGCAGGACCTGCCACGCTGCTCTGCCCTGGAGAGGATGCTTAGGCAAGAACTCAAGCCACTGATGCAAAACAGAGCAAAACTGTCAACTTGTCCATCTGCCCAAGTCTCTTCACAGCACTGTCTCCATAATGTCTGAGTGTCTTGTGGGCAAAATTCTGGAAATTGTTATAGTGAGAATCCTAGAGTGGGAAA
The DNA here is from genome assembly GCA_035590215.1 of Microhierax caerulescens. Classification (NCBI taxonomy): domain Eukaryota; kingdom Metazoa; phylum Chordata; class Aves; order Falconiformes; family Falconidae; genus Microhierax; species Microhierax caerulescens. Next base: position 78,086,178 of record JAVJGJ010000047.1, on the reverse strand, counting down.
TATGCTAATTTTCAAAGCTCTATTAATATATATATGTGTGTATGTGTTGAAAACATTTATGCAGTGTGTGGGTTTCCAAGAGTACTAAGTGCTTCTAAAAACTGACACTTCTCTGTCAATTTTTGTTTCACAAAAGCCCTTTAAAGCCCTTTCATAAGCAATTAAAATATATTTTAATAATTATTAAATGTTTTAGAGGAGGAGTTTGCTTTTGATCAAGCTAACTCAAAATGCAGCACTGCCCTATTGCAGGCATTTTTCCCATTCATTTTATTAGTGTTTTGGCCTGCCTCTACCCTAGGTTTGAGCAAATAGATCAAGATTTCAGTTCACAAAATCAATAGAGCTGCCTGTATAAAAGAGAGATAAGGAGGAATCAGGACCATGGGACTAAAACACACCTGCTGTGGCTGAACTAACATTGAGGAAAGCAGAATGTATTCTTCCCTGTTGTGAATATTACAGCCATCATTTTGCATTAGCTTGTCTTTCATTTGTTTCTCATGGCAAAAACCCAGCGATGCCAAGTGATGCCAGCAGGATTTGGCACTTTGCTGGAAAGAAAAGACAAAGTGGTGTGAGACGAAAAATACCTGTGCAAATGCACTAGCTCCCTGGTAGATGCGGTGTTACTTACAGTGGAAATAATTTCTGTTCATCTATGGCCCCAAGCTTTGCTTACTTCAGCAACTTTGACATGCAAGGGCTGAAATTGCCTTAACAGAGTAAAGGAAAGAGATATTTTAATGTAATATTTCATATCTATGTGCTTCTCATTCTGTACAAGCGTGGCTTTGCCAACCCACCAAATGGAGTCCTGCAAAGTGCCTGTCTTCTAGCTAGATGGAACTGCTAGAATATCATGATGGCTAAAATTGCTTGAATATTAGATTCAGATAATGTTGCCAGGGCTCAGAGATTGTATTCAAATAGAGGAAAACAGCAGACAGACACTAATGCCCTGCCTTTCTCAAGAATATCAGACTTTTACTGTAAGGATGCCATTTCATTTGCTTGTTTACCTAGGAAGTTCTAATAAATATTAGATTTGAAAAGCAGCATGAATATTAATAGCAGGCAGGGAGCAGAATACCACCCATGCAGCACCTGGCTCGTGAAGCTCTTTGCCGTGGGAAGACCTTATTTTGCCTTCCCAAACCTGACTGTCAGAGGTGCTCCTGGTCATAGTCAGGCTCATCAGTCACAGCCAAAGTGCTGTGGCGTGGGCTAGAGCCGGGGTGCCCCACAGCATCCCAGCCTCTCCTCTCCTCTGCCCTGGCCTGCAGTGCCACCACCCGAGTAGCTGTGCAGACTCACAGATCACCAGAGAGCTGTGTAATGCCCAAAAAGAGTCCTGAGAAGACCCCTGAAAGAAGAACCCTATGAGTGAGTCAAGTCCCAGTCCTCAGCGCCTGGCCAAGCGCACTGGAAAGAGGATGCACCACCTTGCAGGAGCAAAGAATTCCCTTCAAACTCATGGACTAGGGACATCCTCCCTGCATCTCACAAAAATGGAGAAGACCTACTATTGCCCCTGATTTCTCTCTCATAACAAGTTGGGGCAATACCTAAGCTACCTCTCCTGACCCATTTTTTGAACGAAACTGACACTGCTGCTGAAGCTGTACCATTTCATTCTAATGTGCATAAGCTGGAAATGTAGTTAAATTTCCAGTAATGGAAACTAACTGAGCCTTCATCTCCCTTTCTGAAGTCTTCAGTGGATAACGATGGCAATACATGCCCATCTAGATCTTTCAGAAATGGTTGGCTTCACCCACCAGCACCATCTTTCATCTTTGATGAATTTAAATACATAAAGGATATCTAGATTCAGAGCTCCTAAAGTTTCAGAAGTATCATCTCAGCTCCAGCAAAGGAATGGCTGCCTGTAGCTAGCAACTGGAAGAATAGCCAGCACTTTCTTCTGAATTCATAATTTTGGGAAATGGACTGGGGGCAGTGGGGAGGAAAAGAGAGAACATTTCATTAAACAAGTATGCAGTTTGGTGCTCCTCAGCAGAAGACATTGACATCCTGGAGAGAGTCCTATGGATGGCCACCAAAACAATTAGGGGCCTGGGGCACGTGATAGATGAGGAGATACTGAAAGATTTGGTTTTGCTCTGCCTTGGAAGGGAAGGATAAATAGAGATTTTACTGCTTTCTTCAGCTGCCTAACGGGAAATCAGAGAGAAGATGAAGTCCCACTTCTCTCAGGGCTGCACAGTGAAAAGAGGCAACAGTCACAAGCTGCAGAAAGGGAAAGGCCAACTGCATACAAGAAAAAGGTTTCATCATGAGCTTGGTCAAGAAACAGAACAGGTGTCCAGAGTTTGTGGAGTCTCCAACCTTGGAGACATCCAAAGACAAACCGGACAAGGGCTGAGCAACCTTGACTTTACTTAGAGCAGGGACTTGAAAAGAATGGCCCCCCTTCCAGCCTACATGCTTCTGTGATTCTGAAAGACAGTAACCAAAAGGTTTGCTCTTTGCCCAGTGTATTTTGATACCTAGCAAAAAGCTTTTAAAATTAGAAAAATAACATTAGGTAGATTGACCTTCCCCAGCTTCTCTGCTATTTATTCAACAATAAATCTGTTAAATGCTATTTTTCATCGGAAGACCATGAATTAGTGTCCTTGAAAATAACCTACCCATTTTGTCAGCAGACCTTAGTCCATTCGGTTTACGCTAGATATGCTGATTTTATTAGATTACACCTTGGATATGCCATCTATCCAGCAAGAAAGCAAAACATTGCTAAAGACAATTGGTTCACTCTGATCTCTCTGAGCTGGGTAAGTGAAGAGGAACTTCACTGAAGTCAAGTGAATTTATGCTGGCATGATAGTGGCTCCTGGGGGAGCGGAATGAGTCTTGGATGCCCCAGGCTGTTTGACAATAGAGAGCAGCTCAGCAGAAGTTAATGGTTTTATAGTGTTTACTTCCATAATTGCTGGGAAGGCAGAATACCGCTGCAATTCAAGATTTCATGCATAGCTACATTAGGTCAACAGCACAAAATCACTTCTGGCAGAAGAAAGGCCTGTTCACCAGGTGGTGATGGGAATGGTTGTCATAAATGGGCAAAGCATTAAGGGTGTTTGCGGTAGGGTTACAGTAATAAACAAGGGCTCAGGAAACAGCTAGAATTCTTCTACCTTTATTTTATTTTCATGTTTATGTCTGTACTAGAGTGAATTTGCTCTGCTCCTACCTGAGCCAATAGAAATATCTAAATGCAACACACACCTGTGACCACCACCATGATCCTTGATGAGGCCAGAAAAAAAGAAGACTTTGGGGGCTTGTTCTATTTTATGGGTGAAGTTTAGAAAGAATCCGCTTGCAGCCTGTTGATGACTTTGCTTAAGATGAAGGGAAGGATCACTTGTTTTATTATTAGGGGGCCAGCAGCAGGAGACATGTAAGACACCAGAATGTGCTATGTTTCTGGATCGGTTTGAGTTTTCTGCAAACATTAAGTCTGGTCTTAGTCTATGCACTCATTATAGTCATTATAAATCTAATCAACACACTTGAATCAATGAAAGGAAAGACAATTTAAGGAGATAAAAAAATCTGGTAAATGACAGCTGAAGCAGAATGCAAAGTTCTTTTCCAAGTTGTCATAGACAAAAAAGTGTAAGACTAGAGCATTGATAGTATGCATACAGCCCCAAGCAAGTGGCAGAAAATGCTTTTATTGTAGAAAATAAAAGAACTTTATGATTTATTAAGATTTCACCTGAAATGTAAAACCGTCTATCAATTTAAGTTCAAGAAATGAAACTTGAAACTTCTGTAAATCTTCACAAAGAAAAGAAAATGTGTAATGGCTTCAGAAAACACCACTGAAAATTACTGTTTTGAAGATTTGTAAAAGCTTATTTGGAGGAAGGAAGAGGGCTGTAGAAGATTGCCTTCATGAAAATTAGCCTTAGAAAAAAATCTGCGTTTCTTAAACTAAATCAGCTGATGTTTTGTGTGTCTTTAAGAAAAGAATCTAAGCCCAGTCTTTTTTAAATATATGCTTTTTCAAGCATATTCAGACTAATTTAAATTACAAAAGGTCCTTTCTGGTTGAACAACACCTTTCAGTCTTGAATATCATTTTTGGTACAATAGACTTCTATACAAATCAAGGTGTGTTTTTTTGTAGAGTCCAGAGCTAGCTTAAGTCATTACTGGATCTTGCAGAATGAATCATGACAGTATATAGAAAATATATGTAAATATATACATGTCTATTCTTTCTGCTTCTGGTGGAAGTTCTGGAACTACATTTTTTTTTTGTTTAAATTGTGTTTTCTGTTATTGCCTGACATCACACCTGATATTCTTCTGCTTCTGTGCTCCTTCAGTGTTCGGTGGCTAAGAAGAGATAAATCCTCTCTGTGAGTGAGAGACTGGCAGGTGGGGGTCAGGCTCCAGCACTTCTGCCTGGGTTTTGTCCCATATCCCATGCAGGGCTGGTTTCAGGGCAAGTGCAGGGGGAGGATGTGCTCCAGAGCCCTTTCCCTGATGCAGCTGTTAACTGTGAGTACAGAGAGAGGGACATCACTTGCGTTCATCTGCCAGTGGCATATTCGCTTCTCACAACGCCATCCCAAAGCAGCTGGAGCTGGCAGGGGTGTGTTCAGAGACACTGCCCTTGCAGCTGGGGGTCTGTTTATTGCAATGGTCTATAGCTGGATGCATCCCCTGCCCCCTTAAACTTTGGATTTATCTACATATGAACAGTAATTAAGTTAGCAAAGTACTGATGAACCTTGTTCAAAACAATCTACTTAAAAGCAAAAGCTGAATGGCAGTATTTGCATAGAACACCTCAGTTCTCTTTTTAACAATAAGATACATTTTGGAAAAACAATAGCACCTTTGAAGTAGTTCTTGGGTGTTATAACAATGCACAGGAAAGTGCAAGCTCAATTAAAGTAGGGTTCCATCTGAAACTGACTAATCCAACAGCGTGTGCTCCTGACAGTGTCAGGGAGCCATGGAGGGCACAGAAATCATCATATTTTGTCTCCATAAAGGAGAGCCAAAAAAACCCCTTGATTTCTAAAACTAAAAAGTTTACTGACATCACCAGCTAGTATGGGATTACCGACCAATGCTTGCCTCCATCCCTATTGATGTAGAAGGTGAAAACTTGCTTTTGAGGTTTCTCCAGTGTCCTCCATTATAGCAGCCTGGTTTCAGCCATCGGTATCCTAGCCTAACCCAGACTATTTAATCTAAAAGGCTGCAAGGCTTTGACAGGCAGGAGGAGGACAGAAATTGTAATGAAAATGATGCAGCCATTCCTGAGAGCTGGTTTGCCCATTCTGAGAATTCAGGCAGCTTTTCCCAAGAGATTTGCCTTGATATTGTACGTGGCCAGGATGGCTCTCCTCTCGTCCCTAAAAGATCTGCTAAGGTTCACCCAGAGCTGAGAAGCTTCAGCTGACAGACGTTATCCTATATGAAGTGTGACCTTGTAACTTACAATTAGACACTAAGCATATCCAAGCAGGAGCTGACTGCAGTTGCAGAGCCATTCCTACCTCGGCGGCTGCCCGGCACCATGCTGAGGGAACATGCCGGGATGCTGAGCAGCGGTAGTAGCTGATGCTGGAGCTTTGCGTTCCTGCATTCTATCCTTTTGTCCCCAGCTCCCAGCACCTCCTCAGACAGGGAGCCCAGGGGAAGCTGGCCTTCACCCTGGGGCACTGCAGGGAAAGGCACAGTCAGCAGCAAAGCAAAAGCCCTGAAGCTGGGTCAGCAGGGTGCTGTGCCCTCTCAAGCACCCCCTGACCCCCAGCACAGCCCAGTCACTTAAGCATGCATTTCTGGGTTGGAGCTCAGGCTTAGAGCTCAAAAATTTCCTCGATCAACTCTCTTCTAGCTTTCTAAAAAGCAAAGGTGGTCTCTGAGCCTACACCAGTCTGGAAAAGGTTTCAGTCTCAAAGTAGGTTTTATTCTTCCCAAGTTACACAGTGCTGGGATCTGAGAGGAGCTGATGTTTTATACGCAATCTTAGCCTGCTCTGTGAATGCCATTATAGCTAGAAACAATCCTACACAACTGATAAAATAAGACACTAATTGTTGTATTTATTCCCCTATGAAGGTACACTGCACTATTAATTGTACTTAGTCACAATCTGTTCATCATCTAATTGTTCTCCACAGAGCTGAAGAGAACCAAATATTTACCCACATGATTTTATTAATATCTAGTCATGAATCATAACCACTCACCAATGATATTATTTTAGAGGCAAGAAAAAAATGCAGAAAAGGAGACATGGAAGTTTGAACAGAGTTTGAGTGACTGGGTGCCACATGGCCTGGGGGGCTCCCTGGAGGTCCAGAGACCATCCCACCATCCTGGCCAGGAGTGGGGTACCCAGGGCCACCCCACTCCCAGGCACCACTGTGGGCACCACAGCTGGGGGGCATGGGGGGAAAGGGCTCCATGCCCCCCACATGAGCTGCAGGGGCCTCTCCAGCCTGTCAGAGCCGGGGCTCCAAGACCTCCTCTGAGGACGCAAGCCTGGTCTCAGCTGGCATCTCTTCCAGCCTTTGCTTTGGCCTATCTGTGCTCTCAGGGTGATATTTCTACTGCATTTAACTCTAATGCAGATTAAGCTTTTCGGTGGCACTGCTGGAGAGACACCTGCTTTAAGACTAGCCTGAATTAAACACATGAGCTGGCAGTGCACTAATCAACCAGTAGGACTAATTGACTTTCCCAGCATGTCCTAAGAGAAGTGTACCAAAAATACTTTACTGGTAATATAGCAGACATTTTCAGACTCTGAAGGCAGAGTCCTCAAGTCCCCCTTTGCTGTAAAGAGCAGGGGTGTGAGGTGGGCTAGTGGCTCACACTAATCCTGGTTTCTTCCAGCTAGATTTGCCCCTTTACGACGTAAATTATTGTGAGCATAGATGTGACAGGTTATTTGATCATCTTGTAGGGAGAAAAATGTCTGCCTTTTAGTGGAAAGGGACATTTACCTTTTAACACACTGTAAAATATGTAAAAACAGAGTGCTTTTTGTCACTCTGTATTTTTCAAAGGATTGTAAGAGTAGATTTCATGCTAAGAATTACATGGGGGTTACAACTTCTAGGCTGAGAATAATGCAGACTCTCTCTGTGCCTGAACAGAAGTCAGTCAGAACATTGAAACAGTGGATATTTGTCTGTACTAAAAATTGAGTCTTATAAAGGCACACATACACCACCATCATGAGATGGGATCCTCACCGTGGTTCTACCACACATTTCGTAAGGGGCCTGAGCACACAAAACGATGCCTGCAATTTGGAGTGTGACTGGGAGGACCAGGATCTACGATGATCTCCTTAAGACCCCCACGGGCCCAGACTCCCTCACCCCAAGCCAGCAGTATAGGTACCCAAGGAGGGCTGCAGTGCCCAGTCTGGCTGTACGACAGCAACACTTTGAATTTCCATCTTTGAACTGGAATTACTCTGAATATTTTTGACATCTTTTTTTATTGCTGCTACAATTTCTGAATATAAATATGTGATTGTCAATTCAGTACTTAACCTCTGGGTCTAGTGAAGCTCACGAAAATGGAGGCATAAAATATTGGTATGAAACTGAAGGATTCTGCTCCTCTTCAGCAGCATTTAATGGCTAGTCTGAGATTCATGCTCCAGTCAGATGGGCTTAGCACGAAATGTCACCTTTTGAAAGTAAACCAGATTTAATGAATATGCAATTAATCCTATTTATCATTATTTCTGCCAGTTAGTAAAATTTTTCACTATGTTTCAAGAGGATATTATCACCACAGAAATTGACTTTTAAAGTAAAGCTTTTATAGCCTTATTTATTAGAGGATTATTCTTCATTTACTAAACCCATGGCATATTTTACAAAATAAAACCACATTCCTATACACAGTGAGGAATATAAATGTCCTGTGTGAGTTTAAATTTGGTAATTTGAGCTCATCCTTATTGCTTTGGAAGCTATGCAGCTGTGAAGGCTCTAGAATATATAGTATGGACAGAAATATCAAGATTCTTTCTTCTGTGGAAAATATCTTCCCCTTCATTCTGGTGTTTGATAGCCAAAATTACAGATTTACACGTCTGGGAATATTTTTTCTATAAGCCACTGTTAAATTTACCTTGTTAAATTACTTAAAACACAAAGCACTAGAAAGTTCAGTGTGGACATGTGAGAAGTTCAAGCAGTACCTTGCTTGGGAAGGTGGAAAATGTGAAGAACAGTAGTTTTACAGTCTGGTGGAACTACAGAGCAACTGCATCCCCAGAAGCAGATGAACTCCAGAAAAAAGAAACTTACATTTGTAAAGACTGTGTAATCACCTCATTAACAACATACTCCCCAAGACACTATCTAAAAGCATCACTAAATATATTGCAATATAGTTTTCTTTCACCATTGGCTGTGGCCAGCTGTGTAGGACCTGTGGATAGAATTGCTACCACACTACACTTGACAACAAGAATGCATCACCAAAATAAAATTTCCTGGCAGTAAAAGCTCACTGTAGCAATAAAAATCATTATCTGAACAAGTAATAGCCTCATAAAAGGGGGGGGGAAAGTACACTGGTAGCTTTGAGAATAATTTGGAAGATACTATAACTTCGGGGTGCTGGCATATCCAAGTGATTATACGCCTGATTCACATATTTTTGTTGCAAATTCCTTGCTATGTTACTAGAATACTGGTTGACTGAATTGTCCAGCAAAGAGAACAAAGCATGAACAGTACCCAAGAGCCAGCAGACATCTCCCTCTGTCAGGTTTCTATGCTCTCAGGCTGGTAGTTGGTCTGGATCCTGCTGAATGCCACAGTATAATTATCACTCATTGCAGCGGACACAGAATTGTAGTTGTATTTCCATGTTCACGCCCAAAGGCATAGCCATGAGCCACAGCTTCATCCTGTACGTGACAAGTATGAAGGAACAGAGTTTGGCTGCAAAAGTGCAAATCCTGCAAGGATTTATAGCACGTTACACAAAAAAGCACGCTACACAAACAAATTAAGAATTTTGTATTTGAAATAAAGACAAATTATTCACATTCCTGGGAAAACTGAAATAACAGAAGAAGCAGTTGTTCAAGATCATACTCCATTTCTCAGCTGGGGGCTGCTTAGCTCTCCTGACAGGTGGATAGAGGGCTCACAGATCTCCCATGTGCCCTCACCTCCCGTCTCTCAATGTGATAGCAGCAAAAGTAGTTTGTGAAACAGCTGTTCTGCTGTGACAGTGACATTTCTGACATGATGTACAGTCCCCCACTTGGCCTAAAAAGTGCTTTGTTGCCGTGCCCTGCATGGTCCATGCCAGACCACATTCTGGTGAACAAAGACGGATTCTTTCCCTAAACCTCTGTGAGAGTTTTTGTTGTGAGCCATACTGAGCTAGGCTGAAAGCCTAAACACACGATGTGCCCCCCCAAGCGGATTCAGGTTAGACTTGAAATCAGATTTTCAGATCAGACCACTGCGACCTGATTATGCCATCTCTTTCCCCTCTTATTTTTGTGGGTTTTTTTTTCATAACACCAAGTGGTATATTCGAGGATTTATCTAAAGATACAATTCTCTATGGATACATCCTCTATTACTACCACCAAGAATTGAGCCAATCGCTGTTCTCTAATTCAGTGTTGACATCCACTTACTGAGCTGTGGTTGAGATGAGGAAGCTGAGATAAGTGAAAATTTTTGCTAACTTATGTTATTAAGTAGATTCCATTAGGCCTTGCATCTTTTCCTTCAGGGACATCAATTAGATTCTTCTGCAATGCAACGAATCGTACTTCAAGACAGGAGCCATTTAAATGTGAAAAATGTTTGCTGCCAAGAGAAACCAGAGGCAATGAAGAATACAAATTGTCACAGCACATGACACATAAATCCTTTGGAAAAATCCTCTGCGCTGCTTTCACCTGGATCAAAACCACATACTGGGTATACAAGTTATCAAGACATCTCTGCTTTTCAATGAAATAATATATCATCTGATAAGATATCAGATGTACCTTAAAGACCACTGATAAAGAGAAAGCATGTGAAATGCACAGGTAGTGCACATTGGCAAAATTGGACAAAACCAGCAATACATATTCAGATGCTAGGGATTTAACAGTGAAAGAGGGCACAATGTGGAATAGTGTTCTTTCAGATTAATAAGTATGCTACAGTTTTGCCCTTTGGGGAAATAATTCAGCATTTGGTCTAGGCTTGTTGGATCTGCTGCCTGGGCTAGTTTTGCTTTCCAGTGCTGTTCAGGAATTGCTGTGACAAGCTGTGCAACCAGAGCATCAGCACAGCCAGAGCAGACTCAGGGCAGCTGTCTGGAAACTGGGAGCAGAAAACCAGACTGTCCACCTCAAACCTGACAGTTTAATGACTCTAATCTAGTTCTTATCTTCCTAGTGTGCATTTTCATTGATAAAATGTGAATTTCATTTAAAAAAAAAATCAAGGGCTAGAATTTTTACATTATGTGCTTTTTTTCTTCATGATGGATATTACAGCAGTCTTTATGGTTTACAGTTTATTCAGAGTATATCTAGTACCTTCAAATTGAGAAGCTGTTTCATTATTAAGCAGAATTGCTAATGAGATTAGTTTATTTCTCAGCTCTTATCATTGTAGGCATTGTAACTGTCAAATTTTAATTTCTAGAGCCAAAAATAATCAATTTTTGTTTAGCAATGTTCTTCTTTTCCTGTCATATTTGCAAAATGCTTTGTCCCATGGAGTTTCTTGGGTATTTCCTTTCTTACTGGGGACTGGCAATGTTGGCAAGTTGGAACCACAGAGTTTTCAGTAGGTCCTATGGCTTCAGTATCTTGTGGTCCTGTGCAGCGGAGAACACAACAAAGTTTCAAGGATGGAAGAAGAGAACAATGATTTTTTTTCTAGATGTCAGGTAAAGCTGATTTTTTTTTTCCTGAATACTCTTTAAAAATAAAAATCCCAGAAAATTGCTACCTTTCTATATTTATTTGAAAAACTGACATATATGAGTAATGGCTGTGTACATGATCCTATACCCAAGCTTGCCAGGAGCCATGGAGCATGAGTTGCATGCTTAACCACACCTTCTTCTCCAAGAAGGAAATTGGGGGGACTTGTAGTGAGTTATTATTGTCCTGTGTTTCAATTTGAGTTACGGCAGTCAGCAAATAACACAACACACCCATATCAGTTGGTCCCCAACAGCTCACCTCTCCAGGTATCCATTACATGATCCAGATCACAGGCTCACCTGTGATCTCAGCTACGTGGGGCACTGCTGTCACCCACAGTCTCTTAGAAACTTCAAATGTCCAAATCAGTTTGCCTCACACGGAGCACCATTTGTTGCAATTCAAGTTATGGTGGCCAGGAAATAACACAACACAAAATAGCAAGCTGCAAAAGCTTTACCATAGCTCAGATTCTACTGCCCATGCAGTTTCTCCATCCTCCAGAGGCCAGACCACACTGCTCCTTGTCTCTGCTTCATCCATTCATTCCTTTCCCACAGGCCTCAGAGCTATTTAACCACTTTGCTGTAGGATCACAGCTGCACATCGTCAAAGCAAGGCCACAGCTGCATATTATCAATGTCAATCAACCCACTGTCTTCATTCCCCTACAGTCCTGCATCAGACAGTTTGGGTAATTCCTACGCCTGAACTGGGGAACAAAAGATAATTAAGACCTCCGTGCAGTGCCTAGCTAACGCCTAAATTCCTCTGATCCTGTCTGTCTTGCCTGTAGCATTGCTTCTGCCCAAGTACCTGATGGCCACAGAACTTCTTAAAATTGATGTGCTAATGTGGAAGGTAAGGTCCATCAGCTCCCAAAAGGCATCAACAATCACACTGGTGCATGCAATAAGCCACAGTAATTTTGACATGGGCACAGTGCTCTTGTTGCAGCATCCTCACAGACCAGGTCTGTCAGGTCAGTCGTGATCCACCGCCCCCTTCCAGAGCACTCAGAATAGGGCTGTGCTGCTGCCATTGATGTGGAAGTGAACGGTGGCAAACCAGTATTTAGCACAAGTTTCATTGTGCCCGGCATTTTCCAGGCTGAGCTTTGTTGCAGGCTATTAGAAGATGGCACTGAACTGCAAAGATGAGATTTCACCGTGCTGCGAAACTCCCACAAAAGAGCGGTAATTGAAATCGCAGATTTGCACTGAAGCCTGTTTGTTAAGGTGCTTGGCTCCATTTCGGGCTTTGCAAGAGAGGACTTGTCAAAAAAAGTCCCTTCTTCCCTTTCAGCTGCACCAGTTCAGGGAATTCAATCCACTGGAAAGGTCTGACGATTTGGGGTTCTTCGGGCATGCAGCAGACGATCGATACTTGTGTGGGTGCTGCTCAGACAGGGAGTTTGGTGGATCTTTGCAAGGAAGAAGGGCAGGAGCTAGAAATCAAGCAACTATAGCTCTAAGGAGGTTTATTCTTCTGCAGCTGATGGGAAACGTTTGTGGAAAGTGAAAAAAACAGGGTGGTCACACAAGCAGGCTGCGGGCATCACCAGCTCAGGGGAGTTGTGCATCCATGATGACCTCTTTATTCTGAAGCGATGAGAACCCAAAAAAAATAAAACCCAAAAAGTGCGTTGCAACTGTTTTTGGCCCAGTGTTTGAACCTATAAATCACAGCCTCCACAGTTAGCATCCCTCTTCTAGACTTGGATGAGGCTGGAACTCCCTGAGTCCAGGAGAAAAGAAATACATCACGGCCAGAAGCCAGCACCCTTCCTCTGGGCGCCACTCACCCAGCCACAGGAGACGGGCGCAGAAGCCAAAATCACTGCAAGGGTCCTTCTCCCCCTCTTTCTCTGAGCTGGGATTTTGGCACCTGCTGTTACAGCTTGCTTGCGTGGAGGTACTGTAACCTGGTGACCACACTTTGGCACTTACAATTCTGGTCAGAGGGAACAGAAATAGATAATCTGAACGTTTCTGGTTTTATTCCTTAAAAAAAAAGAAACACTCTTACCATGATGACAGCATTCCTTCCAAAATCCTTGTGCAACTGGATTATAGGGGAAGAAACAACCTTGCCCTGTAGCTCAGTGGGTCGTTCCCATTAGGCAAGTCCCATATATTTCCATAAATCCATATTTTGGTAACTGAGCCAAGCCACAAGCAATCTCCACTGTCTTCAGCAACTTTCCTGTTCTCTGCAGCTTTTGTTCCCTCGGAGATTCATTAATCAATGCATTTACTTCCCTGGGTAAATGAAGTTTCTGGAACCCACATAACAGGAGAATTTCCATCACTGAAGGCAATTTGTGTAATTTTAGCGTAGCCTTATGCTTTTTTATTACAGAAAAACCTCAGAGCTTTCTCAATAGAAGGAGGTGCTTCAGCAGAATGCTTGTAAAGTGTTTTATAAAAAAAAAAAAAAAAAGGAAAACACTAAAAGTGTAAAATTAAGGAATAAAGAAGAAGAAGAAAAAAAAAAAAAAAAGCTGGGGAAAAGTAAGCTAAACCCTGGTTCCACCAAAGTCCAGAGCAGACCTGACTGGCTCATATCAGACAAGTCATGCTTATCAGAACACCACATCAGAAATGTCAAACCTGACTATGCAGTGAACACCTTAAACAATTCTGTATAACCTCATAAAACAGCACGTGAATCTGTTAATGACTCCTTTAGCTCTTGTCCTTTACCTTCTCCCTCATCGTTAAACCCTACGTAATAAGCCTTGATACTGGGAAAGTCTGAAGTCATTTCCATAAGGCTACAAATGTCTCCATTTCGAAGCCCGCATGATTCTCCACTGCAAAACAGCAGCCTGTAGCGTGTCTTTTGCTTCTGCACTTGTGTTCTTCAGATCATTCCCTTCTCAGTGTGGGTGTCTTATCACCTGGTAAATGGAAAAGACGTTTTATCATTTCAAAATTCAAAGTACTTGCACTTCTATCTCTGCCATGAGGTGGGGTTTGGGTTGTACAGGAAGTCCTACGAGCATTTGAAAAATAAAATTACAGGATACTTTGGAAAGCAGCATTTGCAGTGGGAGTTCCCAAGAGATGGAGATGTAAGGCTCTTTTGGGCCAACAGCCAAACAAATACCGGAGTAAACAAGCACTAGCAGTTTCGTGGAGGATTTCAAGACTACTGTGGAGCATAGGTTGCATGAGTAGCACATTTATTACTTCCCATGCTAACAAGTAATTGAAGTATTGATTAAAATCTTGAGTGGCAGGATACCAGGGTGACTCAGACACGTTCATTAACTCATCGGATTTTTCTACATGCAGAAGATTAGCTGCTAGCTTTGTTCTCCATTGTGTGGCTAGTTGTAGTAGGCTCATTTTTGCCACATGGGAACAGCGGCGTCAGCTGCCCTGCACCCCCCTAGGAGACATCCCTTAGGCACAGAGTCTCCCGAGGCTCTCAGTGGGACCATGCTCTCAGTGGGACCATGCAAATGGCACAGACAGTCTCATGTCTTCCATTCCCTTTGGGAGAAGGACACGCCAGCTTTAGAATTATTAGAATTATACAGCATTATGCATGCATTAGAAGCATGCCTCTAATTAAGGGCTGTAATGCATGTACTTTTTTTACATTTACAGGCTGTAACTGCCTGTACTTTTTCTGTTCAGAGATGCTGTGCAGCACTTCAGCAGAAGACGATCTGGCCAAGATGTGGTACCTGGTCACTAAAACTGTCTATATCAACATGGTGACTGACTCCAGTTGCAACACGGTAATGTGTTTATTAGTTAAGGAACCTAGTTCATATGTCCCAAATATTATTGCCTGCTTTCAAAATATTACCCAGAAAGAAAAATTCTACAGATCAATGACAATTTTTAGTTTTCTCTGTGGTTTTTTTTTCCTCCCTGCTTTCCTTCCACTTTCCTCCCAAGGAAATAGACTGTGGTAGATGGTTACATTTTTCATGTTCATCAAGGCAAGTAAGAAAACGAGGCATGAGTTCACAAGCATTGTACAGGAGGCAAGTGACTAGTATTTTGCAACTAAATGTATTTTATGGAATAGATTCATTTGCATAGTAGGGGATGCAGAACTCTCCAGCTTTTAAAGGAAATTAAATTATATGCATTTCCAAGCCAGTAGAGAGAATTCAGAACCTTTTATTCTTTTTTTAAATTGTGAAGAATGAGAGGCCATCAAAAGAGATTTCTGTTCAATATAGAGAATAATCTACATTTCTTGGTTAAATCTGACCTTTAACTAACAGGGGGAGAAAAACAATAGAATGGAAACACATTTCAAAGGAGACATCTCCATTCAGCTTTTGTTCTCCTTTTCAGAGCCTCACCTACAAACTTTTGAAGGCACAGAAGTCTTAATTCATTGCCATTAAGGAACACAAGAAACTTGTGAACGTGAAACATCCAAGAAGGATCTGGAGATAAATAATGAGTCATTGCATGACTGTGGAGAGAATTTTTTGCTTAATATAGAGCATAAGAGTTTAAAAGTGTTATGTTCAAAGAAATCATGGCATAGCACCAAACAGTTCATCCTATAGTCCCAAACTGCAGCTTCTTTTTCTCCTTTATATATACCCAACATCTCTTTATATATACAACACCTTTATATCTCCTTTATATACAGCAGATTTATATAATCTGCTGTAGTTCTCCCAAACTTTCTGAAAACACAAGCCTTTCATCAAGTTTTTTGTTTTGTTCTTTCAATTTTGAGTCACTTCTACAAGGTTTAAAAGACGAGACATGACCTTGTCATCCTGCGGATCAGTTCTGATATTGCACTGAGTCCTTTCCAGGACACACGGGAACCAAAGCCCAGCCTGCCTTGAGGAAATTATTGTGACTTCTAGCTCTGACATGCACAGCTGGGAAGAGGGTTTCATTTTGCCTTGTCACAGACTACTCATGTTTTAGTGCTTCCAGGTCTACTGGATGTTCACACATACTGTTGTAACCTCTTATAGCACACAGTTCAGTACCTTTCTCATGGTCGTCTCCCATGGTCTGTGCAGCAGAAAGGGGAAGACCCTGTCTCTTCATTACCACTTCGGTGCTCCATCACCTGAGGGAGTTGTCCTCTCTGTCTTTTGGTCTTCTCCATCCCACACTCAGTTGCTACAACTCTGTGTGGGCTGGGAACTACCCTTGCAAAGCTGGAGAGTTACAATCTCACTTTTCAAGAGGAACTAAGCAGTTCAGATGGGGAGATAACTCTACAAAACCTACTTCTAATTCAGCCCAAGCTCACTCTAAGGTGTGTTAGGGCTGGGGTCCTTTTGTTATTGCAAAATGTTTCCACCTCTAAATTTCTGAGTTCAAATTAAGCCATAAATAATGTAATCCTTCAAGGCAAGCTGCTCTTTCCAGGTTTCTAGTGTATTGTGAAGGACCAAAACTCTTGAGATGGTTTGGCTAAGGATTAGCTGAAGAAAATCATGATTTTGTGAGTGTCTTGGCTTATTGTTACTCTAAATGTTTCTTGCCAAGAGCAGGAACTATCTCATAAAGCCAAAATCTGAAATATTTCCTCAGTGAGAAAATGTCATCTACTGA
This sequence comes from Microhierax caerulescens, assembly GCA_035590215.1. NCBI lineage: Eukaryota > Metazoa > Chordata > Aves > Falconiformes > Falconidae > Microhierax > Microhierax caerulescens. Next base: position 78,069,636 of record JAVJGJ010000047.1, on the reverse strand, counting down.
GCGGATTTTGGTCATCTGAAGAATGTTATCACAGGCTGACTTAACCCACCAGGACTCTGTGCTTGACAAGGTTGGTTAGACTTCTGGGTGTAAGTCAATGAGTTGTAACAAAAAAATGTCATGGAAGCCAGTGGCACCACTGGCAAAAATAAGCAGTATTCACGAGGTGGAAGAGTGCCTTTCTCAAACCATTAGGTAGGCAGAAATGCTCAATTAAACCTCATTACATCACTTGGTGACCTTATTACATTATTTGGTGATATAATCCATGTGCTTCACAATTACAATGTTTCAGTGGTGATTTAAATGTAAACAAACTACATTAATTGGGAGTTTACTTGTTACATGATATCTTTATTCAATTTTAGTGTATAGCAGTAAGAAAACAGAAATTAATTTACCCACAGACAATACAATGATGCTTATTAGCTGTTATCACAACTACTTATGAATACAAACTACAGCACATTAATAAGTACTAAAGGGAAATATCCAAAAGCCAAACAATTTGCAGTTATGGAAACATCCTATTTGACAGAGGGGCCATAACAACTCATATAACACTTTTCCATGCTGCACAGTGGAAGGCAGAAGTGTCATTCAATTGACATGCAATCA
>JAVJGJ010000047.1:78023702-78062901 GCA_035590215.1 Microhierax caerulescens | reverse complement strand
TCACACTAAATCCCAAACACAGGCTGTGCCAGCTACTAGGCAGAAAATTAACCCTATCCCAGCTGAAACCAGGACAGCCTTTTCATGTCTTGGCCTCCATGCCCCCCAGAGCTACAAGCATCATTATTATTCCTGAGATAACTTTTCTATCTTTTCTCTCTCCTTCCAACAAAGCTCTAGGCTAAATGCCCTGCAAGCAGCACAGTTTCTATCTCTCACCGCTGCCCACACTCCTCCCACCTTCCACTTATTTTCCTACCTTCTGGCTTTGACAAAAGCTGGGATTTGTTTGAGGAATTCGGTGAGATACACACTGTTGTCTACTGCTCCCAGTCACCTGTTTCCCCCCATATTCGAGTTGTCACCTGCTCCCAGTTTTGTGTACACAGTCCTAGCTTTTCACCTCCTTGCTTGTGCCTCACAAGACATCTTTCATTGCCTGTGCTGTCACATGCTTACGTTGTCCCATGAGTCCCACGAAATGTCCCGTTTCACCCCTGAAGCTTCACAGCATGTCACACCCAGGACGCAGAGATTCCTTCCAGATTTAGGCTTTGATCCCTCAGCCACCTAACTCTTCTGCAACATGGAGGAACAACAAGCAGTTGAAAGCGCTGGAAAGAGTCTCAACCCCCGAGTCTAAGGGGTCGGCACACCCCCATTCGGCACCAGCAGCCGCTGGCCAGGCGCTCAGCTGGCCACAGCCCCCAGCAGTCCCACCCCCAGCTGCACCAGTGCCAGCCCAGGCTGCTCGCTCGGTCCTCGGCGCTGCTCTTAGAAAGACAAGTCACTTCTGTAAAGATCAGTGACAACAAGAAAAGCAAAAATAGTAAACTTAAGAGACCTTAACATATTACATTGAAACCTTGACCTACTTTTCGGTGGCTGGACTGATACTACACAGTACCTTGCTCTTTTTTTAGCCCTACTGCCTATCACACACCCCCACGATCACTAGATCACAGCCTGTCTATAATAAGAACAAGTTTCTGGGTTACAAGCAGGAGGGTGTAATAACCAAGAAAAGGACTTGGAGTGTATTATTTCTAGTATCTGAGGAATATTTGAGTCCTTGTATAAGTGAAACTTGCAACCATCCCCACTTGGACAACCTGTCCATAGGGTGCATATAGACAACACCCCGCTGTGGGGTAGTAGTGCTGCTCACGAGGCGTACCTATACGTAACACACCTAGCACAAATGTTTGCCACCCTAAAATAACCTGATAGCAATCAGAGCATCAGTGAGTAGCAGCTATAATACAGTTATCCAGAGGATGTTTGTACTAAGAAAAGCTTGATAATACTTCTCCTGTCCCTGCTGGTTTGGTGCCATTTCACGGTCCTGCAGGTGAAGTCCCTCCGTCCCCCGTGCCGTTAGGAGGAGCCTGGACTGGCTCTACCTCTGGTCTTTTATCTCTCCCAACATCCTTCTCGAGCTCACAGGTCAGCAACAAATGGTTTTGCTGGCCCTCTGCTAATCCACTCCCATCCTTGAAAATGCATTAAGCTAAGATAACAAGACATTTTCAATTTGGACAAAAAAAATGTCCGCACATGAAGTTATCCAGCAATAGCCAGCTGTCACTGCACATCAGGACATTTCATGGTGACCCCCAGGCGAATAGCTGGGGCTAAGCTATTGGACAGGCCCTCGTCTATTCTGATTCTATCTGGCATGAAACACTATCCAACACATAAAATGTGCAAAATTCCAACATACTGGGAGTAAGCCAGAGAAGTGAAACAGCTTTTTAGACTTTTAAACCTCTTGTTTGTAAACACCAAGATGAAATGAAGCAAGGAAATATGTATTTTATATATGAGAGAAAAGTAAGCACTTGAATGCCATATTTTTTGTTATCTGATGGGGCAATCTTTTTGCAAATAAGGGGCATGATCATCATGCAATAGAATCAGAGATTCATTTAGATTGGAAAAGAGCTTTAAGATCATCAGGTCTAACTGTTAACCCAGGACTGCCAAGACCACCACTACACCATGTCCCTGAGCGCCACATCTACACATCTTTTAAATACCTCCAAGGATGGTGACACAACCACCTCCCTGGACAGCCTGTTCCAATGCTTGACCACCCTTTCTGTGAAGAAATTTTTCCTAATATCCAACCTAAACCTCCCCTGGCGTAACATGAGGCTGTTCCCTCTTGTCCTGTCACTCGTCATCTGGGAGGAGAGGCTGACCCCCACCGCATACAGCCTCCTTCCAGGCAGCTGTAGAGAGTGGTAAGATCCCTGCTGAGCCTCCTCCTCTCCAGACTAAACACCCCCAGTTCCCTCAGCTGCTCCTCACAAGCCTTGTGCTCCAGACCCTTCGCCAGCTTCATTGCTCTTCTTCAGGCGTGCATTCTTCTTTGGACATGCAATGAAGGTATCTGGCCAAAAGAGGTCAGTTTAGTTTAATTAATCCTCATGTAATCTATTAGATAGCACTTGTAGATTGATTTCTAAATTACTTAAGTCAACATCTGTATCTACAATGCTAATGTCCCTGTGCAGTGTTAAATCTATGTGTGAAATATTATTTTATAGACTCTGTTAAAAATAATGCAATTGGTTAATTTGAAATTAAGTAAATTGGGTTTGGTTTTATGAACTGATAACACAACGCACTAAAAATCCCGTCTCGTTTGAAATGCTGTACTCAGCACAGAGGACATGCCACCTGCTGCATGAGCCCAGCTACCGGAGTTAGCCAAATGAATTTCTGTAATGTTCCCCTTTGCTATCGCCTTGTACCCCTTGGATAAGTTAGAACAGACTTGTCATAAAATACGATACTTAAAATCAGACATTAGAGATCTAGCTTGCAAGCATTTACCCCACCTGTCAGTGCCAGAAACAGTCAAGCTTGGTAAAGCTTGTTAAGCCTCTCCAGTATGTCCTGTACACACTTATAGATCACTGGGTAAAATGCAAAAAAACAAAACAAAACCAGTTTTGGGTAACCTGATACCCAGATATTTTGTTTAAACCAAAAATTAAACGGTCTGTTTAATTCTCAGGAATGATTGCCTTAAGAAAAATAAGTTAATTATGAAATGAAAGTCCAAATATGTTTTATTCATCTGAGAAATTACCAAAATTAATTAGACAGAGCAAACTTTAAATAGCTGTTCCTTCAAAGGAGCTGCTGTGCAAGCAAACCAAACAATCAGAAAAGTAGAAGGAGTCTTTTTCCTATGAGAAATTCAGATAGCACTGGGCATTATTTCGGCTCTCCCACACTCCTTTATTTCCTCACGTGCATGTTCAAAACAGACATAAGTTCAAAGTGAAAATCAACTTGCAGCCCAAAGCTAACGGCAAGACAGGACAGTTGCGGTGCACCAAGGCGAGTCTGTGCACTGCTGGGAACGCCAGCGCCTCCGGGCAGTGAAATCTGCGGTGGCCAAGGGCAACCCCCTTCCCTCCCAGCCACCACGCAGGGGAGCAGGATGAGCCACAGAAGCAGAGATGGGGTGAGCCTGGAGACGGGGCTTCCTCCATCCCTCCAAGGCTCATTCCCAGCTCCGGGCGCTTGTACCAGCACTCCCAGCAGGCACACCTTCGGTCCTGGGATTCAGCTGCCCCTCAGCACTTCTCCATGTGAGTTAAATTTCAATGCTGATTTTACACAGGCTAAGCAAATGATAAAAGATTAGAGGAGGGGGGTGGCAGGACAGCTATTTCAGAATTTTTTTTCTAAGACCTTTTGGGATTTACAGCTGGTTAAGCTGTAAAGGGCTGTGCAGACAGCCGTGATGTTTCCCAGCTGTTGTTTCCAGAGCTTCTGTTCCACTGTCTCAAAAGATTAGTAAAATTATGGACAAAAAGCAGTGCAAGTCACATAGGGGCATATGCTGATGGATATTGAAGAGCTATAGAAAGCACAAATATGACACCTACTTAACTAGCAGATTTCCAGAATTTCTGAGGCACAGGATGAAAACAGATGTGTTATGAGAGCTGGCGTCCTTCAGAGCTGCTCTGGGACTGACTATGAGTAAACACATTGGTTTCAGCCATGAAAAACTAGTACACTTATAAGAAACTGGTTAACAAGTCACACCGTGTGCGTTCATCTGTCTGAACAAACTCAACTGAAATTTGAGGAGAAAAGCGATTGATAATTCCATGTTCTTATACATGTTAGTATCCTACCAGTACCAGGTTCCCCATCGGGCAAGCCAGCCCACCCCTCCTGACAGACACTGGTACAGAGTGGCCTGGAGCAGCGGTGCGAGCACCTCCCAGAAGAAATGAAGTTGCAATGAATCACTACGATGAACAGCCTGGGGCAACAGCTCATCCTGTGAAGGACAGATTTAAAAATGTTTTTGTTCCCCACCAATGAAACATTCCTCCTGTCAGAAAGCACTGATGAATGAGATACGCTGGATATGACCCATCTCTGCAGCAAGATGAATCTGCCTTTTCCCAGGAACACAACGTGAGCCTTAGCACGCCGATCTGTGGACCGGGGCACTTCTGAAGGACGTTGATCCAGACAAGCACGCCGAGCAGCCTCCGGCTGGCATGGCTTCAGAAGAACCACGCCACCAGCTCCCTGTGCAGAGTGCTGCAAGAGCCACCAGAATCATCAGAAGCAACGAAAATTTGCTCATGTAAGAAATAAACATCGGGAGCTTGTGGCTGTAAAACAAAGCAAAAGGCTATAAACCTGTTTCTAAATGAGCTAATCAATACAAAATCAGGATCGTGTTTTCCAAGGGCACGACAACATTTCACAACAGAAATTAGGCCAGATCTGCATTCCTCACCTCAAGCAGAAGTTACCAGGGACCTATTCAGAACATATATGCCATTGTCATGCACTTCATGAGTAAAGCAGATTTTGAAAAGGGAAAAACATGATGGTTTTAAAGTCTGGGGCATGTTTCATACAGATCAGGTGCCATTAAACTCACAGCAAGAAATCCAGGATGAAACATAGTCTGGTCACGCTGCAAAGATGTCTGCACTTTTGGAGAATCTTCTCTATATAATTTTCACTAGGCTGGATCCTACAAATCTCTAATAGAGTGGGGCAATTATTCTCATGTCTCTGAGAAGCTAAAGTTGAGAAAGAAATCACTGGAGATGGCTAGGAAATGGGAAAGGATGAACCTGTCTGTCTCAGGACAGCAATATTGGGCAAGCCCTTGACCCTGCACCCTACCTAACTGTGATTAACAGGCAGTCACCACTGACTTCATGTACAACTTCTCACCACAAGGTCCTTTTCTATTTCCTTTGTAACTTAACAAAATCTTAACACTTCATTAACGTTAATCTGCATTTCACACAAATTTTTAATAATCATCCACTTCTTGTGGCAGTCCATACTCTGCTGTTTTTGGCTGTCCTGGGCAGATTCCTTGAGCTGAGAAGTATGTAGTGTTTCCTGTGTCTGCAAAGATGGAATTCTGGAGAAATTAGCATCCTTCACGCTGCAGCTTTGGTGGAAGAGAAGGAGCTAAGACCACCTGCTCATCCTCCACACGGCTACACCAGCACCATGCACACAGCTTCTGTCCAGTGCATCCCAAAGGCACAGTGGCACCCCTAAAATTCACTGGATGGGGCAGAATATATCCAGCCTGTGTTTTCTAGTGAAGCAGCAGAATTTTTAGACATATTTCAAAATTACTGTTTTCTCCTTTTTCAAAGATCTAGTCCAGATACAATCAGATTTACAGTGGGAGCTAACTGCACCTTCATCATAACCACATAAAAAATCATTTTACAGTTCAGTGTTACGAGCGAAGATGTAAGGGATCTGGATGCAAATTTGGACTTTTGAAGGGTTAGGATTACTAGGGATACTTAAAAGGTACTATGTCAGTGAGCTGCTTTTGTAGCAATACTGACAAAAAGCTAATATGAAAGGCAATTACCAATGTCTTCAAATTTTGCTGCTAGAAAGAGCCTTCTTCCTATGTTTTTACCAGCAGATGATGATGAAATTTCTTCCCTAAGGAAGAAATTCTTCCCTTGGGACCCCACGCACCCTCTCCAAAGGAGCTCGTGAGCAAGGCTGAGCGTTCCAGCCCGGCTGCCTCGCTGCTGCAGGGGAAGCTGCGCCGACACCAAGGGGAGCTGTGGACACCAGCGCTGGCAAGGGCAGAGATGCTCGTGACGGCTGTGTGATTAATGCAAGCCATGCTTGCAAAAACACATGGCAAACCCTGACCTGCATTAATCACATTAAGAAGGGGAATTATTTTGCCTGTCACTGTGATTAGGCTGTGTCAGAAGGAAACTTTCTCCACATTTGCAATTATTCATATTTGCCGAAACACTTTAAAGCATTATTTAATTAAACTTCTTTTCACTACGACTGAGGCCCTCCTCTTTGCTCTTTTCACGCAATTATCTGTACCATGCTGATAAGGGTGCTTTTGTCCCACCCGTCATTACGGGGTTTGGGGAGTTTTTGCTAGTTCTGGAATTTTTAGAGTTTTTTGATGAAACTGAATTCTGAGCCCTTCTAGTCTCTGAATTGTTTCACTCTGCCATACAGACAGGAGGTAACCATGGCATGCAAGGGACCTTTCACAGCATCTGTGTATCCCCTGCCTTCTCAGGGAGAGCTCATGGTTGGCCAGAAAACAAGAATTTTCTTTCACACAGAAAAATACCACACGTGGTCTAGTTCCATGCAGAAATGACAAAGAGATTTTTCTGGAAAAAAATAAAGACACATCAGAGAGAGCTTAGACAAGCCAGTGAAGATTAAGATATGCAGCATCAGCAGGGATCTGAATCTGGGTCTGCTGTATTTCAGCCCTCAACTCCCTCCCTCCCTCTCTCTGACCCCACCGAAATTAAAGCAAAAGATCTTATCTAAAGGGATGCCCTTCTGTAGGGATCTTCATCTTCAGCCAATCTCCATTTTGTGATGGCAAAATGTTTCATACAACAAACCTTCAGTTCATTGTAGTATTTCCAGGAAACAGCTTCTTAAATCCAACCCTAGTCTGAATCAAGCTGGAGACTTTGCTTCCAAAGAAGATTTTCTTTAATTATTTTTCTGAATTTCAGCACTGATCCATTAACTTATCAGAGATAATGGAGAGCATGCTGCTTCTTGTGTTACAGTGCTAATGTATAGCATTTGTCAGGTTTGGTAATCTTCTGTTTACAGGAAGCCAGCATTTACCAGTCATTAGTCTTTATCCTTTTCATCCTTTTGCAGCAAGGAGTGATCTGCATTTTCTCCAGTGGAGTCATTGAGATTTGTAAGCCATACAGCCTTGAATCTGATATTATTCACAATGGGAACACTCTCTCAAATTAACTTATTGGAGGGAAATGTAAATCAATTATGTTTACAGCTCTCAACAAACAGAATTAAAATTTTCCACCAGTCTGCTTCGAGTTCATAATGATTTGTGTCATTAGCCCAGTGTCTGGGATTTGCAAGAAAGCATGAGATGAATTGGTTTCTCTTCATTATCTGACATAGTTCACTTATTCTGGAGGTGTCCTAAAAAAAACAGGCAAGCAAACAAACTCCCTCTTAAAATAATTAGCCATTAAGAAATTGATAACACCCACTGCCATTCCTCAGGACCACTGCATAGCATATATGCAAGTCAGAAGGTCACGCTCTTGAGACAGCAAACGAAGCAAAATCAATCACAGGCCAAGAATAAACGTACGGCCAGCCTGGCTCAGGTCCACCTGCTCACGAAGGGCTGGGAACGAAGGCAAGAGAGTGTGGCATACGATATATACAAATGCAATTCTTGACAATAATGAGCAACAGCCAAAAAGGTGAAGCTTGAAGTGCCACTCACCTCCCCACTACAACATTTTAATGCTGTCCCCTGCAATATCCACCTCCCATCGATTCCAATTCATTTGTTCCAGTGCAATAAGGAGACTTTGATGATCCCCAGGATCTGCCTGCTTTTGCAATCATGTTAAAATACTACCCCTAATCCGTATGTACAATTTGGGTCACAGCTCTGAAGAGCCCTTTGGGGTCGGAGGGGTCTGCCTCATGCCACCCCACAGGTCCTGCTCCCGAGCTGACAGCCATGAGAGTCGCATTTGGGGTCCCCATCCCTCTCCTGCAGAGAGCAAGGAAGTCCTGGGGCACGTCTGAAAGACAGACAGTGCATCTTTCAGACATGCCCAAAGAAATACCAGGCCTGGAGCTCTTTAACTTTCTGTACAGTGATTTATCACCACTTTTTAACACTATTATCATTTTTGTCTTCCCAACATTCGTGTGAAGCAAAGGTTGCCCCATCATACAGATGGGAGATCAAGGCAGAGCCCAAAGCCTAAGCACATGAAGGCGAACTAGCGAACTAGCTTCCACAGCAGTGCATTATTTCAGGAGAACCCAGGGTGCCAATAGCATCCAGCAGCTTTCCTGAGATGGCTGGGTCAACTCTGTACGAGAAGTCAACACGAGCTGCTGGGCAGGCTGTGCTCACTCCACTGTAGGAAGAGTTCAAGCAGCCAGGAGGGAAGGGACCAGCTCTTCACCCCGAGCAGAGACGAGCCTCCACCTCTGCAAGAGCCGCGGTGCATCCCGCTCCCCGCATGCGCAGGCTGCCGCAGGGCACGTGCTGCAAGCCATGCACCAAAATGCAGTTGCATGCAGCAGGAGCATGCTGTTATTACAAAAAGCGTGCTGTTCTCAGCAGCCTTCATCCACCTCCAAATTTCAACAGCCCAGATCCTTCCTACCTTTACATAAATCTCCAGTCAGTCTGAAGTCTGACAAAATACATACCTCACACACAGCCTGTACTAATATCTATAAATCCAGCATTTACTGGCTTGATACGATGATAAAATATCACATTATTTATTCCAACCTCACAATCACAAAGTTAGAATTACAGTAAATGGAATCTTTTCTATCCTGTTTTAAAAGGCCTAATTATTTTATTATTCAATGTATGTACATGCAGATAAGTAATAATTATTCTGAGTATTATCCTGCATAATAGAGCCAGTTAATGCTCAGAGATAATAGCACAGAGACAGCTCATTATACCAATTTGTACAAAAATAACAGAATTATTTTTTTCTTCTGAACAAACTTGGTCTGGTTTGATAATAGCAAGTTTCAATCACTTCTTTATTTGCTGGAAGATTAAACTATGTGCAGCCAGTATAGTGATTATTATTTTAATGATGAATCACCATGTGCTTTTATACAGGATTCAAAGAGGAATCAGTCATCCAGAGGATCGGAAGACAAATTCATGTAAGGCTACACTGAAATAAGGATGATCCTGAAATTATTGCACATCTGCTTATAAACAGCCTTCTTACAGGAAACGTCACTTACGAGCCCATGTGCTAACAGCTGAGCACACTCGGATGAGCGTGGAGAGGAGGAAGCAGCGATGTTTCCAGTATCTCAGAACCACACACGTTCGAGGTGCAGAAAACCAGTTCAGCCAAGGAGCACATTTGGCTTCACTAAGGCTGAACTTCTACCCCGAAGCAGGACAGCTGGAACACAGGAGGTGGCTTTCCTGTGAACCGAAGACAGCTTTATTCCCTGATAACCCAGCTGCCTGGATTACCCTGTGCTCTCTGGTGGATGCGGCAGCGTCCTGCCCTCGACGCGCATGTGAAGGGAAGTCCTGGGACAAAGCACATGTTTTATTTTTCCAGCCCTTTTTCCTTTCATCTCCCCTGATCCAAGCTTGCTTCATTCAACTCCTCCTTATCTAATTCCTCACTCCACTTTTGTCCCCAAAGAAAAAACGCAGGGGGAAAAAGCAGAAGATATAAAACAAATGAAACCATCTCTTGCCACTCTTAGCTCTTTTCGCTCTTACTCCAGTTTGTTTTTTCCTGCCTGGAGGCCATAGGCATGGCACGGCCCAAGGCCATGGGTAGGGCCACCGTGAGACCGAAGGATGAAGCCCTGAGGACCTCAAGCACCCGCCAGCCCCATGATGCACAAGTCACGGTGCTGGGGAAACCCAGTTGGTTGAGATAAAACCCCAGTGGCAGCCTGGCACACGGCACCGCTGGTGAGTCATGGCAAGGAGTTAGGTTTTCCCAGCACCAGGAACTCCTCTTACCCCAGAAAAAGAGGGCTGGCTGAAGGTCCTGAGGGGGTCTGCGCTGGCAGGCGACACGTGTTTCTGATGGATACCCACATCTGCCTGCTCAAGGGCATGGCACCCCTGTCACATTCAGCCACCACCTTCTCCCCATGCATCGTGGCTCTGAATCCTTTCTGTTGCCATTGCTGCTTTCCTCAAGTGAGCTGTTCATCTCTCTAAATGTGTAAGATTATACTCATTGTTAATTTTGACTAATTACTAAGGCAGTTGTTTCTTCTTTAATACCAGCTTGATTCAGAGAGGGAGTTTGTAATGGGATTCCAGTTGGAAGCAAAAGCTGCTATTAATGCTAAGCCAGCCAACGCCGGCTGCTGGGAGTTACTGGCAAACTGGAAAGTACTGAGGAGGCTCACCGCTTCCAACCTGGCGAAGCGCTGGTTCAGCCCCTGCTGTGCCATCAGCAGTACCGCCCGGGTGGCACAGCAGCGGGCAGGGCACCCCAGCACAGCTCTTGGGCAGACACCCCCCGCCTGCCCTCGCGGTGGCTGCCACCTCCCCAGGCTGGCAGGGGCCCTCGCAACACCAAAGCCGTGCTCCACTGAGGGACAGGGTCCCAGGAGGACTCAGGAGCTGTAGCCATCTCAGTGACACCCACGGGTCACAGTGCATTGACTACAGCAGAAGAGCCTGGTCAAAGTTACCAGTGGTCAACCACCTCCATCCCACAGCGTGTGCTGCAATACCAGTACACAGAGCTCCCTACTGAGCTCCCAAAATGCAACCTCACCTGCCCAGTCGTTGCCTAAAATCCCCGCTGAGAGATCCCTACAGGCAGAGGTGAGATCACCCATGGCCTCCAGATGATGGCTGGTTTAATCTGGATGATTATATCACAGATTGGCCAAGCTTGGCTATCTGAGACTTCGTGCAAGCACCTGATTTATTTCCTGTTTGTGTAAAAATATTTTGAAAAACTTCCACACCCAGCAAAGCTCCCTGTGGGAAGAGCTTGGTCTGCTTCCAGCTGAGCACTGAGGAGCACAAACATCCCTGGCTCCTGAGGGCAGTTCGGATCACCAGCCGCAGCATCCCCACGAGGTCCCCCAGGATGTCTCCTCGAAAGGGAGGCAGCTCAGCTCCCACCTCACAGACTGACATGGGGGCGGCTGGAGTTGCACATGGTGTCTCCCCCCAAAGTCACCTCTGCCCCAGAGCTGTGTCCTGGAAGCAGGGCACAACCGGGCTGAGCAGCAAGGAGGAGACTGACCCTCTGCCACCTCCTTTTCTTGTGAGGTGGGGGCTGCCACAGCAAGTGCCAGGGGCTTCTGGCACAACAGCTGACTTTCAAGGAAGGAAAATAAGGCACAGAGGAAGAACTAAAAGAAAATCTCCATGGAGAAGGAAGAATTTCATTTCAAGCCTTTCTGTCTTGTATCCCTTGGAGTCCTTTCCTGCAGCGAAAAGAGAAAATCACTGCTATATTGAACACAATTTCATAGCTCACTTCTGCTTTTGATGAAAACTCATTCGTGGGTTGTTTTTTTTTTCTGCACTAACATTTATGCATGTGCCCAGGGAACTGGAAGGTTCCCTTTAACCAAATGAAATATTGTTCCTGCCTCTAGACAGACATTACAGATCCTTGCAATTTCTATCTTGCAGCAGAGGAGCCTGCTATTTGTCAGCAGCTTTTGGATTTTTTCAATGCCAGCTGCGCAAGGGTGAGCAACTCTGCTCCTTGGCCACCATCTGTCACTGCTTTGACCAAAGGTCCAGGTTCTTGGGCCAAGGTGCTGACCCATCTCCATCACCGACAAAGGCAGTAGGAACCTGGCTCCACAGGTGTAGGTGAGCTTTGACACCTTCTCCCCTGCATCTGGGGTTTATTGGAGGAATGGCACTTGCTGATGTCCCGCATTCCAGCTAGTCAATGATTCTGCCAGTTGCAAATCTTATTTCTATAGTGCTGATGTGTTCCTTTTCCATAGATTACAAAGGGCATTTTTATCATCTGAATTACATGAGCAGCAATAGAATTCACTGGAATATAGTTCCTCTAAAAATATTTCATAGAAAGATTTCCACTAACACCAGCATCTCCCGGATTGAAAACGCCACTGAAGCATGGTACACACCAAAGGCATCGCACGGCCTCTTGCAACCAGAAGAGTAGAAGGAGGAGCTGTCTGTCCCATCTGTTGGCAAGAGAAAAAAAATACACTTAAAACCTTGCTTGGACAAGGTATCCACCAGCACGCCACCCCCAGGCTCTGTGACAGCTCTGCATTGTCATGGCATGCAATCTGAGCAGAACGTCAAAGAAAAAGTAGAGAAAACCCTTCACCACTACAGCAGAGACTATGAACCTCGTGAGGAGCCCTGTCCCTGCGGCTCGGGAAGCCTTCTCCTCCGTGCCGAGGCTGCTGACCAGGGACGGCACGGGGCGGGGGAGCAGTGTGCTGCAGGGTGCCCAGAGAGCAGCTGTACCAAGTGCCCCTGAACATCCTCTGCAGCATCTTACATCTGTTTATCCTCACACCTCACCATGGTCTCCAGGGGCAAGCTCTGTGCCTGCCCCCTCTCCCCCTGCTGAGCAGATGTGCCTTTTACGCAGCAGATGTTGGTACTTGCTCCGAGATGAGTAACAGAACTTTCCATTGGCACAGAGTGAGAATCATTTCTAAAAAAAAAAAAAATAAAAAAGCACCCTGGTTTGGGGTTTATTACTGATGTTCATTTAAAAGTTGATTTTTTTATTTAAAGATGTGGCATTTTAAGGCCACGCACTTTAAATGGTGTTACAGGCCTTATGCAGTGCCCTGGGGCTGACAAACCAGCCTGGAAATGCTGGAAATGCTTTGATCTCTGACCTGTGAATGCATCGGAGCAGCAGCAACAGCACACTGGGGCCCAAGGTGATGGACAAGCCGCTCGCAGGAAACCAACACTGAGCAGCCTGCCCACAGTGGAGTCCAAGCCACTTCCAGAAAGGCTCACTTGCAGTCCAGGACAGACAGATGGTATAAAGTTTCCTTTCCAATCCCTCTGCAGCATATTAAAAATAAGTTAGAAAAGCCACACAGATCCCGTGAAGTGGCATCAGAGGCCCCTGCTCATTTGGGAAGAGGAGACCTTTTGTGCAGCGAGTCCTGAGTTCCCTGAAGCTTAAGATAATGCAGCAAAAAAATATTTTTTTTTTTTTGCATTCATCCATTTTAATGATCTTACCCAGCTTTGCAAACCTTAAGTAGATTGGCTTACCTGCAAAGGGGAAGAGCTAAGGACCATCTTTTTTCCAAGCCAGTCTTTCTGCTTTCAGCTGAAAAGCAAACCGTTCCGGTAAAGAAATGCCACCATGGGACTGGAAAAAACATAGTCAAACACACACAGTTGGGACTGGATGTGGGTTGATGCAATTTTCAGTTTCTTCCATTTTCCCCACCACCACCACAGCCAGGAGATGCTTTGCTGGTGTATTACACCAGGAAGATGTGAACCCTTTGCAGTCCAGACCTCAGCTTACCATGGGCAATGGGCAAATCCCTGCAGGACAACATTAGGATTTCTCCCAGCGGCCTTCTGTGCCATGCCAGAAGTGCCCTTTCTCACGACGCAGAGGATGGAGGTGGCTGCACCACACCCCCTGAAGCTGGTCACTCTGCCCAAGGAGGTGCCAGGAGCAGGGGTCACGGGGAATGGCCCTGGAGTTGGGTCCCCCCTTCCCATATGGGGATGCTCCCCAGCTCCCACCAGCATATGTACTCCTTTGGGCCCTGGATGATGCTGCAAGGGTGTGACACCCAGTGACACCTGATTTACAAAGAAGCCAAACAAAAGCCAGAGCGTGTGGTTTAGCTTTTAATCACAGCTACACATCATGTCTTCTGCTCCCAAAGCATCTGTGCTACAGCAATATCCTCTTAAGCAGCACAGCTATTGGAAAATAGCAATTTAATCCCACAGGTAGCACTGATATTTCGTGTTTATAGCTCTCCCCAGCTCCCTTTAGGCAGGGAACAAAGTTTTGCTCTTACAAACTACATTGTAACTAATTACATAGTGATCAGTTTTTTTTAATAGAAGGGGCTATGTGATAACGATGAGACCCTGAAGTGACTACAAGTCACACATAAGGTTCACGTGACACATGCAAAGAGCTGCACAGATATCTCGCTACATACATTATGTTCAGGAGTAAGCAGTAACATTATTCATTTCCTAAGCCACTTGTTTTTTTCTGGAGTATAGCCCAGGCATTTTCAGATTTCTAACATCTCAGTTACTTACAGGAATTTTTTTATAGTGGTCTTAAAAACCCTTACCATCAGGTTTTGTAATTCTTCCTGAACTTGAAAAGAAATGGCTACAAATTTTAACGCATCAAGTAGTTTAGTAATAGAGAGCTGAATTAGGCAGAGTGAAAGCACAGCACAGCTGATCACCTGGGATTCCCATGCCAAAGGGCAATTTCAACTTCATAGAATTAAACAAAGCCACCACCACCACCCCAGCTTGACAGGAATAACCAAGGAAACAAGCTGGGTCAAGGTTAAATTACTTACCCCGAAATTCCTGCCACAATTGAACTACCAGAATTCATGGAAATCTGGCAAAGTAGGTTTTGCCCTGCAAAGTTTGGCATTTGCTCTCAGAAACTCCCTGGTCACCTGTGAGCTACAAAGATTTGTCACAGGTAGAAGCAGAAGAGACAGCAGCTCCAGCCCGCATGTGACCAGCTCTGCCTGGCTCGCTCCGCACGGGAAGAGCGCCAAACCCCACAGCTAGGGGCAAGGCAGTACCGATTTCTTAACTTGCACTTGGCATTTTAAGACACTCTGGGGTTCAAAGCACCTCCTGCACGTATCCCAGATCCCCTTCCAGTTCTCTAGATGTTTTCTCAGGAGCTGCTTCACTCTCCCTTCCTTTGAGATTGATCTTTACATGGACTTTTATAGCTCATCCAGTTTTTCAGATGGGCAGAATTATATTTTGGCCTATAAATTTGCTGAATATTGGTTTCAAAACAACTACCCACATTGTAAGATGTCAATAACATCCAAACAGCTTTTACAGGACTGCCTCTAACTCCAAGTATCCCCTTGGCATTCCAGGTCTATAGCTTTTAGTGGGCTTCCATTGTACTATCTAGCAAAATCCCTACCACAGTTCGGGATTAGGGATCAAACTAGTAAATTCCCATAATCCGTCCCTTGGCATCTCACTTCTGTTTGGTTTTTTTAATTCTGAAAGCCACTAGCTGGTCTTTAAATCACTCAGCACAAAGCTCCGTACACCCTCAGCCTGGCTGCTCTTAATGCACAGAGGCCATAGTAGACTTCACGAATAGCCAGGAGGGCACCTCGTGCTTTGGAAGCCAGCTGTGGCTTTGCAGAGCCAACGTGAGCAGAGAAAAAGAAGATAAAATGCAAAAGCTAATTCTACCTGACTGACTTGTCCTGGAGCATCTCCACTTGGTGTGCTGCTGTTTCTGGACCGATGCATGCACCCCTGCAGGAAAGCACAGGGATTCAGGGATGTCCTGAATCACGACAACCAGAAGAGGCTGCTGATGGATCTGAGCATTTAGGGATGGGGCCACGTGGCCGCCTTCTTTGCTCCTTCAGGACAGGACTTCAGTGCTCATAGACCAAAAGGGATATTTCTCCTGGTTGACTGCTATGTTAGGGATGCCTTGCGTCTCCGCTCCAAGGCTTAAATCCTGCGACATCAAAATACCTTTAGTCCAGCAGAGTCTCATTTTTTGGTACATAGATATGGTATTTTTCTTAAAGAGCAACCTATTATGCTTAAGATATGTCATTTTTTGAAGTTTCAGAGCTGCTTTCAAAACTATGCCTAGGCAAATACTGCAATAATGTATCTGTTGTAGCGGTGTGATCAGGCACACCGATCAGTGGCTCTGGACAGGGAACACTGGATCCTCCAAAGGACCTGCAACAGCTGCTTGCTCTTGTGTCCGCTATGGCTCTAGTCCCTTCTCTGCAAAAAGGGACTGTCTCGACACAAGACTTGTTTTTTCCCCTATTCCTGTCACCTTTGTTTCCCTTTGCCATGCTGCTGAGAGGTCACTTGAATTGTAATCTCATGTACCAGAGTTTTTGTTAGTGATTTTTGGTCTTCTCTTTTTGGGGAGCGTTGAGGGGGTTTGTGGGTTGGGTTTTTTTTGTTTGTTTTTTTGGCGTAAGATCAAGGAGATGGGAAACAGAGCACATCACTGCTACATAAACTCCAATCTCCATAGCAACAACAAAAAGTGTTTCCCTTCCTCAGTTTCACAATTCTATTCCTATAGGCTCACTTGAGGCTTGGGTGAGCAGTGAGAGGTTAAAACATTTCCTAACTTACTTGCTTATTCTGGAGGTTTAGAAGCAGGCTACTGGGGTGAGTAGCACCAGTCAAGTGATACCCGAAAAGCCCTCCTGAGCTCTGGGATGCAAGACAGGAGCTTGGGAAGGGCAGGTGGGAAATGGCATATTTACCTCTGTAGGACTTTCAGGCAGTAAAGCACACCCCTGTGACACATATCAGCTATGGTAAAGAAAGTGATGGAGAAGACAAAACAGGGCCACTCTTCCTCAGACAGACTATCCCACTACTGTGGGATCAGGAAGGCAACGCTGTACTGACTCCCCCAAGAGCATGTGGCTGCATTGCTGCATTTGCACCAAAATCAGAGCAATTCCTTGTCCTGAGTTACTCCGTGAACCTGCCGCAGCTACACAGGGCGCACATTGCACGCAGGCAGTGCTGCACCCCTGAGCTCAGGGAAGCCAAGAGCCACTGCTGACCGCCGCCGCCTGCAGCTACGCAGTTTTGATACTTATGTGTGTTCATGAAATGGTAGCACTGCTGAACGCTCAGGAGAAAAATGCAAGGAGCCTGTAATGGACAAACTGAATTTCCCAGGACAGACGGAAATTCTGAGCCTTGGGAAGACTGGCAGGGTCTGCAGATGTGCACTGGTACACGTCATGCTCCTGCCTGTGCTGCAGCAACATGTGTTAGTCACATGTCATTAAGGCATCCAAGTCATATGTGTAAGAGGTGTTGATTCCCTCTCTCTCACAATCCGACCAAAGTCCCACCACATGAAATCAGCAATCAACAGCATGACAAGGACAACAAAAGCAGGCTGAAATACAGATGAATACCTGAACAAACCTTCTTGTACCTCAATGCACATTAAAATGTACTTAACTTATTTTCCAAACTGATCTTCCAATTGGCAATATTAATTTGGAACAGCTGAACTGGACAGAAATAGCATAATTTAACTCAAAAGAAAAACAAAGCAGATTTGAGTTTCACTGTTTGTAAAGAAAAGCCCCAAATGAACTTTCCTTTTTACTGTACCTGAGGGTACATTCTGGGAGCACTGTGCAATACCATTTTAAGTTGCAGTTTTCCAGTGGTGAAGGATTGCAAGACTTTGCCTAAGCGGCCACGAAACTGTCATTTTAAAATATTTCAGTCAGGTCCATTTTCCCACCATCCGGTAGCATGTGCTCACATTATAAAATTAAATAGAATGAAATAGAAATTCTCAAATCAGTTCTAACTGTTCCTCAGCATTTATAACAAGTTGAAAGACATTCAGTAACTAAAGGTCATTTTATTAAATAAGGGAATCTTGTTTTATAGCCTCAAGTACTAGCTTTGAAGTTGTTAGAGTGCAGATTAAACACTGAACTCCCCAGTCACACGTATCTGTTGTGGTGGGAGCAGGTATCACATAAACGGGCTTGATGAAACACCTTTTACTCATAACACACACTGCTGCAAGTGGCAAAAAACATTCTGTTCTCAAGTCATTTAGACGCTGATTTTATATGTTGACTTATAGCTCTCAATTTCAATCAACAAATAATACTTCGTATTATATAATGGTTGCATCCAAATTAAATTAAATTCTGTTACCTTCACATGCCTTAATCATTAGACACAAACCACTGGAAAAGCTGGAAGGACAGCACCGTCGAGTCTGTTCCCAGGGCAGAGCTGCGGCCACTGGAACTGCTGAAAATGCTCCTACCAAAGCCAGTGGTTTTGCAGCAGGTTTGGAACCTCCATGAGCAAGAGCAGATGATTTACAAATGCAGTTGCTGTCACCCTGTCACCAGTCAAGTGGCTTACATCAGTTTTCACAGTGAACTTCCTGGTGTGGTTCAAAGCAGAAGACTTCCCACTACGCTGCTCTTCCGTGCAGGGCTCTTGGGCACCCAACGCTGGCAGGTGCACCAAGCCCAGTCCAGCACCGGGACACACGTCAGTAGGAGGTGGGTCAGCCAGTTCTGTTACAAAACCTGTGTTGCTGCATCTATATCCTCCAGCAGGAAGGGTTTGCCTTAAAACCCCTTCCAAGAGGTCTGAAAATCACCAGTTAAGGAGGACAGCATGTAGAGACATCTTTTGCCCTAGAATGGGAGATGCCTTTTACAGTGATTCAGCTTTCACCTTCCCTCAAAGGTATGTGGACCCTCTGCGTTCACACTTGGAGTAAATCAGACTGCTGAGAGATTCAGCCCTCTCTCTGCTATTTGTTTGATTATAGAGAACAACAATTAAAATAGGTAACAGGCAGGGAAAGGCATGGTATTGCTCCTGCACTAATTGCTCAATTTTTTTACCTAGAAGCCAATGAAAACTTGGCCATTGAATCACTGGTGAATAACTAGCCTCTCATAAATACATATCCCAGATGAAGAAACAGAAATTCCACTAATAATTCAAAACTATTAAAGGAAGTTCAAATAGCTGAGAAATGAAAGTACTTCTTAAATCTTATCTTCAATATGTTAAATTCTTAATTTATTTTTAACGAGAAAATCATGTTCTAATAGCTCTTGTTGGACATCCAGTTAAAAAAAGCATAAACCTACTTCGCAGAAATGATAAAACACGGAAAGAATGACATTTTTGGCTGTTCTTTGTAAGATGCATAACCATATTTTGCGTATCAAAACTGGTAATTTTTAATATGACAGATTTCTGAGAATTGCTTGCTTGTCGATAAAGACTTCAGCTCATGCCTTTTCCAGCTATGTAAAACTTCAACTCCCTTCAACTCCTACCAGCTGCCAGGTGATCGTATTAGCTGTTACCACAGACAAGGTGACAAGGTTTAGCTAAATTAACCAGTGAATTTTATCCCTCTTTTTTAGTTCTAGAATAGCCAAATGGATTTAAGACCAACAAAATACAAAGGATCTTTCTTAATGGATAAGCTGAATGGAGAGAGGTCTTTAAGGGTGGTAGGAGCTTTTCCGTGTTTAGTTGTGTAACAGCAATCCACACCAACACACACAGAACACAGCTTAACACTTTGTACTCATTTCTGAACTGACCATAGCTATTTTTCATTACAAGGTGATTAGTTATCTTTTTTCTAAGCAACTCTTCAGCCATTTGAATTAGCATGTTGCTTGTAGTTTCCAAGTAATTCTGCTGGATGCTTTCATTATCCATCAAACCCTGCGTAAAATTCCCCATAAAAAGTACCGTATACCTTAAAAAAACAAAATTAAGGACAAAGCATCTTCGTTGCTCTACCCTTCTGTGGACAGGATGAGAATCTCATCCTCTTCCTCAACTTAACTGTCATTAACTACACTTGTAAATCAAAGAATTTCATTCATGCATGGTGGCGTAGGCGTTGCAGAGCTTCTGCGGGGCCACCCATGCCCAACACTTGTGTAAGCACTTCTTGGATCAGACCATTCCTTACTATTAGCACTGGCTGTCTTAAAGCCAGCAATCTTCAGAGATGTTTCACTCCTGTTGTGGAATTTTGGTTTTTGTAAGACTTGTTTAAAACAAGAATACAAACATTGTACAAAGTATGAGCTACCATTGGGAATGGCAGAAAAAAATGTCAGATTTCCTAAAAAAGAGACTGTGGATCTAAAGATGCTTACCCTCACCTCCAACTCACTTTAGGTCTCATTACAAGCTTAAATTTTTCATAATTAGAGAATTTTCATTATAAATTAATTTAGCCTCTAGAAATGTGCATTATCTAGGTACATACATGAGTAGACAAACGCAAAACAAGTATTTTAGCTAGTTTCATTGAACTAACAAGTTTCATGAAATGTGTTGATAAAGATAACTGTGCTCTGAATTGCAGTATTGGGAATAAATTTGAAGCAACTTGGATATTGACTGGAAAGCAGGCAGATGTGTGCTAGCAATCAAGGAGAGGAAACAAACTGTTAACACCCAAACATTGCTTTTGGTATTAAAACTGTGTAGATCCAGTAATGCAAATTACTGGCTAATGTACATCTGATAGAAGTGCAACAAGAATACATCCTTATGCCCTAAACTCTTGAGCTGGGTTGGTTTTTTACAGAGTTTGAAGTTTAAAAAGAAAATAGCTTTAGATATGTATGAATGGCAGTATCAGAGACAATTTTTAAGCTCCCCGAGTGTACATCCCATCTGCTTCCCACTTTCACACTGGAGCAAGATCTCAGTACACAGCAGGCCAGAAGGGAGCTGCCATTCTCTCCAACCATGTCCCTGAAGCACCAGGAACCAGGAGTTGTGAACCTCAGCCCTGCAGTCTGGATGTCATCGCTGCTCTTCGATCCTGTCTGGATTAGGCCCTCGAGACTAAAGGATGTCCCTACAGCACCAGCAACAAAGGTTGCGGCTGCCAGAGGAAAATGTAGCAAAGCACCTGTAAGTGTTCCTTACACAGGAGTCTTGCAATGGGACTTTTAATAGAAATGGCCAACCTGCAACCTAAAATCCTAGTAAAGAACTGGGAAGAGAGGTAAGGGAGAGAGAAGCAGGCTGCTCCACAAATTGCCCCCCGTTAGGATCCAGGAGCACAGCTTTGGCAAACAGCATGTTGTTACAACTTGAGACAGATGGAAATGTGCTTACTTGTCAAAGCTGTTATCCCCCGAGAGGAAAGAAATTATGTTCTCTTGAACACACTGTGGGTAACAGACAGGGAAAGGTCCAGAAATAGAACAAAACTAATAATATAAAACTCTGTTTGAAATACAAAAATGAAAGCTGTCTTTTGCACAGAAAGGAGGGTGTGTTTTTTCTTAGCAGATAAAAAGCCAGAACTTTCCTTAGTCCCAACAGGGTATTACAATAGGCACACACTGTCCTGATAAAGACTCAACTTATTACAAATAAATTACTAATATTTGACATACAGTATTAACAACAAAATTACTTCTGTGATTGAGGAGTTTACAAATTCTGATCTATATAAAATATTGACTAATATGGGATACTGAGCTTTTAAAAGAGCCTTTGAATTCTAACTACACCACAACCAACTCATGCATGCTTTTTAAAGATTTTAGATAGTAACAATAACCTGAGTCTAGCTTTGAAAAAAATGCAGAATTTTCTTCATAAGCCAGTGGTTCCTTCAAGGTCAATTTTATAATGAACTGCATCAGTTATTTTAAAACACATATCACAATAAAGCTCAAGAAGAAAAACCTTTCAATTTCAACAGCAGTATATTTTTTCTAATACTGCTCATTTTTTTCCATCAAAACAAACCCACTCTAGTATCGTACCTTTGTTCTTTGTCTACTGAATCCGTATCAGAAAACAAATGCTAATTGCGTCTTTTCCATTAAGGCAGAGAATGACAGACAAACAGAAAGACATTGTGCCCCATCAGTACAAAGATTAAAAAAATAATAAAACTTTCTATTTTAAAAATGTCAATTTACTTTTACCAAATTCTTTAAGTCTCCACCTTCCATTAGGAGGGGGGGAAAAATATTGCAATTAACATAAAATTGTTGTGATTATGCCATTTTAACATTTATTCTTGCATATAAAGCCAAACAGCCAGAGACATCCATTTCAGACAACTTATGGCATCAGCAGTGCCCGTTATTCCACAGAAACCACATTCAAGTCTGACTGGAAAAGGAAGTTTCAAAATGCTTCTCTTTGCATTAAAACAATTTTTAAAACCTTTCAAGTTTTGTGTTCTGAGTCTTTAGAAATACCGATCTTTTTATTAGGTCTGGTGGCCTCGTCCATCAGTTCCTTCAGCTGCCCAATCTGTTCAGCACGGAAGTCATGAAGTTTTTCTTCTGTGAGCTGGATTCCATATACAGTCTTTTCTCTCAAGTTTTGTTTGTCCTCATTAATTTGTTGCTGTATCACTGCTGCATAGTTCTGAGGAAGAAAGAATACAAAGGTCACAAAAATTATTCAGGTCAATTTTTTTTAATACCATTTTACCATAACTGCACACTCTTACTCAATCTTCTACAATAGTTTGTTAATCAACACCAAATTACAAAAAGATACACTTCTTATAAGAAAGAGGAGTTATTAAGACATCTCTAGTATCTATGGTCAATTTTATGTGGCTAGTTTAAAATGTGTATCATATGTAAGATTAATTCTGTCATATCATGTACTACTACTGAAAACAACAAAGTTTAATTATAGATCAACTATATTTATGTAGCTACAACTATTAAAATGTTTTCGATCTAGCAGGATGTCAATAGGGTTCACTCTGTAAAAACATATGGAAGAGCATTATTCTTGAAGAAATGTATTAGAAAAACGACTCTATAGTTAGACAAATGCCCTAATGCCTTTCTGCCTAACCCCTTCTCTGCGTTTCTGGGAACTGATAAGGTCATTTGCACCCAGCTCTGGACTGCTCCAAAGGCAGTAGGAATTCAGCAACTGTGAGACTTCTGTCATTCTGCCAGTCTGTTTTGGAATAAATTAGTTAGCAAAATTAAAAGTTAGGGGAGATTAAGAAGGGGTTTCAAGGCCAGATACCTCCATACTGCATGCTCCTTCCTCAGAGGAAAAAAAGAAAAGGGTAACCCCTTTTCTGTACCGTGTCAACCATAAGTAAGTTCGATCAGACTTACTTTCAATCCTGTTGTAACAGAAAGCATTTGGACAATGTTTTCTTAAATAACAGCATTTATGTCGGTGGATAGGCAAAATGGTCAGTATGTATTACGTCAATACCAGGCTGAGGACCATTACAAAAGCAGAACTTTCTCAACAGCAGAAATGCAGGTGGCCAACAGGTCACACCAATAATGTGGGCACAGTTGGAAAATGGCTTTTGCAGCACTTTGGAGCAATCTTTGACCATTAAAACTTTTCTAAAGTACAACACTTGATGTTGTGCAAGGACAGCAGTTCTGCAAATCTAATTCAGCCAGCGGTGCTACTACCACTGACACGCTGTGTTCAAAGCCCGTCGGCGTGGATCTTGTGCGCTCCCCGGGTTGCTCTGCCCAGCATCAGCCCCACTGCAGCAGCTCTTCAAGAAGCTGTAGTGAGTGAATTTGTCAAAAGCCTCACAGCGTGCATACTCACTGAAGTCAGTGAACCTACCTGGCTGTTTAGAAGTTAAGCACGCATTTCAGCACTGGGTTGGAAGGGAGCCTAAACTTCCATTTTTTGTAAGAGGATCTTAAAAACAAAGTCCACAATTAAGACATTGATTCCAAAAGTTAATTTTTATTGGAAAAATATAGGCTTCTCTCCTACTTTAGTAAAGTATTCTTAAAAGCAACCTTAAGGTTTCAAGCACGACTCTGAATACAGTATAAGAAAATGAACTTAAAAAAAAAAAACTATACTCTGAATAAATGAGAATGACGACCGTGTTACATGCTAACACTTTTTTTTTTTAATAAAGGGTTAAATATCAGGAGTATTCAAAAGCACAGGCTTATAACAATGAGATATAAGCATTAATTTCCAGTTTTCAACTAAAGGAATCCTCATTATTGCATACTGAATTGTTAATCCAGTTACTAGCAAAGCTACTAGAGCCACTACTTCAGCTGTATGTCTAATAATTCTGAGGAAGTCGGAGAGAAGGAAGAATGTTATTCATGAGCATGTGATAAATTATAAAATTATAATACTTACTAACATAAATGCATTACATTGTTTATGGACCATGTCAAGCCTTTCCAAAGTCAGCAGGACCTTACCAGTCCTACAAAGCTTAATTCATGGGTATTTAAAGAAGATAGATAAAACAACCTGGGCAAACAAATGCAATTTTTTATTAATACAGACTCTGAACTAAGCTGATTCCTCATTTCTAATAGAGAAATCTGTAGTGTTAGAACATTGTGTTAACAGTTACCTAATGAGAAAAATAACAACAGTTTCGTAACACTGAGGTTCTTCCTCACATCACCTTTCCCCTTTTTCCATTAAATATGCGTTCAGGACAGCAACACTACAGTTAATTCCTGCAGTAATCCTACATAAACCTCAGTGGTATTACTTTATGGTAGAATTAGTCCAGGGTTTAGAAGGAACTAAACAAGAGTTTTTTCCTGATGACCGAACAATCAAACAGTAACAAGGTAAAAAATAGTAACGGGTTAAAAAGTCTTCAGCTTCGTGATTCACAGATTTTTCTACCCAGGCAGGTGGACAGTCGTCAGCAGATCAGTAACACACCAACATGTTACACACCAACTATTCCACCTCATTCCATCTTCAAATTTCTGCACAGAACAATCTAGTTAGTATTGACTCTGGACTCCAAAAAAATGCCACTTTCATTATACCAAACAGCATTCACAGCGCATAATTCAGAAACAATATTGAAAGCAAACCATGTGAAACTCCATGCCTTATCAAGACACCTAACTACATGTGCAAACCCTGTGCAGGTTCTACAGCAGGAGAAAATTGTTTTATACACTACTCGATCCCAGCATGCTGGCCATCTGTATCACAGACACCCTCAGAGTCCAGCTCCTCCCAGTATCCATCCCAGTCTTAAATTAGGATAACAGTCTGAGGTACAGACTGGCCAGGTCTCTGCATGGCCAGCAGTACGTGCAGCCACAGAGACACTCTGAAACACTCTGTATCGCCAGCGCAGAGGCAGACGCCTCACCTGAATGCTCTGATGCACTCCTTAGAGATGTTGGTTCTGCCCACAGATCATGTTGGCATCTACAGCATGCAAGATGAATCCAGCCATTAGGCTCTCTTAAAATCCTAAGACACTGTTAAATTCCTGAACCTCCAAGTGATTTCTACAAAAACACAGAAGGTATTTGCTGTAATCAGTAACCACAGGGGGGGTTATTTAAATTCACTAACTGAAGCAAATGCACTGTTTTCCTCTGCTCTCTGATTCATAAGCATCCGCAGAATGCACAAGCTCATCAAAAGGGGAAGGGGATGGGTGAAATTTGAAGTTTTAAAATATCACACATTACAGAAAGGGTATCAGCCTTGTTGTTTTC
Source organism: Microhierax caerulescens (assembly GCA_035590215.1). NCBI lineage: Eukaryota > Metazoa > Chordata > Aves > Falconiformes > Falconidae > Microhierax > Microhierax caerulescens. The sequence continues at coordinate 78,037,578 of JAVJGJ010000047.1, read as the reverse complement.
AAAGTTGAGAAAGGATTAAATCACACAACCAAAAGCTCCACTCCCTGACTGCCAGATGTACTCCTATCTGGTCCAGTGCATGCTGATATTTATCTCATACATGAATATAAAATGCTGATAGACATTTATGATTTAATCATAAGATTAAATAGGTAAGAGTCCATTTGCCCATTCTCACCAGGAAGAACAGTAATTATAATTTCTATTTTCTTTGGCATCCCCTTAGCACATACAATGCTACATTTTAGACAACTGCTTCAAAAATCCTATAAGATTCATTTAGACAGAAAAGGGCAGGATACATCTGTTTACGGTAACTACCTGTATGATTCACCTTCTTGCCAGATTTTCTCTTAAGAAAAGGTCTAAAATTTTAATCTCACTCAAGCAGTTAAAGTATAAAGCTAATATATTCATCCGTTCCAAAAGGCTATCTCCACTTGCAGTCAAGTTAATGACAACATTGATGAACATTACCAGATCACAAGCCACTACTCTGAGATACGTTAAACACACAGGGCACAGTCAGGCACTGAAAAGTACTATCAAATTATTTTAAGTTGATTTTTCTCTGAGTGACATCAAAAAAACAAGCATGGCCTGACAGGCCACCCTCCTCACTCCCTGGAAGTCAACTTAAAATTGCAGCATTTCAAATTCGGCTACAACTAGGAGCAAAATCAAACACATGCTGCTAGGACAGTAGCATGAAGAAACAACTATGAACAAACAGCATAGCAAGAAACAATCTGTTCCTGTTATTGTACAGGGATATGTTGAATTAATTACTTCATGCATGTTCAGATAGATTTCTGCAATTGATTTACTGTATTTTTTACTACAAAACTGTTTTGCTTGTTAAACCAAGTATCAGCAAAAGACAAAACCTTTCTAGAGTGATTTTTACATAGGAGATGCACCTCACAGAATTCCAGAGCATCTTCATATATTTTACCTGAAGCTGTGAGTATAGTTAGAATTATAATAACAAACCAGGAAAATTCTACCACACTTAAGCTCAGTTTAATACAGAATTTCAGTGGATATTTCCATATACTTGTATACACATTAAGCTGTCCTATACTTCACCCTATAAGACCATTTTAAATAGCCAATAAACATTTTTAAAATTGCATAAAATACAATTACTGTCAAATAAATTACCTAATCTGAATAAACAGTTATGTGAAGTCACACATCCTCTAACAGGAACATTATATTATCAGAAAATTTCAAACCACCTTCGTTTTTGTAAAGGACACACCATGATCACTTTAAAAGAAAAAAAGGCAATATACTATAAGGGTGGTGAGTAAGCCTTCCTCCTGCTTTTGAAAATCTTCATCAAATGGTATTTGAATACCAGGTAATGACATATGGCTGGCGTTATCAGTTTGTTATGTGGAAAATTAAAAATAGTAATTGCTGGGAAAAGGGCAACAGAATGAAGATAGGAATTTTGCTCTGAGGCACCCAGCACAGCAAGGACCTCTGGGGAATAAATATGTCCAGCTCCTACTGCAAGTCTTGACAGAATGTCAAAAAAACAACTTCCTCTTCTGGTATTTAAATCACACATGATGAATGCTCGGGTAACAGCAAACCAGAGGCAACTCTTAGCAAGAGGAACTTCCACAAACATTCAGCACTGGCTTAATGCTGCTCCAGCCGAAAGCCTAGATGTAGGGAGGGTGGTTACTGAGTAGTTGTGAAAAAAAAAAAGCTGTAATAACTAATAATACTAATAATAATAATAATAATGTAATAAGACTTCACATGTAACCCCGGAAAACACCAACATCCAAAAGGTATGAGGCCAAATGTTTCATCCACAGACACCACAGCTCCAGTGCAGCAGAAAACTCACATTCTGAAGCAACAGTAAGGCCTCTAAAATGACACTGTGCTCCAGTTAAATAAAGCGTTACAAACAAGTTTGTCAACATAAAAATATGGTTATGCTATAAATTTAACAGGCATATACAGGGGAAAAAATAGCTACAAACTTATTTGTCATAGAAACCAATGTTCTTCCTCATGTTTTCTTGTTCTAGCATCCCTTTCATTACCAATGTCACAGCATAGAATCCATCTGTTTACAGATGGATTAAACATCCAAAATGTTTACTATCTACTAAGTGAGGCACGGTTGTGCAAAGTAACACTAAGTTTTCTGGTTTCAAAACCAGGAAGATTTTCCCAGCATAGACATGTTAAAGAACGCCACAGAACAGCCCTTCCACAGGGTGGTTTGGGCTAAGGTAGCCATAGCTGCAAAGTCAAGAGAACTCAGACAGTGCTGCAGGCAGCAAAGGCTGCAACAACAGAGGTAAGCAAGCAAATGCTCTTCAGGTCCTGTGTTCATCACTGCTTATCTTGAGGTATTACTTAAATAATATTCTAATTCTCTTTGCATTTACACACAAACCTCTGTCACTCAAATTAAACATACTGTAAACTCAAGCTCTGTGGCTTAAGTGAAGGACCAGGGTTTGCAAATGGACAGGATATCAGTGGCTACGCTATAGGCTACAGATTTAATTAGCTCTTCTGTTAAATGATTTATCTATGTTTCACAAGAGAAATTTGGTTATAAACGCTGCTGTTCTGAGATCTGTTTACCACCTTCTGACAGCTCTCAGACATAAATAATCAGACAAGCTAAAAACTCTGCCATTTCTGTTACATTTCAAATTTCAGCCATCCTTCGTATTTTCCATTAATAATAGAAGGGTTCAGTTAAGCAGAAGTTAGGACATAACATATTAAACAGGTATGTTTTATTAAGAGGTTTGCTATGTATAAAAACATGAACACTTAAACTGACTCAGTAGCTTATATGACCAATCATAAGTACACTACATTGAAACTTTAAGCACGTATAAGAATGAAAAAAGTTATCAGAAAGAATAATTTATTTTTATTAAAGCTGGAAAATTACTGTTTAAAAAAAATACAAGCCTTCTTTTCAGAAATTAAAGGAAAGCACACTTTCATACAATTTTTTTAAAGTTCAGATTATGTGAAAGAACAAAACCAGATTTTTTTAAGCATTTTTTTCTAACATAGCAACAGTGCACATTGCATTGCTCCCAGGGCAAGATCCCTGTTCTTTGCCTGTGCATCACCACCTGTTGAGCAGGGCAGCTGAGGAATCCCCAAAGGGAAAAAAAAAATTCCTGAATGGGGCTAAACCAGAGTTGTTAACTCACAGCCACTGTCCCTGCCCTCTGCTGAGGCAGCCACTACGGTGGCACTCCAGAAAGGGAAGGAAAAACAGGGACAGCAGAGCAGTACATAAAGTTCATTTAATCACAAATGCAAAACACAGAAGATACAAAAATGACATGGTTTGCCAGAGGCCAGACCAGTTCCTCAAGTACCCTTCAAGAACATGAGTGTGGAGAATCCATCTCCCTACAGGATGCATCTCCTACCCCCAAAGGAAAATAATGCAGGTAAAATAATATCCTCCCTTTTCTAACAAATATACCTAACTGTAATTAATGAGAAGCTCTAAAAACAAGTTGTGCAAAAAGCAGCTTGGATAAGCTCTTTTGTAGTTCAGTCCATTATTAGATGGAAAGATTTGTAGAGGCTATTTCAAGCCAAGAGGATAGTCTAGCACTTGCAATGGGATTGTCCACATCTAAATATTTCATGTCTGAGTGAAATTAGAGATGTAGGTTGTCTTCGTGCTAAGCATCACAGAGAGAAACTTCCATCTCAAACATGTGATGACTGGATACACTGTCCTCCAGAGATGTGGGTCTCATCACTGCGAAAGCAACTATGTATGTCTCTCTCTCTCTCTCTCTCTCTCTCTCACTGGCTGTAGACTACAAGCTTCAATCAACCTTATTCCTTTCTTACGGTAAACGGAAAGTGTTCATTAGTTGTTTTGTTCTGTGTTTTTTTAATTACAAAAGGCAACAAAAATGCCATTTCTCCTTGAATTAATCTATAATCTCTCCCCTGGAGTTTATTTTATCTTTGGGCAATGCTGCTAAAGTCAGACTCAGCAACATCCTTAAGTGAAACACACCCTTATATAACTTTGAATCATATATATTTTAATTTCTGGGGATGAAAGACCATGTCACCATTCCTAATTACAATGCAGAGAGGTAAAACAGATTTCTCCAGGACAAAGTCAGTGGATCATAAAAAATGGAAACAGCCAGAAAATATCGACGTTTTCTAAAAGTTAATCTGAAAGGAAGAGCCACAAGAACTTTAACAGTATCACATCTTCCCAGGAGATTTAGGAAGGATGCTAGTATATGTGATCATTGACCAAATTCCAGGGTAGTGATCACAGTAACACAACAGTGCACATACTGCAACTATACAGAGCTGTTAACATATAAAGGTTGGGAGTTTTTTTGGTTGCTTGCTTGTTTGCAGTTTGGGAGGAAAGAATGAAAAATTGTTCAGCTAAAACAGAGCCAGGCAATATAACTATGTAATACTTAGCAATCAGCATGGAGAATTATTATTTGATCAGGAAGGTATAAAATAGACTACTTTTTTTAAACACAGTTTACTAATATTGTTAAACTGGAAAAAATGACATTTATTTAGAGGAATGTGAAAAAAACTCAACGATTAACTCAGCATTGTTTATAGCTTAAATAACATGTTATTTAATCTTTTTTTTTCATGAAAGCCTTATGAGATCATAATTTGAGGTGAAAGTGGGAAGTCTGTGGCCTGACCATCAAGGTAAACATATATAAATGCTATTAAGTTTGAAATGGAGCACAGCAACATTACAGTACATCAGAGTGACTTTACTGTCATTTGTGGGAAAACAAGCTGTGATTAATTATTTCTTTCTGGGTGCACAATACTTACATCAGTATTGTACACCAGGGCCAAAATCTAGGTCACTAAAAGCTTTTCGCATCATCTCATAACAACCATAGTCTCTGAGATCCTCTCCACTCACGTTAACAAGCTCCACCTCAGGCCTTAAATAGCAAGCTTGAGCTCATTCTAGGGAAGAAAGAAGGAGAGAAAAAAAATCTGAACATACTAGCCAAAAAAACCCAACATTTAAGAAACAATAAAATTACTAATTACATTCTGAAAATAGACCAATCTGAAATGCAGATGCAGCACAAAACAGCGCAGGAGGAAGAGATGGGAGGTAGAACGAAGGAGATGGTCACACAAATGAGTTCCAATGACTCAATAAGATCATGGTTCTCTTCCCTTGGACGGGTTCTGTCATTCAGAGTGTGAGCTCCACTGAAAAAAAGGACTTTTTTATGAAAGGATAAAAAAAAAATATCTGAAGTATACAGTATTTGAAAGTCTTTTATATTAGTATTGGAGGCAAAAATACTTGAAAGAGAAGTTTATTAAAACCCTCATTAAAACTTAACATAGTTAACAACAACAAAACATGGAAAATTATTCAGTCTGGGCCTTCATCGGTAAAAACTGTGATCTAATTACACTGTTACTAATACCAAATGCTCAGACTGCTGTGACTGGACAAACAAGCTACAGACTGGAAAAGTTAAAACTTCTTTCAAGAACATTGTTTCACATTTTCATATAAATCCTAACAAATTCTCAGTGGTTTGAAATACAGAAACTGAGTTCAAGAAATAACTATTTTGCTTCGACATTTTACGCTGTGCATGGCAGCTCTTCAGCTAGTAAGAAAGCCACCCTGTGCTTTTGTCTACTGCCGATGCTTTGTCTGGCAAATACTATGCTACAATCTCACAGAATATTCAAGGTTTTATCACATGCTGTTAATTTAAAGCAGGACATGGAAAAAGTCTGGAAGTGACAGTATCAGTTTGATTTTAGAAACTTAACTTCCTCAATGCATCAGTTATACTGTAACACTTCCATTTAAATACTAAGCTAGGAAATCTTGACAAAGTGCTTCACTGCAGATAATTCCCAGACTAATATCACCACTAAGTACAGGCATTTTACCTAAAAAAAACTAAAGACTGTTTTAGCAACATAATCACACAACTATAATTAAAGCACACAATGCAAACATCACTTACAGACTCCCGCATCAGTTCTTTTAATAGAGAACAAGCATGTTAAATTTGCAGTTATTTCTTTCAGAAGTATTACTTCCAGATTTTCAAGGAAGACAATGATTTCACATCTAGATATTCACAAAAGGAAAATAAAGGCTGTTTCCAAGACAACCACATTAGTTTCCAGACTGCAAGATACTAAGAATATACAAAAGATTACGTATCCCATATGACACTTGAAAGACTTTCCACGTATGTTCTCCCACTCAGTTTATACCCAGTGAAGCATTTCAAGTCTACATATACATATCCAAAAGAGACTCAGTATTCTTATTTTTCCATAACTCACATTCCTATATGCTCATTAGAGCCAAAACCTTAAATAAATACAGTAACAAAGAAAACCTCAAGTATAAACAAAAATTTAATCTGCTAATAGGCATCTTGTATTGATTTCCCTGGCACAATGAATAACCCTTCTGCTCAGGGTACACAGAAATTTTTACTTTAATGGACCTGTAGAAGAATAATGTGCTTGAATGAATTAAGTAAAAAGTCAAGGATCATATTCAATAAACAGACCAGAAGGTCATCACTGTAAAAGTCAGATCCATCCCTTAGGACAAACAGACAGAAACTTCTCCAGTTTTAAGTGAACATATTCTACGTTCCCTGTTCCAATACCATGGGCTACTAACTTAGCAAAGCAAATTGGGCAACTGAAAATACCGAGCCAAAGACTCGTTTTCTTGGCCACAGTCCCTCTAAGCAACAGGGCTGAGGGACAAGCCCTGCTTGGGTGCTTGTGGAGGCCTTTAAAATAGACAAGCAAGGAGTCACTGAAGTTTATCTACCTGCTTCTTCAACACGGCACAAACATTTTGAGGTGTGCTCTTCACAGAGGCTGGCCATCAGTGAAAGAAAGCCTTCGCACAGGTAGACTCATTATGGTTACAAAAAATAAAAAAAAAATATTGCCACTGGGAAACACAGGTGTTTTCTTGTAAGGTTGTTACTTAGGTTAAGTATCATGTTCACACTAGTACTTTTGAAAGTCCTACTCTATAGAAATAACTCTGTGTATTTGACCATAATTATTAGGTTACAATTCAATCCTTCCTGCTTTTAAATAGCAGCAACAGGGCATCTCTATGAAAATAAATGCATACCGATGTAACTGACTTTTTCCTTAAGACAACTAACAAAATACTTGTTTATATTTGTAAATTCACACCATGGAAAGAAGGCTTATTACGGCAATTAACATGTACTTCATAGTAGTTAATAAAAGGCAAAAAAGATTAACTCATCAGTCTCTGTGCTACACCCAGCGCAAATTTTTAAAGTTCTTGTTGCTGCAGCAAAAGATGTTAAATGATGTTCAAGTTTTGGACGAAATATACACTTTGTATACACATAAGCGTACCTCTGTCAAATTAAGTTAATAATATAAACCGTTTAGAAAGTCCTTCATATCCTCCAATCAACAGAACAAATCACAGCATTTCCTTCTTCCTTAGTTTTACTGCTCTCAGAATTACAATAGAAAGTCTCTTACTCTGTTCTGTTTTCCTGAAATATTGTAATATAACACACATGCAGCCAGAAAGTCCTCCGATATAATAGTGCACACAAAAAGGGTCAGAGAAATTAAAAGTTCCCATTCTAAACATAATTCTAAAATAGTGATGATTTTTTTAGCAGTTTCTTAAGGTCAAAAACCTCTAAAGCCTACAAATCTATGTATCTTACCGAGGATTTTTAACTTGCAGATTTTTATACAATCTCTGAACTATTTCAGAAGTAGCCACAGAAGTTAACTGAAGAAAACAAATGTGTAATCAGTTATGTTCAAGAGCTGCTATAAAGGAGCATACATCTCTCTCTACTGATTACATCGGAACCCCCAAATCTGAAAAAACAAAAACCTTCTGTAGTCATCTGCAAGTCACTATCTATTTATCCTTTTATCCAGTGGCTCTGACATTTAAGAGGATTTTTAGACCGTCTGTCACAATACAGCAAGTATGGGCTGGGCTGTCACACAAGACTGAAGGGATTAAGTACAAAAGGAAAAAGACAAATTCTGCTGAACAAGTTTCAAACTTCAGTGAAGTACTGTAGAGACAGCTAATTTGAAAGCATTTCTGAAAAACTCCACAAAGTATTCTGTACTGTTCTTGAGGAGATCAAATACATATCAAATTCAAGCCTGAACATGTTCTCCTGTAATCTCTATACAATACTTCAAAATTAACTCACCTAAACCTTATTCTGTTCCTTCTTTTTTGTTTCTGCTATTGCAGGAGGTTTCCCAACTACTAAAGGGGTCTTGCTTTGAATTAGCAAATGACAGGGTATGGAAGTAATAAAGGGATGGAAATCAAGTAAGTGAAATGGCTTACAGTAGTACATACTTCATTTTGAAATGAACAGTCAGTTAACAAAAACTTAAATCTTCTACAACAAAAATCCAGACTGTCTACTTACTTCTAAAATTCTCATCCACCTAGAACCTCTCCTTTTCCTCTGTGCAACCACAGGCTATCCAATCCCAAAACACATGTTGAACTGGAACAGAAGTTAATTTAACTCAAGAATTTAAAGGAAAGCATATTTAAAAGAATGCAAAAACACCAGCACCAGGAAATTACCAAGGCAAACTTTCAGAAACACAAATGCACCATGTTAAGATTGGTCAAGCCAGCTTAGCCCTGCGGCCTGGCTGCCAGCCTCCCAAGTGTTTTCACAGCCAAGTACCGCGGTCTTCAGCTATGGGTAAAGCATTAACATTTGCAGAAGCCTGCAGAGAAGGTATCGAGAATGGGAAGTGTAGCATATTAGTTCTACTTGTATGTCAAAAAAACCCAAGATAAACTACCTCTGCTCTGAGTGAAGTAGTACCATTTAATCATTTTGGTATGGTACATCTGCATCCACTCAGGTGCCCTCTCCACACTAGTACAACGATAGTTCTATCATTAGTGTCAAACTGCTGCACTCTTTGTTTATCCTGTATTAAGAAACAAGTCCTTTTTCTACTTTATATGATCAGGAAGCAAAAAATTTTCAAACTGACTATATATAAGTTCTAGACAAATCTCTGCTTGATATCCATTGACGATGCAAATAAATAGGCTGCCTGAAGGTTTCTACCAGTCAGAGGATACTAAAACTATTCAAGAGGTTAGTCTGTGTTTCAAGACTCTTCAGTCTTTAATTATCTCAACTTATATTTCCATTGCTTTAAAATTACTCTGGACTTGTTTAAGCAATGCAAGGCTATATGAACTATAAAAGCTTGAATTATTTTTGAGATGTTTATATGTCTTAATATATTTTTCTTGCTAGTCAAGAAAAATATGGAAAGTCTTGTATACATCTGCCCACAAGTAGGCAGCTACATGAGAATCAGCACGCCCACTTGCCTCACTCTCCACTCTGCAGTATGGCTTTCAGAGCTACCTGTTTAAGATAAACACCCAGCTGAGCTACTCTGCTTTTTAATTTAGTCACAGGATTCACTATAGAGTTAGGCCAAGATAGTAAACAAAAAAAAAAATCTCGAATAAGTTGCCTGAAGACACCAGTAGAATATTCTTCAATAACATTTACATCATCTACCACCCAGCAATGCTTCCCTTGAACCACACTGACAGTAAATTATGGGGTCTTTGTGAGCAGGGGCTTATTCCAGTCTTAAGGGGGGGGGGACGACACGACACATGGACAGACACAACTATTAGCATGTTTTCCTGTCCCACATAATGTTTCAGGTGCCTCTGAAAAAAAAAAAAGAAAAAAAAAACATGCTTCCTAAAAGGAGGGGAGAAATCTTCCATCCAGTCCTATTGCATTTGTGAAACCACCAGTCCAGGGGAGAGCTAAGACTAGTCAAACCAAATCTGTTTATAGTGATTTAGTTTAGGAAACTCCTCTCACCCACCAGTATCATGACGATGCAGTAGGTGAGCACAGCACACAGAGGCAGCAGGTCACAGCTCTGAGTGCTGGCCCTGCACAGGAAGGCATCATTGTGAGGGTTCCTCTACCATCCCAGCACATGTCCCATTTCTACCACAGAAAAGATGGGCTGACTAGAATAAACAGTTGTTCACACCAAAACCCACTTGTGGGCCGCTTGGTGAACTGTCCCTATGGGCTAGACGCTGCAGGCACCTCCACAGACTGGTACCAGGGCCATGGTCCGGCATCACTCTGGTGACCCGACCATACCATGCTTCCCAGCTCATCCCACATCCCTGTGGATCTCTGACCCGCAGGCACACGCACTAAAGCAAATTCAACAACAAAGTCCACCAGCTGTTAAGAGTGCAGGACTAGCCTTTACTATTGACTGCTGCCCTGGAAAACCAGAACAAAACATAACTTCTCTATGTCAAAACATAACATTTTAACATGAATTTTTGTTTTCTTAAAAGAGGAAAACACTAAAAACACGACTGTACACCAGTGGGCGCAGGGGAAGCAATGGGATCATTCGTATTCTACTGTATTTATTTACAAGAAAAATACAACAGATCTCATGTTCACTGAGATGCTTGCTATATCCACTATAGCAGTGATTTTACAAATAACAGCTTTGCAAAACATCTCCCTTCGCAGAACCCAGCTTAGTAATGCTTTATTTCATCAGGTGGGTGGAGAATTTCCCTGGGAAAGTTCTGCCACAATTGCTGTGAAAATTATGATACCTTTTTGAAACATCTTTAGGATCCTATCTCCCCTCAAAAATGCTGCCTACAAGCAATCTAATCACAAATGAAAACAAACAAAAAAGTTTCATTACTCAGGAAAAAGGAAACCTTTGGCAAGTAACTTGGTAACTCACCAGTGAAAGATGCATCACTGTACCAAAAGCTTTAACCAACAAATGGGATATGCTAAATATTGTACAAGGGGTCATGAGAACTTCATCTCACACAACAGAACTGAACATCTGAAGGTGAAAAAAAAAGACAAAGCCAAATAAAACAAATTCAAAGTGCTCATTCACACTGCAATTAAATCCATTACACACTGTTGCATACTTTCTGCTAGACTACTAAATAAATTCAAGTGAAGCACTGTTAGATATCAGTCTAGCTAATGCATTCTAAAACTGTAATGCCATGAAATATTGGAACTAAGTCTTTTGGATACTGTGGAATTGATTTTCAAAAGAAAAATCTGCACAAACTCATACAGTTAATTTATTCCCACCCATACTTGTTACTGTGCATTAAATGTGTATATTTTTGCAAGTGCACAATCCATTAAGAACAATACAATAAAACTTAAAAATTATGTAGACAGCAATCACATCAGTATAATGCTTGTTTCCAAGCTCTTGCTAATTGCTGTAAAAGTCTTTCCATCGCAGTTACACTTCATACTGTCTAGCATATTAACCCTTGTTTCAGCCACAGATGTAATTTATATGGCTGACTTTTGCCTCAGTATAAAATCAGATAAACTAAACTAAAGCACACTAAACATATGGTTGAAATGTAAACACATAGCCAACATCATACCTACGCAGTTACATTTATATATAATACTTAACAAATTATGCAAAACCCAATACAGTAGGATTTTCAATTCTTGGGGACATAGCACTCTTGGAATGAAAACAAGTGATTAGCTGTACTGCCAAGGATGCCGAGGCATGTCAGTGATCACGTACTATCAGAGTACTCAGTTAGCACTCGTACTTCAGTACCATTTAGTTGTGAATGCAGATTTAAATTACGACCTTCTGACTTTTAGAATTGTAATGAGTTTTGCTTGAATACCAGAAACTTTGGGAATTTTCTTCGCTAACATTTGAATATTATACTGCAAGTCAAACCTTTTCTCACCATCTTCTACACCAAACAGCAAAACTCACAAGGATTTGTGAGCTGACAAGGCCCTGAGCAACCTGATTTGATGGCCCTGTTCTGAACAGGGGGCTCCAGAGGTCCCTTCCAGCCAAGGTCTTCCAGGCTACCTCTGCTTTATTATTCTACTCATTAAAAAGGTAAGATTAGCCCAAGGTATAGTTTAATAACTATCTCTTAAGTGAAAAATATTTAAAATACAAGTCTGAGGTTACAGATAAGATCTGACATTGTATTTCAATCTGACATTATGTTTCAAGGATTACCAGATTTAAGGGTTTTTTTCCAAATGTTCCAGTACTAAATATATTGTACTTTAACAAAGTTCTTTTCTCCCCCCAAGGCAAATGTACAAACACAACTAAACCACCTACAAATTTCACCAAGACAGACAGTTCACATACTTAAGAGATCAGCAATAGAATATTATCATCACTAAATAATCTGCTGATTTATTCAAACTGTATCAAAACATGAGCTTTTACTGAATGCATGCATAAGCTAGTTTCCATCCTATTCTTTCATAACACAAAGCTTCATTGGCAGCTATTTCTCAGAAGAGAAACACAGATTGAATTTATTATTTTCCTCATTCAAACGGTCATTAAAGCTTTATTTGTAAAATATGCAAGTAAAAGAAAGAACAAAACCACCTTTCCACTTGAAACACAACACACATTGTACAACAGCACCCAAAAAATATCTGATCCAAATTTATAAGCAATACATCTTAAAGATACCAGTTCACCAAATTAGGCTCAACAATAACATAGCATAAATGAGAAATGCCCTAATCCACAAAGTGGCATTACCCAAAGAGAAACAAAACCTATTTTCTGTCTGCTCATCCTTGGGGTATTGTGTAAGATGACAGTAGCTCTAGTTTTTCCAGGGAACCCATCACTACCCAAGCAAATTTAACCAGGCTTTTTTGGGCTGCTCTTCACATGCACAACATCCTCTTAGAGGCACTGCACACAATGAACTCCACAATGTCATCTTCTCATCTGCTGTGGCCCATGAGAGTTTAAACTTGGTCCATGACATTTCAGAAGTGGGTCAGTAAAAGGGAATGATGAAAAAGTGCACTTACTTGCCTTATCAATGCAAAGTACAAGTATGAACAACAGCTGATATATGTTCTCAGGAGGACACTGGAAGGGTTAATACCAGTGAACACACTCATTTAATTGAAGCAGAAATTAAATTTTAAAGAAATAGTAGTATTCAAATAACATTTTTCAGATCTAGGATGCAGAGTAACAAAACACATGTCTAGCAATCCCTCCTGGCTAGAAAGACTGCCAGTGTGGGGGTTTTTTTTGCTTTCTTTTCCTTGCAGGAATACATTTTCCACCTATTCAGAGCAGAACATTCACAATTGCTGCTACACAGACATAGTGCCCAGCTTAACATGCAATTTCATAAAGGTCTGGAGAGTCTCCCCTTATCTTAGCAGACCAGCAACAGAATAGCACTAGGAAGTTCAGAACTTGTTTTTTAGAATGGCTCAGATCTGCACACAGATCCCAGAGATGACAACTCTTGATTTGGAGAAAGTTAAATCTAATGGTTCATGAGAATCTGATAATGCAAGGGAGAAAGAATCCAGTAAAAAAAAAAAAAAAAAAGCATTTGCACTTGGCAGCAGAGGAGTCAGAGCTCTGCAGTAACAACTTAAAACACTGGCAGGGAATGCTTTGAGAAGGTACCAGACCTCAACCACCCGCCCTGGGAGCTTGGTGCCACAGTTCCTGCCACAGGCTTTTATTAAGGATAACTAGCTTTCTCCCAAGCAACTCCCAGGCCCAGTCGGTGAGCTGGCACAGATCAGGGACTGCTCCCAGCAGGCAGTTTGGATGTGGCTGGAGGGTAAGAGTTTAACAGCATGAGCATGGGCTGTTCCACTGCCAGCTGCAAAGCAGCCACAGGCACATCCGATTCAGCAGTCCAGACACTGCTTTAGCCTGGCAGTGCTGG
>JAVJGJ010000047.1:78007885-78022429 GCA_035590215.1 Microhierax caerulescens | reverse complement strand
TATTATATTATATTATATTATATTATATTATATTATATTATATTATATTATATTATATTATATTATGACACCCTCCAGACTCCTGCCTGTTTCAACCAACAGTGTTACAAACTGCAGCATGTTGGAATGCTGATTATTTTGTCCAACATACTTTTTACTAAAAGTACAGAAAATCCAAGATTGTTTTCCTTTTTCCTAACCTAACAGCTCTTCAGACTAACCTGTTTCTTTCAGGAACTATTCCATAATCCAGGCAGCCAACATCTTGTTACGCTTCATTTTGCTCCTTCAAATTTCACTCATTGCCCCTCTACTGGTGTCACCACTGAACTGGCCACCTCCCAACTTAAAGGACTTATCAATGTTATCAACGATAGGTAATTCTGCCACCATGAACTCAAGAAAAAAAGGGAAAACCTTCCAATATTTTGTAACTGATGCTACCGATTAGGTGGCCATGACTCAAACACATCCCTACAGGAAGCAGCACAACATTGCTACCGTTCATTGAGAAGACTGTCTGGCACATCTGCAATTTCAGAAGGACCCACTGAAAGCATCTTATGATTGCAATATGCTTTGCTGCAGGTCAAAACCACTAAATACTTAATTAAGCAGATGGCATCAAACCCCTGAAATACACCATATATGAATAGTGTGTATCTATACTTACATGTATTCCAAAGAAAACCTCAATCCTAAAGGGCTGGAAGTACTTGATGTCTAGAAAATTCAGATTATGAAACACCTGTTATCACTGGATAGTTTATACTAGGCAATGCTACAGAAAACATCTTTGAGAGAAGCAAGTTTGCTGTAACGTCAGATGATGTCAGAAAAACTTTTTCCTGAAAATTACATTAATAAAACAAAATGCAGATTATAAAATTTCCTAGGAAGAGCTGATGAATATAAAAGCAAGGTCCATATTGCCCTTTAGGAAAACAGGTTAGTGGTAAAGTAATTATTAAACAAATGCTGATAAAAAATCCCCAAATACATTTTCAAGCTAGACACAGACAAAATATCACTCTATGACCATGAGTTAATTCAACTTTGCAAAGTTAATAGTGACATTCCTCTTCTGACCAATTCTTCAGTTAAATGGTATTTTAGGATGTGAGTTTCAATACATAGCAAACCTCAACTGCTTAATGAACACATCACTCAATAGTTCAGAAATACTGTTTCCGTGTTTCCCCACTTCTTGCAAAACAGCTTAATATCTATTTATCTGGAATCATACAGTATACACTCAGGAAAAGAACCTGTAGCTGTCAATGCTAACCTTCCACCTTAATGTTTCCATTTTAATTGGTTTTTCTATTCTCCACTGAACTAAAACATTTTTAAGCATCCCTTCATGTTTTTTCCATTCAGACTAAGTTGTATATAAATGACTACAGAAATTAATCTTTACCACTGGAAAAACATACACTTAATTAAAACATCTTAGTTTTGAAACATCTCAGACACAGAAAGTTACATTTTAGAAACCAAAGCAAAACAAAATGTTTTCATCTTACAATTAAGGCCTTTCCAGAAAATGACCAGACAGACTGCAGCAAACTGGCAAGGGCATATCTAAACTGACATACGGTCTGCTCAGATCCTGCCCGTTCTTGTGCTGCCTTGAGAGCAAAACCCAAACTATACAGCCCAAACTACAACTTGAAGGAGCCCTTTCCCAGGAGAAATGCAGGAATGCAATGATACTAGCCCAGATGGCTTTTTCCACAGTTAATTCTCCAGGGTTCGTGTGGCATGCCCAGATCTTCACAGGTTTCCCACCAGCGACAAGCAGTGGTCTACCTTATTTTTATAGTAGGAGGGCAGGGGGAATGTATATAGTTAACAGATCTTATCTCACCAGGAACGTAAAACTAAACCTTTTGAACACACAGGTGGATATGAGTGTGAAAAATCAAAAACTTGTTAGCCATACTGGGAAGCCTTCCATTACTGGCAGACTGGATCCATCCAGATGGAAGGTGTTGGAGCTAGAAAGACAGCATCCATCACCTCAGCCCAGGGTCTGCTGGTCCAACCGTATTTACCAATTATCAAAACAGTCTTCTACTGCACATGTGTACAGAGGCCAAGACAGACCTCACCCACATCCAAACCATCAGCTGTTAAGAAGACAATTGTTTAAAGTTTGTAGATAGCAACATGCCATTATTCGCATCCCAGGACATCTAATCGCAGGATAATGTCTTTCCAAAATTTAGAAAAGACAAACAGTATTCTTGCCCAGGATTCCCTTGTCTATTTTCACTGCACAGCTTCCTAGTTCTTTCTTGGCAGGTGCACTTACAGCTTGGCCAGCTGTTTTTCAATACGCCTAAAGGTTTTATAAGAACTTGTCCTATTGCAAGTCAACAAGACTTGGGCTTCTAAGTCATCCTCCTCATTACACCTTTACAGAAATCCCAATACAGATACCTTTCCACCACCCAAAATCCTTCCATAATGAAGCCTTCTGAGTCCTAAAAGATTCCTGGGTCATCCAACTAAAATACTGCTCTACACAAAACTTTGAACAATAAAGGCATCTTACTCTCTGTACTGCCATTTTTCCAGCCCTGGGATTTAATGCATCAGCAGGAAACAAAACTTTAAACAGCTCCATTGTAAAATATAAGTATTTGTTTACAGCATAGGTTGTTCTTATCAAGGAAAACAAAGACAATCCCAGGCAAACTGCCATGAATGTTTCTAAAAACAAAGGTCTACCACAACTGTTTTCCTCTATCTGGTCAATTTTGCAAAACTTGTCTGTTGCTAAGGAGTGGCATCTGCTGGCAGACAGGCACTTCACAAAAATCAGATTCACCAACTAAAAAATAAAAAGACAGGGAAAAAAAGGAAAATCAGAGTTCACATTATTCACAGAGCAACTTTCACTTCCTTCTTGACTGATAGGATGATGATGTTTTTCTTAACAATGTAACTCATTTCAGTTATAGTGATGGTACTGAATTGCCCAAGAACCAGAACGACATCGCTAGCGCTGCCTATGGAATTGCTTTTCACTAGTCCATCAGCAGTGGGACTAGTGAAAAAAACCCACAGCTATACAAGATCTCATCTTTAAAAACCATGTATTATGTCCTTAGTGGTTTACATTTAAAACTCTTCACATCATGGATCTCTTAAATAAATTCTTACAATGACTCACTGTAATGGATGTTAAAAAGCTCACTTCACTGTTAACAATCAACTGAATGTAAAAATTCAAGAGGCCCAGAAAACAGCTGAATATCATGATTTGCTGTACACCTTAAAATTAATTCTAAGCATTAAATCAAATTTAAAGTACTGTAAATGAAGTACATCAACAGAACAAGTAATTTCAAGATGCACCAGAATCTCCTTAATTTTTCAGCAAACTGCTTATACCACAGCCTAAAGCTGACCTACACTTTCCACGAGGTGCTATTCTTGTAAGCCATGGTTCCTCTAACTGTGGCAAACTATAGTTTTTTGGCCTAAAACATCACAGTGGATGACTAACACATGCCATACTTGTTTTGGAAGGGACAGGAAAAAAAAGTAAGAGAGTCACATGTCCAGGAATTAAAGTAGGAATAAATATGGGTTTATACTGTATTTTCATTCTTAAAGAAAACTTCCTATTCTTAACAACACCATGCAATACCAACGTACTTTGCAACAGCATCTAAAATGTGGCATTATTAACAATGAAGTTTTTCCTCTGGTGAAACAAATATGCATATTGGGCTATTACTGTAAGCGTCCAAGAATATAATCACTTTAAAACTCAATAGATTTCTCACATGAAAAAATAAAATAAATAAAATAAAATACATTTTTTAAAAAGAGAGTTTTCCACCTATGCAGAGGCTCCATCTCCTCTGGGCGTACTCTGCTGGCGGCTACTGTGGCTGATGAGAATTTTGCAATGACTCTTCTCAGCTGCCAAGTTAGTCAGATGAAACCACAGCAGAAAGATACTGTGATAATTATCTCCCTTCCTGATACCATAGTAGCAAGCTAAGGTGTGCTTCTATGTCACCTGTTATAATACACGACATCTGACATCAGATACGTGGCTAAAGAACCAGCTGTTATCCAGCTACAATTATCCAATGTTGACTTGAAACAACAATTATCCAATTGCTAGACTTTTAGAAATTACAAGAGGTTGCTGGTGGTGAACAAAAGCCATACTCACAGAAAGACTCAGCCCTGGTGTCCTCATCACCCTGCGGACCTGGTCACAGCAGTTCCAAACTCCCTTCCAGCCCCACAGCATTAGAAGCCTACAGGTGGAAACCAGGGAGCTGCTGTGTACGTCCAAGGTATAGCCTAGGCACAATCACTGATGGAGGTACTAATGGTATTTCATCGGGCTTACTGGAAAATTTACATTACTGACCTAGATTACAAGATGACAACTTGGAAAGAAAGACTGCTATGGGGAAAAATAAAGGAACAAAATATAATACACTATGTCAAACATACACATCTATTAGGAGTACACAAAGAAGAAAGTATTTAAGCTGATGAATGTGCCAGAGAAAAGCCTGAAGAGGAATGAATGAAGCAAACATATCATGTTGGACTATGAGAAAGACTATCAGAAAAAGACTTTGAAGAACTTTGAACCTTCCAATTGCATGGGACTTCTGCCATGCCAGTATCTGTTGAAAAATGTAGTCATATGCTGGCAGTCTATAAAGTTCCTAGAATATGATTAGGATATTATTTAATTTTGTAAGTATCATGGAGGTTAGTGCGGGGTGTTTATCTTTGGCTGGTTCTCTATCGCATGTTTGACTCATCTACAAATTGTGAAATGCAGTTTGAGTAAAAATCATCATATAAAATGAGAGATCAGCACTCAAAAAAAAGGAAGCGTGAAAGAGGCATATACAAGATCTCTTTGCAGAGTTCAGATACATTTCTGTAACAGACAAAAGCAAAATGGGCTGCAGAAAGGCAAACCAGCACCACTGGGGAAACTGAAGTGCTAGGGCAACACTCTGGAGGGTAATGGAGCATTGCAGAAGCCCTTTTTCCTGCTAGGATACCAAGGAGTAGCCATGCTAAACACTGCAAACTACTGGGGTGGCTGCTGCTGCATTTCACTACTGGGGTGGCTAACTACCCCAATGCAAATCAAAACCAGAAAGCATATCATGAAAACATTAAGGCTAAACCAGGTGGAAACCACAGTAAAGCTTTTGCATTAAAAAGCCTTCTCAAAATCTACAGCAGGACGTTAACAGATCTCAATACATGTTGTAATAATTTAAGAAGAACTGAATCTGTGACAATTCTAGTTTATATTAGAAAATTTAATACTCGTTTCCAGTACAGGCACAAGGCTTCTCAATGCAAGTATTTGCTGCCATCATGTGTACACTTCAAAACCTGCAGTCCTATGAAGGGTACTCATCTATCAAGTCAAAAATTAGCTATCAGACTACACATGAGGGCATTACAGACTTCAGTTAGAAGGTAATGAAGTTTCAAACATTGCTAATGTAATATGAATTCTTCCCTCAATACAGACTGCATATACATCAAACAGCATACAAACTCAATTTCATTACAAAGATCATATGCTTCCACTACGCAGCTGTAAAAAGCAACAAACTGATTATGAGCTAAATGGTATTTGGCGGTCCACAGAAAATAAATCAGTTTCTCTGGTTCATTCCATGCAGATATCAATACTAACAAACCAATTCGATAACTTCAAGCATGAAATCTCCAAAGAAGCAATGGTGCTAGGGACCTAAGTTTGAACCCTTCCATCAAGCATTTAGTTCAGATTAAGCAAAAGAAAAAAAAAAAGTTACATTAACCTAATTACCTATTCATTTCCTCTAAATTGTGGACTAGAATAGTCCAGGAAAAAGAAAAAAATAGTATAAATAAGCTTAAAACTAGTGTACAAGTTTTCCATTCCGTAATTCCCATGGAGCCAGGGAATATGCATCTGTATTTCAAGGATCAGTTGCTGGAAAGTTTTGAAAGATGGGTGCAAGATCAATTTAGAAGGTATTCTACAGATTTAGCTAGTTGGGGGGGTAAGTGCATCATGCTCTCTTTCACCTCTCTCTCTCACAAATACCCCTGAAATAACAAAAAAGGAGCATATTAACAGGACTCAGGCTCCCCACATTACAGTAAGCTTAACAATCAACACTCAGTAACTCTACTTCTAGTATCACTTCTAACTTACTTCTAGTATAATAAACATTTCATTAGAAATGCTTCTTTAACATTAGTTATGGAAATAACCTTTAAAAACCTATAAATTCTAACATTTTACCAGACACTATGATTAAACACGTTTTCCCAGTCATATCCTTCAAAAAATGCAGTTTGAAATCAGCAGCTTTGAGACACACAAATAAAAACATTTCAGCAGAAATTTTCTGTGCAGTATATTCCCAGGAGTGAGCTGTATAAATAGCAGGGTATCAATTAGAAGATGTATGGTTGTAGATACAGTCAGCCAAAGCTCTTGGCATGACAGAAGATGGCTAAAACAACATGAAGCCTAAGAAAGATGCTACTAAATACAAGAATACTGCCAAAATCTGAGGTTCAGCTTCTTGCAAAAAAACCATACTTGATTAACTGACTTTAATATTAGTGACCTGTATAAAAAACCTTCCATCCCTTAAATGGGACAAAACACATCAGTGTGCCCTAAGTACAGCTCTGTATTCAGATGTGAAACACATATCTGGGACTTTAAAAATCCTGCAATCTGTATAATGCTACTTGTGCAGATACCCCACATTATGCTGAAAGAAGGAAAAAGAAAAAAAGAAAAAAAAAAACAACACAGTTCCAAAGCAATTATTCAGATGTGCTCCAGATTTCATTTTAACTCGCAGAGAATACCAATTTTGGTCTACACAGGACAGAAAAGCACATCTATACAGTATGTGCAATTACAGCACTCATAATATTACTGCAGTAATTACAAAATATGGTACTTGACAGCACTTGTGGAAAGTTGGCAGTGTTTGTAGTGGAAATGCACTGAAAACATAGTAAAACCTACCATGCTTACAAAACACTACAAGCTGACAATATTGACACAAGTACCAAACAAATGCTGGAAGGAAGGTGTCAATAAAACACAACAAGCAGAAATCCTTATAAATTTGCAATTCCAATTCATATTCAGTTTGTCTGTTTGACCCACAACATTGTCTTAAAATACAACAAGGTTTTAAAAAGATTTGTGTATTTTAAAAAGATTTGTGGATTACTTACATCAATATTAGCTGATGGGGGCAAAGCAATCAAAATACAAAAAAAAAAAAAAAAAAAGAGGAGATGGGTAAGTCTAAGACAAATCGAACAGGATTTACACACATACAACTTAAATATAAGTTTTTAAGACATCCGTTTTCTTTCTGTAACCTGTACCAAGTTAAACTTTTTGAAATGGCCGTCCAGGAACACTGAAAAAGTGAAATCAAGCAAATTTGCAGCAAATACACTGTTAGATTCAAAGACTACTCAGGGATCTGAACGCACACTGCCAAAATAACAAACTCCAGATCATTACAGCTCTAACTTAAAGAAATCTGGAGGCGCTGAGAATTATGTGCTGTTATGTATATGATTAATACATAATAAGTAATACAGGCTTTTGATTTCCTAAGTTTCAAACACATCCACAAGTATTAGAGTATGTTAGCTAGCACAGTTATGTATATGCTGGATCTTACATGGCTTGGAGGGAATTTTAAATCACCACTAGATGGAAACCTGAATTACCTTTTAAATTGACAATTCTGTAAATGCCAACTGCTGGTACTGCTTCTACTGTGTCTGACCATTCCTATCTTCTTATTTAGAGATCTAATCACACATAGGCTGTCACAAACCCATACTCATTAGGAACGTATCTATGAGCAGGCATTCACAAAACTTCTATAGTGTCTTCAGATCTGAGAGCATTAACATAAATATGTCCTGATCATTTCCCAAGCCAGTGCTACTCAATGCAAGAAATAAACATTACACATATTAGAGATTTACCCCACTTCTACAGCAATTTAAACTTCTCAAAATTATAACTAATAAAAACTGCTGTACTCTGCCAATAAATTTCAGTTGGGATTTAATTAATGCCACACTTTAAATATCAAAGGTATGTCATACACTTTACAGATACATGCAACTATCAAATCATCTGAAATTTATAAACCTATTTGCACTCCACATATTTATACAAAGTTCCACCACTTCAATGGAATTTACTGTGCAATGTATTTATAACTTGAGGTGCCTGGCACACACAAGTGACAGACATTACTGTCTGACGTGACCCCAATGACTCAGATATTATTTCCTGCCCTGTCAGAACAGTTGTAAGTAAAAACTTCAACTAGCAGACCGGTACAGTAATCAGGACATCTGACTAGCTACATGCAATCATAGATAGGATAATACACAAATAATCAGCATAGTAACATGACAGAAGCACTGAGAGTACTGATGTCACAACTTAGGAAATTTTTAATTTGGAAAATACAGTAAAGGTCTAAAACAAAATCTCACATTTGCCTTTAAGTCTTATTCTCCATCAAATCCAGACCACACCACACCATTTTTGATATAGGAGAAAAAAACTGTAGTCTATTTACATATTAAAAAGTTAAACAAAAGAAATTAATAAAATGCTATTCTATGCCAATATGTACACTGGGGAAAAAACAAAACAAAAAACAAAACAAAACAAACAAGAAAAAAAGAAAAAAAAAAAAAACACAAGAAATCACTGGCCTTAGCAGTGGGCAGATGAATCTGAAAGAGAATGACACTGCTCTCCAGATGACAAGTACTCATGAGGGGCATGCATCATGCACAAGCCATTGGGTACCTACCGGGTTCCCCAATTTCCTCTGCAAGAGAAAGCTCCCAGACTGCCTGCATTCTCCATGGAAAAGGAGCAGACACCAGCTCCTGCTTCTAAACCCGAATTTGAAGGAGCACTGAAAGGATGGAAGTGATGCCATAATATGCAAAAGATGTTATTACCATGAAACTATGCTACAGGGATCCATGTGGTCTACCTCTGCTTTAATTTTTTTGGTCAAAGGGACAATTGCACATGCATGCTGGTTCAGGAAACTCACTAAATCATGGGTGCACCATGACAAAATTGCCATCTTACACAGGTAGCCTTCAAATCTTACAGCAAAGCAGGCCACCAGGAACACCAGGTCAGAGGAGCAGGTTGATTTGCCGTGGCTGGTCATACCCGAATCTCACACGCTCTTCAATTTATCAGCCACAACTGCGCAGCTCTCAGAAAAGTGAGAAATTCTTTTCTGCCTTTTGAGAAATATAAAAGAAAATTGCGGAAATTGTCTCCAATTTAGTTCTTACAAATTAATATCCAGTGAACACCCTAAGTGGAGGCTAAATACGTAAGTCTCAATAGGAATTTACTCTTAATAAGAAAGTTTTCATCCAGATAGCCACAAAAATCACTAAAAGCAAATTCCAATGTATCTGGTAATGTTATAATTAAATACTACTCTTAAATCTTATTTTACAACTTTTATTAAAGTCATAAAATGGTGAAAGACGTATTTCACTTCCAAAAAAAATTTATTTCTTTGTCAGGCAAAGAAAAGGTCACTTATATAATGCATTTCACTGAAACTGAGAGGAGAATACAGAAAGTCAGCAGCAGTTTTAGACTTATGCAACCTCTGCATTTGCTGCAAGCCAATACAAAGGGCACCCCACACATCCCATTCCCATCCCAGTCTGACTCTAGTACTGGCCACAGCTTCCTCTTCCACCTGTCCAACTTTCTTTGGCTATTTGCTCTTCAAACTCTCTTTTCAACATCTCAATGTATTTTTGAGTGCCAGAAGCTGAAAAATAAATCAAGAAGTGAAGGGAAGATCACGCTGCCCCAAAGATTTAAAAAGCAGAAAGAGACATCTCTTGTATCAGAACAACTATGTCCTGGGAAATATCATGGCACCATCCCACAATCATCCCAGCAAACTAAATACTGCAAACGATATGGGCAATTGAAAACAAATTTGATCAACAATAATTATTTGTGTCATATCAAATATCATATTGATTAAAAAAATTAGCCATTCTTGAGAGGCTACATGACCAGGTTCTCCAGAGACAGAATTCCACCCTAATTTTACCAATATAATGCTTAGATTTGTTATCAGGAATGAAAAAAAGGTCACCTTTCCTCTGAGTACACAACAGCAGATGCCAGCTCCCAAATCAGTCTCAGATCACTTGAAAGCTTATAAAAAGGCTTTCAGAGTCAAGAGTGGACAAAGCATTTCAAAGGCAATTTATTCAATCTGTTAGATGTGAGAAAATGTCATGTAATTTTGCAGAATGATTCTGCTCAACTCAAGATAGTCCAGACCTTCCCATCTACAGGGTCAGGCTTTTTAAACAAGCTAAGTACGAAATGGTCATTTTCAAAATTAAAAGAATAATTAACTCAAGTTATGTAAAACAAATTATCACTGAAATTACTTAGCTGAATAGTCTAAATTATATCATTTCTAACCTGGAATAAAGTAATCAATATCATCTTAGCATTAGCTATTCTTAAGTAAGTATTCTCATCAGCTACCACATGATTTAGAAGACTGTTGAACTAATTCACTTACCATATCTGTCAACATTAATTCAATAGCATTGCAAAGTAATAATCACTATCAATCTAATTATATCAGCCACCTCCTGTAAATGAGTACCAATTATTTTAATTAAAATATTAAATATTTAGAAAATAGAAAGGGATGTATATTAATAATTTATATACTTAATTTGAATCTATCTGAACAACCGTCCTGAACCACAAAGCTTGCTTTCTTTGGATCCCGGTTTAATACTTTCCAGCAGGTTTCAAGACACAACCCATCAATCCAACACCAGTGATAGAACAACGTAAATTTTGCATTTTTCCTACTTTTATATAAATGTATACACACTTGCAGACTATTTTTATCAGTCTAACTAACTTAAGAAGTCTTCCAAGAATATTCAAAGGATACTTTCCCTATTTTATAAATGCAAACAGGTCAGTTTAGGTTTCTCATAAAATGACATCAGCCATCCAATGTGGTTGGGTTCTAACCCAACCCCAATTCCAGTGCGTGGCAAACAAGGGAATCCCTTCTCATCTCCTTTACAAGAAAACGATATGAATCATTCACATACTATGACAACATCATTTGGGGGACTTTTTACCTCTTTTTGACACTATTTCTTCTTAAAATTAATCTTCAAAATCTCCCTTTAATGTTCCACCTGTGCTTCTGTGGATTGTAAGGATATTCAAAATATCTGTACTCCTGTCCGAGAGTTAGGCTGAATATTCAGGTCCTGCACTGAGATTTGGGTTCTTCCCAAAAGTCACGGAACAGAACCTAATATTAAAGAACTACAGCAATATTAGAAGCTACAGTTGTTCGAATGCCCTGTAAAATTAAGACTCCCTTTAACAGTTTTTTTAAAAGCTTTTAACAGTAAAATCCTGCAGGTTTTTCACCATGTTTCACAAGAAATAAAGGAATTTGCTCAGCTTGTTTTCTTTGATAAACAGTCAATATGCCCAGTCCCCTTGAATCAGCATGATTTAAATACCAAGGGGGGGTGGGGGGGTGGATCATCTGGTACAACCATAATGCCATTAAAATACCAGGCCTATTAACCAAACAATTAGCAAATACAAATTCAACTGGAGGACAAGAAAGCATACCACAAGCACAGACTATGCACTAGTGTATTCAAGCACACACAGAAAGTCTGACTACCAAAAAAAAGTGTGAAGAGTTTTAACGTATGTAGTTCCATGTTAAAGTAAATCATCAATCATCCTTGGAAAATTTCATTCAAAAAGCATATGGGGTGGCTTATTAAGATTATACTTCATATTGAAGTCCTTAGCCAAAGCCAAGAAACATCAATGTAACCATCACAGCCATAACATTTACCCTCTAGTGAATATACATTAAGATAAACTATTTTAATATAAAATTATGAATACTGTTTTTCTGTAATGTGAGACATCGGGCCACTCTACACCAGACACCTTGCATGCAACAGAAGATACAAGGAAAGGACTTTTCCAGAAGGAAGCTGAGTACTGACAACCCTAAAGTGCAGTATGGTATACACGTACCCTAACGAACAAGGAAATTGGGAAGTACTTAATGTGCAACATGCCAAAATACTGTTAACAGAGCTGTACCTTTGCATTTTTCAAAAAATTTTGCTAAAATGACAGGGAACATAAACCTAATTTTGTGTTAATGTTGTAGTGATCTGTTTGGGGTTGGTTTTATTTTTTGTTGTTGTTTCGCTTGGTTTTTTTAATAAAAATAGATATGGAGGCAAGAAATACAGTTATGTCTCGTGTGCAAAGTAGCATATCACAGCTTCACACATCGCTGTGTTCTGAAGAACCATTCTAGAGCCTCCAGCTTATTTCTGATTAAGAGTGTCCTGCTGCCCAGGAAAGGGTGCAAAGAGGACTCCAACACGAGGCAGAGCATCCTTCTCTGTTACCTAATGCAAGCTGTCTACAGTCTGCCTTCTTCAGTTACCAAGTTCAAGTCTTCAAGGAGCTGGGAACCACAGCGTAGCATCAAATACAGAGCAAGTCCCTCAGGTCAAAAATGCGAAAGTCTGATTTAAATTCCACCCTTCAAACAGATTATTATTGGGGGGGGGGGGGGAATCCAAGAACAAAACAAAAATTAAACATGAGAAGCACGACATTAACTATGTGCTAATATCTCCCAGCATCTTGTTAGAAGGCAAACATATTTGAAAGTTCTTTATACGCACACACTCAAAACAGTTATTAAATTAGTTTCCTTTCCTTGAACATATCATTGCTAATAGCACTAAATGTCAGGTTTCAAAATTCAAGGAAACAAGGAACAAGAACTTCTGTTCCTTGTAGTCTAATTTTTTTCTTGTTTTTCCCTATTATCTCCTTTTAAAACATTTTAAAACTGAAAAACATTTTCACTGTTTACTTCACAGAAATGACTGAAGATATTTCAATGAAAACATTTTCTTCCTTGTCTATAACTATCTTAAGGAAGGTTTTAGCACCTAGAATAGTAATCTGTAACTTGTCTTTTTAGTTCATGTTAAAATTGGAAGCAGTGATGCAGAAACATTTTGGCAATATCAAGTAAACTGCAACTGAGAATTACAATAGCATCAAGCATTTTAGCTGTAGAAACAAACTTTCCCGATTTCAGGGCCTATCAGTTGGCAAGAGGCAATTAAAATACACTTATTCCTCTCCTCAGAAGAGGATACCAGGCAGTGTTCTCCCTGCAGGTTCCTGATGCCCAGGCACATGGGTAATGGAGCTGCTCTACCCCCAAGATTTCAAGTACAGCAGGTAGAAGGGATGGGTCAGGTCTCTCCCCACTACCCTTTTGCTGTTAAGCCAGGAGGCACTGGACACTACCTATGCTAACCAGCTTCCAGGGCAGAGCAGAACACAATGCCCTTCCACAGGAAGGAAAGTAGTTTTGAGTTTCAAAACCACTACCAAACCAGTAATTCAGCCAGCATGAAAGTGGATGGGAAGCTTATCTATAGATCTGCCTCTTGCAGTTCTTCCCCTGAGAGTCTGTAACATTCACCTGCCGTATGGATTTTGGGGGGTCTATTAACATGCTAGCACCTGCTGACATTCAGGCACGGGGAGGGGAAGCAAACTCGCATGTCCTTGCTTGTCCTGCTGCTGTGACACTTGTTACACCGCAGTCTCGGGGGGCAGCCTGCTTTCCTGGGACCTGCTGGGTGCGGGCTGACGGAGGGGTAAGCAGGGGCGGTGTTTCCTTAGGAAACACTCTGGAAAAACTTCACCCAAAAATGAAACACAAGTTCATGGGGAAGTTATTTACACTNNNGATCTGCTAATTATAATTAGACAATTATCTATGTGTGTAGTTATAAATATATATATATACACATTTATATGATGTATTATTATAAAAAAATACAGATAATTGTGTACATCTATTTTTATATGTGTATATATAGCTAATTATAGAATTGTTGTCATTCTGTTCTATATACTTGTGAGCACAGCTATCATCACACACAGACGAGGCAAGGAAGCAAGAACCACAACCGATAACCCGCCCGGGGCCGCGCAATCCCAAGGAATTCCGTGGCCGTCCGAGCCGGCGCAGGGCAGGGGCAGGGGCAGGCGCTCCAGGCACACGACCCAGCAGCTGGCAGTCACCAGCGAAGGAGCCAGTGGGCACTTGCTGTCGCCCTTTCTGCGACAACGTATCGCGCTGCCGCCGCGACAGGGCACGGCAGGGCCGGCGGGCCAGGGCCCGACCACCGAAAGGCCGCTGCTCCTCGCCGGGCCGGGCGCCTGGGCCTTGCCTGGGCCTCCCCTGCGCACCGCCGGGCCCCGCGGCTCCAGCGCAGTGCTGCCCAGCAGCTGTGGGACCAGGGGGCGGCTGAAGCTTCTGTGGGGCCACGGGGTCTGGTGTGTCCCCA
>JAVJGJ010000047.1:77989349-78006536 GCA_035590215.1 Microhierax caerulescens | reverse complement strand
GGGGTGGCGTTGGCCGGGGAGCCCAGATCCTCAAATGGATTGGTCTTGCTATATTTTCTGACTGTACTTTCTGCAAGCATTTCTTTGAGGAAGGATTTCTGGACTTAATGCATTTTGTCTGCCCCTATGTCCTTCCATATGTTCAGATTTTTAAAGGATTGAGGTTAAAAATCTGATTTGCTTTACTAGTTTTATTTACAGTGATGCAATTCCACTGAATCAGCTCAGGGTGCATTAATCTACAGAATTTCTTTAAGTCTGTTTTTATATAACGACCACCGTACTTACCTGACACATTGACAGCTCTCTCCTTGCCACTGTGTGGTTTTAGAGTCCTTTTCCCTTAGTGGCCTGCTTAAGCCCTCTGCTGGGCGCTTGCTTTGAGGCTCAAACACTAACCAGCATCCATCAGCCACGTCTCCTTCCAACATCTTGTACGCCTTGTCCTTCTGTCCACAGCGACAGAAAGTGGTGGTTCCTGCCCAGCAGAAGAGTAGGATTCACACAGTATCTGTGCACCTCTGGGCTGCTACCGCTGCGGCTTTTGAGCCCCCTCCTTGCACCTTCCCTAGGAGCTGCCACAGGAGTGAGGAGTTGCCTAGTAAATTGTTCATGGAACAGAAGATAGAGCTGTAAGCTCCGCAAGCTGTTTGATAACAGGCTAAGTTGTCAGCCTTTGCAAATTAACAATTTTTATATCCCAAAGTCCTCAAGGGGCTCTACAGTATCAGGGAATGTGGAGAGGCTGTAGAGGCAGCTGAATGCCAGATCACTTGTGCACGGGGGCAAAAGGACTCACCATCAGAACTCATTAAGATATAATATTGTATTAGAAGTATTCTTTCCATATAATGACCTCTCAATCACCAGTAGTCAAAGTATCGATGCCACAGCTTGAGTCCAGACACAATTTTAGCTAATTTGCATGAGTGTGAGTCCTCCACATCCTTCTTGCAGACATCTGCCCATGCTTCCAGGCAGCACTGCTTCTGTGCGGGGCACTGGGGCATCTGTGCTGCGGCCCCGGGTGCTTCGCAGCCTGGGAGATGCTGCTTAACTTGCACCAAAGAGGCACCTCAGGAGGATTCATCCCACTCTTTTGGGCAAGTGGAGGCAATTAATCCCTGTATCTTTTCAGCTGTCAATAGAAGGATGTTCTGGGGTATATGTGATTTAGACACCCCATAAAGGATTATTCTGTATCCAGCTGGGGGGTTGAGCACTGGCTTAGTGCTAGTTAAGCTAAAATCGGAGTGGGTCATCTCCATGCCATACTCCGTAGTGCCTTTGGATCGGGGGAGGCAGTATCAGCTCTGCCATAGGGCAGCACAAGGGCAGGCAGGGTGGCTTAGCCAATATATTCGTTTTTTATTTACATGGCTAGGACTGTGTGTGTAGCATCTCAGCCTTTTCCCAGCATGCACAAAAAATCTGTGGTATAGATGCAAAGTTCTCTAGTTGCTTAGCTCATCCTTCTGAGCTAGCAGCAAATCAATAAAAAGTAGAAGATAGATTTTGACCCTGTGAATCTGCCAGAGGGGCCATATTGTTTGCTACAGTCCTAACTCCAAATGTAGAAAGACTGGAGGAACATTTCCGTGTTCATTTTTTTCTGACTAAAGAAGCTGAAGCTGAAGTATTTATTGAGCTGTTATAATTACTGTAATTTTTTTACTTGTCAAGAGCATCCTGAGAGGAGTTCTTTTTGTGAATCAAAATAAATTATTAAATATAGAGTGCAATGGCGTGATATTCCTTTCCAAAACTGTTAGTAGTCCTGACAAAGCTAAATTGTATTGTCATCTGTTTAACAAAACAGGATAATCTGCAATCTTCTTCTCTAAGCTGTGGATAAATGTTAAAGTACAATCTAATTTCCCGCTGTAAAAAAAAAAAAAATGAGCATACAGGCCTGTCCCATGTTTCTAATTGTGCAGATCACAACAAAATTGCATCTCTTACTTCAGAGCTATGAAGTTTTTAATAAACTCTCTAAATATTCAAACAGATTCAAGACAGTTCCTTTTTGTGCACTATTCCAAACGAATAGATTTTTCTGCAGACTTTTCTGATTCAGAAGCCAAGCCAAAGATCTGTTATGACGGCACAAATTGCCTGCTAAATATTCTGCGGCATCTTCTAGTGTGCCTCGTAAACTAAAAAGATGCAGAATTATCCCTTCTTTGTGGGAAACAACTGAAAAATGAATAGTTTCATAAACGACCTAGAAAAAGCTACGGGTAATTGGAGATTCACAGGATGCTTCTGCCTCTGTCAAAGTGGAGTAGAGCTTTGTCCTTGATTCAACAGAAGTAAATCAATCCTAGCATGGGACAGTCTGCTTCAAAACCCACCAAAAAGTTGGACATGCAATCTATTATGCGTGGATGCTGTTAAAAAATAGACCAGCTCTTTCCCCAGAGCTTGGGGAAATACAGGCTGGTGAAGGTACCAGCCGTGTTTGCTGTTGGCTGGAGAGACAGCTGCCTGTCTGTGTCTAACCTAGGTGAAACCGGTGTTCTTCACACGGGCTGTGCTTGGGGAGCCTCGGGCTGGTCAGCAGGGCGCCATAGTGAGAGCAGGACAGATGGTTTTTATTCAAAAGCTCCATTTCAGTGGGGAAAAAAGAGGCTGTAATAAATGCTGTTTGGTATAACTCATCGGGATGGCTTCAGGTACTCATGTATGCATCTCGTAGTAGGATGAAACCAAATAGAAAGTATTAATTATGAAATAAATAAAGTACATGACAATTTTGGAAGGGAGAGACAGCCAGCTGTTTCTGGACTTCACTCAGTTGCATGCTTGGCGTGTTGATAGCTTTTGGACATTAAAAGAAAAGTTCTGCTTTCGTTCAGCTTATGCTTGAGCTGCTCATTCATTGTAGGATTTCTTGTTCTTTCATCTGAAGCATATGATCTGTATCATCCAAAACACATTTTTTTGACAGTCAAAAGAAGTAATTCCTGAGGAAGCTCTGCTTGCCTCCTGCAGACTTGAAAGATGCCAAGTGTATTCAAAATCTTCAGAGAATTTAGCTGCCAAATTCTATCAAGTTTCTTCTTGAACATGTGCGAGCAGAGCTTTGCAGCAAGCCAAATGCAGGCAGCTTCATGCCAGCGGAGTGCCAGGCTTGTAAGTGGACCCTCCTGCTCCCCACCTTCCTCTCTGCAACTCTCCTCTCTCTAGTCCAGTGCCAGATTTTGGAACACAGAGGCACCAGCACTTCTCAGGTAAGCGGCTGTGAAAGAGAGAAGGCTTGCAAAGAACCTGTGAGGATTTTCTCTAATTTCATTTTTAGAAACAGCTATATTCAGCTGAAATTTTCTAAAAGAGTTCAAGTCAGTGAACTGATCCAAAATCAAAATTTTGGGTAGAGTGTTTAAAGAGCATAAAAACTCAATGTAATGACAGGCAAGATATGTTTAGGGGGAAAATCCTACACCTTCATTTATAGGCAGAATTGCCAAATCAGACTGTGAGCTGGAAATCTTTTTTTGGTCCTTAAGCTATTATTGTTTTCAACATTCAAAGAAAACACCCAAAAGATTGCCTGTGTTACAAAACAATTTTCCGCTTTTGAAAATTCAAACTGGAATTGAAAATGTCAGTATTTAGAATCACTGTGTGCTTTCTCCTTTTATGAACAATCTTTTTGGTAAATAGTAATCCACTTGGTTACTCTGCTGCATGTGCTGTTCTGTTCAACCACATTAAAATTCTATGTACAGTTTGAAAAATCATGTTTTATTATTTCAAATGTAATGTAAAATGTGCACCATTCATGGGTAAAGCTTTGTTTTGCTGGTTCACTTAGTAAATTACTGTAAAACTTAAAGCCATGCGAAGATGCTTCCACAAATCCATTAAAACTCTTCCAGAAGAACACAAAAAGAGCACAGAAATTGTTATGTTGATGGCTGTAACAAAGGGGGGAAACAGAACAAGGGAGATGACCAATCTAAATAAATTAATGCTTCAAAAAGCTGCAGAGAAGATCATGTGTGTGTGAATGCAAAACCCTAGCTCAGCCTCGGAGTGTCAGGAGGGGAGCACAAGTGAGCCCCTTGTGAACAACAGTGTCCGTGGATCCTGGGAGCTCCAGATGGAAGCCCAAGTCTGAACTCAGGGAATAAAACTAGCTAGGCTACATCATGTCTAAGCTTTTAGCCCAGCTTCACATAAACCCAAGGGGAATTTAAAACACAACAGAAACATGTGTTTAAATGAAATTAGAAGAAAGCTTCTTGTCCTGTCTCCTGTTGTAGTTAAATATGTTTTATATGAAAAGCGTAGCTTGCAAATGCAAGCTATGTGGTTTCTCTGGCAGCATTGCAGCTCTAAATAAACACACTATAGTATCATTTTCTTTGCTTTCTTCTCTAATTAAGTTTTAAAAGTTTCCTCATTTCTCTGTGTGGCTGCTTCAGTTTTGGCAGCGGTACTGTGGCAAAGGGGACAGGCAAGACTATGCTTTCTCTTATTCCCTCCCTCCACTGAGTAAACCAATCACTGATCAATTGGAAATCCTTTCTCAATTTTTTATGATGTATAGATGACAGACCACATGCCACAAGCAAAGCATGAGCCCTGTGGGCCATACTGGTGCGAGAGCCCGCATGCTCCCACTGAGAGAGAAGTGAAGCAGTTGACTGCACTGATCATGGGAGGTGCATGCACCGGGCTGCACGCTTCAGAGCAGAAAGCAGAGCTGAGCCGCAAAATTCAAAGACAAACATTAATTTTGTCATCCCTGGAGGGTGTTAGGATTTCTCCTTTTACCTTCCTTAGAGTCTACGGGTTTCAGTTTCAGGGCTTTGCTATAAAACGTTTAGCGTTTCAGGAATCCGGATCATGGTCTGCTGTTTAAAAAGAAGCACCCGTAATCCAGCATTGTTCGTCGTTTGGCATAAACAATATGCTATCAGCAAAGCGCATTTCCCCTCTCAGGCTCTCCCTAGCCCTTTGATATCCCTATGAATACACCCAGTGTGCCCAGGAGAATTTAACATATTGGGCAACCACTGGAACACTTAACTGGCCTTGCATTAAAACACTTGGTATCACCTTTGATGCAAAGCACTGGATAGTCATCTTTTGTCCTGTCCAGTTTCTGATGTTGTAATCAATCAGGAAAACAAATCCAACACAAAACTGTGTAGCTGTGTAACTGTTCATGTCTGTTTGCTGGATTCCCTACCCTGAAATTCAGCATCACGCTGCAGGCTGGGGGGTGTCTGGATGGTTACTCATCCTGTCATCCTGGCTTTATTATTCACTGGATCTGGTAATATTTGGGATTACATTTCTTGGGAGTCAAGATTTTCCTTTGTGGTTTCTTGATATAACATCCATGTATTAATGGTTAAGATTCAGGATGGAACTATAGGATACCACATGAAAAAAAAAGGTAGCTTTAACATAAATAGTCAAGGTTCCTTAAACCCGTTTCATCCAACAGCACTATCACTGTTTGTCAGTTCCTCCCTCCGCCCCCTTCCCAAACCACCTGAAGGCAGGATCGGTAGTGATCAAAAGACATGCTACATTTCTCAGTATTGAAATGATCACATCTATGAAATATGGTTTTTAATAATGAGTTTATTGCTGTTTGCTTTGTGAATTATGGCTTTGCACTTCTAAACCAAAACAAAAGTTATTTACAAGGTGCCACAGGATTAATTTTTAGACTGAAAAACAGCTAAGTTAGCAATCACAAACTCCTTGCTGATTTGTGAAAGTGGCATTTGTTTTATTACTTCTTTGAGATTTGATTTTACACTGAGATGTTGAACAGTAATTTGTTCTTGTATGCTATGGAACAGTAGCAGCTCCAGGTGCTATAAAAGCACAAAGACCTTCAATTGCAAAAGCAAGCGCTAGGAAAAAAACTATCAACTGTTTCAGTCTAACATATTAGGTTAGAAAAAAGTTGGAGACCTTCCACCAATGGAAGGTAGCAACTACAAAGTGTCACAGTATTGTTTATTCTCCTATTTTGTTTTTTTCACCATATATAAACTGTAAATTAATCAATAGGGTAGAAAAAAAATGTGTATTCTAAAATCCTTGTTAATGAGTCTTGAAAGCAAAGTGTTTAATGGTGCAATGATGTACTTTTGGAGCTTATGGTAAAAACAGCATTTTGTAGGACAGAGGATTTTCTTGTGAGCTCTTCAAAAGTTTGCTGCATCATGTTGACAAATTGGAGAATCCTGTCCAGGTCTACGGTACAGTCTGTATCTCAGACATCAGGTTGTTTAAGAAATGGATACTCAAAATGAAGCCCACCTTTAAAAAACATCCCAACATTAATATCTGACAAGTCTTACTGTGTTTGAGGGATCATTTTTTATTTTTTATGCTTAGAGCAGCACAAGCATACTGTGAGCTGTACTGGAGGGGATCAATACTTCAGAAATTCTTCAAAAGAACGAGGATTGTATCACTTCTGTTGTTCAGCTTCATATATCAAAATTGTGTTCTTCATAGCTTCCAGAGGGCTTTGCTGTGACTCATTTACTGTCTTCCTGCACTCTGTTTTCAAAGTTATGCCCTGGGAGCAAAACTTCTCATTTAAGACCTGGATTTCAAAGCGCTCTAAAATCCACAGGCATCTCCGACATGTTTTGAAAATTGTTACACCTCATCAGAGCCAGGGGCAACATTACCCATGCAGGTCTGAAGTCAGTTGGTCTAGCAGGTCTTCAGATAATACCCCTTCTTTTCAGCCTTCCCAGGAGGACTGCATTTAATAAGCTCTGAAATCCACCGGGATATGGTAATTGTCTTGAAAACTCAGTTGTGACAATGACTGCAGGACGGATAATGGTGCAAATCTGGGGTCATTCCTCCCTCCCTGTGGAACTGCTTATAGCAATTTTTGATTCTTGTTTTTTCATTAACAGCTTAGAGAAATCAGAAGGTATGAATCCCATGAAATATGTGTATAATACAGTCTGATCCTGAGCTCAGCTCTTCAGCTGACCAAACTGACTACACCAAATTTGCTGACATTTGGTAAACAGACAGTTTAGAAATATTTAACACTACTGATTGATTAGAAAAAGAGTAAAACAAAGTAAAAAACTGCTTTTCTGATTCTAGAATGCAAATAATTTTTCTTGCTCTCAGTAACTGCTTTCAGTTCCTGCTCAGCTATTGTCTGTTTGATAATGTGCTGTTGTTGTAACAAGCAAAAAAATAGGGATGCCACAGATATGCCACACCAGTAGTGTGTGCATATATACACATATACCTATTTTTATACAAATGTATATACATATACATACATCCACATGTTCTTCAAGCACACATATGTATGCCCATAGACACACACGTGCACAAGTGTGTCTTGTTATTTTTTTTATTGTAGCGGTCTGAAATAATATACCAAACCCATATTTCCCAGTTTTACTTTGTAGTCAGTTTTTTTAAGGTTTTTAATACAGTGAGAGTGGTGGGTTTTTTTCTTTCTAGTAACTCCTCCCAGCACTTCCCACGATATAAATTGTATCCCATACATGTGTACTTGACACTCACTGATTGCTTTGCATTCTTTCATTTCCAAATGTGCCTTCAGCTATATCAGGATTGCCTGTGAGTGCTGCATTCCCATTCAACAGATGGGAAACTTGAGAAACTGAGACATCCTGCAAACCCAGCGTTCGGTAAGACAGTAGCAGAGACACTACAATAACTTAAGACTTTCCTGGGTCTCAGTTCAGTGCTTTAGCCAATAGCTCATATTGTCTTTGAGGTTTGCACAACCTTCTATTATCCACGCTGTGTCAACGTGGCGGCTTTTATTACCAATGTTTTGGACAATACCTTGTCATCATGTGATAAGTTGCCCATACAAAACTAATGTAAAGTCTATGGGAAGTTTATAAAATCTTTCTGTATACACCGTAGAGGCTCTCTCAACAAAGGGAACGTGCAGCTATTGACATCTGAAGTCTTAACCCTAAAATGAACGGAAAGATGTTCCCGCAGAAGTGTTGCAAATGCCACTAGCAGCAAAAGATTGAAAGATGCCGATTGTCTCTGATTGACATTAAATAACAGAAATATGTCTTAAGGCAAGATTAAAACATTTATTAAAGAGGAAAAATAAACAGCATTACAAAAAAATGAGGTTTCCCCCCTTACACTTTAATAGTTACAAAATATTCTTCTGGCTCTTTAATTGCAGCTTGCAAAGGCTCTATACTGAGTCATTTAGTTTCTGGAACAACTCTGTCCTAGCCTTCTTATTGGCATTTACTCCTATGCCACCCACATTGAACTCCAAATCTGGATCCAAGGACTGCTGAGCTGTGAAGACTGTATTTGTATAATTCTGCCAGTTACCACCCATATAACCTCAGAAGAATCAAAGAGAACTAAAGATATGCTGAAACATTCAGCAGTCATATGAACACCAGCTACCGGGAGATGCTCAGAAGTTTAAGGATATTTAATATGCATCCTATTCCATTCTCTGGTTGATCTTTTCAGGGTGGAGAAGGATGGGAAAGGGTCAAAGACAACTGTTTGTGTTTGGCTATTTAGCAAAATAGAAGTTTTGTATTCCACCATCTCACCTCCAGGTGGTGGTAAGTCAAATCCCAGCACTGCCACATTGCAGGGCCAAAGGCAGGGAGCTGAGTGTTGTGTTGCCACAGGGTGAAAAAGCATGTTGAAAGGGAGATGAGGACTAAAAACTGCTAAAAGTAATTAGCGTAGCTATGCTGTTTACCCATCCCACAGTTTGCTCATTCACTACCTAGAAATCATCCCTTCCTCAGCAGATGCCTTCTTTTTGCCTGCTTGCTAAAGAAAATGAACAGTTTACCCAGGGCCAACCAGAGGGCAAGGCAAGAGCAGAGCAGCCTCAGCATCCTCACCCTCACCTCATCTCCTGGATTCACCCCTCACCCAGGAGTTCCTCTGTCCAGTTTTGCTTGTCCCATGGGAGTTCTGTCTTTAGGCTTGACAGACAACGCTCTAAGGGCTTGAAACAAAGCGGTCATCGCTTCTAGTGTCTGAATTAAAGTGTCCTAATGATGGCACAGGCTCTGTGCTCCCAAAGAGCAGGCTCTTTCAGGACATCTCAAAGTAAGCGCCCAAATGTGAATAACACCAGCTTGCTCCTCCAGTATGTCCAGGTGGAGGCTGCAGCTCTGTGCATGTGAAGCTCTCTGGTTCATCTCTACACACATATGTGAAGGAGGTACATCGTTATGCATCCACATATGCAAGCAGACCTCTGTATTGAAAACAAGAAAACAGAAAATGATGTAAAAGGCCCCTCCCCGCTCTGTTTCACTAGCACTAGCAGTGATCTGGCACACCTGAGGACACATGTTCTTCCATCTGTGTTTTTAACCATCTGTGTTGAGGGTGCTCAACCCTCCCACCTTTATTTTCTGAGAATTTATAAATATTTTTCATAAATTCATAAATATTTGGCTGCCTGTCTGTATTTCCTCATTCTCCCAAGCTGGACAAACAAAATTGGTTGATTCATTTCAGGTTTAAGTAAAGAATTTCTCATTTTCACTCCCTGACTTCCATGCATGCACGCAAGGCTGCATTGGCTGGGATGCCTTAGCTGAGTGGAAGATGTTTATTTGTAATAAAGATACACCAAAATCCCCTGTATCCACTGGAAATTATAAACATAGAAATATCTCCATGAGTCCAGTTTGTTAAAAAAAACTATGTTTACAATTACTATCTTTAGGTCCCAATTTGTTGTCACAGTGTCTCTTTAAACAAATAACCCAGGCAACGCAATGTGCCTTTCAGAGGGGAAGTGAAGGTTACCACTGACTGTCCTCTTGCTGATCAAGAGATTCAGCAGATTTTTGCGGTTTGGATGAAAAAAAAAAAAAACTCACTCTATTATCTGAACAAATATTTTTTCTTAATAGTTTCTATGTAACCAAGTTCATGGGAAATTAAGTAAAAGTCAAATAAGGGAAGAGAATAACTAGGGGGACTCCTCAGAGTGTTTGATTATTACCCAGAATTATTGTAGAATGCACCCATGGACACATGCACATGTCCTCTCACCTGCCAGAAGGCAGAAGGTTTATGTTAGCAATAAACAGGGACACAAGTATCACATTTAGTTTTCAGGCTGCATCTCAGTTGGTTACTGCAGTAAGAAACCCACTAACATACATGGCCACTTGCAGAAATCGTGGGTGGCATGGTAACACAGGACAGCAACCCAGAAATCCGTATCTGATTTATTTTTTATTCATTATTAGGTGTCACTGTGTTTAACACGGAAGTTCACATCCCATAATAGCTCCATTTAAAGAAGTTACACATATCAGAAAATATGGAAGACATTTTCCTGCTCCTGATTTTTTTCTTTTTCCCCTCAATACAATATAGCCATTCAGAACCCAAACCCAGGATGTCATATCCAAACAAGCAGCTTCGCAGATACACACATTCCTGTTTTGTCCTGCATCCTGAATGCTGCCAGTCAGGAATCAAATGCCAATTCTGACGCGCTGAAATTACTTGAGGAGGGAAATCCAGCCCACAGTTGTCCCATTGCTAGCATCCCTGCATCCCCTGGAGGGGATGCCTAAATCCGATGTACAGAAGGATACATCTGCTGTATATGGTCTGGTAAGAACTTTCTGTAATATTTTGACTGTCAGATTATCTCTATTACAGATATTTTTATTTTATTTTCACAAGGAAGACCATTTTTAGATCTTTATAATCACAAGCTGAACTAGTAACACCTTACCATTTTTTCCTTTTCTCTGTTTTGCCTTTTCTCCTTCTGCCTCCTCCCTCTCCCCTTTTCTTTTCTTCCTTGCAAACAGCACTGTGAAAAGCCCATTGTTAAGCAGTGGGGTTGTGGCATTAGGGTCAAATCCCTACCCCTTTGCTCACATTCCCTCTTTTCCTCTGTAAGGGATGAAATCTAAGTGAGAGAGTAACACACAACACTGTACAGAGTGTTGGACTGCTTGCTTATGCTATACAAGATACTGCTCCAGTTTGAGCACTTCCTTGGCCCCTGCTAAAATCAACGTGTAATGGTACTCAAGCCTCCATGGATTAGGGTGACCTCCTTTAATGCAGAACTTTATATCAACACATTGTTGATATTTGCTGCTCTTGCTTCCATGCACTATTCCATTCACTATTCATATTGTCCATTCACTATTTCTGGACAGCCTAGATTTTCTTCTTAGCACCTAGAAGCCTGTACAGCACTGCACTGGATCTAGTCCGTGCTGTGTCCCTTAGCTCTGGATTGATTTGCTTCCATGAACTGGAACCAAAGCCTTCCTTTCCACACAGTGGATCCACACTCTTTCAGTGTGTGGATCTTTTCAGGATGCTACACTGATACCACAGCTGTGTAACATTTCCAACCCAGTGCCGCTCACTAAGTAAATTGGCACAGCCCACCCATTTTAGACAAGTATGATGATTTTTAGAGGTGCTGGTTCTGCTGAACTGCATCACCTTGTTGAGGCAACAGAACTAAAAATTACAGGAGCAGAGCTGATGGAAGACAAGAGACTTGGTACACTTGGAACACGCAAGCTGGTAGGAAATTTATTCTCTTTGCTATCGTTAACATTCACATTTTCAGAAACAGACATGTTTTGATTGCCTCCTTTATTTATTTTTAATAGCACTATTTGCCAGAGAAATACCTTACTGCTGGAGCACTGTGCGTTTGGGGTTGATTAGGTATAATTTTCTTCACAAGACTTACAGAGATCGCATCATGTTAAAAGAAAAATGCACTTAAGAGGAGTGCCATGCAGAAATCAGGACTGTAACATTTTAGGATATCAGAAACCCCTGCTCACGTGTATCTCTTTTTCAAGAGCAAAGGAGGTGCATCTGTTCATTTTGGATCTCGTTTGTGGATTTCAGCTGGTTGCACCCAGTGTAAGTTGCTTTAACTCCTTTTTTCCTCTGACAGTCACTACTGAAGACAACAGAGAAAATTTGCACCAACTGAGGATTTGGCCAATGTTTTGCTTGTTTGTTTATTTGTTTTCCAACTAACAATAAACAAGTGGTACATAAGTAAAATACCTGGTATTTTCTGGTTTGCAATTTCTGTTGTATTACTTGAGATATCTCTGGATGTTCTGATTTGTCCTCCTGCCTTTTAGCAGGATGACATCCCCTTTCCTCACAGAGTGGAATCTGCACTGTTTTCTGCACATAACCCTCCTGCAAACTCTTAGAGCCGTCTGCATTGGCCAGCAGATGTCATTGTGTTTCCACTGCAAGAGCACACCAAACATATTCATCTGGCTGCAAATGCATGTCCAGTCCTGCAAACAATGCTGTTGATTATTTAGGTCTTTTTCTACCCTGCAGCAGAATATTTGTTAAAGATACTAAGCCAGAAAACAGTGAAAATTAAGTTCCAAGCATTTGATAGCTGTGACTAACTAGCCAGACTACCCTTGGTCTCAGCTAATATAGTGCCAATAGCGTTATACAAACACAGCTTACTCAACAGTACACAAATCACTGTCAATAAACTGTTACAAAAGATGCCAACAGAAGAGGACAGAAATAATGTCTCATGGATTAGCCAGCTTCTTTGAGTAACCAGCTTGCTTTGCTGTGAGGTAATCTGCTCTTCAATACTCAGTCAGGGCTGAGGATTTATCCTTCAGAACTTTTAAGGCCTTCAGAGTGTAATGAAAAGCGGCTGTAGCCTGTTATTTTTCAATTATTTTATCCTGAACTATGTTAACAGTTTCCTAATTTGCATGATATAATAATATTTGTGATGTAATTAGAAAGTTCCATTTGAGGTCAAAATACGGTAGCAATGGAGAAGCAAACACTTGGCAGTAATCCCAGAGGTAGGGTTTTCCAGAAAGTCTGACATATTTTTTATCAGCAAAAACCCAAGAGACATCATTTTAGGTTTTATTTTTAACCATCGTTTCATAAACTTAATGAATGCAAATGGGCTTTGATATCTAAAAAGCTACATTCTCAATTACAGCTCATTTCCCAAGCTAAAGAAGAAGCACAAAACGAACATAAGGTGAAGTCAGTTTGCAACATCCACACTGGAAATGGCACGTAGGTTCAAATTCCCCACTGGCAGCAACCAGCAAGGCTCCACCGGCTCTAACGACACAGGAGACCCTTGACAGATTCAGCAGAGAAGTGGCCTTTTGCAGTGCGTTGTGAGTCCCAGGGGCTGGCCACAAGACTGAGTGCAGTCAATGGAAATCCCTGGCTTGCTGGCAGTGGGCGGTGGGTGAAGCCATGACTCAGGTTTTCTGGAGGCTGGATGTAGCACATCTGTCTCGGGGTGAGGCAGCTGAAAGACACGGGCTTGGATTTGAAAGGATGAGCTCTATCTCACGGGTCTCTGCTCAAGCTCTGCTACCTCAGGAATAACCTGAGATGATGCTATGGTAAATGACGTTCTTCCCTTGCCATGCCTACGAGAGCTATGAGGAGAGTGGCTCACCTCCTTGCTTGCTCACAGAAATATTGAAACCCCTTTTCTGGCCTGGGAGACTTTTGCACAGGGAGTAATCACAGCCTGGTTTGCGTTGGAAGGGACCTTTAAGGATCATCACATCCAACCCTCTGCCATGGGCAGGGACATCTTTCACTACATTGGGTTGCTCAAGGCCCTGTCCAACCTGACCTCAAACACTTCTAATGATGGGGCATCAACAGCTGTGGATGGGAACTGTGGCCACTTCCAAGTTTGGATGCGAGGTGTATGCTGTAGGTACAGAGACCCTGCAACTGGGGACCTCTCTGACTGTCTAGACCACCAAACCCTTCCATCTGGATGAGCAGAAGGATGCCCACTGGTGTCCCATAGGTACTACAGCAGTTTCCTCTGCGCTGGAAGACACATGGGACACATTTAAGGATCACAGCAGCATCACCTGCTGTTTTACAGATAAACTCACTTGCAAATACAGGAGCCATGTCCACAACGCGGAACTTGTCTTTAATAACATTCCAATGTCATCCTTTAGAAAAAAATAATTCCATCACAAAACGTAAGCCTAACACTACAGGTGACCTACCAATTTCCCACACACCACGCCACGCTCACGTCATACATCCCACTGCTGCTCACTGTCCGCTGCACACAGAGGAAACCGCACAGCTCAGCGGGGCTGGGCTCGGGCTGCTGAGGTCCCAGGGCTATGTCTCCAGGCTTTCACATTTACCTGGGGTTTCTCATTGGAACAAGATAATTCAGAATTGCCCCCAGGTAACTTTTTTGATCCACATCAGCTGAGCCTTAAATATAAAATAAGAAACAGGCAGCACTGTCTCAGGAAGCTGTATTCCCAGCTCACTGCTTCCCCATCTAATCCCTTTCACTCCTGCTCCCCATCCCATGCAGCCAGAGCTGGCTGGCACATTTAACCGAGGATTTAGCTGACTAAAAGCACATCAGCAACTTTTCGACTTTCAGATGCACACTATTTGCAGGCAACCTACTACATCATTAGAGTGTGACGCTGTCAGACATACACAAAATGTAAAGGAGAAGAACATAGAGCCCTGCTTCTTCAGTCTGCCTGAGGACATCCACACACAGGTGGAGACAGTGGTGTCTACGCTGCTGAGATAGGTGCGGGCGCCCAAAGAGCTGACTTAAATCTGGACTCCAGCAAGTCTCCTCTGTCTCATTTTTCCACCTCAAACAGGGGAGGTAATGCTATTCCTTATCTCATTTCACCTGAGGAAACATGTTATCAGGGTTGGTAAGGCACTTACATACTACAGAGACTAGAAAATTCCCACTCCTGCAAAAGATCATGAAGAAATTATTGACTCTACTTGTACCAAATGCAGTAGCTAAAGGAGAAGATCATTAATTTAAAAACGACAGTAAAAGTACTGACCTATCTCACTTCCTAAACATGCCTTGGATATCCTTGCCAACACAAATGTTCTAATAAAAAATAATTAAAAAAAAAGGTACTGGCTGATGATGTAATTAGAGCCTGTGTTAGCACACACTTCCAGAAGGGAGATGAAGACTTTCTGACTGTCACACGTTTTGATAAATCCAAGGTCTGCAGTATTTGGAGCTGCCACTATCTTAATATTCTTTAGTTTTTAATGTAATTATGCAAGAGCTTGCATATCTTTCCTTGCTTAGAGCAGATCCAAGCATGGGGACAGTCAGGTGCAGGTGGGGGTTTTGCAGTACGGCTCAGGGAACCAGAGCCAAGGAGATGTGTGATCCTGGGGTGGCTGCACTGCTGGCCTGCGGGGGTGTCACTGCAGGAGAATCTCTGCTGGGATCGGCTCCCCCTCATCACAGAGGCCTCAGAGAAGGACCTGACTTAGACTTGTCACCTGGGATTCTTCTGCACACCCCGGCTTGTGCAGCCATCAATCTCTAAGATGTAGCACTGAGAGGCATAAAAGGAGATGTGCTGGGGGGCTGGAATTTTGTTGTTGGTGGTGGTGGTTTTCTACCAAGTTATTTTTCTTCCAGCTGCCTTTTTTTACCACTTTGCAGAACTAGACCCTCCTAACTTAAACTGTTTAAAAGTTAGGCAGTGAAGCTAATTTACTTCTCCAGGCTGCCTCTGCGATTAGGACTACCATGTCCCAACAAAATCTTATCACGTCTTAAGAGGGGGTCTAACACTGATGGGCACTTTGATTTCTTCTGCTGCCTGTGATGGGAGTTGAGCCACCTCGGCACTTTGCTGCCCAGCTCAGGCACTTGACTTCTGAGGAGCCGAAGATGATGGATTGACTCCTGACCTGGCGGGTGCTGTGCCCACCTTTGCTAGCCATAACAGCAGGCTGTGCACCCACCAGGCTCTGCATCCTCCGGCCTCAGAGTAGCTCTACCTATACCTTGAATCTCTTGGCCATTTTTAAAAGAAAGAAAATACCAAACTTTGCAACGGCTGAAAATGTAAGCAAGAAAAGCTGCTCATGTTCATGCATAATAATTACTCTTCAGTGGGCTTATTTTGCAATCATGTTAATAACCTATTTATTCTAAATGTTCTTAGTATAGTATCATCACAAAACTCTCTTGGTGTGCTCAGTGTAGAAAGTCAGTTGAGATGTTATAATGAAGTCGAAATGAAATGCTGTCAGCGCAGATCTGTAAAATGACATAACGGTGTCAGAAATGAAAGGGAATCATATCAGAGTGTGTTCCAGCACCACTCAAAAATTTGTGAGAGGAAAGGGTACCACAGTTTGGGGACAATGTTTGTTATGACAGAAATGCTCAAGCAGCTTAAAAGGGAAACTGTGTTTGCCAGCCACATCACTTTTTAATCCAACAGATTTATCAAGAAGTTGTGCTAATTTCCTCTATAAATATCTCTGTGAGCAGAACACTTTGCTTCTGTGCCGCAGCAAGTGGTTTTTACGTGGTCACAACTCCAGGTTTCCTCTGAAATGGAATAGGAAGGTTCATTGCGTTGTTTGCTTAAAGA
Source organism: Microhierax caerulescens (assembly GCA_035590215.1). NCBI lineage: Eukaryota > Metazoa > Chordata > Aves > Falconiformes > Falconidae > Microhierax > Microhierax caerulescens. The sequence continues at coordinate 77,990,076 of JAVJGJ010000047.1, read as the reverse complement.
GTCATTTCACTTTTGAGAGGAAGAAAAACAAATCATTTCTCATCCAGTTATCCTCCTTAAGGAAACTAGCCCAGGAGTTAGTTTTCTTGCTTTTGCTCTTCCTGTCTCTCCCGCTGCCTCGCGGGGTGGGGGAGTGAGTGAACAGCAGTGCGGGGTGCTCAGCTGCTGGCTGGGGCCATCCCACTGGGAGGTGACCTGGCTAGCTGAGTAAAACACAGACCTCCCGAGCTTCAGTAATACTTTGCATTTACCTTACTGAGTCTGCGACATAGGCTTTGCTAAGTAAGCTACCTCATAACCAAAGCTATTTCTAAATACCTCTAGAAGTCCTCTATAAAGCCAAGTGCTGCAGAGGACGTCGCGGAAGGTGACATAGCAATGCTGCAAGTGCAAGCAGCCAGGCTCGTCTCCTGCAGCACACTAACACAAAACTTCAGCTGGTGGCTCCGATCCTGGCCCCATCCAATGACTAAGCCAGAGCACATCACGGTAAGCTGAGAATTTGCAAGGGCTCAACACTGACCTGACTTGGCTTCGGGGAAAGCCCATGATAAACCTCCTCTGGCACCAATGGGAGCAGCCTGACTCCAAAATACTTTTGACTCGAGTTGCTGATGGTAATGAATTTGCCATTACCTATGGTGTCCAAGTGTGCTGGTTTTGGCTGGGATAGAGTTAATTTTCTCCATAGTAGCTGGTATGGGCTGTGCTTTGGATTTGTGCTGGA
>JAVJGJ010000047.1:77977185-77989249 GCA_035590215.1 Microhierax caerulescens | reverse complement strand
GGTTCTGTAAATACCGGGGGGCCGGACTGAGGACCCTGGGGGGCCATATCTGGCCTGCAGGCTGTAGTTTGAGGACCCCTGATCTAGGTGGTCTTCCCCTTCCATATGCAAAGGATTCACTGGCATTACTGCATGGGCCTTGGCTAGAAGTATATAGTCATAACTCAATCAAACTCAAACACCACCAAAACTGTAAGTATTGATGCATGTCTGCGTAACTGTTGTCTAATTTTCAGGCTAAACCCAAAAGCAGTAACTAGTTTAAGAACAATATATTTAATGATAGGTTAAGCACAGTTGAAATTAAGGATTTTTATTAGAAATGTCACACATCACAGAATCTGCCAGGACCCTGAGGGCACCAACAGGCCCTAATGGCCTTGACCAGCCTCACTGGGGACACCCACCCACACCTGTCCACTCATCCAGGAGCTCCTTGTACTTGCACCTGGAACCTTTAGTTTAGGTTATCCAGGGCCCTGCCAATCCAAGTATTTTGTACTTCTAGTGAGTGAGATCTCATAATTTCTCTGGGTAGCTTCTTCAAATATTTAATTGCTCTCATGACGAAGATTTTTTTCCTGTATCTCACAACAGAGAACAGTAGAACAGTAATATTCAAACTCTCTAAATAAATTGAACTTTTTCAGTGGTTGATGTTTGCTTGTTACTAGGTGTTTTCCAGTGGGTGCAGTTGTATAGTTTATGTGTTCAACCAGAAGCACAAACGATGAAGACCTGACTCATGTGGGATCAACCCTTCTTATTTTCCCTCTTTGCTATCTACAACTGGAACTTTCATTTCCTTCAGCAAAGATATTGGCTGGCTCAAGGTGTACCTAAAGTTTTTGGGAGGAAACCATCAACAAATGGCACATTACATTTCAAATCTGGATCTAAAGAACTATGGCAAACAAAATGAAAATAGAATTCCATAAATGAAAGCAAATAAGGGCCACCTCATATGAATCCCTTATCTTTTCTAATCTGCTCAGTAGTCACTAACTGCACAACAATCCTCAGAAAATGTATTTTTGAATGGACTGTGACAGCAGTGGCTGGGAAACTTCACAGATGGTAGCTGAACAAGAGGTCAGCTTCTAGATGGGAGGACTTGGAGATTAGTGCAGGAGCCTTTATGTGGTATCACCATAAAACATCAGTGAGTGTGAGAGAGAGAGAGAGCTCCCATGAGTATGAAACTAGGCAAAGCAAGCAGGGTGCCACTGAGAAGCTAATTCTAGGCACGGGCTTTATCACTATCAGGGAGTGCTTGTCTTCACAGACCTGTGAGATTCAGCTGATTTGTCCTCCTGAAATCGTTAATTAATGAATACTGAGCCACAATTTAGCTGGAGAGCTGGGAAAGAAATGTTAATTGTAAGAAATGTAAATGTAGTTTTCCTTAGTCTATCTCCTTTCTCCCAGAGTGCTAGTTTTGTGCAAAGTTTTCATTAAGGCTGTCCATTTCCATCCATAGAGCTCAGCTGAGTTCCTTTGTTCAGTCCCTCACATTTTATCCTTCTCACTCTGTTGCATCAACTATGTTGTTCTGCTCAGTTTTTCCCTTTTCTGTCCTAAGAGTTTTGTTCTTCTCTTCCTAAGCCACACTAACCACTTTCTTCTCAGCTTGGTCCTGCTGTGCCCAAGACCATTCAAACGTAGCCCCTTTCCTCCGTTTTTTCATGTGCCCATAAAACCCCTTTCTATTTATACAGCACTTGTATGATACAAGATTCCCCCAAACCTACCCTGAATCTCTGAAAATATCAAAAGGGCATTATCAAAAATTATCAGTAATTTTAAAAGAATAAGTGAAATATTACCAACCTTTTTACTCTTTTAGTTTAAATGGCTGAAAGATCTGTCAGATTCACCCAAAGTCCTTTGGTAGGAATCCCAAAGGACAGCATCCCACTCTGAAGTCTCATGAATTTCATGGGTAAAAGCCAGTGAAACTAAAATAAGAATGTTGATACCAGTGCCATAAATTCACAGCAGTAATGTGAACATACTGAACACTGGGCATGCCAGACTATGATGTCTTAAATCAGAACTTGTGACCAGTGCACTGAAAGGAAGTTCTGGATGGTTCCTGTTCCAAAGCGAAGGTAGAGTTGGGAGCATTCCTCTGAGAAAGCTGATCAGTGAGGCTTCTACAATATTTTTAAGGATCGATCGGCCTATCTTTGGAAAGAATCAGATTCTCTCAGGTGGCAGAGATTAAAAAAAATAATATTCTCCCAGGGAAAATAGGCTAGCATAAATGTGGCAGGCAGCCAAGCCATGCTTTCCACCTAGAATGGCCCAAAGCTCCTCCTCTGTACCACCTGAGCCAACACCAGTGGTCCTCAATGCTTGTTCTCTAAAGTGGACAAATCATTTTGAAGTCCAGTTTCTATGCAAACATTACAACTTCACATAAATTTAAAGTACATTTATGGCTTGGCCAATAATGAGCTTGACTGAACGTATATTTGCAGTGTTCATTGATAGATTTTCCCCAAAATGCTGATACTATAAAGTTCCAGATAGTGGCAAGTTGTATTGTTAGAATTTATTATCTTTTTTCATTCAAAAAAAGTCTCAAACGTGCTTGCTATGCTATATAGAGGCAAATTTATTTTCTGGAAAAAAATAATTTCTTTGGATACAAGACTGAATTCTGATGGGTAGAGAGTGGACAGTCCTTGGAAATAACAATGGTATCCATAAATGAAGCATCAGAACATTAAGAATAGAATGAGAATGATGCCTTGCTTTGATGAATACTCTTGTGGGTTTTGTAGATAGTAACTTCTCCTACCCTTCAACCAGTTCCCTTTCTTTGACTTCAGTACAGGACTAAAACCTTTTTCCTCCCAATCTCTCTGCTCAGTAAGCAGCAAAAATACAAGAAGCTGTGTGGGCTGCTGTTCTGGGATGTGAGCTTGCCAGGGTTTGGCTTAGCTGTGGAACGAAACAGCCCACATGTGCAACACTACAGGCCTTTAGTTGACTTTAATTGCCAGTAATTAGTAATTCTTTTAGGAGAAAGCATACCCAGCATCATCTGTGCCATAGCTTGGCTGTGTGAATGGACTCTTTCCTCCCTCGTTCTTTCGAGTCTGCTAGGGACTGTCATACTTCTAAAAAAAACAAAGGGTGGGAAGGGCACCACTGATATGTTAGAGATAAGGATAAACAAGGCAGCCCTTTACCTGTTAAGTTATGCCCCTGTAGCTCTACCTGTGCTGGTTTTGGCTGGGATAGAGTTAATTTTCTCCATAGTAGCTGGTATGGGCTGTGCTTTGGATTTGTGCTGGAAGCAGGGTTGGTAATTCAGGATGTTTCAGTCCCTGCTGAGCAGCGCTCACACAGAGCCGGGGGCTTCTCTGCTCCTCACCCCACCCCACCAGCAGGTGGGCTGGGGGGGCACAGGGGCTGGGGGGGCACAGGGGCTGGGGCAGGTGACCCCAGCTGAGCAAAGGGATATCCAGTACCGTGTGGCGTCTGCTCAGCATGTAAAGCTGAGGGAAGAAGAAGGAAGGGGGGGACACTGGGAATGATGGCATTTGTCTCCCCAGGTCACCACTACATGTGATGGAGCCCGGCTTCCCTGGGGGTGGCCGAACCCCTGCCTGCCCATGGGGAGCAGTGAATGAATTCCTCGCTTTGCTTTGCTTGCACACACAGCTTTTTTCTTTTCCTATTAAACTGTCTTTATCTCAGGCCATGAGTTTTCTCACTTTTACTTTTCCAATTCTCTGCCCCATTCCACTGGGGGGAGGGAGTAAGCAAGGAACTGTGTGGGGCTTAACTCCAGCTGGGGTTAAATGGCAACAGTGAGGCTTAATTACCTTTATTATTAAAAAGGAGTGGTACCACTTCTGTTTGGAGCACTCTGACTTCAGCTTCTCCTGGGACCATGCTACACTTGTGTTTGAACACCTGTCCATAGCGCTTGGAGTGGCAGGCACGCCAGGAGATGTTCTGGTTAAACTACGAGCCTGAAGAGTCAAACATTAAACTCACGGCATATGCACACAGAGAGCAAAACCACCTTTATCTGCCGGGGTTTGGTGGGTCTCCTGGCTTACATGCAGTTACATTGCTAAATACTCAGAGTGTATTGTAGATGGTCTGGAAAGTGCTCCTGGCAAGGCAATTTGCTGCGCTTATATTAACATCCACTTTTATCCTAAACATGTGAGTTTGACAGTATTCCTGGTAGATGCAATAGGTCAGGGACATAGCCCACAGCTGTCTCCTGATGCCTCTCCTAGGAGGGAGTGCTCCCTCCTCAAGGCACGTCTGTCTTTCTCCGCTTCAGCAATGGAGGCTGAGGGTGCTGGTGTAGGCTTGAGACATGCATTTTAGGTGGCTAAAATAAGGCAAGTTGCAAAGACCACGTTAATGATGCTTACTGGCCAGATCGAGTCTGATGTTCATAAGTTCATAAATAAGACGCAAGAGGCTGCCTAAAATTTCAGCTGATGTTAAGGATTTTTCTAAGTGCCTGTCTTCTGTGGGAGCTTACGTTACATTTGCCAGTGCTTTGTTTAAATAACAGAGTAGATTTTTTATTGTTGATTTGTTGTTAATTACTTTCTTCCAGCCAAAGTTGCCTTTTAACGGAAACTGTAAATTTGGTTACTCAAAAAATATTCTGTGACTTGATTTGAGAGGTTTTTATCTTCAATTGCCCATACTGAAAGAAAAGACAAAATAGTATGGAAGTCTAAAAAGTCCACACAGATATTTTACAACACATTTTCATTCTGTGATTATAAAATTTCTTTCATTTCCTTCATACAAAACCAAAGTTCCTAAAGAAACACTCAAAGCTGAAGTGAAATATTTAATTTCAGGTCAAGACAAATGTATATTTTACATGATCTGAAAAATTTGTCAGAATTTCTGAGCTCTACAACATTCAGAATAATTACTGAGCGATCATTCAAAATAAGGTTTTAAAAGACCCATCAGACTTTCCAGTGACATAAAATCCTACCTGACATGCCTGGACTTTTTGCAAAGTGGTTACCTCATATCAGCAATAGCTGAAAACTGAAAAGCAATTTTGCTAATTTCAAGGGAAAGAGAGTTTTCTGCAATGATTTTGCAACTTATTTCTGCTATAGAAATGATGGTAAGAAAAAAACAGTTTAATTTCTAAATAGATATTCAAGCAGATTAAAACTCCTCAGGAAATCTCTGAAGGTGCTGCTGGTTTCGACTAAATAACATTCTTCTGATATTTGTAATTTCAACAAAATATTTCCATTTCACTAGGAATAGCCTGTTAGGCTTTCATTTGTGTAAAATATGCTCCCCAAAGTAGCAAAGAAAGTGGAAAATCATGTTTCACATTATGGTAAAATGGGGATATGGTTTAAATCCTTTCAATTAAAATCTGGATTTCTTCAAGGAAGGCTCAATATTATTTTTTTTTCCCTGTACAAACAGGATTTTCACTCAAAAGAACTCTCCAAGATCTTCTGTACATTCATATATTTTAAAAGTAAGTCTATTACTATGTCAAATGTGTCTCACAGGAAAAAGCTATTGACTTTTCCATTCTATTGCTTTAATTTTGCACTACTCTTGTACATTGGAATACTCCAGGTGAGTGCTGCGTGTGCTTCTGATTATGCTGTGTTACACAGCAGGGAAACCTCTTATCTCAGACTGGTTGCCTGGCTGAGAAAAAAAACACATTTAAGGTAGTAAACACAGCTGTGGAAGAAGTATTTTCTATTTCCTTGCTGTTTGTTTTAATGTACTAAAATGACATAATTATGGAAGTCTGCAAAAATGCCAAAATGTAAAACACAATAATAATTTGGTTTGTGTTTCTATTATAGTCTGTATATCTTCAGTTATAGCTTTAAACAGTCCAAGAAAATCTTCATAAATGTGTTTTCTGCTTTACACTCTGTTTTGCCCTTATAAATAAAATACAGAAGTTCAGATAAAAGGAATTTAGAAGTAATCTCATGGTTACACTGGTATTAAGAAGTGTTCAAGTCTTGTTCTTGCCATTTTTCATGCCAGCTTGGAACTTTTGGCTTGAAGATTTGTGTTTCTATTGTTTTCTTTTTGACTCTGTGCAAACACTTTAAAGATAGGAAATTTGCAGATCTGTGAAAAAAAAAAAAAAGAAGAATAGAGGTTTTGTAAATCTAACCACTGCAACTTCATTTGAAGAAAATGAAATCTGAACTCTGAAAGAAGACAATGCCTTTTATTTATTTTTTTCAGCTTGCAAAGAAATAGAGTAATGCAATCCCTTTTATTTCCTACTTAAATGAGGCTGAAGCGTTTTCATCTGTGCGTGTAAAGTCTGCTTTGCAAAGAATAAATTCGTAGCACACACATTGTAAGTATTTGCCGAGAGCACCAGGCTTATATTGATTGAGTAAACAGCACTATAATATTGCAATTATAAAAACAAAATGTGCAGAAATACGTGATTGTCGCTTTTTTTTGAACACTCTATTACTTTCTAAAGTCCTAGTGGGAAAAGATTAAATGTGAAGCCCTCAATAAAAAGCTCTGTGCCATCTGAGCTGCAACCGTTTTCCACCACCTATTATTTCACCTGAGGAGGAACCAGATTTTGAGAGAGATCCTGAGTCCAAACTCTGCCCGCAAACAGGCGAAGCCATCTCCCCTAAAATCCTATGTAAGATAACACTAATGACGTCCTGGCCACTTCAGCCTATGGAAGGTTTCATCTATTATATCACGATGTGCAAGCAAACAAAAGGCTACATAAAGTTCTTTTGACTGTGGCTGGAAAGGCTCGCACTGGCACCGTCGTGACTTTGGATCACACTGTACCCTCCTTTCACTCCATCCACAACTATTGTTTCACTGCCCAAAATTGTAATGTGACTGCCTTCCTTCATAATCTCTGCATTTTATCTAACTTTCTTTTTCCTTCTTATCCAGAGAGGATAATTGTCATCTCTTGTAGAACGCAGGGAAAAGCCTGCGAACAGGCTTCGGGGCACTGGTTTTCTCTGCTCTCCAGTCTACCTGTACCTTCTCCAGGCTGTAAGGATGTTGAGGAGCAACAACAAGCACGACGAGGATTTCTGATCTACCTAAATTCAGTAACAAGTGCCAGAGGAAGAAAAGATTTTACATCCAACCCATCACAACAGAGTCCTCCAGCAACGTGGGATAGAGAAGAGGACAGGTGAGAGCATCCAAGTCATGGGTACCAAAATGGGTAGGCCAAGGCAGAAGCTACAGCTCTGTGGTGCCAGGTACTGGAAATCATCCACCCCCACGGAAACAAACAGGGACTCTTTCTACTGGTTTTGCCAGGACCTGGATCATGTTGGTGCTTTGTATCAGGGGGGTTCCCCGTGGACATGAGGGAGAAGGAAGCGGCAGCCATGCACACCTTGTTGTAAAGAGCTCTATGGTTCACTTCTGGTCCTTCAAGTGATGAAAAGTCCCAAATCCAAACCCAGACATCATCACGCGCCCACCTTTTCTAAGAATGAAGGGTTCTGAAATCAGGATGATGGCACATTAACCATGAGAGCTTTATTGGGCAGCACACAAGGAAAAAAGTGGACTTTTTTATGAAACTGACAAAAAAGTTACTGGAAATACACAGATGTGAAGGCCAGAAGGGACCACAGCAATCATTTGCTCCGATTTCCTGCACAGCACAAGCCATACAACTCATTTGGTCATGCCTGCACCATTCTTTCACCCTCTGCTTGATCCAAAGATCTCACTTGGAAAGGGAGGCATCTTCATAAAAAAGTACAAGTCATGCAGAAGCCACGATAACCCTTTGTGTTTTTTTCCAAAGGTTAAATTACCCTTTTGAAAGAAGAAGAAAGAAAAAAAGATAAAATGTCCTATTTCTAATCCAAATGTACCTTCAGCTAAATATCTTTAATGAAAATCCTTTTCCTTCTGTAGGTATTCACCCAGGTGGTACTTTACCTTCAAAATACGTGCTTGCCTCAAAGTCTCTTAAGAAAAAAATGTTATTTCTCATTCTGAAACCAGCAAAAAAAAAGCATTTTCCTAATAATAAAAGAACTAGCAGGCTCGCAGAAGCACAAATGATACAGCCCCATGAGCTATTTTCACTGACGAGAGAACATTGTGGTGAAGAAATCTGAGCTGAAGAAGAAAATAACCTCCATTTTTCCAATAAATGAAGATCTTCACAGGAACGTAAAATGAATCTTAAAGCCGAGCATCTTGGTGTTTCTTGCAGCAGGGCCTCTTTCAAAGACAAAGATGTAATTCAAACCAGGAGAGCAGAGAAAGACGAAAAGTCTTTTCCTCTATGCTTACGACAGTGACCTTACAGAGCCCCTGGAAAAGACAGCACTGACAACACAGCCAGTGACATCCAGCTTCCCTGCAGGGCTGCTCGCAGCTGCAGGCTGGACTGAGACGGAGGAGAAGGTGCCCCTGTGCTGCTCAGGAAACTTTCAGGAGACTGAGCCTGGATTCTGGCAGGGTACACTTTAGTGAGGGACACGGAAGCTAAGGCAGAAGATGAAATAATATAGCCGTGGAACTGCAGTCACAGGGAAAGTCTAGCACACATTTATTTAAAAAGTAATAAGAAGAAGACTAAGCTATAACTGAGGAGCTGAACACGAAGTAGGTTTTATGAAAGATGCGAGTTATTAAGCCATTTCGTAGATATTATCTACTGCTGGCTGGTGTATATACTGCCGGTGGGTACGCATCGCTAATAGGTGAGGCCAGAGAGACCATGTAACATAAGTAATAAGGACAGAGCCACATGACAAGAGATGTGCCTTTGCTATTTTGATCTTTAACCTGCAAGGTGTCCTGGCCCCTTGTTCAATGTCACTTCTCATATTCACTGCTCCAGCAGCCTAATTGCTGTGGTTTATTTCTGCATTGATTTGTATGGTTTACGGCTGCCTGATTTGAGCTGATTGCACAGGCATGCTAACCTCGCACTAAACTTAGCGTTAGCTAAAAAAAAAAAAAGGAGTTTCCGAGAGTTTTTCCTAAGGCTGCCATTGTCCGCAAATCCTTCAAGGTCTAAGTTATACAAGTCTGGCTGACCTCTGTAGGATAACATATTAGATCATTATTAAAAGAGCAAAAGGAAAATTGCAAGCTTAATTCCTGAGGTTTGTAGGGGAAAATCTGCGTGATGCGTTGCACGAGGGCCCCCGGGGGTGGGCGTCCCCGAGCCCCTCGGCCAGCAGCCCTGCCCTGCTCCGCTCCGCTCGCTCAGCTGAAAACACACCAAAGGGCCTGAAGAGCTACGCCTCAAATTCTTTGACCGGTCATCTTTTAACAGGGATGTCAGAGATCTGGGAAAGCATTCCTGCGGCACTGGGATGCAAAGGGATTTATCTCACATCTGAAGTCCCGCAGAGAGGCAGCGACCCTGCTCCTATCTGAGAGGCCGAGAAGTGAGTTACGGCTGAAGGAGATGTGACAGGCGGCAGAGAATAAGCAGAGTGAATGGCTGTGCAGGAGATGAATCAACCCTCTTCCTTGAGGAGCAACTGCCTTTGGCTACTCGGAGCTAAAAGCTACAGTAATAAATTTTAAGGTCTGAAAAGAGCATTACGGTCACCCATCCAGCCCAGCCGCCCACTCATCCAGGACACTGAATTTCCTGAAGTTGTTCGTTCCTGCCCCTCCCGCCACCACAACTCAGGTCCTTTCCTTCTCTGCTCTCCCCAGCGTGCCACCACCACCGCCATTCCAACCGCCATGCCAGACCCTCCCCGTGACACCACAGCCGGGCAGCAGGGGCAGCTAGCACGAATATTTTCCCAGGAGTGTTTCTGGCAAAAAGAGCTTTTACGTCCAGCGGTGCTGGCTCATGCTCTGCGTCAGGGCAGCACCTCCAGCAGCAGCTTTGCCCATGCAGCTCCAGGTCTGTGCTCAAACGTCTGTGATGGAAACCTCAAGCAACGAATTGCACAAGCAGTCATGCTCCTGCAGCTCTCACTGCTGACCCAAACTGTGGATCTGAAGACGGCTCCACCTGGTTTGTGTCTTGTCTTTCTTGGAAACCACTGGGCCTCACATCAGTTGAAGTACCTATGGCTCCTGGAATCACAACGCCCAGCTACCTGTGGAGCGGGCAGGTAGAGGAACAACTCAGTTGGAAAAAGTTGGGTTTTCTGATGTTTCCCTGCTGGCCTCCATGACTGCAGAAAGAGGCCGGTGCTACACCACAATAGAAGCACATGGGCTGGGAATGGGAAAAAGCACTGGGACAGGCTTTTCCTGAAACATCCTGCCAAGACCAGAGCAGTTATGAAGTTTGTGAAGATGGGGTCCTGTCCATGTCAAGCCATTGAATCGAAGAACAACGGGAGCTCCCCATCTGCCCCGTGAGCTCACGTGGACAGAGCTCCAGAAGGGAAGGGAATAGGTTTGTTCACTGAGCATTTCCCATTCTGGAGAGGCCATGGCTGCACTGGGACTGCCAGGCAATATCCTGCCTTGGGGAGGTTGCAAGGCATCAACAAACAGCTAAGCAACCCCACAGTGACCCTGGCAGGCACACCCCGAGAAAGGAGAGAAGGGAGGCTGCAGGCAGGAGTCTCGTGTCTCCAGGAATCCCTTAACATCACCTTGTCCCTAACATCCACTACAGCTGATGCTAACAAGGAGCCCGGGATCCTCCTTTCGGTCATGTCGACGCAATTTGAGGGAAATAGGTGCAAGTGTAAGCTGCTCATGTCAGCTGCTTGGCAAGTAAAAGAGACAGCCACAATCTGCCCTAAAAAGCAAATTCTAATTCTTAAGATTGCATGTCATGGTTTTTATGCGCGGTGCGACTTACAGGCCAGACAGCGGAGCCCAGGCTGCAGCCAACCCCAGCAGTGAGTCCATCAGCCGTGGAAATGCCGAAGTGACAGGTTCACTTCGTTAACTAGAGGCCCGGCCTTTCCCGGGCACACGCAAGCAACTGGAAGAGAAAAGGCTGTTCCAGGGCTCGGAGACAACCGGAGCCTAATGAACGCTTTGGGATGGAGGGCAAAACCACAAAAACAATGCCCGCCCCAGGGCTGCAGAGCTGCAGAGACCAGACAGGCTTCTGTCCCAAGGCCACATGCGCTCCGCTCCTTCCATCAACACAAATGGTGACTGACCTTCACGGGACCACAAAACCTGCTTCTCTTTTGGAGGGACCTAAGTTCTCCAAAGCAGAGCGTGTCATGCCTAGGTGAAGAAACACCCATTTTTCTATCCCTAAACCAGCTGTACCCGGAGCCGGAGGCTCCACAGAAAGTTACTGAAATCCCAGCAAAAAGTCCTAGACTCTTTCCCTGGGGTTTTCTGTTCAGTTTATTTCTCCTCCCCTGCTCCCAACTGGTTTTTTCCAGAATCCTTTCCTGCATCATTCCCTTTTATCACTGGCCTGTGAACGTACTTCTGGGTAGTTCTCTAGCCCTCTCCACCACATTCCCTAGCTTTTACTGGACATGACAAGGGGGTTACTTTGAAGCAGATGTTTTGATTGGATTTTTTTTTTTGCCCGGACTTAGGTGAGAGTACAAAGATTTCAGCCCCTTTGCCTCTTCACTCTGAAAATACCACCCTGGGTAAACAAGTCCTAAGCCTATGGTGATGCGCTGGAGCACCCAGAGAGCCCTTGGTTGTTGAAGTTCTTCTAGGTCGCCATTTCCTAATGCTGTAAAACAAGAGTTAATCCATGTTTCCACTGTGGAGGGCTGTTTGGTGGTGGGTTTTTTTAAGAAGGGGGGAAAAAATTCCTTTCATTCTTTGCCAGCAATTTCCATGGAAATCAAGTTTCCAGCAAAAACTCGGTGCCCAAACGAGAACATTTTATCCAGAAAGTGAAGGATTTTCTCCGAACAATTGCAAGACCTCATCCAAAAGTCTGAGAGGCTTCATCCGAAATATTTCGCTCGTTGGCTGGAAACAAAGCAGCGCCGAGCGAGAGCGGCCGGAGACCCGCGGGCAAAGCCTCGCTCGGCGGGGAGGCCAGCGGGGGCTCGGCCGCGGGGATGCTGCCGAGCCGGGCGCGGGGAGCGGCGGGCACCGGCCGAGGCACAGCGCCCCGGCCCCG
>JAVJGJ010000047.1:77893364-77944715 GCA_035590215.1 Microhierax caerulescens | reverse complement strand
GGCTGCCCCAGGGGCCCCCGCACGGCCCGGCCCGGCCCGGCTGGCCCGTCCGCAGTGGCTGGCCGCCTTCGGCTCGAAGTCTCCTCAGATCGCTGCAGCGCGCCTGTTCCCTGTGGGCCCCCTCGGGCTCTGTGGCGCCTGGTGCCAGCGGCGGGGCAGGGCGGGAGTGCCGCTCTGGGGCCCGGCGGGCCATCCCAGAAACCGGGTCACTCCGGCCGGGCAGGCCCTGCCAGGGGATGAGCGCTGGTCAGGGCGCTCCCTCGGAGGGCGCCGGGCCTCTCTTGCCAGGTGCCTCACTGGCCATGGGAAGGGATAAATTATGATTCGGGAGGCGAGATTAAAGCCGCTGTGCCCCAGTCTCCTGCTATTATCTGGGAGATGAGAGCCCAGGGCCTCCCGCTCCCCCCATCCTTAATGTGGTGACTTGACTTGGGCTCAAGGAAGCCAATGCCTGCACATTGAAGCGATTGTGGAAGTCAAACCTAATATCTGTAATACCCACTGTGGTTCAGAGGGTGCTAGTGTATTTTCAAGCAGCAGATGATTAGAGTTGTAACAATTATTTGAGGGTCTTTTGTTTAAGAAAACTGCAGGTCTAGAGGAGTCCGGCTTGCTTACAAGATAGTGACTACTTTGTTCCGAGGGCTAGAAAAGCAAAGATAACTAGACCTGAGTATAAAGTTTCAAAGGCAAAAGGCTGAACAAAGAAATATTTAGAGAAGATGTGACAAAAGCCACCGAACTGCCAGCAAATGGTGGAACACCCAAAAAAAAAACCCAAACAAAAAAACCCAACCAAAAATACCCACCCCAACTTTGTTAGTACTGTACTTATAATGTGAACCAGATTACCACGGAAAACAAAATGGGTCATAGGCTAGGGAGCAACCTTGGCTGCAGTCTGCCCCTTTTTGTCAGCGATTCCCTTGATGGTGCATGCCATGTTGCTGCAGTCCTAAACTGCTACCTCCCTTTCTCTGTTTCTCTGCACATGTCTGTGCAGGAGGTTACTGGCACGGCTGAGGGAAGGAACCTGTTGACATGGCAGGAGAGCATTTCACAGCCTTCCACTTCCACTGTCTAGGGCAGAGCTGGGTTGCTCGACCTGTTTCTTGCTACGCAGACCTGTCTTTCATCAGGACTGTCCAGCACAACACATGATAGTACTCTTTGCTTCTCCAATAAGTTGAGCTCACACTATCTTTGTCCTGTGGAAAGAAGTGTATGTGCCCATGTGATTAAAGCATGTCTAATCATGAGCTCATACAAGGAACTGAATTTGGGTTGCATATGTAACCTCGTGTCTGGCACTTTCTACCTTTTGAGTGACTAACTTCACAATCTTACTGTTCTTTTAGCTTTAAGGTATATGTGCGTGAGAAAGATCTTAATGTAAACCAAAGCAAAATAAGCAACCCTGACATTTTTATAAAGTTGTGGTTTTGTTTTTTTTTTTTGAAACAGAGGTTGTCCATAGTTTGGATTTGTGACCTGAGAGCAGAAGCGTGCCTGCTGTTTGAATTCTGGCAGACACAGCACCTGAAAAATCTCTTCTCTCCGATTTGGGTTCAAACACAGCCAAAGTCTCATGAGAATGGCTTGAGACACAGCCTGGTTATCTCTTGATCTCTGGCGCCTTCTCTTCCCCACAAGAGAATTAGAATGCCTCTTTTCTGATTACACTATTTAAGAGATTAGGTGTTGGAACATTAAAGAGATAAACATTTGAATATGCATCTGTCTCCTTATTACCACTTTCAAATGGCTAGGTTTTAATGGTACATTCCATCAGGAAGCCATTGATGGCAGTTTAAAAGGTAAAGTTTTTGCTGTGTAACAATCTTTTTTAACAGACTTACATTGTTCCTGCAAGGGGTAAGGAATCCCATGAACTGTGTGGGGCTTCTGTCATCGAGAAAGCTACAGACCTCTTTGGTTCTCCAAAGTAAGGCTTGCTTGAGCAAGCTAGATTTTTAATATGTCTTGAAATCCCAAGCCATTCTAGATTCAGGCTGGTCAGATTTAATACTAGTACACTAGTTTGTTGCAGCTCCCTTTGAGTGTCTTCTACAAGCAGCAGGAATGCTTGGGGGATCAACTCTTAGCCTGGGGTGGCATCAGAGTAAGGGCAGGGCATGTGCGTTCAGCCTTGTGAGCCTGAAGGACATTCTGGATCCAGCAAATGTACAGTTCTTACTTCATGAACCACATTCATAAGGTCACCTTTGCAGGAGGCCTGCTGTGTGAATTTGCTATTGTTATGCAAATGGTAAAGTTTTGGGTCTGTAAATGTATCTGGTTTATACTGTGTATTTCCAGAGAACTTTATAAGGTGCTTTTATAGCCAGCCATCGCCTAAGTTTCTGAACACAGCTCTGTGGTAATCAGCCGTATGCAAAGATTGATTTTTTTACAGTGAAGTCATGTGAATCTCAGCTGGACCTTAAGCAAGGTCAGATAACTAAGAAAATTTCATAATAGTTTCATTTGAAAGTGTTCATGGCAGAAAGCAGTCAGATTGTTTGCTTCCAGACAGTCCAAGATCATCCCCGTGTTTCCCAAGTCTTTAAAAACTGTGGAGTTAAAGAAAATTAACCTAGAGTTTGTATTGAAAACTTTTTTTCTCTCTGAGTTACTCAATACATCAGTAAACTAAGTAATTTTTTCCTAGCCTGTTAATGAAGAACGTCCAACTCCACCCCCCACCCCCCCCATGAAAGTAACTTGATCAATTTGAAGCATATTTCACAGAAAAAACCCTATGGGTACATTTTGCAAAGGTCGATTGCAGCGTTGAACAGAATTACTGTACTGGCTACAGTACAGTAGCACAGTAAAGTGAGAGCTCCTCATACTTGAGTTTAAAAACCTGAAGATTTTTATCACTTGACTTAAAGGGAAGATTCCTCTGCTGAAGACAGCAGGAAAACCTTAGGTTGTCCGTACAGGTACTTTCACATGCTTCCAGATGACTGAGCAGTTGGTACCCCACAGCTGCACGTTCCCCCCCCTTGCTGAAGACACATATGCCTAGGGTGCACAGTGTCCTTTCTGCTGCAGATATGAAGGAAAGTGTGAGGTGGCTTGGCTTAAGCCGAACACTGTTGACTACTGGAGGATAAATTACATCTGTTCATTCTACCGATATTATAAATTAGATACAAATTGTAATAATTATGTTTAATTGCTGCTTAATTACTGATTAAAAGAAACCTTTTTATTTTTCTTTATTACAGTCCCATGCATATTTTTTTCCAAGGATGTTTAATCAGGGAGATGTTTTGAAGAACAGCCACAAATTATATTTTAGTGGAAGGATTGGAAAGATAGCATTCTGCGCACCATTTTGAATAAGAGCACTTGCATATGACCTAAACTTCAATACATTTGGATCATTTTTGTCCAAGCATTGCCAAAAATGTATGCAGCTTTTCAAAACAAAGATGTTTTAGGTGTCCAGAGCATGCTAGTGCACTAAATTAGTGATGGATTTTTTTCCCTGGTATCATAGCCCTTTGTTAAGCAGACAAACTTGCAGGCAGAGATGAGGGAAAATAACTTTTAAAACACACCTGGGATTTTTAGTCATCACAGTAAAGTCCTTACATCAATGAATCAAGGAGAAGAGGTGGAGGAATCTTTTTGTGCTCCCTGTTAGAGCAGGGAAGATAGAGGAGGGATCTTTTGCAAAGGCAGAATGATAGTCTGCTTGAATTTAAAGAAGAGCCAGGTGATGTGTCACACACATCAGTGTGGATACGCTGGTACAACTGCTGAGATCTGACCCTAGGTATTTAAAGTCTAAAAAAATTCCTATTTAAAATAATTTTCCAAGCATTAGAAAGACGAACTGCTGCTAGTTAGTTTAGAAGGCTGGAGTAATTATGCCCGTTGCACTGCATAATATAAAGCACTTATGACTACTGTATGGATTGTTTTACTGGGGGGGCCTTGTTGTTTGGAAGGGAAACATAATCACCTACTCTCTTTTTGCTTGTTACAAAGCCCATTGAAGTCAGTGGGAGTGTTGCCATTGATTTGTGTGGGCTTCCGTCAGGCCCTGTATATGCTACTGCAGACTGGAGGGGGAAAAGAAGTGCAGTTAAAGGGGAGAGAAGCAAGAAGGGAGGAGTTAAACACAGGGAAAGAATAGAGCCCTTTGTCTGTTAATTAGGGTTTACATGGCTTGTGGAAAGCAGTGTTCCTCCAAGGCCAGATCCCTCTGCCCCACTACTTGATTTTCACATCTCCCACGTTAGTTGCTTTTCAGAGCGATATGCTAACAAACTACACCCTGTGTAGTGCTACCCATAGCACCGCCATTCTGATGCATGGGAAAGGAAGGCATTGAACTGAACAAGCTTCTCTAGGGTCAAAAATGCTTTATATTTCTGCAGCTGGTGCCCACTATCCCTGAAACATGTTGTCTGGCAGCAACACCTACATGTATCACAAGAACTTTTCTCTGAGTTACTCAACAATATCTAATTGTTTGTTGCTTTTGGAGAGACAGGACCTGGTGGAACCATGGAGTTTTCCTGATGAAGCCTTGCCGGCATGCCTCAGCTGAAACTGGAAGGGCTCACTGGACACTCACAGTTCATTCCAATGTCCATTTTCTCCTGGTTACACCCACCAGAAGACAGTGACAATTGGTCACAATTAGAGAGGAAAAGTGCCATTGTATTTGACACTAGGCTGGACTCCGGAGATGTTGTTTAGTCGCTGGGTGTGTCTCAAACTGCTGGGTGACCTCGGGTAAGCCACTTGGGACTCAGACTTATGATCAGTTTATGACAATTTAACAAGCTATTGTGTCTCAGTTGAACAGCAGTGACTGTCCTTGTGTGCACTCTTACCCAGGGCAAACACAGGCTGATGTGATCCAAAGCATAGTTACACGAGCAAATTAGGCCAGTGTAACCAACTCTGCTGCCATGAGATTGTATCCCTGAGAAGGCAACTAATCTGTTTTAAAATATGGGAATTTTGTTTTTTGTTTTGCTTTTTTTCTGGATTGTTTTAAATCTTCACCAGTTCCCCAGTGCAGGTCACTGCTGGAGTAATTTTTTTTTGAGCAATGTTGGGCATACAATGACAGTGTTGATTTAACCTGCAGTGAAACAGGTCTAGTTACTTTGCCCTTACTATGCAGTAAGGAGATGTTTATGGAGACAGTAGATAAACTGGTGCTTGAAAATATTTTGATGTGGTTTTGAGTCTGACCTATTAGATCGAAATCAGCAAAACACCTAAACATCTCTGTGGATCAGAGCATTTGTTCCCGATTTAAAAAGGGAGAAACCTTTACCTCCTTTCTCTGTCCAGATCTTAAACTGTATAGTGGAGATGCTGTTACTACATGGAGTCCAACATAATGATGGACTGATCTTATCTGTGGTTTGTGTACAAGTAAAAATAAATCACAAGAGTAACAGAGGGAGAGGCGTGCTTATCTGTCAATGGAGAAAAGCAGAAGGCAGCAATCAACCTCTGGGTTCATAAGCTTTGTTGTCTGCCAATTAGCTCTGACCTTAGAGGAGTGATAAAGGTATAGCCTGAGCCTGCTTTCGCTGGGTAATTTCCCTTAGTAGGACTTTTTGTTATTATCCTAAGTGCTTTTTTAATGAAGTAATGATTTTGATAGGGAAATAATATCTTAATAGTACAGTAACATATGAGTTATTATTTCACACTACACACACACTTCCTATTCTTAGGGCAGTGTTTTAGTCCAGTTTTCTGTCTCTTCTGGTGGTCAGACAAAATAATGTGTCTGTGTGTGTGAGTTAAGGATGATGTAGGATCTACTTGAGAGCACTGAAGAAGGACAAAGTCAAAAAAGAGCTCATGGAGCAGAAGACAGGTGTCTGCTACCACAAAGAGGAGCCTGCCCCTCAGAGGCTGCGAGGTTATGTCTCAGAGAATGAGGAAGATAGAGCTCAGCCACCAAAGGGCTATGAAAATAAACCATCTCTTGGAGAAGGGGCTGTACATCAATTTTACAACATAGATTTAATTTCATGTCTGTAAGTCTGCTGAATTGATATGCATTAGTTCTAGAGAAATTGTTCTTTGCTAGCTGGTTTGCACTCAAAAGCAGAGTATTCACAGTTTGTTCTTAGGTGCTGAGTAATGACAACTACGTGTTGGTTCTTGTACTTATGATCACATTTTACCATGGCAGTAAATACTGGAGTTAAAAAGAATGCTCAAAGAGAGGGATCCGGACAGGTCACAGTCAGGCTGTCACCCTGTCACTTAACTTCTCTAAAAAGGGCTTCACACCAGCATGTTCCAGGTCTCTGAAATGATTTCTCTTCTAATGTAGTAGCTACTAGCAAGCAATTAAATTTCTGTCTATAGAAAATGAGTCCAGCTGGCTCTGCTTCCTCTCCCTTGAGAAAGTCTTCAAGGTTCTAGGTTCCCACAGCCAGGTTTCCATGGCTTCAAAGGCATAATTTGGCACATGCCCACTGGGCATGCGTTTGTCAAAGTACACATACAAAATTCCACTGTTGAAGATTTGTGCCGGAGGGAAACTTCCACTCTGAGGTGAAATTACTTCTTTCCAAATGCCATACTTGAACTATGTAAGCATACACCCTTTAACATGATAATAGGGACTTCCAAATGCAAAGACATAGCTTCTGATTTACAGCAAGCATACCCACCGCAGATTACCTCTTAAGATATCTGAAGGCAAAGTATTATACCGAGAGCTATTTACCCTAGATTCTGCCTCGTTACAAATCATCCTTGTACGTTATGCTGGAGGAACAATAAAACAACCTCCTTTTACCCCTTACAGAGTGGCAGACAGATCAAAATGCTCTTATTTCTTACTACTACTCATTCAGACAACCATGGTGCTCAAGTCTAACCTCCTAAACAAGCTACACCTTTTTGAGATGACACACAAGTACTCTTTTTTTTTTTTTTTCCCACCACACACAACTTTTCGTGAGAGAGGAATACTGAATGACAAGTTGTGCTCCTTGACAGAAAGAAGCCATATGAAGTTTGTTCATCAGGTGAGGTGCCCAAGCGGCCTACCCAGTGGCTCTCTTCTCTGAGAGCTCTTGTTGGAACTTCTATTCTCACAAGCTCACTCCATTTGACAGTGTGATTTTTGATGCACACAAGAAAGGTTACATGAGCAACCACAGATGCCCTTGAGAAAGATTTGGCAATGTACCGTGTCCCAGTACACAAGAACTACTGTTTGTGTCACTTGACTGCTACTGTCCCAAAGTAGTGTCTTCAGACTGACTAGTTGTCTAGGCTTCCACTTTAGACAACTGAGAGAGACAGGCTGTACTGGTTTCCAGAGATATCTAACTTAGATATCTTTGTTAGGGTATGGTGACATGTTTCTGGAAGTGAATATCTACCTCCGTAACTACTAGGGAGGCATGGACAACTGAGTTATCCTAGATGCCAAATTCTTAGCTAAATCTAAGGGGATGGATATCATCCAAGTGGATAAAACAAGATACTCAGAAAACAGCTACTTAAGAAAGTAAAGATGTGTAAAAAAATCCAACTGCAACTGGATATTTGGCATCCTACAGATTTTCTTCTGTGCCCAGTTTATGAAGGATCAGAATAGCTTCCAATCAGAACAGTTTTGCTTTTCACTTACAGCTTTTCACTTACAGTATGGTTTTAGCATTAGAGACCCAAATTAACTGCTAATGAGGAGAGTGATGTACTGCTCGATGCCACAGGAAGAACAGAGCATGTATGCTTCAGGTTACTGCAGAGGTTGTCCCTGGGTTCATCTCTCCAACTAGTTTTCATCCCATCTGATGGTTTCAGCAGAAAGGCTTGTGCAGGCAGGGTTGAAATCAGCAAAATAGGTAGACCTCTGTCTGCCATTTTATCTACCATTTAAAATCCAGTCTCGTTGATTGCTTCAGGGGAAAGAGGGGATGAGACCTCAGGCACCTAATTAGGGCTTGGCTGTCTAAGCCAGCTTTGAGGATGAGACCTAAGCACCTACATATGGAACCTGGAGGGACTTTGCTCTCACAGAAGGACACTGCTCTGGAACTCCCACTCCGGGCTCACTGAACCTGAACCTCTCATCCTGCAGAGCACTGGTAACTTCTCAGGCTCATTCCTGAGGGCTGCTTTAAGCTCCAAGGGAGTTTCTTTTACTGAAAAATGGCTAGTGTCAGTGTTGCTATCTGTTCAAGCATTTTACATTTGCAATAATTCCTGTACACGTGGCTTTTGGTTCATGGCAATGTAATGAATTTAATTCATTACAACAAGATTTAACTCATTGCAACATCCTTAACCTTCTCAGGACAGCATAGGCTTGTGTGTAGTCTTCCCTTTAGTCTGTTTTGTTGCCTCTAATATTCCTTCCTTTGATACGGATGGCCACAAATCACAGCTTGTTCTGGTTAGGAAGCTAAACCATTGATGGAGTCAGATCTTTCTTGGATGCAGTTCTACCTGTTTACAAAGAACTTGCTAACTCCCTGTTCTCTGCAAATGCAATTGAACCACCACAGACAGTATCTTTGCTTATAGCATCACATTTTTTTTTGTTCAGTATTCCCAATAAGCTCTTCCTTTAGGCATTTATGCCTAGATAGCTTCCTTTTAGCTGTTGTGTTTAAAGCTTGCTTCTCTCTGTTTCAGCTATCTTGTTTTCTTGTACATGCATACACACAAATACACCTTTACCCAAAGCAATAACCAGCAGCACCATCTGCCCACATTATTCAAGATTTAGGGTGTACTTTTGCCTTGTCTCAGAAACCTGTATTACCTCATCAAAGAACTTGCTTGGCTCTGTTATCTCAAATGAAGGGTGGTGGTTACTTCCATCAGCTTAAATGACTCTTCTCCCTATCTTCAACAATAATACATCTTGTTCACCCTGCTTTTGCCCTTACAGGGTTTTCTGCTTGCTTATCTTTCATTTATCTCTGTGTTGCTTTATTTGGCATTAAAATACAGAATGGAGGTGCTGAGGCTAGATTTCCCTCTCACTGACACATTTCCACTATCTTCTATCTCCACAGATAGTAGACAGTACTTTTGATGCACATCTATAAATGAAAGAAGACATAGAGCATTGTTTTTCCATTACTTTTGTCAACTTCTGCTAGTTCTTCTGTTTGCTTGTTTTAGTTTTATTTTTTTAGTTCTCTGATACTGCAGCTTTTTTTTAGTTGACTTTTAAAGGGAGCTGGTAACTTCAGGCAGCACTAAGGGAGAAGACAGATCTATCTGAGGACTGCAAGGAAATTATATCTAAATTAAGAGAATAGAGGTTAAACCCAGGTTTTTGTCTATCAAACAATTGTCCCTGGAATTAGGCAAATAATGCTCTTACAGTTAGGAAGATATTAAGTGCTAATGCTTTTAGCTGTTTCCCCTGTCAAACAACATCTGATGGCCAACAGCCACGCTGGCAAGGATTCACTTATGTCATAGACTTTCTTTGGGGAGAAATACAAAGAAACATATGGGTCAGTATGACCCATCCTTTCATTACAACTGTGGAAAAGCATTTTTTTTACAACAGAGTAACATCTCTGTGATACCTTGATTGTCAAAAATCACAATTATAGTCATTGTTTATGCATTAGGGAAACCTCATCCTAAATCTGGCACCATATGGGGGTGAAAAGAGCAGCTGCTGACATTTCAGGATAATCATTATGATATAGCTGCAGATATGACTCAGCATGATGAGCCTGATAACAAGAAGGGGAAAAAAAGCAAACAGCACGGGCAGGTTTCAAATGTCCCTTCAAGGCACCAGCCCAAACACATTTCCAAGGGGAGAGACTTTCAACACGCACAGAGTAGGACAGCTCCTTACGAGCTCCACATGGAAAGCCTGAACAGGACTCCAGACCAACATAACCAAAAGGGTTGTTGATGTCTGTGTGTGTTGTAATCCAAGGGAGAAAAATAATTAATAACTGCCTGGAAGAGTTTTGGAATATTGTTTTTTCCCCTCATTTTTGTGAACAAAGAAACTATGCCAAGCAAAACTATGCAAGCAGCCCCACCTCCCTGTTTTCAACCCCTCTCTGAAGCACTAGCTCATCACTTTTCAGTGAGTTTGGAGTTAACTGAATCATTTTGACCAGAAAATAAAAAAAAATGTCTTCTTCCATGCAGCCCCACTGGTATTATTCATCATCCCTGAATTCTTTCCCAGGCTGTTACCTTCTGCACTTTCAATCTACCTATACCCTTCCTGTGGTGTCTGCAGAAAATCACTATTGATGACCTTCTGAATGTTTTACTTTCTGGACCTTTTTTTTGCCTCTCTGTTCTCATAGTGTTGATTTCCCAAGGCAGGGATGCTCTTTTTCTGCATACCTATGAATATGTTTTCACTGTCGTGGATGAATCATTGTGACAGAAAGACATGACGTTCAGGAAGATGCTAGACTGTTGCTACATATGTCCAAAGCCAAGTTCTGGTGCATTAGATCTGGCAACAAAGATAGTTGTTTTTACTTCATAAATACGTACTCCACATATGTCGTCAGTCTTTTGTTCTGGAAATTGTGTCATTTTTATGGAAGAATTCATGTGCTCTAACTTCTGACTTGATGAGAAGCATATTCGTTAGAAAACCAAAAAGTAACTGCTTCCTTCAGAAAACGCTCATTTTGGCAATAGATGGGGAGGTTCAAGCAGCGTCTGTCACAAGGCTGAGATTCACTCATACTTTCATCACAGGGCTGTTCATGTCACCCAGTCATCCTGTGGTGGGGACCTGCCTGAATTAGGGTGGATGCAATTCCTGGTTTGTAATGGTGTAGAGGCCACAGAGCCTTGGGCAAAACCAGTGCTAAGGCCAAGCTCCTGGCCACCTTTTTGCCAATTTACTAGTTTGCAATTCATTGCTTACCTGTGACTGAGAGCCTCACTGAAGGATGTGGCAGCATGGTGTGGCTAGTGGTTGGATGAGTTATTCTGGCCTTTGGAAGCTGGCCTGAAGGCCCTAGGGGACATTTCTCCTTTATTATTATTATTATTGTTTTTTAAAAGCGTCATAGATAGAATCAATAGAATAATAAATTGAGGCCTCCAGTTGATTTGTAGGTAGACGTTAAGTTTTTCAAAATACTGCGGGGAATTCAGATATGCATCACAACCTCTCCTGTTCCATTTTGAAAGAAAGTCTCTGCTGTTTTGGCTATTTTTGTAGATTCTTCCACAGCTCAAATATTCTGTTTGCTTCTAATATTATATAAATTCTCAGATACACATTAGGAACCTGACTCCCCAAATTCCTGTCAAGCCAATTCAAAAAGATACTATTTACCAGCTAATAAATATATTTCGATAATTTTTCTGCCTACTTTTGGCTGTGTAGGAGGGAAATGAAGCTAAAGAGTCTATG
The DNA here is from genome assembly GCA_035590215.1 of Microhierax caerulescens. Taxonomy (NCBI): domain Eukaryota; kingdom Metazoa; phylum Chordata; class Aves; order Falconiformes; family Falconidae; genus Microhierax; species Microhierax caerulescens. The sequence goes on along the minus strand of JAVJGJ010000047.1, from coordinate 77,933,326 downwards.
ACCTGTGATCTCATAGTAGACAACTGAATATTTATGTGTTTATAATGGATACATGTTCAAGGTTCAGCTTTGCTATCTGTACCTATTATTACTGTTGTGTTATCATCATTATTATTTTGCACTGTGGTAGGGATCCCCCTAAAGATCAAAGCCCCTTTGTATTAGACTCTGCATGAAGAAAACAAGAGGCCTTGCTCCCATGCTAATCACCTCTGCTCATGCTTCAGCCGCAAAAGCATTTTCCTTATGAAGTAGCCTCTGAAGGTATAGTGTTGGACATCAGGGATGGCAAATACGTACCAGCTGAACTAGGTCTGTCATACTGTTCACCCAGTTCTTTGGACAATATGGCTCTGGTTACATCTTTTCAGATGCGTGGCTGCATCTGTTTTTGTATAATTTGACTTGTTTACATGTTCTTGATTGCTCTGCTGATGGCTTTTTAATGATTTGGGCATTTTGGCTAATGTATTCTTGTGCAACGTTGAGATCTTGTCTCTGTAAAGTCTGAGCATCACGTGGCTTGATTTTTTGGAGAGAGTTCTCTGCAGTTCAAGGCAAGGGTTGTGGCTGTCTGACTGGTGCTGAAAGTTTAGAGCTATATGGATATGGAGAGTTTTCATCCTGTGTGGTGCACTGCAGTGGTGCTGTTTCACTGTTCTTCTGGAGAACCTGCTCTCCTGTGATGCAAACTGTTTTGGTACACAACTACAACAAATGTAATTTTTCTTGCAGAGAAGCACTATGTGATTCTAATTTAACATGGACCCTCTAGATAATTCCTCTCATTATTTATTATTTGAAAACCAATATATTTCCTTCACAGTAAGATGACATCCATCATGCAGTCAAATTACTATTGCTTACTGGGAAGGCCATTTAGATAAAACTGTGGCATACACTGCAGAACTGTTAACTCAGGACAGAAACACATTTATGACTGAGGTGTCAAGAATAACTGCTGAGTTGCATTGTCTGTTCATAAGTTTTAATTCTTCATATTTTTCTTGATCCTTCGTGTGATCTGTTGTAAAGAATGGGAAAAATTACAATGCATTGGGTTAAAACCCCTGTATGTTTCTAACACAGGCGAGATCTTGCAGCGTGGCTGGGTAACACGCTCTGGCAGACTAGCGAGACTGATATGAATAAGAGATAGGATTTTTGCTCACCTTCAACAACACTGACAAAACTGTTGCAATATCTTAACTGAATTCTCAATGTGCTGTGGACTCCACAGCCTGCAGTGGGAGAACTGTGTTCATGGCAGCCACAGTTAGAAGAGACAGCTGGTTTTCCAGCTGCAATGTTGCAATACTGATTTGGATGCCAAAGCAGAAAAAGTTGTTTTTTTAAGACAACAATGGTAGCAAAAACTGTCCTTCTAATAAATGTATGGTATTATTCCTCAGTTCGTTTTTAAGACATGATGTTTCTCTTCCTACTTAACAGTATACAGAAGGAAACAATAAAACTTGCATCGCAGATCTGAAGAGTAGTTTTTGGGCTGTGCCCTCATGCTGGTCTAGAGGAAAATGAGGAGCAGGAGATCATGTGAAGAACGTGTGGAGACTGGCACCATGAAAATACTCCACATTCCTGGTCTGATCCCCTCTGCTTTCTGTATGCCCGTTCTAGGCACATGTGACAATGTGTTTGCTTCCTGGTTGTATCACCACTGGAGACAGAATGTCCTCTGGAGCTCCTCCAATAGGAGGATGATTTGTTGGTTTAGCAATCGTTAATTCATCCCTATTTCTTTTTAACACAAATTAAAGTCGGCAGTAGAGTAGGCTCATGCTGCTCAGTGGCAGCTCCTTGGCAGCTCCTTATGCTCTCTGGTTAGGTCCCCTGTGCCAACTGACACATGGACTTCAGCAATTGTTTGGAGTGCCTCAGCGAGCTTGTAATCAGACATCTCTTCCCAGAGATGTACTGGCAGATAACTGAAATACCTCTCAGAAAACACCTAGGGTTGTCATTAAAGCCACAAATGCATATATTAGCTAAGTTATTTACAACTGGAAACAGGCATCTGGACACGATGTATGTGTGTATCTAATCATCTAGGAAAACAAGAATTTTAGCTTACCAAGGAGTTAGAAATAGAGTGTTTAGGTACATGCAAATACTTTAGGATGAGGTCAGTAGTCTCCACTGATTTCTGAGGCACTGATGGGAAGGTATCTGTAACATTCAAAAGGCTGCTGACAACATCAATCAAAACCTATTATGTGACATGTTACTTACTTGGAGATCTGCTGTATTAAGATGCCATGTGGTTGGAATCAGATAATTTTAATTGTTATCATATGTAATTGTCAGCCACATAATCGTGTCTGACTGATCTTTTAACAGTGTTTGTTTTTCAGACTTCTTTCCTGAGGCCTGAGCTCATTGTGGATTACTTCAGTGGTCTTTTTAATATTAAAAAATATCCTAAAGTTTTCAGAGACCGAACATTGCAGTGGTCCTACATCTAAACAATAGAGTGTCTGACGTTAAACCAACATTGTAATCTGACTTTCTGAAAAATTTCAGTGCTCATTAGAAAATTCTATTTAGCTGTAAAAGCAGCAATGGAACCTTTTGTTCTAACCATGCAAAAGCAAACAGACAGATTCTGCTTTTAGTCGCATTGTTTTGAATGGGTTTACTCTCTGGTTTTGCTAATGTAACTGGCTCAGCAAGTTTCCCAAAGATATAATATGCTACAAAGTGGGAGAGGGGGAGGATGCTAACAGTGATTGATTATTGTTATTTGATAGGAGCAGAAGGTACCTGAAGATATATTGGGGTTCTAATTATTTAAAAAATAACACTGAGGCACACGCGTGGTTCAAGGCATATGTGGTGGCAGTACTTTCAGGAATAGTCTGTTAGTATTTGCTAAACTAAGATGAGTTCCATTTTTCACCGTATTTTACCTCAGGTTTTTATCTAACAAATAAAGGTTGTTCTCTCCAACAACCTGTTGTGTTACAAGACAGGTTGTATTGCAGACTTTACTATACTTTCTAAATGTTTGATAAAGTTTTTCTTTCATAATAACCCTTAAGGTAAGATTAAACAACGATAATCCTCCTCCTTAGAAGATGATTCTTAATAAGCAATTTTCTTAACAAGGCATACCACAGGCAGATGAGGAAATTTTGGCTCTGGCAAATTTGCATACATTTATACTCAGAATATAATCAATTTGTCTTCTTATATGTCTTTACATTATCTCCAGTTATTGTTATGTTAAACAAACCCCTTTGGTTTTGGCTAAAGCATATCTTGGGGCAAGGGGAAGCCCTTGGCCTTAAAAGATCATAAAATGTATCTGGTATATCCCTGGAGAGCTTTTTCCAACAGATAAGCATCTTTATTGTTAAAAAGGCACCTTACTTTCTATGTGGCTTAAGTTTCCAGTCCATGGTTCTCCTGCTGGAGGGAACAGTCCTTTCTTACTAGATATTTCCCCCCTGTGAATTACTTATCTGTACAACTCACTTCCCATTTTCTTTCTGATAAATTGTCCAGATGGAACTCTTTAATTTTTAGTTTTGTTTTCTTTTACAGCAAGGAATTCTCCTTCGAATGACTTTGTGGTTCTTTCCTGTACCATGCACGATTTCTGTTTGACTGCCCAGTCTTCATCGTTGTATACCATCCTGCCAAACTCATGTCATTCACAGACTGTATTTAGGGATATGTTTACATGACCATCGATGAAATTGTTAAAGAATATTAAGCACTGTAGAGAGCTCAAGGGAACATTGGGAACATTCACACAATCGCAAATCCCAGCTGATGCCTAGTTTTTTTGAGATCTGTCAGCCAGTTTTTAATCCATTTGATACGTGTTTTATTGCTATTACACAATGCTAAAATCCTAATAGTATGTCAGTTTCTGTGGATATTGATTTAACCCTTCCTTTCTCCTTATTCCTTCTGTACTACTGCAGTAGCTGGGTGCCTTCCACACAGAATAAATATCAGTAAAGAAGTCCTATTGAAGAGACTTCACAGTGTACTTGGAACTTTCCCTACATCAGGATCTAACAGCAAATAATTTATTTGACTATTGTACATATATGTTAACTGGTTGAATACCTACTTGACTAAGGTGATATCAATAGAAGATCTGATGGTGTCAGCGCTTAACTGCATATATTAATTGTGAGTTACCTTCCAGTCTTCACTTCGATTTCAACAAAATACTAAGTATACATCCAGAAAGTATAAAAAGAAAAGCCATTAACGACATGCACAAAGACAATATTGCATCTGAAATTGTGGCTCCGAATTTCAAAGCATCATGAGTTTAGTTTCTCATGCTACAAGCTGATCCATTGTGAGTGCTAAAACCAGCATATGTACTATTGAAATTGGGAACCTATGTTGTTGGTATTCTTCAAGTTACATAATTGAATGAGACGTGTGTAACCAATTTAACTATAATGCAATGACAGGGAAATTAGCTTCTACAAGCTTTGACTATTCAGTATGTTTAATGTACCTAGAGCCCCAAAATACATGTATTTATTACCAAATGCTGTGGATAAACAGAAGTAAATCGGTCCTGAGAAAACCTGCTGATAACAGTATTCTGTAGTTGGCATTCAAATAAATTGTTTTCAGTGCAACTACTGTAGAGTATTTGTACCTAGAGTCTGAAAGACATTAAATACAAGACTAAGCAATCCTGAAAAACCCAGTCCTGTAGCTAATATATATTAATATTAACAGCATGTATAACATAAATATGCCTAAATGCAGCATAACTAATATGTAATTAGTATAACAATATTATTTAAGTGCAAAAGTTGTTGAGAGGAGTTAGATGTTCACAAGGTAAAGGTCCGTGTACCTCCCTGACCTTGCTGAGGCACTTACAGGTTTTGTGACCTCCAGATTCTACAGAGGACGTGAGGAATCATTATGGTATCGCCAAGTGCAAGACCTCTTAATTGGCATCAAATTTGATTTGCTGAGCAGGAAGAGGAGGATTGTTTGGGTTTATTTATTTATTTTTTTAAATATACGTATCTCTGGTGTATATATGCGTTACTCCCCTGAAGAAGGGACTTGGATGCATAATTTCGTCAAAAGTAACAGGGTAAATTAGGAAAAAGTCTATGAAAAATGTTGACTTAGCCTGGAAGGAATTTCAGTTGTGGACAAAATCTTCATTCTGCCCAATAAGAAGCCCTTTTTTAACTGCAGCAACCTCAGAAGTGGACATCAGGGAGATCAAACGACTCCTGAATTCTGGAAGGCATTGAAGCTTTTCAGCTTTGAAAATAAGTAGAGATATTGTTGCAATAACTTTGGATATTGACTAAAAATCAGATGATGGCTCGTGGACATTTTCTTCCAGATCACTAGTATGAAAGGTGATTTGTAAAACAGAAATGTCTCCACCTCCCTCAAATAGGAATAGAAATAGCCAGCAAAACAAACAAGCATTTGGCTAAATTCAGCATTCATGTACACGTGCCATTTCCTACTTGTAATCAATGAGAAACTTCTGTATACACCCCAAGGCAAAATCTGGCTCATCATATGTAATACTTTTAACATTAATTTAGGATGATTAATGATCAAGTCAGTAGCTGTGTAATATTCATGAATTCTATTCTACCGCTGCTTAACTTTATATTATTTTTAAATTTACAGCTGCCATGGAAAATGACCAGAAATCTACAATCTGAGAAAATCCATCCATCATCTTCAGGCAGTCTTCCAATCTGTTAACTTTAGCTGCTACTAATAAGTGTCTCAGTCCAGGAAAAGCAATTATTATGATGTTTCACAGAATAGCTTCCAGATAGCATATGATGTAAACTGCTCTTGGGCAATGCAGCATTTCATCTAAGGAACAGCCTTTTTTGCTTCAGTGAGAGACTTTACCAATGCAAGTGTGATAAAAACAGAAGTAAAGAGTAAGAGCTGTTGGCAACGGGGATTGACCAGAGCTACTGGACCGTTTACACCTTCTAAAGACTTGCATCACAGTGCTTTGTAAAGCCCTTGTATGGGTTATCAGTGTGCAGACTCTTTCAGTAAGGATGAGAGATTACAGGGGATCGAGATGTAGTCACTAACATGTTACATCATGTGGGACCAAACCAAGCATACTGTTTTGACTGCAGGTTCACATCCAGAAAGCAGTATTTCACCTGCTATCTAACGTACCTAACCGGCAATGCAAAACAAGCCTCACATCAGTGCATTAGCACCTCTGTTTTGATTCATGCTATTTTGAGGCCCTTAATAAAAATGCAGCATCATTGCAGGCTACCGCCTGCAGTCAGTACCCCGGTCGGTGCGCTTGCACATGGCAATAAAATAAACTTGCATTTTTTTCAATGCTATGTCTCCACAGCATGTGGTCATACTGAAGTGACAGAGGGAGGTGCCACCGGTGAGCATCACTGTGAGGGTGTTCACTGGCCTGGAGAGATGCAGGCCTCTCCAAGTGATAATGGACTATTGCGAAGCGACTTGGGTGGATATCCTGCAGGTGTAGACAGGCCGGTGAATGAACTCAACTGAGCTCCAGCTACAGTGAGCTTCCTCTTGGAGAAGGGGAAACCAAAGGAGGAGAGGGTCAGAGAGGCAGTGTATGGTTTATCTATGACTACCTTCATTGTAGTCTGATTTCTGTAATGAGGGACCGCTGGCAAGGGACTGAGGAGGAAAACCTGACAACTTCTCTGTGGCAACCAACCTACATTGGCAAAGCCCTGCTTTAGGGTCTTAGAGCCGATGCATTTAGGATCACTCATATGGTGGCACCTCACCAAACCTCTCTGATTAGTTCTGGGGGCTGTTCAGTATCACACCTCTTTATTGAAAGTGCCTCACTACTAGTTCCTGACTGTTCTTCACATGTCTTTGTAAGCAGATATTAGCTCCCGAGTAACTTTGGAATCAATTCAGTCTGCCCCTGCTGGACCCCTTAATCTTGATGGCTGTTGTTAGCAGTTGACATTCAGCATGCTTCCAGACACCCATCTACCTCCTCAGACTGAATGACTTGTCTTTTCAGTTCCACTGTGTAGCATATTATAGATCTCCTTGGCATGTTTGGATTTCTGATTGCAGACTTGCTTTCTGATCCTTGAAGAATTTGAGACTAACAGGAAAGTATGGTCTGGATTTCTTCTGAAAATTTCAGACTGACGTGCTAGGTCTTTCTGCGTAATATGTAATCCAAACCTAGACACCCATTTATTTTGCAAAGAAAATTCTGGTCTCGGATACCATCGTTACGTTGTTTGCTAGGAGAAATGAGATTGATGGGACTATGGTACACATGTAATCTTTTTTTGGTTCTTTTCATGACTAAATTAAGGAGACCCATATACTGGAGGTTTAGAAACCATAATCTTCCTAGCCTAAAAGAAACTGTTCAGTATATCAAGGTGTTTGCTTTAAATCATCAAAGCTGTTTTGGCCAGCAGTTGTGCATACATACAAACATATACATATACATATACATATATATATATATATATATTCTTAAAATATGTGTAGGCATTCAGCCTGATATATACATATATATATATATGCACATTCCTTACATATATTATTTGGATACAATTTGGGCAATAATTCCTCCTTATAAAGGACTGGAAAGGCTGCTCTTGCTATAAGGCTTATGAGCTGATTGGAATTTGGCTACAGAAAGGTCTCTACTGTTTGTACAAGTCATAGGCAGTTTAAAATATCCACCAATTTAGCTATGTGTCCTTTGTTCTCCTGGGCAGTAGTTCTACTGTAGTAAGATGGAAGGTGTTAAAATTAGTTATTGTCCCAGGGACAGGGAGAATGAGACATTTTGACTTACCAGGTTTTTTTTTGCTTCATGTGAACTGTTTCTGGGCATTAGTGATGTAACGTATTAAAACATCATCATGAAATTGCAAGCAGGAAACATTTAATGGTACCTGCTTGATTCCTGACAGCATTATGTTTTCCATAGTGATAAGAAAGGTGAAAATAAAAATGACATTTCCTATTTGGCAGATGTTCTGTAGCACTAACAGAAAGTTGAACACTCAGATGATTTCAAGGCTAGAAATTACTATTATAGGCCCAGTGAACTGAAAAAGTGCTACTTCTTACTATTATAGCAGAAGATTCTTCTAATTAAATATGTAAATTAAGATGTGTATGAGTATCAAAGATAAAATTTAAGGTCATGCTTTGCCATTAGTTTGAAACCAGAAATCATCACTGCTTTCTGAGAGACATCCATTTTCAGTGAGTGACTCTCGTCTTTCTGGTATTACCCAGTTCTGTTATTTTACAGCAATGTCCTCAGCCTGTAAAGTACAAACCATTAACAAATATATATTTTTCCATCCAGATATTAATTTTCTTGTATAAGATAATCTTGTTCCCTAAATCTTTACAGACCTGTCACTCAGTTTATGTGCACAACAGGTCTTTGACAGTTCAGTATCTCTTCCTAAAGCACAAAGAGGAAAAAAAAGGAGTTCTTATGTCGAAGTATTTGAAAATTACTTTGGTCTAGATGCCATTAAAGCACAAATGTACATATATATTTTTTTAAAAAAACACTAGATACAGCATTCCAGACACAGCAGATTATATCCAAATTCATATAAGCCTTTTGTCTGCATAATTTGCCCTCCTGAGAGGGATGGGAAAATGGGTGGCATTTTTTCAGTCTTGTACTTTGCAACTTACTGAGGTCCTGAATTCATATTTCCTTAAGTTCTTACTTTGTACTCACTGCATTTGTCAGAAGAGATGTGTGAATGAAAATTGATCTGAATTCTGCATTGCTTTTGGGGCTTGGTTCAAAGAGGATTGGCAGCCGTAGAAGGATCTCACCAAAGACTTCCATGACTTCTAGCCATATCATTAATGAAGACCTTTTGAATATATTGGTCTTCTGCCTTCCATATGAAGAGAAATAATGATCCTGCCTTTGAAAAAGATTTTGAACTTGTGAGTGATGTAGATATTAAACACTGTTATACCTCCTTGCAAGCAGTAAGAAATGAAATACCGTTTAACAGAAAGACTGTATTTTATTATATTTACAACAATGCAACTGGAATATAACCTTTTTATTTAAAAATCAACCCGCAGATTAAGTTTTGATTGCAGTATTTTTTACTGAAAATAAGAATAATGGAAGCAATTAAGTATTCATAGTCCTGCTCTCGCACAAACACCTTCCATGGTGAGCCTGTTTATGCAACTGAGTGTGCCATACAATTGTTTTTATTACCGTCTTATAAAACAGCCTGTATAAAACACTTTTTTTGATTGTTTTGTTGTGTATTGTTGAGTGTGTTTGCATTCTAAAGGGCTCTGCCTCATTAAAGCAATTACCATAAACTTGCTGTAGTTTGCTGCTTTTTTCCCCCGCTTCTCCCTCTGAGCACTAGAAATATCTATAAAGAGCTCTTGCCCAGCTGGGATGTTCTGTGTCTCCCAAGGCTAGCAGTGGGAAGCTTCATTCTGAGGACAAAAAAAAATCTGCAGAGATTTTCTTTAGCTGGAGCATCAAACCAGCAGTGAGCCTGAATGGGGAGAGGAGGGGGTGATGTGGCTGAACTCTGCTGGCTCGGGCAGCCCCTGCCCCCACTCTTTTCCATGCAAGCATGAGAAGAAGAGTGGAGACTTGCAAGTGCCAGCTTTGCCACACGAGGGGAAGAAATAAAGAAAATGGGGACGGGTCTGTTATGGGGCAAGGTTTTGATTGATTGACTCTTCTACAGCTTCTGTGGCTTTCAGGGGGCAGGGCCATTCTTTGTCTCTGTGTGTGATAGTCCCCATCCTCTGCCCGCATCTAGGGTTCGCTTAATCAGACAGAAGGGACCTCCAGTTTCGCTCCATAATAGCCTTGGGTACCCCTGCTCAGCTCGGTGTATGTGTAACTAAAGGGAGTGATTCGTTTCCTACTGGTGGTGGGGGATGAAGAGAGAGAACTTCTCTCTAGAGTTGCACCTGGATGAGCATAGTTACAACTTGACGGACAGCATGGTGAAAAAGAAGGCAGAGTCTATGCTGTAGAAAGGCTGAAGAGTAGTTTCCAATATTTTTCCTTGAGTGAAGCAAAAACTTCTTAGAAAAATGAAGACTTGCAGGTGGAGCAACCTACTGAAGATCTACAGGTACATGTGACAGGGAACACAGATGCTGGGAGCTTTCTGAAATAATGTCCTCAAATCAGAAATCGCTGGTTTGTCAAACCCAGGACATTCAATGGGAAGATGTTCACTGGTTCAGTGAGTTTCTGACCAGAATAAGAGACTTTCATTTGCTGCCTCAGGGCAGGCAGAAGTCCCTGGGTAGGATATTCAGATCCAAAACAGCAGATCACATGTAGGGCTATAATCACATCTTTAAGTTGACCCACGGACATGAAAGTCAGGACCCCACAGCCCAGGTGGGTTCTGGGCAGCTGACTGCTTCACAATGAGAACTTCTCCTTTCGGGGCTGCTCAGGTTCACATAGATGCTGAGACAAACATTAGGCAAGAGAGTGAAAGAGCCTGAGCTGGTAGTCCAGGGATGGCATCACTGTGCTGGGAGGAGCAGAGGGAAGTCCACGTCTTTTCCTAGATTGACAGGTTATTACTTGCACAGAGTGAAACAGCTTCAGCCAGGAACACGAGTAAAAGCACCCCACCTTCCTCCAGCACACTGAGCTGATCCTGGACTACAGCAGATTATTCTTATTTCTGTATAGAAATGGATTTTTACCCAGTTCTTCAAAAGCTCCTGTCAGCTGCTCTGAGCAGGCCCTATTTGAAAGGCCTTGGTAGCACCCTGAAGTAGAACAGCAGCAAGGACCTTGAAACTGTGCGGTCTTTCACGTTGCAGGGAAACCATTTTTCCTACCCAGCTCTAATAAAGAACAAGTCATTGAAAAATAAAAGAAATATTTTAAAGGCTAGGAAAGTATCTAACACTGTAGCACTCAATAAAGGGGCCTTTTATTTTCAGGACTAGACTGAAGTAACTAATATGAGTCTCTTGATATCTATAGAAATCCTAAACAGAGCTGCAGGGAGAGGAATCAGTCGGTTCTGCGGTGTGCTCAGCGGCAGCCCCAGGTGAGGCAAGCCATGATTGTTACTGCTGTCAAACAAGGCGCAGTGCCATACCCTCAGAGGTTCCTTGCTTCAGAGTGCAAACCCAGAGGGATGGAGTTGCTAGGGCTTATTCCTCACCATCCCAGAGCCTTTTCAGTCCTTCACTTCTGCACAAAGGAGTTTTAAAAGCTCAGTGGTGCAAGCCATTGCCTGGCTCCCCTTGCCCTGCTGGCCTCCCAGGTGCTGCGCCAAAACACACGAGGGACAGGGCCGTGTAGAAACCTGATGGGCTTTGTTAGGAAGCCAGTAGAGAACCTTCTATACATGAATGTAGGAAAACTAACTTAATCCTGCTTTCCTGTTTCACGCAAACTTCTATGTAACTGGAATTTTACCAGTTATGTTCTCTAGTATCACCACGAAGGCTAACTCAGCTTGCAAACCAGACAGATATTCCAGTGGTGACTGCAAAGATTTATTCCAGAAATATATAATCTCTCTCCTTTCCTGGTGAGCTGTTGTTCATGCTGTTGGCTGTAATCCCTGGGAGGTGCTGAACACCTACCTTTCAGCATCTGACTCCAAATGTCTATTCTTTAAATAAACCCAAACCGTAAAACCACAAATGGTTCTTTTCTTTATGATCATGTAACTTCTTAGCAAAAAGAATTCCCTCCAAATGCCTACACCCGTTCTGAGTTTGCTTTAACATTGTTTTTATTGCAGTTCTATTATTTCAATTGCAAAATTGTTCAAAACATCTACATTCTTATCTGAGCTGCTGTGATTTACATGTCAGTAGCTACAAGTCCGTCCTGCAAGTGTTCACATCAGTATCACCTCTCCTTATCTTGACACCATCACACTGCTCCACTGTATCTAACTCTAAAGAAGTGGTTTGTATTTATTTGTTGGTTGTCTCAATGATTTTGGAAGCTGCCAGTGACTTTCCTAATTCAATAATGCTGCTACTACAGCATTAATCATTCATCATATCCTGAAAGCAAAAGTGGAGTGATTTAAGAACAAAAGGATTTAAAGAAAAATAAACACAGGACCCGCTGTGGCTGCTTTGGGGAAAGAGCAATATATGCATGGCAAAGGCAGTAATGAATAGCATCTGCTTTATCTGTGGAAGAGCAAACAGTTGTAGACATTGATCATTTCTCAAAAAGAGTGGTGTTGACCAAAAACATGGAGGAAAGCCATCCAGAAGCTATTTTGTGCAAATGAAGTGCAGATTTGTGTATATGAGTCGATACACCATTTGCTGTTTCCTTTCATTAAAACCACAACATTAGCACTGGAAAATGATTATAATGGTTACAGTCAAAGCCGCTGTAATGCTCAATTCACAGAGAACTCAGTGAGGGCAGGGGAGGGGGAAAAAATCCTTCAGGTCTCAAAAAAGTGTGCTTTCATGTAATGAAGCTGTAGTGGAGCAGGCTCAGGTATCTTACCTTTTCAAACTCTCACTAGCCTATTGTGTTAAGGCATTCCTTGCATCCTCAGGGCCATGCAGTGGCACAGTTTCATGATTTCGCAAAGCACCCTGTTACCACCTCGGTTTCCTTGCTCTACTGAGGCCAAATCCCACTCTGCGCAAGAGGAGCTTCAGTGGGCCAAAGTAATTCATGGTGTGTCTTGGCTGGCTTTATCTTGTGGGTTATTTTAGCCCCCTGGCTCTGCAGAGCTCTGCAGCCCCCCAGCAGCCACACATGCCTGGGGGCTCAGTGCTTCACACTGACCTTGTCCCGTGCCCCTGCCCCTGCCCAAGTAGAGGAGTGTCCAGGACAGTGCAAAATACTACTAGGGGGGAATGGGTTTGCTTTATAACTTGATGTGTCTCCATATGTGAAGACAGGTTTCTGCTCAGGCATAAGTATTTGAAATTGCTTTTCATTATTCAGTGCTCCTGAGGGCATTGCTCTGGTGAGATGCTAGCAGGAGGAGGGATGTAGGGTTATGCCCTGCGACAGAGATGTTCAGACTTGGAGCAGCAGACTGAGGAGCTCTTCTTTTTTCCCTATTTAATGTCTTGTTGCTTACTTTCCTTGCTATGAGGTGACTCCTCCCAAAGTTACACAAGCTTTCTGTGTTGGGCCTGAACTTTTCTCTTAACAAAACCAGGAGAAAAAACTTCCACTGGCCTCAGTGGAAAGGGATGGGAGCCCAGGCTCCATTGTGCCTACAGCTGTTCAGTGAAATCCTCCTCAAATTGCCCTTTGAGTCATCCCTTTCCCTGGAGGTGCTCGGGACCAGATCTTGCTTGGCTTTTAGAACCAAGCAAACCTCCTACCCTGAGCAGCAGCTGCAGCACAGTATCCCCTCGCTAATGAGGGACCTTCCAGACATACAGACCTTGATGATACTTTCAAAGCAGTGATGTAAAAAGTCTGCCAGCCAGTTACTCAGGTTGTCCACCTTGTCCCTCGTAGGATGGCTATAAAGGGAAAAGGGCAAGTGAGATTTCTCGGCATCGCTTTCAGACCCGAGTTAAGCTCTGCGAACGGCTGGTCCCGAGAGCTGCCTCCCCTCTTGCCTCCTGTAAAGCTGCAGCCCCACTCTTGAGCATAGCTGGGGTTTGGCACACTGCTGCTCTACCTCTGCATTGCTGGGAGAGGCCACTGAAAATATACAATCCCCAGACGGGAGCGATTTAGTGAAATTAAAAACAGACAGGGGGCATTGAAACAAGGAGGTGTCAAATGTTCCCCCTGCCCCACCAAGATTTTGATGTGGCTGCTATGTATACCTGTCTGTCTCCTCTTCACTGCTGTCTAAGTTTGAAAGCTAAAATGCACAGAAGGAGTGGAATTAGACCAAAGACACACACACCCTCACAGACACACACATGCGCTTTTAATTGTCTGTTATTAACAGTTAATTTCAGCTTGTCCAAAGGCGGGAAGAAAACAGCCTACAGTGGGGCTTGGCCTCCAGAGGTATTGTAAAACATAACATCTAAAGGCCTTCCTTGACTCCATTGCTTCCTCTAGTCCACAAAGAATGTATTAATTCACATTGTTTGATTTTTCCAGATGCCGTTGCTTTCCCACTGTATTCCTTCTTTCTTTTTTTTTTTTGCTTTAGAAAATGTACTCTAACACACAAGTGAATGATAACGGTGCTGCCTTTTTGCAGAGAACAAGCAAGAGGAAAATTAGGAAGTCAAGATAGATTTTACAGGCCCACGAGCTGAATGTCTCACACCGAATAAGAATGCTTTATTTGAATATATCACAAGCTTGAAAGCTTCAAGGGGATCACAGCATTGCTTGGGCTCACAGGAATTAAAGGGGGACCTAAGGAAGGTTTTGATTACATAAGGTTTATTCTCCAACTCCTCTTTTCAAGTAGCAGTAGTGGTACAGAATGTAAAACAAAGGTGTCACTGAAGCAAACTGGTAAGTTAAAAGCAAATGTATTACCACACAGTATATATCTACCACTGCCAGGTGGTAGGATAACATTTGTATCTCCTTATTAATGATGGGAAAAGGAAAAATTCTAGGAGATGGAAGACATAATATTTGAAGCATTAGGATGGTGCTTAGACTATCAGTATTTAAAAATACAGGGACAATTTGGGATTCATGGACCTGTGGGAATCTTATCTGCATTCATTAAATTCACCAAACGGCAAGTAAAAATAAAATAGTAACAGGACTACATAGGCAGGTAAAGTTTGGCGCAGATTTTGCCATATCATACCTCCCTAATTTCTCTGAATCTTTGCCCATTCCCACAGGGAGTTGGACAGGGGCGAGCCAGACAGACATCCTTCTAGACTCCCAGTAAGCCTCTAACAAAGTACACATATGAAGCTAAGGATAAAAACAAAGCATCATGCAAGTTAAGTTGAATATTTCCATCAATCAAAACTGTCTAGAACATAGGAAGCAAAGTACTCTTTATGCCTAGTGAATAAACAATTATTCACACAGGGATTAAATGGTTAGCTTTTGTCAGAGTAAAAGGTTTACCATTGAGATGCTCCATTTATTAGGATCAGTGACATTACTTACTATGCCGCTATTAATGTATTACTCTTACTACTGTGCTTACTATACAAGTGGGCAGTGTGATTCAGAAAAAACAGAGGACATAGCATTGTTTTTTTCACTGTGTGAAAAGGGCATTTTGAGGAGGTTCGTGTGGTTACAAACAGACAAATGAGTAATAAAATGACAGCTGAAATTCAGTGTCGATAAATTATTTATATACACATACTGAAAGGAAAAAACCTCCTTTTTTCATAGACCCCCTAAATTTAAGCACTAATATAGAAGGGAATCCTAGCTGGAAGCTCACTGAGGATGCTCTGCTAATGTGAAGTTGTGGATTAAAACCTCGGGTGGGATTTAATGGGACGGGTAAGGAACAGGACAGCAGAACGCTGTTACGTAGATAACTACCACCACTTCTTCTGGCACTGCATAGGTGGGACTGGTTGTTCTGTCTGCAGAAAGAGAGGGTGTTTAGAAATGAGCTCAGAAATGACTCTGACTCATTGGTAGAGAAATTGGAAATCTGGGATTTGTTTCTCTTTGAAATGGAGAGAAAAAGTGACATGATAAAAGTAGAGAAAATAATCAGTGTACCCTCTCATATGCAGCAAAAAGTGGACACCTGATGAAAATGAAAGGTAGCTAATTCCACAGCACTAGCAGGCAAGTTCCCTGCTCCCTGGGGGCTCACGCTGACTCTGGATTGCTTTGCCAAAGGATACCACGCAGGCCAGGAATTCAACTAAGTCCGAAGAAACACTGAGCTTTCTTTTGGACAATAAAGCTATTTGCAATTACAATAATTAATGCCAAGAAAAATAACAGAGAAAAATCTAGGAACTCGTACTTCAAGCTAGTTGCTCGCTGTCTTAGGGATTATTCTGCAATCTTCATTACACCATGATCAGGGCAGGTAACACATCAGGGTATTGTGAACTCTGTCAGATACAGGACAGTGAGCAGATGGATGAGTGGGCTGGTCCAGTAAAGGAATTCCCGTATTATTATCCTGCCTAAGCTATAAATACACATTTTTGTAAGGTCATCTGACAGCAACTGAGTGTCAGTTTTAACAGCCATGGCTTTCCTCCTGTGTTTTGTTATTCATTTTTATTAAGAAGTAAATAACTAGGATTTCCAGACTGAAGTTTGAGCATGATTTATATCTGGACACATATTTTTTAATTGCTATCCTCATTTTAAAATCAGATTGGTTCATTAAATGATGGAAAATGTCTCAGGAAAGACAGGCACGGCTTTAAGCCCCCTGCTTCTGTTCCCTAACTTTTCACAACGCAAAAGATCCAGGATCCAGACAGATAGGACGCTTGGTATCTTTTATTTTCTTCAAATACTCTGTATTTAAAATACTACTCCAGTGGTTTCTGACAACTGCTTAGGGCAATTTTGCTTAGCCTAGCGGAATGTCCTGGAAACTACTGGCAATGATTTAGCTCCCAAAATTGGAACACATTTAGCAGAGACAGAAAGCCTATGAACAAATAATGGCCAAATGCCAGAGTAAATAAATGCGGTTCATGAGCTGTGGTCAGAAATGTCTCTCTTTCAGTATGCAGTGCAAATCTTTTGCCAACATTTACCATAAAGTTATTACACAAAGCAGTTTTTCCTCTCAGTAAGACAAACTCAATGAAAGACTGCTTCTAGTCTAGCAGCCTACCATTAAGGCTGCGATAGCCTGTCATGCCACGAGGAAACCTGTGTGCAGTGGGCTCGTTTCAAGCTGCGCTTTTGATTTTGTTAGTTGGGCTTCTGTGCAAAAAAAAAAAAAAGAAAAGAGACCAAGCAAGAAAGAGACTAATCACGGTTCAACACTCCTTCAGGAGACCATGACGAACCACAGGGTGAATTCTAGTCCTCTCATCTCCCAAGCCTACCTCTTGGACCAGCTGCACAAGTCCTTCTAAAGCACTTTCTGGGGCTGTCATTATGGAGAGGGGCATTGCAGGCATCACCACCGCCCAGCAGCATCACCTTCCTTTTTAAGCACCCTGTCACCGGCTCTGAGAGAAAAGGACAGATGTAAATTGGCAGCACACTACTGTTGGTGCTTTTTTCTGAAAAAAGCATGGTGCACATGCTTTCACCATGTGTTGCAGGATGATTTCAAGTATTTGCATTGCGAAGTCCCCAGTTTTGTGGTGCTTGCTGGTCACAGGTCTGAGTGGATGAGATTTCTGCTCTATGTTCCTGTAGCCTTTCCCAACTTTGAAGGAGGCAAGTGATGTCATCTTCACAACTCTGCAGCAGAAACCAAAGAATTTGTAGAGCCTCTCTGTACTCTTAGGAATCCTGACTCCAAAGCTAAATGGCCAGAGGTGTCTGGTTTTGGCTGTTCTTCCATCAAAAAAGCCCTTCCAGCTACCAACCTCCCACGCAAGAACTGAAGAAAAGTTTGGAGGAAGGGCTCAGTCATTCTCAGGCAGTTTGGGGTTGAACCAACACCAGGGTAAAACAGATGAGGCAACCAAAATTACATTGTTCTGCTCTGTGTAGTTTTCCTTGTACTAATAGCAGGAAATGCAGAAAGAGAGACTAAATTAACCTCTGCGCGCTGCCCATCAGAGTTAAGCCTCAGAGTGTATCAGCCCAGGCATGGTGCTGCATGGAATGATTATCAGTTCCATCCCTTGGCACGTGAAGGAGAGAGCAGCTGGCTGAAGATGTGAAATCTGGATTTTTGTTTCAGACCTTGCCCCACCTCTCCTCTCACACATGCAGATACATAATCGCAAACTGTCCCCCAACAGTTAGAGAAGCACGTGCGTTAAAGCAGAAAAGGAATCCTAATAGAACTAGTTAATGGGAATCTTGTCATTCATGATTTTATGAAAACCTTAATAAATGCAGTTCTATCAGTTTCCTGGATTTTCACCACTGGCAGGATCGAGGCAAACAAAGCTAAATGATTTTGGTAATGCCAGCCAGAAGCTGAACTGAAGTTACAGGGCTAGAAACCATCCTACTTTTAAAATTTGGCATATTTCTGTGCATGAAAACCTCTAAGCCTGCTCAAGCATTCTCTAACAGGGACTGAACAAATTTGCCTTACTCTAACCCCATTCCTTTAATGAACATGCATCATTCTGTGCTGTGCCCGGCAGATGTAATAATAGCAATGTCTGGTGAGCTTCTGCAAGGAGCCCTGCAATAAAAGCACCTTCCCCTCCCGCCAAGTTAAAAGAGAACAGGCTGACATGTATTGGAAATGCACGGGCAATATAATGATAGCAAATTGCTTTGAAAAGCAAAAGGTTCCGTGGCGCACATGTCATTTCAATCCCCGGCTATGAGGCAGTGCTTCAGCTCCATCCTTTGTGTCTCCCTCCAGACCTAGCCCCTCCCTCACCCATGCCTTTGGGGAGAGCTCTCCCCAGCTGTAGATCAAAAGCAGCATCTTCACTACAAAAGAGGAGAGAGCCCACGAATCCGTACTGCCCCCTGCCTCAGAAAGGGGCAGCCTCGTTCCCCCCTTTATCACTCTTAAGAGCACATTGGAAAAATTCATTCCTTTTGGTCCCTCCTGATGAATTCCTCTTGACTGGGACGTTCCTGCTAGTGCCTGTTTCCCTGCTCAGCCCTGTCCAGGCTGTGCCATGAGGCTTTTGTCACAACAATGGTTCTTCTGAGATGGTGACAGGACATCTTCTAACACCCAGGAAAATGGGGCTTAGCCATTATTTCTAGAATATATTTAAGCCCTTTGGGAGGTTGCTATTGAAAAGGCCAGGGATGCTGATTATCTTTTTTTATTCTGATGTCTAACAAATATAAAGATGGTCTGCTGTGCTGAGAAGGAGCTCAGTTTCCAATATGCCAAGTGGGCTGCCACTGTGGGTCCAGAATGGGAGATCACGTTATCATTTATCCCCCTGGACTCTTTCCTCATCCACCCTCGACTTTCTTGACCCCTGGGCTGTGTTTGTGCAATTCCGAATGCATTTTACAGAGCGCTGTTTTTATTTTTGCTCAAAACTCTGGCTTTTTCAGCTGTGTGAAAAAAACCCTGTTGCGAAATGGTGTAAATCACACTCATCCACCTTTCTGATGTGTAATGCGGTCAGAGTATCTGGACATTGTCAGGGCATTGTAGTGCATATCCCAGAGTGACTTTGTTATAAGAAAGGAGTTTAATTTTTTCCTCTTTTGTAACCTTGTGAAATTTCCACATTAAAAAGCAATCACATCTTTCAAACCAGCAATGATTGTGTTTGGCATAATGGCTGCAAACCCCCAGTGTGCAGGGCTGAGCTTGTTTTCACTAAAATGAAATCAGCTTTCAAAATAAATGATCTGCAACAACATTATATTCCCCAAATCTTATAATCCAATTAACAGAGTTGATTTTTTTTTTTTTCAATGCCACCAGACTGACAAGATTGGCCCCATTTCAAGGGGGAGAAACAGAAAGTCGGTTGAGGATGTAGCCAAGACATGCACTGTGAGCCGAGGACCAGCCCTGCCAGGGCCTGTGGTTAGAAGCTCTTAACGACTATTGTAAGCCCTTAAATATAATCATCTGTATTTCACCTCCACCTAATGTACTTCATGTGTAGCATGTTTATCTGTTCGTACATTCTTTCAAGAGACTCAACAAACAGCCCTGTTTGCAGGAGTGAGAGGCGAGCGGGTTGCCCTGACTCTCCCGATGAATGAAACTTCTATCAAAAATGACACGGCGATGCCGATGTGGTGAAGGGAAATGTCTCCAAATTAGCCTGGGCAAAAATCTCTTTGCCAGAAGTGGAAATTACGTGGTAATATCAAAAGGCAACTTTACTTATATATAATTCCAGGTTTCTCTGCAAGTATTTTTTTTGGAAGAAAGTCAGGAGGGCTCAATCTTGCACTGCTTTTGCTGGTCCTGCCCCTGTGCCTTCCCGTGGAGGGGACCAGGGCCCCCTACTCTTGTGGGCACCATGCACCTTGGAGTCACTTTGCTGTTTTAAACACTTACTAAAAAGGTGCAATAATTGGCCCAGGAGGAAGAAATCCTTGTGATCAAGGCAGAAGTTTTCCTTTTTGGGAGCGGGAGAGAACACCCAGAACGTGCTGAGACCATACAGAAGGAGCATGCTCCCCTGCAACACCTCTGCATGATGTCTGGGGCTTGCACCAGCTGGGAAACTGCCCCCCTCTTGCAAACCCTGCATTTCTGATGGGGAAAAAGCTCCCATGTGCTTGGCAGGTCAGCAGCTGCCAGAGGCTGCCGAGTGCTGGGATGCAGCATTTGCAATGAAAAGGTGTCAGGCTCCGGGGTGCCCAGCAAGCCTGGGGAGAAGCCTGGGGTGTGCGTGCAAGTGTGCACAGGACTGCCAAGGCTCAAACACCCCTGGCCCTCCCAGACACCCTTACCGCAACGAAATGCTGACTGGGGAATGTAAACAGGGCCTTTATTTTTTAACATTTTCCTTTTATTAGTTCAGCAGGGCAACAGTGGTTTCCTTACGCCACAGACCAGAAGGTGAGTGGCCCCCGTCGCTGCAGGCAAGCAGGGCTCTGCACAGTAGCCTCTAGTCAGAAGCTGCTGTTGCGATAGCAGCTGCCGCCTGCCTCAGCACCGCTGCTCCCTCCCTTACTTACTAAAATGGCTTTGCGACAGCTTTATATGACATTTAAAACTATAAAGCAAAACCATTACCTTATAAAGTAAATAGGCACAGTCCTCTCTGTTAAAATGTAACACCTGCTTCTCGTCCCCTTGCCTCTTGCTAATGCTGGCAGCTGAAATGTATTTTTGATGAACTCTGCCACGAATAAGTCACTGACATCAGGCCAGACCTGCTACCGCTGGAAGCCAGGAGAGATGTGCTGCTGACAGTGTTGGGAACCCTTCAATCAGTATCATAGTCCCAGTTATTTAAAAACCAGTGTTGAGATCTGTGGAATAATAAGCTTGGCTTCAATATCAGCAGATTTTTAGATCTAGGAAACAGGGACTTTGTTTTATTTAATTTCTGATTTTTAAGCCTCTAGAAGATTGTACTGCTGAGCTTTGCTCTATAACCAAGAAGATCTGAGTCTTCAAAAAATAAACAAAAGAAATCTGATATTTGGCCAGACTGTTTCTGCCAGGAGTTGGGATTTTGATGGGGCAAACTATCCCAAGACTTGTGACAAAATCTTCAGGGCCACAGCATGAGCAGGCCCAACAGCCCAATCAAAACGTTCACATCCAGCTGCAATTCAATAAATATATGAGCTTCTTAGGAATTGCGTGCAAGTTCCTGGCCCTGCGGACGTAAATGAGATCTGGTATGTAAAATCGCTGTTTGGGCAGGTAATTTCAGGACTAGACTCAAAAATTATTACAGTCTCTTCCACTATTATGGTTTTAATAACTGCAGCTAGAGGTAGGAATTTTCCATGCAAATCGCTGTTGGGATGTTATTAGCCTGCCGATAACAAATAAACATACCTGTCGAGAACAGAGCCAAACAGCATCTGTTCACTGTATTCATTAAATGCCCCTCAGGTGTAAGTCCAGACATTAAAATGAATAATATGAACAAGGTACAGATTTGCCTACAGTTTCTTCAGTGCACTCTGCTTAGGCATGGGTTCTTTTCTCACTGAATCTTTTGTTATACTACAAAGGCAGATTTGACAGACGTCCATAGGTGTCTCAGCAAATGTGCTCTGGACTTGTAAGTTCTGCTTACAGACCTCATGGTGAAATCACAGTGCAGGTTTGTTTGGAAATTACATCTGGATAGTGCCTGTTGCACACTTTCTTTTTCTTTTTACGAAAGAAATTATTCAAAAGGCTGTGTAGTTTTAAGTGTTGAAATTGAAAATTATTAATTGCAGTAGTATCATTACAAACACCTAATGCTGTGTAGAAAATGGAGCAGAACCCTCTTCTGGCTTCTGTGCTCATTTTTGGGGGGTTCAGACCACTTGGCATCCGGGTCTGTTAAACGCTGTCAGAGCAAACCCCTCAGCTTAATGCTGGAGGGGGCAGAGTGGGTGCAGACTGCTGCATGCAGAATTAAACGTTTGGATAAATATCTTGCTGAACTGGAATCTTTCTGGGAAGGGCTGGATGTGAGCACTGAAGTGTGATGCCAATGGTGGGGTTGTATAATCTTTTTCTTTTCAGTGCTCTCTGCCATCCATGTGGTAACAAATTAATGTAGTCAGGTGATAATTTGCGAAGAAATCTAGGTGAGATTTGCAGAGGAGCGAGGGAGATCAAGATGCACAAGTCTTACTTTTTATTTGGGATTGGGTAAGCTCATATTCTTAAGCAGGTATGGTAATGTCGGTTTATGTGCTAGTTCCTAACTCCTGAGATTTTACCATAAACAATGGTAGAAAAAAGCACTGGAATAATTATGAAAAATATACTGACATTTTCCTCTTAAGAAATTTCAGCTTTTTTTTTCCTGAAGAAACAGTTTTCTAAGGCAATTTACTCAGACAATAATAGAAGCATATTTATGTAGCTGAAAAGATTAGTAACTCTCTTGAGAGAAAACAACAGATTCCATCTACCCATCGGGGAACTACCGCAACTTGCAGCTGCAGAATGAAAGAATAAGATCGGCAAAAGCTCACGCCAAGAAGAGCCGCCATGCAGCCCAGCTCACCAGGCTGCCCGGTACTGGCAGCCCTTCTGCAAACCTTGACTGCCCTGAGTAAAAGCTAGAAGTCTAATGGTTGGTGTTTGCACTGCAGAAGTGTTCAGTCAGCACAGCATAAACTTATAAAGTGCTCTCCAAACAGGCGGAGGGCTCGATGAAGTTTCCTCTCCAGTTGTTCCAAAGCCCCAGCCAAAAATCTCAGTGGGATTTCCCGGAGGAATTGCAGATCAAGCGCAGCAGAGCTGCAGCCAGCACTAGGGCTGGAGATTTGTCTATTTGCTGCTCTCTTCGCTGGGCTCCTAGGACAGACCTCACTTGCTGTGGGCTAGCTGAGACTGTCACCAGCCCTGCTCAGCCACTCTCACCTTGGCAGCAATCTCCTCGCCCCACTTTTCTCTGTCGGCTCTCACTACAGCATTACCATCTTTCATCATTTAAAAGGGATCCTCTAAAGGGTATTTTTTTAAGGCTCCGTGCCTAGAGCCACTTAATTACATGATCATCTCAGCTTTTGTTTAAAAAGAAATGTGCTAGGCTCTGGCGATGGCAGGGAGAAGATTGTATATTTGAACCTTTGGGGCTTATAGAAGGCAAATAAAAATACCTAGTGCATATATATTTAATTCCATGGTTTGGAGGTGGAAGACTAGTGTTATACAGTATCACAAGATTGGCAATAGAGTGCTTAGTTTCAAACGAAGCTAAGGAGGCTTTTTAAACATAGTTCCAACAGGACTGACTTTTCTCCTCTTGGCCCTTGTTTATTTCTGGAGCGTGATGTGCTTGTGGCTTGGCAAATAAGTCTCTCTGGACCCATTGTAACGCTTTATTGGTGCATATACAACTATTGGGACAACAGCTGTAAACCAGAAGCGAATTCTTATTTTCTTTTTGTTTCATACTCTGGCATGGCAGACATTCTAACCTTGGTATTTTCTGAAAAGGCAACAAAAAGTCTTACATTTCCTGGTATGAAAAATATGGCTAGAGAAAACAAACACCTCCAGTCAGCAGCCTTTTCAGCTTAATGGCCCTTCCTAGGGTGGATGGCTTAATACCTTTCTGTGCTTGCAAGGCCACATATTTCTGAATCTTGTGCTGTGCAGGGGTCATATTAGGCCAAATATGAGTCCTCAGCTAGATTTTTATCTGCTTTCTGTGGTAGGAGAACAGGCTTCCAAGAGCTCTGTCTGGAGGGCTTGCTACCTTTCTGCAGCTGTCTCAGCTTACGGGGTCATGGTTTTCTTTTCTCCCTCTGTTTCCAGTGCATGATCATGCTTTTAGATGATGACAAAAGTAAGATTTTCGTTACCAACACAGGCAAAATACCAAAAAGCACGTGAAGGTGGTGAGGAGAGAGAGGGAGAGGCTGGGGCTGTTGTGCCTCAAACAGGCTCCACACTCAGGAATGACATCGGGATTCCTTCAGAGGGTTTTACATGTCATGTTTGCACCCTACATCCTTAAGGAGAGGGTTACCCATAACTCTTTCCATCTTTGTTTTTGCTGTTTCTCTTTTTGTAGATGTCAAGGCATTGGTACAGAGCAGCTTGATGCCTGTGGTGTGCCAGTCCTCCGTGGTAAAGCTGCGTGAGGTTGATCAGGCCTTAGGGCAGCAATACAAGGTCTGTCTGACACTTTTGTCCCACAATATAAGTTGTTGCATTTCAGAGAAACCCTTAAGTATCCAGGCGCGCTAGGATGGGATCGTGAAGGGTTCAAGTGATCTAAAGGCCATTTCCCTGCATTAGCCAAAACAGGTACATGTTGTAATTTGCCATAGATACTTGAGTTGTGGCCAGCAGTGACCAAACTCCATCAACTACAGGCACATCAACATGATAAAACCCCAAACAACCAGAAGTAGCAATGTTTGATCATCAACACTGCAGAAAACAGTGGGTATCTGGTGATAAAAAGGTGAACACCAACACGACAGACCCAGCTGAGGGGTTTAGCTACAGATGATGATTCCTTAATAGTCTTTATGCTTGCATTATCTGCTACCCACCACCTTGGTCCTTTTCATGAGGGAAGTATGGCTTTATGGTTTCACTCCTTTGCTAGGCTGGCAGTGTCTTGCCCCACCACATTTCTTTTGCTGTTAACTCTTTCCTGAGAGTGGAGTGCTGCAGACATACAGCTCTGGTGGTGAAGCAGTTGTGGAGGCAGCAGAGGATATCTGTGTGGGTGACACCAGCCTCTAAGGGGGATGTGATTTATGGAGACACCCTCCTTTTCCACCAGAGCAGTGGGAGGAAAGCAGACCCTAGCATCGATGGAAAACATTCCGAGAAATCTCAGTAAGTGGTTTCTTGGCCTCAGTGTGGGCTTTTTCCACTTAAAGGTACAATTTAACACTTAAACTATGAATTGCTTCGTTCAGAAATTTCTGCCTTATGCCTTAAACATTGATGGCACTTAATAAATAAAGTGCTGCCTCTCTTCTCCTCACTTTTTTTTTTCTTGTTGATCTCTTACTCCCTCAGCACAGCTGCAAATGCCTATACCTTCACTCCAGGTAACCTCTGATCACCTCTCAATCTTCCCCCATGATAACTTCTCCCTTTGAATTCTTCATTTTCAGTGCAAAAATCTGCTGTGAATGGAAAATGACAGGATGAAAGCAGGACAACTGGAAGGAAGGTAAAACTGAAAAGGCATGGGCTCAGCTGTCTTGGCTTTTGTTCAGTGCTTACCGATTAAAGGCCCCCATATTTAAAATGTAGAAGAAACTGTCACGGAATATGCCATCATCTCCTGCACCAGATAACCTAAGACTGCTGAAACTGTAGTTGATAAAGCTGGTTTAAACTTCATACAGAGTATGCTCAGTTTTGGGTATGTTCATTAATTTTAGATTGAACTTCTTTTCATTTAACATTTAACGATCTGGCATTTGTTGCTACTTCATTAAAAAATCAGCTGAGATCAGGCTGCCTTGTACCTGGCACCTGACAGGAGTTCTCTGTCCCAAAGAGCTTCACCTCTATATACACAAGACAGCACCAGATGGGAAACAGAGGAATATATAGATGCAGGAATTTGTCCTAGGACAAATGGCAGGACAGTAGAAGTGATGTGATGGGAAACGAAGCCTCTTGGCACCTAAGTCAATGCCCTTTCCACTGGGCTACAGTAATAACAGCAATGGGTCCTGCTAACAAGGAGGTAATTTTGGTATTCATAGCAAGATTAACCAATACACCGTGTCCAGTAGAGATGACTCAGAATTCATATACACAAAGGGCACATTTGTTACAAACTCACTGAATCCTTTTAACCTTTTTCCATTTATGTCTGAATATTAACATGGAAATACACAGAACTAGAGCTTAACAAGCTAGAAGAGTTAGATTATGGATGTTACTGTGCTCCTTCAATTTCATTAAATGGCATGCAAGGTAATTATCAGTCATTGAGTTTCCCCTCCTCAGAGACAAACCAAAGGAGCTCAGTTATTGCTGCAAAATCCTAGAGTAAAAAGAAAAGAGACATAGATTAAAAAAAAGAAAAAGTGAGTAACAAAGCCACAGTGCAAATGGACTGTTCCAAAAGGACCACGGGGCACACAGCTCTGCAGAAGATAAGCAGTGACTCCACATGGACATGAATGAGCCTTCATGTCCAGAGATCAGAGTAAGCAGAGCTTAAGTCTTAGATGTGACAGAAGGAAAATGACTGTTTCCTCAGGTGAAGCAGAGAAGGACAGTAGATTGCTCAGTGGCCTGGCTTGCAGAAGAGCTGGGGTTCATTTTCAGCTTGAATGAGTCCCCTTGTGTCTCAATGTTTAGTGCTGTAAAAGGGACTAGTAGCTGTATCCTCTGTAAGGACTTTGATGGCTCTACATGGGAAAGCTGTGCCAGGTGTATGGACTCCTATTTGTATGGTCTGGTTTTGTTCAGGAAAAACTCAGAGCAGAACTTTGTTTTCAAACAGCTACCATCGAACAAAGTTGCTTTTCTGCTAATGGTACTGGTTGCCTTCTTGATCAAAAGATTCATTCTAAAATAAAGCCTGGGTTATTTTTTTTGGGCACAAGTAAAGCTTTAGACCATTTCCAGATGACCACTGTGTAAACAATACTGTAAGGAAAACGGCAGATTTTGAATGTGAAGTTTCAAAGAACTTCTTCACAAAGGAGAGCCACTGCCGTCTGCCTGCAAGGGAACTGGAGGGGCAGGGCACGGCCACCTACCCCTGCATGCAGCTCCGTTTTACATGTCTTTTTCCTTTTCTTCTGGCAGGTCATTAGTCACGATTACAAAAGTATTTACCAGATAACTTGAAACACTCAGTATTCGCAGCAACGGGGAGGAATTCAACAAGGTTTCCAAATCAGGGGTCTTTCATCTGACCCCCTTCATTTGCCCAGAGTGCCTGATCAGAGCTGTCTGTGCTATGGGGGCAGTGTATCAGGGAAAGCTCCTGCGTCTGCAGAGGGTGACCTGGAAGACCCGCCAGCTTTTCTTCCCTGGTGTGTTTGGTCATTTTGAAGCACACACCTGAGCATGCTGTAGCAGTGCTAAAAACTCACGCATGGTCAGAGCAACGTGGGATGTTGCTATGCTTGGATGGAGCAGTGTAGACATTTGGGATGAAGACGCATCCAAAATATGGCCCTTTCTCCAGAAGGAGCTAGGCCTCTTCTGAGCGCCCCGTGGGACACAAAAGCATTTTGCAGAACTTCAGAGCATAAACTTATCTCCTGACAAGGAGATGGAGAAAAGGTTGCTATGGCCATCTGAGTAGTGAAACCAAACACAAATACAGTAAAGTGAAGAAAATTCTCTTTCTTTCATATCCTCTGTGTCCCTTGTCCGTGTTTGCTCTGAGACTGTTTGTTCCGCTGCCTGTATGAATTGACATGTAGATATCTTGACCTTGACCTTGAAATTCTGGCTTGAGGATCTGACCCTACCGTTTGTACCAGTTGACACACAGACTCATGCTCTCTTCCTAGCTAGAATTAAAGCCCATTTCCAGAAATGTGTCCAGCTGAAGTTGTGTTGCACTTCTTAGTGTCTCAACATAAGGTATTTTCCAGGTGGAACTGGCTGAACCCATGCTGACAGCAATCACTGTATCTAACATATTTACTGTGAAAAGACTACTAGACCATTAAGAAGAAGGGATACAGTTCAAAGACCTAGCTGCCACATGCTCAAATTTCATTGTCTAAATATAAATAGCCCTGAAGTGAACACCTGAATCCAAACCATGAAGCTTAGCGAGGGCAGCTTCAGGATCCAAACCTAGCACTGCCCAGGAATTTCATGGCTGGTCACTCTTGTGGGTTGCCCTGCCCACAGACAAAAATCCAGAGGGAAAAACAGATTTCCAGTTCCGATGATGGCCCTTGCCAGGAAGAACAGGTTCATGGCTGTCACAGCACACTGGAGATCCAAAGACCTCGGTTCCCTTGCTAATGCTTGGACTTTGGTAAGTTGCTCTCTCCTCAAGTCAAACTAATTTTTCTCTCTGCAAATGGGAGATAATACTTCCCTAAACAATAAGAGTAAAATCTGTATGATACTCAGTTACCTTGACAATGACTGCTATATTGAAGCCAAATCAAGAAACAAAATCCCCAGTACAAACCTATCCAGTCTTCTCAGTTTAAACATAACTTTCTGTATCCATACTACTTCCTTGAAGTTAGAACTCCTCAGAGAAGCCAGCCAGGGTGGTCCTAATGTGATAATTTTGGGTTTCTGGTGGCAAAACTTTCCTTTTCTTAAAAAAAAAAAAAAAAAAGTATTTTTCTTAATGCATTGAAAACCAGCCACACAAAGACCAACATTCCCTAGTGTTTACATTAAAAAAAGAGAGGTACTCATAAAATGCAGACGACGGGCAGCTTTCCTGTAGTTACAAGTCAGCGTATTCAAAGCACTAACATATGTTATTTGCTAAAAGCAAATACCTAAATTCAGATCAGTTCTGGCTCAAGACTACTTTTATTAGCCATTGAAAACATGACACCTTGTTCATCAACTCTCAGATATAATTTTAAATAGTCAAAGTTAATCTGAATGCCATACTATCTTTCAAACCGATTTTTCTCCTACGTTCAGATTCTCCTCTAATCAAGATTCACTATTACTATAACCTCTATTTATGCCTATGTTTTGTGACTGTCAGTGACAAAGATGGTTCTTCTTTTTTTTTGTCTACCAGGTCAGCAGTCCCATCGTAACTGCTTGGTTTATGTCAACAGTATGTGTGACCCCTAAGCAGGCTTCCGTCTCAGCACTGTTCAGGCCCACAGCATTTAAGCTTCTAACATCAGGCAAGGATGGAGCCATTATAGTCAGTAATGTTAAGGCACAAATAAGATTAAGGTAATAAATATCAAATATCAAAGCAGCTTCAACACAGCATATATCAGAGTCATGGAAAGAAAGATTTTTTCTGATTCATCAGCAGCTCCAAAGAATAAATAGCCTTTCTGACCACTTAAATGAAATGTTCTGTTTGATCCCCAAATGAACTGTTTTATTTTGAAATTGAGATTTTAAAAAATGTTTTCAATCTTATTTCAAAGAAAGTTGAAAGGCATCTCAAAGCAAAAAGTTGTTTTGTAAAGAAACACAGAATCCTTAATTTTGAAAATGTTACAACAACAGATTTTAATTTTCAGGGAATTCATCCTCAGTTTTGTGTGTGAAAATAAGTTGGTGAAATGGGGCATTCCTGGAAAGTTTCAGTGTTGACAAATCTGCATTTTTCATCTAGAAGAGTCCTGATGAAACAATACTGCCCACTCTAATTAGGCCATAATTTCTTAAATCAGATGCTGTTCCTTTTCTTTTCCAATAACATCTGTATTTTGAAGGTGAATGCACAGCCTTCCTCAGGAGGAAGACAGCTCTCAACAGGACAAACTTCTAAATATCACTAGGCTAAAACTCCGTCCTGCACCATGAGCTATCGACATTACATTGACTCCATGCGGATGATGCAACTCAAACCAGAGTTTAAAATAACACAACAGTTTTCTGTCAGTGCTAGCTCACTGGAAATGTTTCATAGCAAAAAATCAGGCTTGTAAACAGTCAGCTGATGTCACTGAAATTTACCTGAAGTCAGTCTGGTTTCCCCTTGCCCATAAAGATCAGGCAGTGTCACTGGACCTTGGTAGGACGGCAGTGCAGCCTTAGACCTGTAATGGCCAGTCCCCATGGCTCAGCTGTGGGGAACTTATAGAGGGATACAAACCCCAGCCTATTCAAGAAATGTAAGATGCTGCAGCATGCATTCCTTGTTGTGATTATGCTATTAACCTCTTACCTAGGTCTAATATAAGTAACTTACAAAAAAAAAATTCAGGATTTGCTCCCTTTTGCCATTACAGTGATGACTTTCTTTGAAGGGAAACTAATTTTGAAATAAGATCAGTTCTGTATTTCCACAAATTTGGCAGCTGGAGGAACATTATTTTCTTGAAGAACAGAAAGGCACTTCATAAGGATGGAGTGTTAGATACATCTTAACTTTGAAAGTCAAGTTCAGGGAATTACTGAAAAAAAGGGTAAATAATTACTAAAAATCACAGTTCTGTGATTGGTATGTAGCATTTTTCTTCTGCGACTCTCCCAGAGAGAACTGTATATACCTCTGCTCCTCTCCAGAGGCAATGCTTTCACAGGGGTGTTTTGGACATGTGTGTGTGGAGGCATGGATGTCCTGCTGGAAGGTTTAGAGAAGAAATTCTGTAGCAATCACACTCATTTTGCAGAGAAACAGGCAACAGCTGCCTTTCAGATTTGTTTCTTTCTCTGGTTCCAAGATGAAATACTTTATCTGTAATTATTGTAACCTATTTGTATCAGAAAAGCCAGTGTGAAGTTTTACAGACAAATGTTATTATCAACTTATTGAGTGAAAGAAATGCACCCCATGCCATTGTATCCTTTGCCCCATTACAATTCCACCTCTCATCATCCCTCCTGAAGAGATTTGGTTTGGTGCTGGGCAGTCTGAGAACCACATCTTTGATCTGTAATTTCTGAATGTGGGCAGAAAGCATGCCCAAGTACTTATGGGTTACAAGCTGGAATGCCCAAGTACTTATGGGTTACAAGCTGGAGGTCAGGGATAATATCCAAGTCAGCACACTAAGCAGCCTATTATGGAGCTTAATTACTGCTCAGGTCATACTCCCCTGAGGTGCTTTGGATGCCCCAGAGAGCTTACACCAGCTTGGAGCTGTGAATCTGAATCTTCTCAGGTTGAGCAAGCTCTGGTGTCTAGGTCTTTCTCTTCCTGAACGAATGCTACCTGGTGCTATCGGTGTTTCCTCCTCTTTCTGTCATCCAAAAGAAATGTGTGTACACCAGCCAAGTCACTCTGCCTCATTTCTGAATCAGGCACTGACACAGGAGGGTGAGCTGCCACCCGAGAGATGCACCTTCTGGCTGCCTGGGAGAAGGACACTGCTTTACCTGTGCCTCCGTCTTTGGCAGCTCTGGCTGACCACACTGAAGCCTTTCACAGCTGTGAATGTGATCATTAGAGTCTAACTTGGCACCGTGAATTTCACACCTGCATCCGACTGCTTGATTTTTGAGTAAAGCAGGACCATTTCACGATGCCTGTGTTGCTCTTCGGTTTAAGCCTCAAGAGACTGTTACCAGGACTGAAGTTACAATCTGTCAATCATGCCCAGCTTCTAGGTGTGTAAAAAGCGAGAAAGACAGACATGCTGAGCCTCCCCAAATCCCCATGTTGGCATGTGCTTTTTCATTGCTGAATATCAAAGTATTCAAAGTTAATCCTGCAACTCTTCCTGCAGGACAAACAAGTCTCTGAGTCAATTGTGCACACAGAAAAGAACCTCTTCCCCTCCAAACCAGGGAGGTGTTTTATAGCAGAAACTCTGCTAGATGCACGCACACACATCCAGCAACCCACTGAAATCAAAGAACAATGACGAGGACTATATTTATATGTATTTCTTTTCCTCTTGCCTCTTTGGCAAAAGGAGAGTGGGTGGAGACAGACACTTTGGCTCCACGTTCACCTAAAAGCCCTTTCAAAAGCCCGGCATGTTGAGCAACACGGAGGCAGCAGTTTCTGTCTTCATTTCTGCGTGTTGACAGGGAGAGGGGAGAGGAGAATTTTGACTGGATCAGCTCGTTTCCTGTGGCAAGGCACGGTTTGCATGGGTGTAGCAGAAGCGAGGTGGATGCACAGCCACGAATGAGGGCTGCTGCGACACAGGGAAGCAGCAGCAAACTCAGCCGTGTTTTCATGTGGGTGAACTCCTAACAAATGCTCCAAATCCCAAACTGAGTCCAAACCTGAGGCCGCCACATTAAAGTAGCATGAGGCTCCAGGTCTGGCTCGCACCACCCTGTGATGCACAAGAGATCGCCTCCGCGAGTGGAAAGGCGTGGGAGCTCCAAGCCACAAGGAAAAGAACTGTTTGGTGATATTCCAGCCAAAACCACTTCCATACAGGGCCTGTTAATGAGGTCTGTACCACAATGTCCTGCCCATCTCTGATTTTTGCACCAGTTCTCCACTGAAGGAAGATTTGTGCTATTTTTCTTGCTTGGAATGCTCAAAGTTGACCTTGAAGAGTGTCCTGCCCATCTGAAGAAAAGGCCCAAGCCCAGGAAGCTGATGTGGTCTAAGGGAAATAAAAGAAAAACTGGCCCCCGAGTGGAAAGCTGCAGCATGCTGCTTTCTTCTAAGACCAATTTGCCAAGATGGAAATGTTCTGGAGGCAAAAGGATTACATGAGACATGAACCTGTCTTGCTGTGTTTTGTAAAAAATTGGGTGTGTAGCTGCCTTCAGGCATGTTCAGCCTGCAAAACCTGTTCATCTTGGTAGAAAATAGGCTTTACTGCCCTCAACTGCATCATAAGAGCTCTGCTCCCATACAGGCTTGTATTTGTATTATTAAAAATAATTTCTAGCATTACTGTAAAATGTATACAGAAGGAAAGAAATGCTTTTCCTGTCTCAGAAAGTGCTGAAGAACATCCTGACCACAGAGATGTGAAGCCAGAATACAGTGTGACTTACTGTGCATTTTCGGTGGTGTAAGATGGATCTAGTTTCTTACATAAACTTCACACAAAATTCACTGATTTGTGAGGCCCAGTGTGACTATTCCTTGCAAATGCAGCATCTGCTACTGCCTATTTAAATACATCTGCATGCATCCATGCATGAGCACTGAAATATTGTTGGTATTTATGACAATTTAAATTTTCCTTAATGACTGAGTTTCTCTGCCCCTTTTAATGGTGTACGAATAGCACCAGTAGCACAAGTTCATGCTCCTGCTCTGTGATCATATTACACTTCTCTATTCTAATTGATCCCAGATACATCTGTAGATTAAAAGCAACCTTTAAACTGTAAATAACCATTCCACCTCTCTTAGGACAATTCAGTTATTTGCAATTTTTTTTCACTCAGACACATCACGACATCACAGATGTAAATTTTTATGTACCATTGCAAAATCTGAATGTCTGTCAAACTCACATGGCAAAGAGCTACTATTGCTTGGAAAACACTGTGAAAATGGATAAACCCACAGATATCAATATCTGACCAGTTAGGCTTTAGCTGGCTCGGTCCCCAGCTCTCACATGTGATGCTTCATGTTTGGTGCTGTGGCTCTGAGATCATGAGATGCACTTCCCATGGTGACTCATGGATGCATTTGGACCCAAAGGGAGGAGGTGAAAGGGGAGAAAGGATGTGCATGTGTGCGTGGGCACATGCACAATGCAATCTGAGGCACGCAGTGCAGCTGATGAAGCAAGGCAGGCAGGGTCTCCTGCATAGTCACTGAGAAGGGAGGATGGCTGGTGGCAGGAGCCTACTGTAGGTGCACTGGAAGGGCCATTGCCTGTATGCCCAAGATAGCTGGTACTCTTAACATGGGCACTATGTGAGATGCTTATGGTTATATGCTCCAACACCTCCCCAGGAGCCCTCAAAAGAGAGAAACCAGCAAGGCCAGTCACAGGCACAAGCAACTCCACAGGGTTACTCTAGGTTCTATGCATCTGGGGTCCTTGGGATCCTGCATCTCCCATGCCTTGCATCCCTCCTGGCAAGCTGCCTCTCACTTGCTGCATTGCAAAAGCTGCTGACAGGAACAGATGCCTTTCATATGCAGGGGTGGAGGGTTACCACAGACCAGCCAGCACAAGACAACTTGCTCCACCCTGGGTCACTGCATGGACTCAGTCCTGGATGGGAGTAGCCCTTTCAGGGGAGGATCTGGGGCAGCAGGCTCAGAGGTGAAATCCTTACTGGGAGAGCTGGGATGCTAAACAGAGCAGCGGGTGGTGCTGAAGACAAGGGCCTGGGGATGGAAGTTTCACAAACTGTTAGAAGAATCTAAGACTCCTAAATCTGTTAGTTCACCAAGAAGGAATACAAGGGCCAGATTCTGATCTCAATGATGTCATTGAAGGTATGGATAATTACACAGATTTCAACTGATTCTAGAGGTGAGGATCTTGCACTGCTAAAACTAGTTGTAAAACTCTCTGTGATTCAGTAGAGCTGAGAAATCACCTCACCGAGACGCAACAGCAGTGCATTTTCAAATGGCAACGTCAGACTCCAGAAACTCAGCTGTGTCCTTGCCTGCATCTCAGTCAGTAATTTTAACCCAAATGAGATGTCCTATAGTTGCAGCTAAATCTAGACTCCTGAATGCTTTAAAGTGAAGTTGTGCTTTTGGAATTATTTGATTAGTTGCAAAAACTAAGTCAATTCAGCTCATTCGCGTATGCCAGCTGGCACACAGGACAACAGGATGGCAAAGGTACTTCAAAGGCTACAGAATGTGACTGCTTGGTTGTTGGCACCATTTCAAGCTCCTTCATGAAAAGGGAACATCAAAGTGGTTCACAGGATTTGAGATAAATCCTCACCGGGGACTTGTAAAATGCCATTAATACATCCTTATCTCCTTTAGCTGCTAGTTCATATGCCTTCTGCAAACACGGCTAGAAAAAGAATCAGATCATTGATTTGGAGTCAACTTGCAATTGACTGTGAAATTAAATGTAAATTGTACACAGATACTTTGGGTAAATTTGTGGCATTGAGAATGGTTAGCTTTCTGTCAATATTTCTATTTCAAGAGTATTTAGAAGATGGGTAGGTGAAATCTTGTTACTTAAATTATAATGCACAAAACAATAACATATCTCTATCATCATCATCATGATTTTGAGAGTCGATCATATCTAGCATTTAAAATGATCAAATAACAATTATTCAGATCCGACCATCTATATAAATTTCTTGAACAATCTATACTCAGTGAAGCTGGTAACCCCAGTAATAACCTAAGATAAAACGCGTGAGTTCATAAATAGCCACAGTGAAACCTTGCCTTAGTAAGCATTACTAAGCTGCATGGTATCGGGACCGTTAATAGTGGGAAAATATGGCAAACGGCTTTCGTATTGGCACACAGCCGTGTTGTTGAGGCACGAGCCCATGGGGACAGATTCAGGTACCCACTTGTAAGAGATTCTCCCTGGCCAGCAGCTCCTGTGCCCCCGCTGCCAGACAGACTGGAGTGCACTATTCGTCTGTTGGCACATGTGCAGAAGGCTCAACATTGCACGTGCAGCACATCCAGTCGCCCTCACATGAGGAGTTCCTGGCTCATGCTCCGTGGCCCTGCCTGGGGTCCCGAACACTCTGCAAGGTTCTGCAAACAAGTGCTCAGATGTACTACCCCAGCATAACCTGGCAGTGCTGGTCATGTTGGGAATCAAATTACTTGATTCCCTGCTCACCTGAATTAGTGGTAAGTGGATGGTAAGCAGTAAGTACACGTGGAGACCTTCAACGTGTTTGTCTCGGTGTACAAATCCACGTCCCACATCATGCTTCGCAAAGGAA
Source organism: Microhierax caerulescens (assembly GCA_035590215.1). Lineage (NCBI taxonomy): Eukaryota > Metazoa > Chordata > Aves > Falconiformes > Falconidae > Microhierax > Microhierax caerulescens. The sequence continues at coordinate 77,897,741 of JAVJGJ010000047.1, read as the reverse complement.
GGTGTACCTAGCTGAGCGGTTGGAAGGACGTGTGGTGACAGGTAATATGGAATAGTACTGCAGCACAGGCCGTAGGCTGGGGCTTGCCTACGTGCAATGCTACAGGTGGCTCTGGCATGTCACCAGACACCCTTCTGAACAAGAGTGCATACATAGGTCCTGTCACTGTGCATGAAAAGAAGGATCAGTAATTTCTGAGGTGAAAAAACTTGTGCAAATGGAGATAAACTCTGCCTGCATCTCCAGTTAGTACCAAACAACTGCAGATGCTGCAAAACATTTCCCATGCTCTGGTGGCATTGTCTCTACATCACTTACTTCCTCTTAGATGCACACACATATGTTAGCATGCAGGAACAGAGTGTCCTTGGTCATCCCTTCCACTCCTTTGTGCTTTCAGCTGAAAACCTTTGCCTCAAGTGCAGTGACTACTTCAAAACACATCTCCTTCCTGAAGCAGGCGACTGAGTGCAAAGGTGCTGCAGTACGCTGTTCGCACGAGGGACTGAATGGTGGAGAGGGCAGGGACAAAAGGAGGGGGACACTTGGCACAACTAATTTATTTTTTCCAACATGCTTCCCCCTTCAGTGCTGGACCTCAGATCTTTTCATGAGAGGGAAAACCAAGTAATCTTCTCCCTTTCAGAAATTAGCTGAAGATGTCCATTTGTCAGTGATGTTTCCAAGCAAAACTACAGCCAAGTGTAAGCCTCAAGAACCACTGGACTGACCCAATGTCATTGCAGTTGAGAATCATTTATTAAACTGATTGTATTTCAAAGCCCAGAACTGATCATGTTTCAAGGTTCTGGCTTGGTTTTGAGTGGTCCCATCAATTTATTCTTCTCCTACAGAAAAATGATATGCAGCCAGGCTGTTACAGACCAAATGATGCAGAAGGACTTCAGCACCATTCCCATCACACTCTCTAGGGCTGAAGCATTCCTTGAATAGCTCATGGGCAATGCACAGCCCTATCTCCCCATAGGACCTGCCAGGGTCACTGTGTCCCCTGCTACCTAGTGAACATGGGGCTGTGGCTCATGTCACAGAAGGAGATAATGGAGAGGTTTGACTCAGAAAGGCTGTATCAGGTCCCTCTCTGCTCTTGGGACTTTCTCCAGTCACCAGGAGAGGTCTGCCCTGTCATGACCTCTGTGGCATTCCTGATGCCAGGAAACACTCTGCGGGAAACATGGGATATGTGGAAAAACAGCTTGGTCAGGGATTCACCCAGCTGGTAAGGGACTCGACCTCCCTTCAAGTGAGAGACAACTGAACCTGTACCACAATCTGGGCACTGCTAACGCACACAGAAACATGAAGCTGTGCACTCTTACCAGAGCCCATCCCACCATCATGTGCTCCCCATCATCAAATAGGGCATCGTGTTTTATAACTCCCTGTCACCTTACCTGTGACCATATTAATAAATAGTTATCTGTCCTGAAAGTGTTTGCACCTCTCCTGTTGGGATCCAAAAAGAAGCGGCACCTCCTCGTGCAAAAGAAGACGAAGGGAATGGAAATAGCGGAGTGGGAGGCAGCTAGGGAATCTATGGGTATCCTTGCCCTGGTGGGCTCCAGCCTGCTCTTTGGAGAACAGTAAAAAAGGATGTTTGAAAGTTCTGTGATGTTTGTCCTTCTTTGCAATAAAACTTAACAAGGGTTTATACCAATTGCCCTCAGAAAGATTTACAGTTTCCAGATATTTGTTTTATTTTTTTACTTGCGGTGGATGTTGTAATCTTCAGAAATCACGCTAATGAATATTACGGCCATAGGTCTCCCTGACAGTATCATAGTTCCATGTGTTTCTGTTCCCTTGCATCTCCTGGCAGCATATGATATTGCCAGGCTGAGCCAGCAGCGGCTGCCTACAGACCTCATTCTGGGAAAGCATCTGTAGAAAGTATCTTGGGAGGCTGCCCTCCAGGCTTTCCCTTCAAATTTTGTCCATCATTACTAATATCTGTGTGGCTCCAGTGATAGCAACAGGGGCTACTGCTGGCAGCAGGAGTCTGCACTGCTGCAGCGTGTCCTGGTTCATGCTAGGTGACGTGAGAGCAGGAAGGCTGAAGACCTGTTTACACAAGCGCTCCCCCACCGCTGCAGAGGCATCTGTGGCCACAACCATGCCACATTGCAGGGAAGGAAAATACTGTTGAGTGGAGGCTGCTGGAGGCTGTGCTGTATGCACAGGGCTGGCTGGCTTCAGGAAGGAATGTCCACGTGTTGCAGGCACTCACTACCTGAGGTGCAAGCCCTGAAGCCTGGCCCATGGGGTGAAGTTGTCCCCGAAGTGCTCGGGAGGTCAAACGCTTCAGTGTGGCCCCAGACTCTTACCCATGCAGTCCAGAAAGATGCAATATAAAAATCTTCTCTAGAAGCTGGTGACCTGAGCTTGGCTTTTCCTGAGCTCTTGGCTGATGAGCCTGGGACAGTAGGTGCAAGGGCTGGAGCAGTCACTTGCCCTGCCAGGTCCTCCATGATGATTCCAAACCAGAAAACTCTGCAAACTGTGGCCCCTCTTCTGAACTTCTGGACGTTGGTTTCACTGTCCTAGGCACTTACTTGTGCATGGAAATTCATTCTGCTTTTCTGCTTCACTTCCCTTTTTAGACAGCTGCCAAAGTGAGGGAGTATATTTCCCTCACAGTTCTTCTCAGTGATTGAAATGAAAGTTGAGGTTTCTCTAACTTTCTGCTATTACTGTGTCTCCTCAGTGCACAGGAATCACATTTTGAGAGTGATATGTATTGTGGCCCTGATTATTTACATTCATTGCCTAGTTATTTTCATTTGCATCTGAATTTATGGGCTAATTACACAGGCACATGCACACAGACAGAAACCACTTTGGCCTATTCCCAGAGATAAAGTAACCTAAAGCACGCTTTACCAGCATGCTCAAAGGTTTGCTCTACCATTTCTCTGATAGATCTTTAAAATAAAGTGGTTTAATATGCCTTCAAGTGAAAATACAGAACCATCATAACAAGGGTTTCCATGCTGGAGGCAACCAAATCACAAGACATCAAAGTCTTTCCTAGCACAAGTCACACCCCCTTTGGGTGCCCACCTGAAGCTTCAGAAACCACAGCCCTCCTCCGTGTGGACACCGCTACACCACATGGCATTTCTCACCCTGAAGTAGGTCTCAGTCCTCCCACGTTGCCATGATCCTGCCACTCTTGCTCACTGGTTGCATTTAAATGGTGATGCTTTTTTGATTGCCTCATTGATGGATAGAGCACGTGGGCAGCCCCAGGAGGAAGGTCCATCCATGGAGGACTCTTTGCATTGGGAACATGCCAAGAGCTTCCCTGTCTCCAGTGGTCTGAGCCAACTTGGATGTCTTTCTACCTCATCCTTCCTATACAGCCAAATATCCTTTTGCTGTTGTGGGAGCCTGACCAGGGAATCTAAAAGCCTTCTATAAATTACACATTTAGGGAAAAATATTCTGGACCATACCCTTGGAGGAGAGGCCATGATGTGGCTGTGGGTAAGAGCAGGTGCACCCAACTGGAGTGGAGCTGCTGGCTGGGAGCAAGTGGGGAGCTGTGGGGGCACAAGGTGTGTGGCTAGCCTTGCTTTTTAAAAGCCATTTGTTCAGTGGGAAAACATGAACGGGATTTTTGGGAGCTTATGAACATTTAAGAGAGCTTTGAGAGGTTTTTCTTCTTTATAAGAGAAAGGCAGGCCAGAAACCTGCCTTCTCTCAGCTCTGTCAGGTTAGTTGGAGCAGGTGACTTGAAGGCAGAAGGGAGAGTTTTAGGGAAATACCTCCGGACTGGCGCTCCCAAGGGATGGCAGGCAGGGGACTCTGGGCACAGGTAGGACTGACTGGACAGGCTTCACTTCTGGCAAGCCGCTGCTCTGAGTGCCAGCACTCTCTATATGTTCACTGAACTCAGAGAAATGCCAGAAGATTATGGGGGTTTAAGAATTGCATTTTTGTTGTAATTGTGTTCAATTTTGTACTTTCAACTAAAGTTCAAACTTGTACTTTACCAAAAGACCAATATTTGAGGCTGTTCTTCAATTAGGCTTTAAGGTCTGTCATGTAAGTTTAAACATTTTTCTTTCGAAACTGTGATAAGAAATATGACTCAGTTTAATGTTTGGTAGCATCTCAGCTGAGCCTGTTAGGGATGTCCCAAAAAGATGGAAATTGAAATGGTGAAGAATACATCAAGAAGAAGACAGTGTGAATGTTTTAAAGTAAAAATTTGGATAATTTTTACTAAGTAATAGTGATCAAGCCTTATAGAAGCAACTAGAGATTTTGGGTGTCTGGTTCTGCAGGGGCATTTGTACCCTGGAATGAAAAGGCATCAATACTTTTGCCAATAACTCTTCTAGAGTGTAACAA
>JAVJGJ010000047.1:77858493-77893264 GCA_035590215.1 Microhierax caerulescens | reverse complement strand
TTCGATGTAGATAAGATGCAGCTGTGGCTGGTTCTGTGAAGGGGTTGAGAGCCAGTGAAGAGGGAGCAGCTGAGGAAAAACAGGAGAGAGAGGAAGAAGAAGAGGGAGTGAGAGCATGCCCTGAGTGAGGAGGAGTGATGAGGAGAAGGCAGCTGAGGGATTGGGATGAAGAGTAGGCAGCTGAGGGATTGGGATGAAGAGTAGGCAGCTGAGGGATTGGGATGAAGAGTGTGCTGGTATGAGATGGTAAAAGATCTTGTTGCAGCTTGATGGTTTGGAGAATGCTGTGATACTTACATGCTGTCTGAGATAGGGATTAAGAAATAACAATATAATGGAAAAAAAGATTCCCTACTTTGACAGTTTGAATTTTCATGGCTGTTGGAAGCAGAGAGTTAATCTATTTGAAACATTGCCGTGGCATACTGGCATATGCTAGCCATAGACTGGCCTATTTTGATCATGGTGCAATAAGTGTATGCATATATAAAATATCCATATAACATATTTTTATTGTTCTGTACCAAAAAGCTTACTATTGCTATATGCCTCTGGATGCTATCTTCTTCAATTTTGAAAGGTAAATCCTCCATGTTTTTATTGGCATTGGCCAGGCAGGAAGGTTTATTTCCTGTTCTCACTTGCCCTTCCTCCAGGGCCAGGGCACTCCTGCTCTGATGGCTGCAACAGCTCACATGTCCTTCTCTGCCCCAGTTTTAGTTTTGGCTTACTTTCTGTTTGAAGTGTCCTCTTTGCTTCAGGGAAACAAACAGCTCTGTCAGTATCCAGCTCTCCAGCTGGCAGCACCAGAGCAGAGATGCTGTTTTCGGTCTGGCACAACCAAAATGTTCCTGGTGGTCACTGCTGCGAGGAGCACGGCAGAAGGGAGATGTTAGTATCAAAACACAGCCCAGATTGCAATGGATCTGGTGGTCAGGTAACTGCTTGGGAAAATGTTACAGGTTATAGTGATAAAACTACCTCTGTGATATCAGTGCTGTAACCCCACAACTGCAAAGCTGTACTCATGTTGAATATAAATTCAGAAGCACTTAGAGAATTTGGGTGTAGAAACACTGGGAACAACAAAGGACAGAGGAAAAAGTCCTCCCAAAGTTTAATTCTGTAGGATACAATATAACCCATAAAACTTGAGTAAATTTAATATCTCACATCAAGGCAAAAGGAATTTGTCTTATCCCCAATATTAGGAAATGTCAGGACAACTCAATCTCCAGAGAGTGCTGTGACCCTTGAAAGCATTTTTGTGGTCAGGGTTTGCTTCTACATCTAAAATTAACTTCAAAGCCATTTCCCACCTTTCTAAAGAACTTAGACTTAGGATCAAAAATAAATAAAAGGAGGGAAAGTAAAGGGGACCAGATCTTAGCACTTCTCAAAGCAAAGGAGATTAAGAAGTTTTTAAAATCTGCTTTATGAGCCATAGACTCATGGTTTTCCCTTGATCTGTGTGTGCACAGGAATGAAAAATGGCCTATCTAGCTGGAAAGGTCCTTTTTAGATGGCAAGATTCTTTTAAAATTGTAAGCCCTCTTGAAAAGGCAGACCCCACCTTTCCCTTCCTGGGTCAGACTTGATGTACTATCGGCACTCAATGCACAGTGCCAAGGACTATGGACCTATGTTTTTGTCTTTTAGTGATGGCTCATATGATTTACCTGTATAAATTCTAATACTTCCCATCCATGAAGCCTGAGATTTGTATAAATAACAATGGAGACACTACAAATTATGCCTCTCCCTTCCCCCTTCCCTGGCATGCACTGATGTAAAAAGGACAATTACTATCACACTGTTTTGAGTCATTAAATGATAAAATTTTTTATCTGAAGGTGGCACTGATATGTGCGATGCAATTTGAGCCTGTGGACTGTGGTACCAGAATGGATGAATTACAATGTTCAAAAAATAGAAGGAAAGCAAAGGGATTTTTTTGCTCATTTGTGATACCACAAAAGCCCTTTAAAAAACTGGCCTTTGATTCTAGTGGTAGACTAAGCCTGAAGCATGAACCAAACCAGGAGCCCATCTGAACTGTAAGACTCCTGTCCCTCAGGGGTTCTTTTTGTCCCTGTCAGACATATTGGGAATAATCCTGCTGCCTATTTGTTGGAGCTGCTTTCCCAAGATAGTCGAAGAAACTGTCCTGCAAAGACTCTACATCAAGATGATGCACATCCAAGCTAATCAAAGGGAAAGGCTGGAAGGGATTTGGAAAGCCAACTCAACATGTCCACGCCATCCTTGACACCCATTGGTCCAGTTTGTTCATAAGATTTATACCAACTTGTGCTTTACTGCCTTTGCCAACCAATGAACCTCAGCGCTTCACTATCTGTAGTGTTAGGAAGGTTTTTCCTAAAGCCTTTCTGGGTACAATTAAAGTGTGTTGCTGCTTCTTGACATGGTAGAAATGGAGGTCAGATGTTTCTCATCTTGGCAACGGCCTTTTACATACTTGCAGGTAGTTCTTCCTTCGGAGTCCCTAGCCCAACTCTTGACATTTCTTCAGTGCTTCCTCAAAGGACACTTCAGATTGTTTGCCTCTGGGATGTCTCTGACAGATCCTCGCTTTCCTTAACGTGCAGTAGCCAAACCTAGGTGCATCCTTGCAGCTGAAGCTGCACTAGGACTTCATGGAGCAGGAGGACACCTGCAGATCCCCAGCAAACCGTGCTCCCATGCAGGAGCAATCTCCAGACACCCCACATGAAGTCTGACTTCTTTGCCACAGCATGACAGGGTAGACTCACTGAGCCTGTGATCCGCTATAATGCTTGTCTCCTTTTCTTAAGAACTGCTCCCTAACCAGTTTTTCTCCACCTTGGGCCTTTTCGTGACTATTGCTACCTACATCTAGCACTTTACATGTATCTTTATTACATTTTCCCTTTTTTTCAAGCCTATTTCTTCAGCTTGTCCAAATCAATTTAAATCCAAGTCTATCCTCAAATCTGCCAGCAATTTCTGCAATATCATATAATCCATAACTGTAGTAAGCATGCTTATATTTCATCACCCAGCTCACTGAAGGGGAAAAAAAAAAAAAAAAGCACTGTGTTTAAGACAGAACCTGGCAGGAGTGGGTTTTGTATTTGAAATACCTTTTGATTTTGGTGTTGAAACACTAAACTCTTCCCTGGGTATAGTACCTCAGCAGTTAGGCACCTACCCTTTGGTATTTCTGCATAGATAGCTTACGAGGATGCCATGCACGAAGGTGACCAAAACCTTCCTGAAGTCAAGCGAGACAACCCTGCAAGACCATGGTAACATACCAGCTTGCTGGCAGTTCTCTGCCCTTTTCTGTACCTGTGTGACTGGGGAATGCATTGCCCAGGCTGTCAGAGAGGTCAGAGGTATTCATGACTCAGAAAATGCTTAGACAAACTTACGAAAGATGTTGGTGGCTGTTCATTATGATGGGATGAAAAGCGTCTCCAGCAGAGAGACCCTGATGATAGCTAGAAGCTGAAGGGTAGAGTTTCGGCCCTGCCTAGCACTACCTAGAAGTACAGCTTGATGGGTTATCTATTAATTAGATTAATATCCTCTTGTGCTGCGTAATGGAAGTCTGATTTCACGAATCCCTTGGCCATGTTTTGGTCTAGATTTACCTAAACCAGGTGCTAAAACCCAAACACACAGTAAAGTCTGAAGGATCCTAAATTCATGCACTGACATTTTGCTGCCCCTTCTTTAAAACTCCATACCACTTGTGTAATGCATAATGGTACATGTGTGTTGGTAGGTCTCAGTATGAAAAAGTGAAACACTGATTTCTATTATTTTTAAATTGATTTTTTTTTTTCTGCAAAACTGTAAGCCAGAAGTATGTGCCTGAAAAGCCAGAGTAAGGTAACAAATGTTAATTTCATTGTATGGTATGTTATATGTTGGAAATGAAAGCCAGAAATCACAAGCTTTTCAACATGGCATATAATATGATTGCTCTTAGATACTGGTCTGCTTTATTTCCACGATTTTAAAAATTACATTGTGAATACTTATAATGATCATAATAAAATGATTGCCTGAGAAGTGTGAATTCCATTTAGTCTTTTCAATGAAGCACTTAGTGGGCTTTGTACTGCGTGGACATGACCTTAGAAAAGGCCTATCATTTGACTATGAAAACATGGCTTAGTTCCAGTGCTAACAACATAGCTCTGCTAAAATAACTTTGGTGGGTGCAATGACTTATAATTTTTATAACATGATTGAAAAAAATGTTTTCCTTACAGCAATGTTATTTGTGTATTTTTTTCATATGCATTAATAGTATTCTTGGTTTGATTAGATATTTTTAACAAAAATGGTGAACAAGCATCTCTGGATGCTTGTTCCAGTGAAGGATGAAAGCACTCAGGTCCCATGTTAGCAGTGCTCTGTACTCAGTTCTATTATCTCTCTGTTTTGCTTTTTTTGATGAATCTCAACACAGCAATTTGAGTCACATCAGTCGTATACCATCAGATGGTATAAAAATATGATGTAGAGGACAATATGACACTGTGTGCTCAGATTTACGACCTGAAAAAGGCACCGGTGGCATAGAAATTGTTCCTCTGATCCTGTTCCCGCTCGGCTTGGTTACGGAGCAGCCTAACTGAATACCTCAGTACTAATTCCTGATTGCCACCAGAGTGGATCCAGCCTAAGGAATAATATATTTGCCATCAGTTCAAACTGTCTAATATATTTTCTTTATTTCAACTGATGTGAGACTGACTGTCTCTCTAGGTTGTATCCTCTAACTTATTTCATGACTAATGTCAGTGAATGTAAAATGCAGCCGTTTCAGCTGAATTGTAAGCCACTATGATTGCATGGGGTGGAGGGCTCATGACAAGTATGCATGCTTGCTGCACAGGCAACAGAAGAGGTGCTTTTGTATTGACTCCAAAGGAGTCACCCTCAAAGGATGAGGGCGAGTGACTTTTTCACTTTTTGGTTCTGTTTGCCTTGATATAATCCTGCTGTTCAAAATCCCAAGGGGAAATATTTCAACACAGAGACAGTCTTCAGTGATTAAACTGTCATGAAACACAGACAACATTGGTAGGGTTGATTGGCTCTCACTGTGCCTTGATGCAGCTGTGGCTTGGATGAAGCAGAACTGGTTATGAGTCAATCAGACTAGGATGATGCCAGAGGTCAGGGGAACCAGCTAGTTAGAGGAGCACAGACAGCTGTTTTCTCCTTCAGGTTTTCTTTTTTCTAATGCTGGTGATTTGTGACACTTAATGAATGAGGAAGGCATACCCACCACAGTCCCCACCATCGTGGGTCAGCGGTACTCAGCATGGTACTGCTGGGACCCAGCACCTCCAGCCCTCACCCTCAGCAGGGCCAATGCTCACTCCCTGATGGAGCTTTTTGCAAAAGATCGTCAGAGCCTGGGGAGCCACCCTGATTTCTAGATTACTTCTGCACACAGGCCAGGAGCTCATTTAAAGGGGTTTCTATATGGCTTAATCCCTGGAGCATCTGCAAATTGGAAAATGTTGGTAAAGGTGATGTCTGTTGTTCTGTTTCTTGGCTCTGCCCTGTCGTCTTCTTTGCACTTTATTTTATCCATCCTGAAGAAATTACATCTCTGCCACATCAGAGTGTCCTTCCTTGTGTAATAGCAAGGAGGTTTCAACTGCTGACTCTGAGACATGATGTGCTGTTGAAAAGTGAGGGAACTGTACTGTGGAGCTAAAATTTCTGTCTCAATTCACCAAAACCCTTGATGTGTTGACCAGCAAATTATGTCATGAAACTTGTTTATTCCCCATATGGGGCACAAATGTGCAAAGAGGTAGTAGTGACTTCTTTTATAAGAGTTTGAAAGGATCTGGAAAGACTGTTGATAACTGCTATGAAAAAACTGCTTTAAACACAAATGTAGGTATCGCAGCAAGAGTTAAAGACACTTCAAAATTCTGAACTAATAAAGTAAAACTTGAATGATACACATATCAATACAGGCAAAGAAACTATGCCCGTGCGGCTTGGCTTAGTGGTCCTTCTGTGCTGTGGAAGGATCCCTAAAGAGGAATGAATTTACTCTCAGGTTGGGTTTTGTGAGGGTTTAGAAACTCAGATAGCTGAGATACAGCTAATACAGCCTGATGCTGCTCAAATGGATTCTAAGCTGTAACTTCCATAAATTGTGTTAGCAGATTAACAGTCACAATTAAAAGGTCTTGATTTGTAGGCACCAGGCTGTAAATTAGCTACTACAGTCAAAGGCTGAGTTTAAAAACGTGGCTGGGAACACCCTTCCCATAGTACATGTATTTGCCGATAAGCCTCTATTAAGGGACCAAAGGAAGACAGCACAGCTGTGACTGATGAAGTGGAAGAGAAGTAATACAAAGCACCCAGCAATTTTGTTGCTTCTAGAATATCCTGGAGGGATTAAAGACATAAAAAGTAGGCGAGAGAGTCTGAATCTTGGCCTTTCAGTAAATGGTCACCTTTCTGTTAGTGCATTTGTTAGGTTTTGCAGTGTTCCTGCAGAAGTGTTCTCAAGTTCCTCAGGCTGATTCAGGCTCATACACATCTTTCCCAGCATGTAGGCCACTCCCCAACTTACTCTAGGAACCCTATTTTTAGAGGTTACTTGTGGATGCTATGTTGTAATCATCTGCACCTCTATGAATTAGCTTTTATTGTTGCCTGTGCTTGACACGTGGAGTTCAGCTTTGCATTTAATACACATTCCTAAACTATTTGTAATTCGTCTTTGAGCTTCCTCTCTTCCCTCCAGTCAGCTTGTTTCCTTCAGTGTTTCTTAACTGTAATATTCATTCTGTTCTTGTTGTTTTTTATCACACAGTCCAATACAATTACAGGTACACTGTTTTAGTAAAGCCTGTTTCTTGTGCTTGGAAGAGCTGCAAATAAAAAATGGCATATTCCTCATGCTGGAAGGAGTGCATGCAGAATATCATGTTAATCTCAAAATACAGAGCTTCTTAAGCTTTCTGATTCTCACTGGAAAGATATGTGGAATGAAAACGTAAGAAAGTTTTGATTGAAGATTGATTGAGGATGGCTATCTAACAGCATATAAATAGCTGGGAGCAAATTATGTCATGACAACATCTCATGATGCACTTCATGCGGAAGTGTCTGGCTGTTAAATGTTCACACTGCAGTGCTGGCTAAAGTTGTGGGTGACTATCTTCTGGAAAATGAAGTTTCTAATAAAAACCCCCAAGTACTTTGAATAATTACTAACAATAACCTGGACTATAGTGCTTCAATTGTACAGTTCAGGAACATTAAACCTCTTAACCTTTGAGTTGCCTACTTGATTTTAAATGACTGTGATACTCAAGATGATAACAACTGTGCTGCTTCGTTCTTTATTAAGGACACACATGATTTCTCCCCTGCCCATTAATGCTCTCATTATAATATAAAGAATGGCAAAAATACAGGTATCAAAAGATTATTAGTACCTTCTAGACACAGTTCCTGTTTCTAGAACTACACCACTCTAATTAGTGTAACAACTATTGTTATTGTGTCAACAATAACATTTGATGACACAGAAACCTTGAAGAGATTAATTTCATCCGTTGTTCTGTATGGAGTTTGTTCGAAAAAATCTATTTAATGTCTGCTCTTCGCCTATGTTTCTTTCACAGTGTGCAGAGAAAAGCAACAACAATAGTACCCGTTTTTGGGGTTAAGGTGAATTGATCTGTACTTTATAGGGAAAATTTGCTTTCTTGCAGAACACCACTGCACAAACATACTGCATTCAACATGAACCATTCTGCTGAGGGTAGATGCATTTGCATACTAAAAGATCTTTTCCACATCAAAATGTAGATGCCACACAAAAGAAAAGAGGCCCAAAAGAAAAACGTGTTTTGCTAAGAACAACAAAGACAGCTCAGCTTTTAGAAATGGATAAGATAAAGTATTTTGCCCAGATTCAGCTAACTTTTAAGTATAAAGTATAGCATTCCTACCATAGGATTTAAAATAGATGCTGGCTGCATGAACCAAAACTCAAAGGACCTTTGAGAAGGGCACCCAGCTTGGCTGCCCTGAGCCTCAGCAAGGGGGCTGGCAGGAAGGCAGGCTGCAGCCCCACACCATGCTCTCAGGGCAGCCAGGCTGTAGTAGCCCATAAGGTGTTATCAGAGCAGCATCAATGTGACCATGAGGGATGGGATGGACAGGGCTGACCTCCCACAAAGTGCTGTGTATATCCATCTGCACGCCCGGCACCAAACAAGTGCACGAGGCACCACTTCTGGCCCTCAAAAAGGCAGCATGCTGCAGCTTTTATCTTACCCAAAATCCCATTGGATAAACCCAAACCTGAAACACAAAGCAATTTTCTCCAAAATAATGTAATTTTCACTTAAAACAGCTAGAAATGTTCTTACCACAAGAAAGATTTGGTGAGCAGGCACAGACCAGATTCATTAGCCTGCTTGCAACTCAAAGCAGTTCTATGCATCAAGGTTGAAGGGAAGCAAAGAAGCACTTATGTTTTTACATAAACACAGTGTAAAGTTTCAGCCCACCTTCAGGACATGATTGATTCTGCCCTTCACGTTCTAGCCACCCTTCTCTGTAGTTCAAGGTAAGCTACAAGTGCAGAGGGTCTGATTCTTAACAGAGAATTAAATACTGCTAGACCATCCTCACCGGATGAGCTCATTAAATGGAATTTTTCTCTTCCATTAGATCTCTCCTGGTTTTATTAGCCTGCTCCTTTTCAAGTCCACACCTCTTTCAGATCATTGTTCCAGCATTTCAGATATTATCCTTATTTACATGCAGTGGATTTGGACTAGATTCACAAAAAAGTTTGCTCACCTAGCACCACTTGCCTGCCACTGTAATTCCCAGCACCACCATTTGCATTCCCATTGAGCTGCTGCATACGCCTGGAGGTTTCTATTTCCCTGCCAGAAAAATTCCTAAATATCTGCCCAGAACTTGCCAAGGTCTTAACAGTGTGAGCCTCTGAGCACCTAAATCACATCTAAGCTCTTTTTGGATTTGCAAACAAAGTGTTATCCCCCGTTTGCCAGACCTGACCTGACATGCATTTTCAGAGCACACCTTGCAGATCAGACATCATGCAAAGCTCAGTTAAGACAAATAAAAGGGGGTGAATCTGCATGGTTCAGTGGTCAGAGCACCTACGCAGCATGTGCGAAATGAGATTTATCCCCTTCAAGTGAGGGAAGCCTGTCTGTCTTACAGGCTCTAGTCTCAAGTAATTTCTGTGGTTGAAGGTACTCCGGCTCTTGAAGATGCCCCTGTGGATGGGCCAGTTGAGGTACTCATTGGGCCAAGTGGAGAGAAAAGTAGGAGATAAATGAAGTGCAGTCAGCATGGATGAACACACTGGTGGTGGATTTACTGAACTGAAAGGAGAGCTACCCTCTTTCTCTGGCTGTATCCTCTCTGAAATGGTCAGCACAGGCACTAACTGTACAGAGAGGACTTGTTGATGTAGAGACAAGACACAGGCTGTCTACCAATTTGGACAGGTCAGCAAACTCTCCTTGAAGGACAAGGCTTGTGCTTTTCTATTTCCTTATAATTTTCTTCTGCTTGGCTTTTGTTTTCAAAAAACACAACAACTTTTTTCAGCACAACAACTTAAGTATTACATAAAGAACTTCAGTTCCAGCAGGCAACACCACCAGAGACCTTTTGGCTCTTCTGGAAATCACTCATTTGCCTTAGCTAGTACATTAGCCAGGCTTGAAACATCCAAGAATGGTACTCTGGGTCCCCATGACACTTCCTTGTTGGGACAGTGTGTGTAGGGCTTGTTAGGTCTCAACAACCTGGTTGTTAAGCATCAGTGGACCTTCTGTAACATCATTCATAGGAATACAGGGTGTCCACTGTTACCAAATCCTGCTCATTGTTTTGCAGGTACTACCCTTCATCTTTTAATCTATCTTAAAAGCACTTGGGATTTTAACTGCCCCTTCACCTGTCATCATATCTTATCCTTGTACGAGAAACCAGAAGAGACATTTTAGGTCTGCCAGTGGTGAGCACAGCTGTACCAGCACTGGCTGTTTTGCTTGGAGGGTGGAGGCAAGAGAGACATTGCTTAACAACTGCCAAAGAACTGGAAGAGGACAGAAGATGGTTGGTCTCCATTGTCTTGGGAATGGTAAAAGGGGAAAAAAATGTTGCCTCTGTCACTTCAGGACAGCTATGTAGTTTGCTGAGTACTGTCTGAAAGCATTCTCAGTGTCTGAAGGCTAACTCAAATTGTATTCTAAGTGGAATGAAGCAAGTTTCCAGGAGCTTAAAAATATCACGGAGCACATGAAAGGGCCCTGTATGCCTGTGGTGACTTCCTCTCTACTTTGTCTGGGTAACCGTCCCACAGTTTCTCTGCATTATTGGTTAGGTTTGTTGTGTTGTGAGAGATGCAAAGACCAAACTGTACAAGAGTAGACCTTTAGAATTCAAGTAAAAATTATTTTAATATTTCTTAAAATCTATTCCAAGTAAGTTCAGATCAGTTATGGAGCCAGCCTTAGTGTAAAATGAATTTGCAGTTATTATGGGTTTCATAATGTCCTGTGGACACAACTAATTGGGAATAGAAATGTTTGGGAAGTATTTCCAACCACATTAAAGATAGTGGTATTTGCAAAATGGTGATGTGTGTCTGATATGCTTGGGGAAGATGTCCATTGCTGTATCTCATTACAGGACATAGGACCCGATCCACAGCGAGCCCTCTACAACTCCAGGTGGAGAAAAGCAAGAGGGCAGCTACAGCTGCCCAGACTGTGAGGGTTGTTCATCCTGAGTGCTTTAACAAAGAGCTTTCCCAAACGCAGCCTTTACCACATCAGTAGCATCTCTACTGAGGTAGAGACCTCCTCTACTTTGTTTCTGCTTATGCTGAAGTGAATGGAAAAACTTCTATTCTTCTTGGACTCACTAAAAGCATATATGGCTGGTAGGCATCTCTGGAGATATCACAACCCAAGGCAGAATGGGCTGTTCCTGTCCTTCAGTCCTGATTAACCTCTTCTTAAAGACCTCCATGGCTTTTTCAGGAAACCTACTCTGATGCTTTGCTACCCTTACTCTTTGTGAATTCTTCCCACTGAAGCTCAGGAAGCCTTGCTCTGTCTCCTACAAACACACAGGATAAATCTTTCCTCTTTGCAGCAGCCTTCAATGTAGACTCATTTAGTCACCTCTTAGTATTTTTTTTAAGGCTAAGAAACTCCAGTGCTTTCGCCCTTCCTTCAGAGGTCCTATTTCTTCCAGCCTTTCTCATGGTTGCTCCATGAAACCTTCCTGGTTCTCCTGTGTCATTCTGGGAATGTGGCATACAGGACTGTAAACAGCATTTGTAGCACTGTGAAGACCGGCAGCCCAGAGAATGAGACCTTGTTGTATGCTCAGACAATCGATAGCACCTTTGCCTCAATTATAACTTAAAAAAAAAGAAAAAAATATGTAGCTTCATGTGCAGGCATCCCATCCTTCAAGAAATTGCTTTGGCATTCTGAAAGCCAGGTCTCTGACCATGCTTTGCTAGCTGAGCAGGTAGAGGGATTCAGACACTGTTGGCATCCCATATCTTACCTGATAAAGCCTGATATGGGTGAAGAGGGTGAGGAGAGGGCAGCATGTGGGTCCTGACAAGTGCAGAAGCCAGGTGCATACAATCATGTTTGGCTGCTATTTGCTTGGCTCTGAGACTGCAAGTGTCACGTCAGCAAAAACAGGAGGCAATTGGGAGGAGGCTGGGCATTTTGGGTTGCTCCTGGGATGTCAGGTCCATATGCATCCCCTTAGTGCTATTCTATAATAAAATTTGGAATAATGGAAGATACAAATTCAACACACAGTGCAGCTGGGATGAATCAAGACCAGATTGATTCAATCCACAGCAAGGGCCTTGCATTTCAGAAGGACACACAGAGGGTACATTATTAAAAATAACTGTTTGGAGACAGCTATCCTGACTCTGTTCAGAGACAACCCAACAGGTCATGCAGTAAAATTCAAATGTAGCCTAGGAAAGTAGACAGGTGAAACCATGTTATTGGTGAAACCACCACCACCAAAATCTCACCAATTTCAACAAAGCTAAAATCTCCCTCTTTATTTTAGTGTGGATACACCCATGCGATGGGTGCCATAGGAATTTGTAATCACAGATGCTGTGACTGAAAGGACCTGTCAGGTCATTCATTCTTTTCTCCCAAATAATAAATAATTTGTTCCTTAGTGATACCAGAAAGGAATTACAGCTCATACTGAATTCAATTATCTGCCTAAAAAAGCAATGAGTATCTAAGGACTTGCAAGCAACCTTTATCATCTTATTTATTTCCAGGTGATTTCCTGAAAGTAGTCACAGCTTGATGCTTTTGTGAGGTCCCACAACTCCCTTCTCAGAGAAGATGTATTTAAAGTAATCATCCGTTTATGCCATTTATACCTGGCAGATAACTGAACACTAAGCACCATTTTAGATTTGTCTGATAAAAAAATTTGAGAGAGATTTCTGTGAAAATAGGTTTTCAATGATATTTTGGGGAAAACACTCTGCTTGTACTGTTTCTCTAATTCAGATGTTAAATTTGTACTAAAGGATCATGGAAGAGAGTCATGTGTGAGGCTTTGGTATGCTGTGAGCTCCTTTATACGTAAAGGAGAGGTGTCAATTAAAAAGAAGCGTTTCTCTCATTTTGCACCGAGGTTCTTGCAAATGCCATGGAAATCAGCAGGATTACAGTGGCACAACCAGGAGACATGCAGTCGTGAATCAGACCCTGAGCTAACAGCCTATTTTAAGTCATGTTCAAACTGTGTTAATTGGCAAAAGATAAAACATCCACACTGTTTGTTTTGCTGCTGTAAGGGGTTTGTGTTGAAAACCGTGACTAAATAATAATTAACGGGCTTCAAGTAATCAATCAATAGTATTTCATGAAAATAAGTTGTAAACTAGAATCTTGGACTCGGCTTTAAAGTTTGATGGTGTGGTAGTGGGGTTTTTTTGTATTTGTTTTTGGGTGGGTTTTTTGGTTTTTTAGGACAGCAATGATGCAAAGCTGAAACTAAATCCAGGCTTGCACTTGATTAGCAATTCCTTATTGTGGTTTTACAATGTTAAATTTGTACAAACAGATTATGTGTGTTTTTAAGCTGTTCCTAAATAGCCTGGGAACTAAGAATTAAGTGCAGATTCTGCCCAGCCCCTCAAAAACACACCCTTCTCCAAGACCAACACCTGCTGTTAAAAATACATCACACAATGGCTCTGATCTTATATACCAGCAGATGTGAAGATGCCCAGAGGTCTCTCAGATGTTTGTGTTCCTGGGTCACGTGAGGGCACCAGGAAGGGGAGGGAAAATTATTCTGGAATTCCAGAGGTCACTGCTGGACAAAAATAGTGAAAATTGCACACATGTTGAGAAAAACAAATGGTTCAGAAATGTGGAAATCTGGCCAAGAAGCTTTACTGAAGGCAATGTTTCATTCCTGAATTAAAAAGAAAAGGAGAATACAGAAAAGAAATGAAAAAAATGTCACCAGGAGAAAGAAAGGTCTCATAGGATGGTCTCTAGCCTCAAACTGAAGATCATTACAAAGTTATAGCCAAGAAAAGGGAGAGTGATCTTCTCTTGCAAGGCTTCCCTGGGTGAGGTCTTAAATATTCCTACCTGCAGATAGTTGATACATTTTCAGGATACAATTAATAATTACCATTCATGATCTGCTGCACAGTTTTGTATTTGTAAGAATTTTTTTTCCAGCACACCTGGCTGGTCTGCATTTGCTTTATCTGTACATTTTTAGCCAGGGAAAGAGCCTAGAATTTGCTCCCACACTTTTACTTGTGTACTCACCCACACGATAAACCTGATTTTAGGGAGATTATTCACATCAGCAAGTCATTATTTAAATCAGAAAAAGCTTTGCAGCTTACCCCATGGTATTTGTCATTTTGCTGGTATAAGCCATTTGTGGGCCTGCATCCTTTTCCTTGCACCGAGGAAGGTCTCACGCAGTCCCCGCTGGAGGAAACCATGTTTGAAAGGCTCTTGTACACATGTGGAGGGGGATGAAAGCCCGGGCCATGCACGCACAACACATGGCAGCACTAACAGTGCTCAGAGCTTCTCAAAATAATCAACTGAGCTGCGGTGACACAGCAAAATACATCATAATCACATCAATTATGCAATCACTATTTTGTGAAAACAAGCCTCTGGGATTTCTTTTTAAGTAATCAAAGAAGTATCAGAAGGGAAAACAATGAACTTTCCTATTACAAACGAGCAAGTCTCTGCTGGGGAAGGGGGTGGGTGGGAAGAGAGCGACAGAAAAAACTAGCCACAGACAGGCCATCAAAGTGTCTGATTCTACCTGAAAGAATGTGACACCCTTGTCTTCAGCCCTGGGAGAGGGCAGAGCTGCTCAGTGCTGCCTTGCCTGTGCCCCCTCCCCAGCTGTGGGTGCCGCACAGCCCCTTGCCCGTGGATGCCACCAAGGTGACACTCGCGCTGGGCTCAGCAGAGGGAAGGAAGCAGTGCTGGGTGTGTGCTAGCGCCCATCACCGTGGATTTCACACCCGGGCCCCCTCCGCCTGCTTCTTGGCGCTGCATGAGCATCAGCAGCTCGTGGTTCCCATCAATGGGCCAGTAAATCCCACCCCAGGAGGAGCGGAGCCTGCGGCCCGTGCCCGGGGAGCTGCCGGTGGCCCCGAAAGGCCTGGCATGGCCCAGCTCCCTGGCCCGCCGCAGCCAGGCCACCACCGTGGGGGTTTGCCGTGACCTCATGCGCTTTGGCAAACTGCTTTTGTGAAAGCTGGTGAAAGCCCCTACAAGGCGCAGCACTGCCTGCTCACAGGCCTTAGAAGGTATCGAAGTCTTCTCCCCACCAGACTTTTGCAAGCGCTCTCAGGCCAGGGGTGTGCAGGCCGTGGGGGATGGGTTACAGCTGCTGCAACCGCAGCCTGAATTTGGCAGCAGGGCTTTGGAAGGAACTATAAAGAAACACTTTGTCCTGCAGCGAAAAAGCCTGATAAAAATCTGGAAGCATGTGAATGGTAAGGGGGAAAAAAGGGTCAATTCAGTCCTCTCCCTTCCCTCTCACTGCCTTCTTGAATGTTCAGATCACCCCTCATGCCCCTAACCGCTCGGTGGGGCAGCGGGCGTCCCTCCTTGTCTCCTTGTCCCAGGGCTGACTCTGCCAGGACAGGACGGCTGGTGGCAGCAAGGAAGCCAGGGCTCCCGCCATGGCTGTCACCCCAGGAGCCCACAGCCTGCAGCAGGGTGAGGAGCGGCCGCTTCCCAACAGCCACCACAGACGCTCAGAGGCCAATGGAGCCACGTCTCCCCAGCACATGGGACAGGCGAAGCTGGTGCTGTGTGGGGCCGAGGGTGCCGGCGCCGGGCCCCCACCTGCCCGGGCGCCCCAGGAACCCCACCCTTAATGGGCCGGTGCACGCTGGGGTAATCTGGCCCCTCAGGGAAGGGATCCGGGAGCAGCAGGTAGCAGGGCCCTGCCTTGCTGACATCAAGCGTGAATAATCGGGCTTTAATGTGGCTGAAAGGTGGGAGGGGTGAAGGCAGCAAACACACCACCTTTCCGCCCAGGGCCAGGGCACGAGTGGCTGCTGGTTCCTACCCCTTCCCTCCAGCCCTCCTTTCAACCCAGGCTGAGGAGGCAGCCCTTCCCCACCCCTCACAAAATGCTTTGAGCTCAAAGGAGCCTCATAAACCCTCTCCTCTGCGGCTCCCTGGGTCTCCACTCCTCGTTGCAGCCTCTGCCTCATCAGGGATGCTCTCCTTAGGCTCCTCCAAGGCGTGACCCCGAAAGGTTTGAAGGATTCAGGCATCTTCTGCCCATTACCTTTCATTTGGGTTGGTGCTTAAACCCTTTGGATGCTTCTGAATAGCGCATCCCGAGAGTCATCCCCCCTCTCTCCCTCTGCTGAGCAGACGGAAATACCTATCATGCTGCCGAGGGTACTTAGAGCACGTGGTTTCTCTGGTGGCACAGGGGATGTTTCCCTTTGATGTCCCCTGTCACCACCATTTGCAGCACCCCCAGTCTGCTGTCCCTGCTGGGGTGCTTCAGTTCACACTCAGCAGGATGAGTTCTTCACAGCAACATTGAAAACTGACCAAGTGAGATGATCCAAGTTTTGAAAATATTAGGGGTTCAAAAAAAATAGTTGTTCTTTTCCTTAGCTCAAATAATTTAATTGAGGTGGTGGAAACCTGTTAAATCAGCTCTGCCAGCAGAGGAAGGTACTCCAGCTCCATGCATCTAAGCCTTTCAGTGTTAGCTCATTCCTCTAAAACACAAGGTTAGTAACATGAATATATAAACTGCTGCTCTGTCTGGCTTCATATTAAATGTCGCACCTGGAAAGTCTTCCTGTTTAACTGTGAAGAAAAGATTTCATACTGCATCCCTGTTACTGCTTCCTCTCCTTCCAGCCTAGCTGTTTCTATTCCTTACTTTCATTGTCATTTACTCCCCTCATTTTCTTCCACCTTGTGTGTTGCCAAAGTTCTTATCTCCCTTTCTCATAACTAAATGATACAGATCTGGCTCTACAGATTCCAGTGCGTTAACAGGCTAGCTGAAAGCAGGCAAAGCAACACACAGAAACCCATTTATCTCCAAGTTAGATCTTTTCTTTACGCTTCCCTACAAATCGAATTACAGGATTGCCCTGCTGTGAAGTCTTTTCGATCTGCCTACATTTTCCCAGCTCTGAAGGGTGATGTCAGGGGGCACAAGAAACGATGGGTTACCATGTTGAGTTTTCTTGTGTTCCGGGTTCAGTACTTTTGGGTCTTGCTGTGGAGTGAGGGTGCAAGAAATCTGCTGGTAATTCTCTCTTTAGATTGTGTTTAAATACATCCTGAGAACATACAGTTTGACTCTGCATGGGAAAGGCACTCTGGCTGGGTGCTGAGGAGGGACCACTGTTACCGACCCCAGTGGAAAGCTTTGTACATTCAGCCCGGTGCAGGACTGACCCCTAGAAAAGACAACTAATATGGCAAATATAAAAACATGCTAATCATATAGAAAGTAAAAATTAATATATGTAAGGGAGTTGTCCCTTCCTAAATGTTTCCTGTAAAAAAATGATTAAAACAGCAAATCAAATGCACCTTTGACTAATACTCTATAGCAATTCAGAGCTTTTGAGTGAAGGTTTTGAAGCAGAAAAAAAAAAGTTAATTTGACAGAGTGGAGTGGGTACGAGATATTGTATTGTACACAGTACACAGTATGAAGGCCGGCTAATGAATTCAGATAGCTTGAAAGAAAGGAAAATGAGTGCCTTATGTACAGATGCTTCTCATTGTCATTTCATTTAGTCTCGTTCTGTGTATGTACAGTCATACTTCTTCAGTTTAAATTTACAGTAATTCTAAGGAAACCAACGATATGTTAAGACATAGTTCTTAAAAGAAGAACTGGATCTACAGTTTGCAGTCAGTATTTAGTGCTCTGAAATACCTAGATAACCAAAGAAACAGGGGGAGAAACTACAATAAGTTTGAGGGAATCAGTCTTGAATTGCTCTGGCAGCTTTCAATTACTGGAAATTCTGCTTTTGGTTTTAATGATAGTAGAGGAGAAAGAAATGTGGAAGCCCTTCCTCCAAAGCTGGTGCATACTTGCAGAGGAGGATTGAAGTAGAAGGGCATTGGATTAAGACTCAGAAGACCTAGGGGGAATTTCAGCTCTGTACCAAACTACTTCGATGACAGTCAGGAAACCTTTTAACCCCTCTCTGTCCCACTCCTACATTAGTAACACAGTCTGGACTGCAAAATTTCTGTGCTGCCAGTTTATACATGTACATATATTTTGCATAAATAAAATGCAAGTGCAGCTGTAGAGCACAGGAGATGCAGACACTGGAGTTTAGCTTCTATGCACTCCCAGTACGGCATGTGTGCAGTCCCATTACATGAAATGCTGCAACCACCCCTTCCCTCTGAATCAGCCTGAAAAAGGTGGTTTTATGCTCACTGGTAAAATAGTGCTAATGCTTTCATTCAACATGTGTAAAGGCACAGCACAGGCTCTTAACCGACACCTTGCAAACATGAAAAAAAATAGAGGAAGGAATGCACCAGATTCAACTTTTTTTCTGTGATCTTTTCAGTGAAGAAAAGGGCATGGGAGGGAGAAAGAAAGGTCCGAGTTGAATAAATGTAAATGTATGAATGAGACGCTTCTAAACATACCCAGGTGTCTTGCCAGCTCAATGCAGAGAGGTCACAGAGAAATAGAATGTCTAATCATTGGAATAAACACAGCTGTGCATACTTACATTTTCCATACCTATTTTGCTAGTGGGGAAAAAAATAATCACTCCTCAGAAGATCTTTTCCAGCCACTTCTAGCTTCTTTATTTTTTATCCAAATTTTTTGCTTAAGAAGTGTGTGAGAATTCTTTTATTTTTTTGGGGTGGGCGGGGGTGGGTGGTGGGGTTGTGCAGCTCCATACCCTGATTAGTTCTTCCTTTTCCGATAATTTTTAGCATTTGGAATGTTGCTTTGTCTTCCAAACATTTTTGGTATCAAATTGTATGGAAATGTGTGAAGACAATTTTTTCAGTATGTAATTTAATGCTTGTGAAATATTAAGGCAGAGAAGAAGGAGACTAAAAGGATTTTTGGACAGCAAATGCAAAACTGGAAGATTTTGTTTGGACAGAGCCAATGGGTTAAAAGAACAAAACTAATTCTGCTCAACATGAGGCACACAAAATTCAGCAGGAACCACTGAGGCTTATAATTTTAAAAAATTTCTACAAGCTTGAGAAGAATATTTGAAAACCTTTGAATTCATCTAGTTGTTTTGAGATTTTACACAAACCAAAATTGAACCAAGAAATCTGGCTATAAAAAAACAAACATGCTTTTCGATAAATCAGCTGGTCAAATAACAGATATTAACTCTCCCCAGAAACCTTACCCCACTTGTACTTGCTTTTAAGGAATTCGTTGTCACAGCATTTTGCAAAGAGAATTTATGACAGGCTAGGAAATCTCCTTGGAAAATTAAGTTGAATAACTGAAACTGCTCTTGCCTTGTGGCCAGAAAGCTGCTTTTAGTATGTCATTTGAAAACAAGGGGCTCAGCCACCAATTACTGCTGCAGTACATGCAAAATATGTTTGGGTAAAACTTGTAGATACTGGTCTGCTATTGAGAATTATAGCGACTGCTACCTGCATTTCTGTAAGAAATCCACATTTTTCTTTGTTTACTTTTCTTCTATAACTTGACCAAAAATATTGCTCCAAGCTGAAAATTTCTTTAATTTATGGGACAGGGGAAAAAAGGTCTGTTGTTTTAATAAAATCACTGGAGTCTGTTACAGCCTAAAAATAAATTTTGTAAAATGAGATTTTACCGTTGTTTTAAGAATGTGATACATTTGCTACTTTGGAGATTGAGCATTGAGCGAACAGATTTACAGGGCTTGATGGTTTTCTGAAGTCCAATAATTTTCAGCCTCTCTGCACAGCTGTTTTGTCTGCAGCAGGCAAATGCCCTTTGGGAGACTGCTCCCACCCAGCTGTGAAATCATCACCCCTTTTCCAACCCGGGGGAGAAGTTGGGGTCTCCATGCTTTGCTGTAACAGAAAAGACACTGAGTAACAGGGCAAACTGGCACACTCAGCTCCCCTTGAAGCTGGACCTGGCTGATCTGCTACCTCTTTTGGGGTAGCAGACATTGATCGAGATGACAGGATTAGATGGGAATGATTTTGTGGACGTGGCTTTCCATCTCTGTGAGTGCCCTTGGTGCTCCTTCCCAGGGCAGACATGGACATGGCAGAGAGATGGGTGAGACACAGGAGATCTAGGCAGAAACCCCAAATGAACTTTGTTGATAAACCAAATTAATTTTTTTTTTTTCTGGGAAAAGTAGAAACAAAAGAAAAGGCAACATAGTGAGATCATTATGGCTAATTCTCTTTTAAATATCCAGGCCAATTCAGATAATGTTATAGCAAGGGCCATATTGAAGCAATTTTTAAATAACCTTTCCTGCCTGCTTCTGCACAACCTTATCACTGTTTTTTTTTACACAGGGAAGCAAAACTCCCACCAAGACTTCAAGCAATGCACAGGGCTTGCAATGTGCTCCAACAGCAGCTCCCTTGAGCATTCTCAGCAAGTGAAGGGCTCTGCTTCACCTTTTAAGGTACAGCTTCATAGTTGTGTGCTACACAGGTTTTAAAAAACATTTTTAAAAACCACACTGCTGGCAAAAACCCACATGAAGTGAAATAATCTCTTTAAAATGTATTTTTAAACAGTTTCCTCACACAGTGGAGCCCATTGAGCATACAAATAGCTAGCTGTAAATAACTGGGAGAGTCAAAGCTGTGGAGCAGACCAAATGCTCACAAGCAGGGGATATCCAAAGTCAAACTTTCATTAGGTACTTTTAAAAACTTTGCAAGTTTGCAAGAACTAGAACTAGCTTTGTAATTTCAAAGGGCCAGTGCAGCTGTTGACTTCTGGAAGTCTAATTCAAACCTGCTCCATAGTGAGAACACATCCAAACACTTCTCCATTGTAGCAATAGGAGGATAAGGTGGCGCTGAACTTCCTGAAGGACTGAGTCTGTGGGAGAGCTTAGGAGAGCAGCAAGAATGAGACATCTGTGTGACCTGCCACATGGGAAAAGCCTAAGGGACTGGAGAAGTTCAGCCTGGCAAAGAGCTGAGGGGAGTAAGAAGATATCTAGATACAGAAAGGAAGGCAGGGATCAATTAATCTCATTAATCTACAAGGCCAGAAGAACAAGTAATGGGGTTTGAATTACGTGCATTACAATAATAAAAACTGTGAAACATACTTTGTTACAAGGAGTAAGAAGAAAAAGTGTTGTCAGGGCATGGGACCAAAATGCAAAGGGCTTGATTTATTGTCTAGCTCTGCTGTAGGTTTCCATTGTGTCTTCAGCTTTTCCATCACTGAAGGAGGCTCTAGGAGAATCAATGAGTTAATACTGATACATGCAAGTCATAGCAGAAATAGTGATTGAACTTACGTTGCATCAATTTTACACCCATATAACTGCAACTGCATCAGTACATGAAAAGATAAACAAAAAGCCCTGTAATTTCTTTACAGTAAAGGTCATATAAGAAATGCACATCGTCAGATAAACCATTCCTTGTGCACAGCCTATTCACGAGTCATTCCTAGACAGACAGCATTATCCAGGGTTATTAGCCAATTTTTGGTTCTGATCTAGCAGCCAAAAGAGCAACTGTCTAAGGAACAGTTTAAAAGACGTTTTAAAATGTTTAATTTCTATATGAAAGAAAAAAAATATTTTGCTTTGCTCAGTATGAAATATTCCTTTTGGTCACTTCTAAGAGAAGTGTATGAGACTAAAGTCACAGGGAGGGAGAAGCAGCCAACATTTTTCATCAAGTGGCTCCTACTGCAGAGGAGGAGGGGGCTCAATAGTTCTCTTTCCAGAAGCCATAGCTGGGGAGCTCCTTATCTGCCAGGTTCCAGCATCCTGAGGCAAAGGAAGCTGTCAATTTGTCTTTTTGCCACTGTTCTACTTTTTATGCTTATATTTAAATTTTTCGATTGAGGTGAGATGTTCCACCTTTGGAATCAGTGTTCTTCCCATCAGCCTGAGGACACATGTCCACCTGCCACCCATTTTGCCTAAGTGATATACCAGCATCCTACAAAAGAGCAGTGTCAGCAGAAAGAACTGTTGGAGCCCCCACCCAGAAACACAACACAACTGTGTCAGAGCCATGCCAGACACTGGCAGATTGTAACCCTCTCAGGCAGGTAGGGAAATTGAACTTGGGTTCAGTGTGGCCTGGAAGAGTGTCCTGGCTGCTGACTAAAAGAAGAACATCATCACCCTCTATTTAAGCTGTCTGTGAAATCTAGCTTTTGTGCTCTCAAATGTAATGTTACTGAAATTATTCAATGACCTGGAATAGCCAGCTGGTATTAGCTGGTATTATCAGTCCAGCCAAAGTAAGGGATGCTATTTTTTTTGCCCAGCAACTGAAAATCAGCAAAAGTAAAGAATATCAGTTTGTTATCATTACCAAAGGTTATACATGCAACTTGCAGAAAAGGGTATGGAACAGGAACAGGACTTCTTTTAAGGAGGGCAATTAACTTTTGGATCAGGTTGGATAGGAGTGTGGTAGAGCCTCAGTGATTTGTAGCCTTTGACTCATGACTGTCTGTCTGAAATGTGGGCTACAATTCAAGCAGAAGTTAAGGGCCTGATGCCCAGATTATTAGATAATGTTTGATGGATTATGCTGTGCAGGTCAGGCCACGTACCCATGGTGTTCCATTAGAGCCTTATCATCCCCAACAGCAGATGACATGAAAGTCAAGAATATGACTGTTATAACGACCAGCTTTACCTTAGTGTTGCATTTGATGTGTCACACTGAGGGCTGCCTATGAACAGGAACCCAACGGAAAAGCTAGTTCTGGTTTCATTTATATATTGAATTAGTTGAAGGTAATTGTGTGATTGTTCATTTTCCATTCATTCTCCAAGCTCTCAATTTTGATTTAACTTGACTGACTTTGAATGAGTTTGAGCTCCATTGAAATGGAGCACACAGAGATAAGAACATCCACGCACAGGCTCACGCTTAAATTGCAGTGTGATTTAAAACCTGGCTTGTTGTTCCACTCCCAGGCTGGATGCAAACAAAATCACTTGAGGCACCACAGAGCCCTGAATGGTGTATGATTTAATTGCTAATCACCACTGACAGACTGTTGGCTCAATGGGCAGGCGACACAACATGCTAAGTGCCAACAAGAAGTGAGTTGGCAATAAATAAAGATACAGATTCTGGGATTTTGGCTGATTCCAGCCAGCTCATGGGGATGACAGAAAAGGGAGTTTTGAAACCTCTGATCGCTTAGGAAGCCGGTTACAGCCGGGCCCAGTGGAAAAGGAACACAGGCTGATTGCTCCATATTGTGGCCCCAAACTGAGCTAGTTATTACGAAACACCATTCTCTGTTGCTCAGCTGGTGTTTCAGAGCATCACTGATCCTGAGTTTACTGGTACGGTCTGGCTAAATTTGAATGCCCTGCAGCCAGTTGATCTTATTTCATGGCCAATTTGCACTACGGGTCTGGTGCATGGCAGAGGCTGTCTTGGCCGCTTCTCATGGCAGCGTCCGGTAGAGATCTTCTGGCCCCAAACTGGAGGGACTCTAGAGAAGTTGGTTTTGCACATGTGAGCCTGACTTATCTTCCAATTACGAAGGACAGGGTTTTATCCAGGAAAAAGCCTACACCATTAAGGCCTTTTTGCAGTAGATGCTTTCCTCAGCGTCGTTCCTAGAAAATCATTCCAAAACACACTCAAAACTAAAATGGGTTAATCTCTTAGAAAGGGAGATTATGGCATTGTGTGGAGAGATTGGGAGGTTAGGAACACACATTTCCCAGTGGCGACACCAGGGCTCAGTGGCAGATGAAGATGTGAAATGCCAAGCCGGGGGCTGCACCAATGTACCTTAGCACGGGGTCTGAGATCCTGCTAGCTGTCAGGGAGGGGTTAGTCTAATGCAGGCTAACCATGACCTCCAAATGACCAAGCAGAGAAAAACCTCACCATCCTTACCTCTAATCTCTGCCTGTCTGGTAGCAGGAGCAGAGGGCAGCTCACCCTCTAGTATCCTGGCATTTCCCAGACTGTGCTTCTGCTCCTTGCCTAGCAGGCACATAGCCCTCCTCAGTCCAGGGAACTGCATTTACTGCAAAGCAGAGTAAATACAGTAAATACAAAATAAAGCAAGTTGCTGTGGGGGAAAGGAGTGATCAATGAAACCATTGCTTCTGTGGTGCAGCTGCTTGATCCTGTGGGATATCGATGAACAGCTCTTTGTGGATTAGTAGAAAGAACCAACACTGTCACACTACAAAGATAAAAATATTCAGGTGTGAATTTCTCCATTCCTTTAAGACATAAAAACACCCTGACAGCAACTTCTGAGCACATCCTATTCTTCTTTTCTCCTCAGAACTGTGGTAGAAAAACAGTTTATTGATCTCTGCTAAGAAATCAAATGTTATAACTCCGAAGGGTGTCCAGTTACAGAGAAAATCAGTGGTAATCGGAAGCTTCGTGCAGACCTTGCATGACCCTGCTCATTCCAGCACAGAAAACTGTTTTTGTCTAACTTCGAAAGAAACCAGACAAACTTTACGAGGTTACTTATAATCCTGACACCACTCTCAGAATTGCCATATGCTGGGAACATGCCTTCTTGCCCATCTACAGTATATAGCTGAAGGACTTTGTTAAAGCCCTGATATTTGGCATATCTTAAGCCTATTTAGAACATCAACACCATCAATCACTTGGTACGGGGCCGAGCAGCTGGATGAACCTTGGCTATAATGCGAAGGCTATTTGTCATCTGGGCAAGTCTGTTTGGCGTGTAACACTCCAGTCCCAGAACAATTTTCCCTCTCCAAAAATATTCTCTTTGATTCAGGAAACACGTGACTAATAACAAACAAGGGCTTAAAGATGGAGGTCAAGGCTGAAGTCTTAAC
This sequence comes from Microhierax caerulescens, assembly GCA_035590215.1. Classification (NCBI taxonomy): domain Eukaryota; kingdom Metazoa; phylum Chordata; class Aves; order Falconiformes; family Falconidae; genus Microhierax; species Microhierax caerulescens. The sequence continues at coordinate 77,868,627 of JAVJGJ010000047.1, read as the reverse complement.
CAAACAAGTGCATTGCTTACTAATGTTTGTCCCAGCCTTCAAATATTCCTTAAAAAGCACCCTCAGTGGAGAAACATAAAACTGTTCCTAAATAACACAAAATTTGAGAGAACTGCATGGCTGTGGCCACAACAGAGATTTTCCTCTACTGTGACAATGCTGTCCTTACAAACGGGTAGTCAGACAACAATCTCTAATAGCAACCCACATTCAGGGTGAACTGTGCTTACATTACATTCCCATTCTCTCCAAGACAAGCGATACTCAGCACTTCTGACATTTAGGCAATTAGCCCTCTCTTTAAAATAAGAAATATTAGCTGAAGTATCTTAACCATCTGTGTGAGCCTAAGAGCAAGGGAGTTTACATAAACAGTCTTAGCATGCTTAACAAGCATGTAGCTAATGATTTATTTTTTTAAGCCTCAACAATAGAGACTACTGGATATAAGCAAGTACTTCATCATTTGTGTCTCTGTGCTGTTAATGAAAGACTAGTAATTAGTGGGTGACTAAACTTCAAAAGTACATGTTGCTTCAGTACATGGTGTTGTAAAAAACAGATTCTCCCCAGCCATCTGCAAGCCAGAAGGAAAAGGGAGGAGAAAAATATTTTGAAAGTTTGCCTTATCAATTAAAGTATTTTGTTCATATCTTCACCCCCACTTCTTAACCTCTCTTCATCACTTATCTCTCCCCATCTTCTCCCTATTTGTTAGTTGTCTAATCTTGTTTAGAGTGTAAATAGGCAGGGAAGTTGTGTGTCACTATATTTTTGTAAACAGATTCCAACATAACGCAGTGTAATCTAATATCTGACTTGCTGCGAGGTTTGCTGTGTACAAGGCATAGGCAATGCTTGTGGTTACAGGGACAACCCTGTTAAGCAATGACAACGCATGCAGCCCCCAAATTTGTTAGCAGCCATTGTTACTAAAGCAGGGTGAATGACCTTGTCATATTTAGCAGCTCTGAGCAGACACAGCAGCAGAGATCCTGAGGGCAAAAACAGAATTTCCACTAGTGATGTAATAATATACCAGGATAATTAACCCCTTTTCCACTTCCAAGGGCTTGAATAACTGCATAGTCCAGCTGGCGAGCTCCCAATGCTTGGAACCCGTACAGCCAGGATTTGTACAAACAAAAACCAAAACAAAAGTCATAAGTGGTCTGTCTCGTCTCTGAACAAGTGCAGCATTCAGAGGAGAGTGTGGCTCTAGCCTGGCAGTGGTCACGCTAGCATGGACACCACCACCTCTGTCTCCCCCCGCTGCTGGAACAGCAGCAGAAGACACAAAGGATACCAGCAACTGCAAGAAGCAATCCCAGGATATGGCAAAAGATGCACATTGTTACCTGCTTTTCAAATGGAGCTGAAAGCCCTAGGGACTGAGGTGAGAAATATCTTGTTTACAGTGAAATTCCTGATCCACATAACTAAGCAACACAGCACTATGGCTTCATAAAATGGAAGCAGAGTTAATTTTTTAACAATGCCACATTACCTTTGTACATCTTGTTCCTACTCTCCCTCAGGGTCTTACATGAATGAATCAGAAAATTGTTCCCTTATGTTAGGCTTGTGCCTGCACCTGCATTAAATTCATGTCAGAGAGGGGTGGAGGAGGCAAACACTGGGAGCACCAATAGGATGGTACCTCTGGATTTCGACTCCCAGTCTGTCCAACATGACAATTGCCTTTAATAGCCTTTTGAGGCACTACAAGAAACGAGCCTTGCACCAGTGGTGGTCCCTTCAAATAAAAAAAAGAATAAAACCAATCTTGGGTCTTGTTTAGTTTAATGTCTGTCTCCCATATGGCTGGTCATCCCCCTGAAAACAGTCAGGGAAGCAAGAGGCTGTGCAAATGGGAATTAATTACACTTGCAACATTTTTGTATATAAAAGTACTTTCTTTGCACCAGACTAATATTTTCAACGGTAGAAAACTGGAGTTTCAAGCTGTTGAATCTGGGGCCTGTGGGTGTCTCAGAGCTGGATTCCTGGACCGATGCCCACAGCCTTGGTCTGGCTTTGGGCCAAATCCAGAGCTGAAAGGGCCTGCTCTCTGGTTCTGGTTTTGGATGTCACTTCCCTGATTTTGGCACAGGCAGATCAGAACGCAAGCTCAGCCTTGAACCCCAGCATTAGACTAAACCTAATCCGAAGCTTCAGCCTGCTTCACATTACTCCTGCTGGTTAATTCCAGCTGTTAAACTTCTCCCCCCACTATCGAGCCAGGGAGTGTTTTGTTGACAAATTTGCCATGCATTTCAAGGAAAGAAGGATCTGGCCAAAGCTTTGGGGTTATATGTTTTTTTTCCACTGCAGGAAATGGAAGTGTTGGCAAAAATATTTGCCATTGTTTAGGATAAGAGTGTGTTTGGACATATCCAGTTTTAAGCGGTCTGCTTAGTCTGATACTCTTGATATATGAGACAGCAAAGAAATATGTCTAGGAGTCTTTGAATGAGGTATCTTTTTTATAAGATGAGTGAAATACACACGAGGATGAAATATTACTTGCATATTACCACCAAAGCTGGTTAAAATTCACTCAATTGACTCCAGATGTGGGTTTCTTCAGCAATTTTAAAGTTAGCACTACTGTAACTAGGTGTGAGGCCAAGGCAAACTACTCTAGTGCTTTATAGCACTTGGAAGCTACAGTAGTCAAATCAAAATATGTTACAAGAGAATCAGTTTCTTTAAGCTTAGCAGCAGGAAGGATTTAATATACTGAATACAGCCAACCCATCTTCATTTGAAAGAACATAAAATAAATCCTTACCACATTTGTGACTTATTATTTGCATAAAGGACCCGGTTCAAGAAGCAGATCCCTGGCACTACTCATGCAAGCAGGGCCATACAACTCCACAATACTCTATTTATTTCATTTCATTTCCATGAGATTACAACTGTGTTTAGGGTGAGCATGTACCTTCAAGCTCTGCTGTTGCAGATCAGTTGTCTGAATATTCAAAGCCACTTTTCAGCATTTATTAAGTGCTTAATGGAAGATATTAATTTACTTTTTTACTCTTCTGTTCTGCCTGCTTATTCTGCTAGCAATTAGGAACTCCGTGTAAAAAGCTTCACAGAGGAATCCATTCTGGTACTTACCAGCAAGAAGTTTGACTCATCCTACAGTGACGGCACTGTGTACTTTAACAACATCTTTTAGCATCTTATCTATTCACTAACCACTTATATTTGCACTGGCACAGTTACTGCCTTCACTTATTATTTCATTATTAAACTGTGAGAGTGATCCCATAATGAAAGGTAAGCAGCCTCCTCAGTGCTTTCATAACTAACGGCTGATGTCATCCTGGGCTCCAGCCTAGCTCACCTTGGTGAACCTTCATATGGACAATGCCCATCCTCCGCTGTGCTCCAGGAAGACAGGGTTTGCTGAAAGAAGAGAGGGTTTTCATGGTAATAGCTATTCCGATTAATCCTTGACCCACTGATGCTTCTATGGTGATAAAATGACTACATCTCCCCTGCAGCTCCAACCAGTTCTGCTTTTTCCACAGCAAGGCTGGTAAGATCTTGCTTTTAAAGCTCCAGGTTCTAAAGCAACGAGGTTGCCACCTTCCCTGAAGTTTATTTTGTCTGCTTTTTAATTCATTTTAAGATATAGAAGGATCCTTAGAAGTATGACCCTAGGGTACCCTAAGAAATAAGAAACTGGAAGAGAAAATGATTTATGTCAAAAGTAAGAACCTTGCCCTGTGTAAACCGGTCTCCTGACTTTTGTGCATTTAATGCTGGCAATATTGCAGCCATGCTATGCTGGAATGACAGACATACTCCACTTTCACCATGGAAAAAAAATTTCCCTGGCTGCAAAGGAAGAAGTAAGATTCGCCACAAAATTGCACAGCAACCTAAGTGTTTAAGACTTTCTCTAAACCACTCAAAACCAGCTCCTTTTTGCCTAACATTTCCAGTGTGGGCATATTGCAAGAGGATAATTTTAATATATAATTTAAGGTGGTCAGGTAAGTCTTTTTTAATGTATTTCATATAGTAAAGGCTTAGAAAGAAAACCTGAGGTCAGTTAGAGGTTTTGACTGACCTGTTGAAATAGTTTTATAAGAAAACTGCCTTAGTATGTGTTGGTGATGTAAGGACATATCCTCAGCTGATAAAAATCAGTTTGTAGCTCCATGCATGGCAGGGGGTCTTTGCCAAGTTACAATAATTTCATGCAATTTTTTCCTGATGATTTTAGAACTTTTTAGTTTAGTACAACATTGCTTTGCTAAAAGTTTAGAATAGATGTGAGTAGCAGAGAAATGAAGAAAGTGACAATAAAAAAGGAGAAAATATCTTACACTTAAGAACCCTTGGCATGCTACACAGTACTATTTGATTAACTGAAGTTGTAATACAAAGACAAGGATTAATCACACAGAAGAGCAACATAATTAATTGCAAAAGCTAAGGGAGAATTTCGAGAAAGAATGCATCCTTTCATTTAGCTTACAAAAATACAATTAGTAATTATTACTGATTTCCCGGAGAAAGTCCAGAGCAGAATTAAAAATATCTCAAGTCACAGGCAAGTTCATTGGTCCACAGAGACAGACATACTGGGCTGCAGGAAGCTTGTATTTGTTCAGCAAACGTCTTGTTTTTAAAATGATCTGTGCTGATTTACATATCAGGACACTCGTGACTGGGCCTGTGCCAGGACTAGGGAACTCTTGGTTTTAAATGCCCATTATCTATTTTAAATAAAAAAGTAAATTGGATTTCTGCCTGAAAATTTTGTGACAGCTGCTGTTACAAGAAATATTTAAAGATCATTTTAATTCAGAAAAATTGTTACAATCAGAAAAATCACAAGCAGATCAATTTTATCTGAATTATTTTAGCTCACATGGGGCAAATTGAAATATTCCAGAGGAACAGTATTCTTTAAAAATTTGTCTGCCTGGGATCATCTGATCAGACTTCACATTTGTTCCAGGCTCAATACACATAAACGCTGTTCAGCCACAAGCATCTAAGAAAAACTTGTAGCTGATGTAAACCACACAGGGGGTTTGTTTCATTCCTCGCTCCCTGGGACAGCAGCAGCTCCTGCACAGGATGGTGGCCTCCTCTGCAGGGACATGGGAGGATACCACAAACAGAATCACCACACACACAAAACACCCCTTTTTAAAAAAAAAAATCTCCCACAAAAGCATTTGGCTCTATATCTCCACACTTGCTTGCAGCCTTTACTTCCACAGAGTCTGCTTGGCAGCCCCCTGGGTTTAGTGGAAAGTTTCCAGTCAACTTTGGTAGGAATTGAATCATACTATAATGATGTGCGTGAGGGTGATCAGCAAAATGCCCGGCCTCGCACCTCAGATTCATGCAAAATGCTTGGGGTGAGAAATTCTCGTCTATGGAAATTAGTGGGAAAAATCAACTGATGTCAGCTGAGAATCTGGTCAAGCAGTTTTCAAGTGCATGGAATAGGCCGACACCATCACACTGGTGCAAACAGCTACAGATTCAGAGAAATACACAGTTAGCCTGGGTATGCCGAGATTGCAGTGAAATGAACCTACTTGCCCTGAGTTTCAAGCCATGTTGCATATGTGAGTTAAGTTCCAGGCTTGCTTCGTACACTGTCTATCTTCAAAGGCATTCCCAGCCAATTTTGTGTCTAGCGCTACATCTCTATTATTAAAAAAGGGATTATTGCCAAACTTGATTGTAAATTCCCATTGAAGCTTGGCCTGTTGGTTAGACAGAGCCAGACTGTGGTCTACAACCCTGAAGCTTTGTGCTGCTGACTGCGAGCAACCCTCTGCTTGAGAGACCCTTGGTGGGAGCAGAGCCAGCACAGCCAGGCATGTGCCATCGCCTCCCGTGCAGCCCAGCAGAAGGGACAGAGGGAGAGAAAAAGGAGCAGGGACAAATTATTTTTGGGGCCATTCCAAGATGGGAGGACTCTGAGCAACCCTAAGGTTGTTCTAGCCTACTTTTGGGGTAAAGATGGTGCAGAACAAGCCCCAAAACCTGGTAGCCACAATCATCTCCATATGCACCTTCCTCACTTAGCTGAGTCCAGTTTGGTGTCATCCAAAATACTTCTGCTATGTTATTTTATTTCACTGTAAGCAAGCATTTCCCTTTGCTTGCTTCCTGTGCTGCCTTTGAACACATGAACAGTTTGTACAACTTCTGTGGTGTGTGAAAGCAGAGGACCCATTGTATTTAAAGTTGTAAAGCAACAACATACAGTTTAAGTTCCAGGTACTCCTAGAACCAAAAGTGTCTCCAAAACAACATGGATCTGGAAGAAGCAGAATTGATGTAATTCTATTTTTGGGTGAAGAACACTGGTAGTTGTAAAGACTTCTTAGCAAATGCCCATGTGAAGTGGCACTGATGAAAACACTAACTCTTCAGCAGTGAACTGCTTCATATAGAAATTGTCAGGGAGATTCCTGTACTTACAGGGAGATGGACTAGATGTTCTAATAGGTCTTTTCCATCTCAGATTTTTATCATTAAGAGTGATGCTAATTGTTAGTAGGAAATCACTTAGTGTCAGTAATAGAGGTGACATATTCATTTCTTTTTAGTCATTGCACATATTTTTTATTAGAGGTGAAAGAAAGGGTTTATTTCTCCTCTCCTTTCCCCAGAAGCATGTTTGGATTTCATGCATAAATACTCTTTCTGATTCACATGACAGTATGCATTTGCATAAAGCTTCTTCTTGGGAAAACCATTCAAACCTTTATCTAAAGACAGTAGACATTGCAGAATTATGTCCTGCTTTATAAGACAGCTTTTTTTTTCTTTTTCTGATGCATTATTTGTATCATATGTTAATTTATTATAATGGTTATTAAGAGCACCAGGCCTTGCCTTTGAGCTTCCCACATTTCCCCAGGCATACCTTAGCATTCCTCTCTTCAGCTGTGCTCATCTTCTCCTGTCAGGAAGTAAAGAACAATTAATATGTACTGCAGATAAAAATGTTCACACCAACCCACTCATTATTTGTTGTGGCTACAGCTCCAGTGTTCTTTGTGCTTTCTAGACATCCAAGCTGGATCTGCCCCAGCAAGGACGTGAATGGTAACATACCATAAAGCTGCTCATTTTTACCATGCCACCTGTGGTTGGCCAGAGGGACAGAACTATAATTTAGCCTAAACCCCAAGTTCTGGGTCAAATAAAGCTCAGCTTCAGACCTGGGACTTTCAATTCTTCCAGTTCCTGCTTCAGATGTACTCACCCGTTGAAAGGGGATAAGGAGTGAAGCCAGGATAGCAATTGCCCTCACTGACGTTCTGCCACCTTGAGCCAAAATCTTAGCCCTAGTAGCTCCACTCTGGAGCATCTGAGCCCCTAGACCACGAATGAATAAAGCTTCCCTTTTCACTTCAAACACACCAGTTCCCTAACAAAGAAGGAAGATTTCAAACTTGCATCCTGTCTCCTTCCTAAATTCCACATGGAAAAGCTCCTGCTTGAGATGGACTTGATACTCAAAAGCTTTGAGCTGCTATTCTTAAGTCAACAGAGCGATGCTGGGATAAAGCTAAGCCCAACCTCTGTCCCTGGCTTCCACTTCGGCCCCTTTCTAGTTCTTGGATTCACAGCAATATCATTCTGAACTCTGACAAAATGTAGCGCATGGGATAACTCTTTTCATAACCACTTTTTGTGGCTATGTAACTGATGAAAGAGAGATCCAGCGTATGCAATCTTAGTTCTGAAAAAGCCTATGATTTATAATGTAACAGCAAATCTAGACATATTTTATGGCTTTTAATAAACAATAAAATTGCTCTAACCTCATTTATGAAACCATGTTTCTTTTGTCTCGATCCTGAAATAAAAGTTTGACTAGAACCAGTATCAGTATTTTTCCTCTTGATAAAGTATTATATGTTTTAGAAAGCTGAAATCTATATAAACTTCACAAAAATGTTACTTTTCCATGGAGTTACAATGTCTCAATTTGATACAGTATTTACCATGATAACTGAATTATAAAGCTTCTTCTTGGGAAAGAGAAGTATAGGTAGATGTTACATCAACATTAAGTCAATACTTAGAATAAGAATAGATTAGCATCGCTTCAACAGAGAGCTAAGAATTGTGTCGAGGGGTTTGGTGATACCATAAACCACAAAAGCACAAGTCAGTTAACCTCTCCTATGGGAAGATTCTGAATTTGCAGCTCAGCTGAAGTGTTTTTTGGTGAACTAAAACAGTGATAAGCATAGCAGTACATACTGTGTGCATGTTTAGATACCCACATAAAATAATTTCAAAGCAGTCAGAGGGATGCAGGTAAATACCTTCCAGTGAAATCAATGAAGGTAAAATACTAAATCCAGTCCTCTCTATATAAAAATCACAGGTACTTTTACATCTGTTTTTCCACTGAGAGAATTCGTAAGAGTAGTGGTTTTCAGAATGGGGCCCCAAATTTTCAAAGTGCAGCAAAAGTCCTTAATTATCAAGCTTATTTAATGTGCATGCAAAAAAAAAAAAAAAAAAAAAAAAGTGAAGGTTAAATATTATGTTTTAAATAGTTAAGTAATCAGGAAATGGATCCTTTAAAGAGACAAAAATGATTCAGTGGGAGGCAAACATTGTCCTTCTTCTGCTACTCAATACAACCTTTGCGTTCCTAATTATTACATGTTGAGTAATATATTACAAAAAGAGAAAGTACAGTGTATGTGCAGAACCAATTAAATTCTTAAGGAAAGAAGAACTGAGGTAAGGTAAAGAAGATTTCATCCATTATGAACAAATAGCCACTGAAGGTTTACAATTCATAATCACTTTGGTACCCAGCATACTGAAATTCTGAGATATATCTCCTCAGATGATGGAGATAACCATCTACATGAAGATTTAGTTTTGGTTTTTGAATTTGGACAGCTGTTATTACCACAAAAAACTGCAATGCCCTGTTACTTGGACAGACCTAACCCTCTGACTGTAACTCAGTTATTCTGCTCAACAGAGAGGGACTTGAACACACACGTGTTTTGGAAGAGCAAGCACTCACAGCACTAATGACACTGCCAGCTGCCTTATACCCCATGGGTCTTCCACTCTCTGGTGAAACTGGAGGTTCATTTGAAGCTTGCAGGGTATTCTGTCATGTCTTACATGACCCTTCCTCAGTAAGGAGTTTTCTCTTTCCGCATCCTCACAATCCTTTTTTAACCTACCCCAAGTCCCAAAGAGAAAAGGAATGAAAGGAAAAGTGGAGAAATTCACTGAAAAGGGGACAACTCACAGTAAGTGCCTCTCAAATATATTCCTTTCTATCCCCTGTAGCAAATCGTGTATACAGTCCTTAAGTATGAAGAGCTCTTTTATAATGAGCAAGCAGCTTTCTCAGGAGACCAGGGGCTGCTCTAAGGCTCAGGCTGGATTACACTCCAGCCGCCTGAGTTTCTCTCGTTGTCAGCGTAGCCTGCACAACTGAAGGTGGAGATGAACAGGGGAGAGAGTGGTGATGAAAGAAAGAGCTACTGGAGCTTGTCCCTGTTTCTTCCAACAAGCTGGATCTGCAAAAGGGAGCTTGTGTGTCTACATGTGGTTCCTAGTCTGTCTACAATGTGTATTCCCCAGGGAGACACTGGGGAACGTCCTGTGGCTGGGGGACAGCTAGGACATGGCGACAACACCAAGTTATCCCTAAGCTTTTGTTTTACCAGTATATTCCTCTCCATCCTTTGTTACTTATTAATATTAAAAAAAACCCAACCATAAGATGAGATTCTCAGATTAAGGGTTCAAACCAGTCCCCGAATGGGACTGCAAATATACCACATCTGATATGGCAGAAAGTCTTAGAGAGTGGGGTGCACACGAGCAAACACTGGCAAATGGATGGAGGGACCAGCTTTGCTCTCTGCACTAGTCAGACTTCATCACTCCCATTCTCCATGTAAAATCGCCGTGGCAGATACACCCTCCTGCTTGTGGTGTGGTGTGGCTAACAGGAGAAAACAGCAGCAGCGAGAGGCATGCACCTCCCACTGCCCAAACTGCTTCTCTACTCTTGTCTTCAAATGAATAAACACCACTCCAGATTGGGGGGTGGGTGGGGGGTGGGTTTGCTATCCAGCACAT
>JAVJGJ010000047.1:77836275-77858393 GCA_035590215.1 Microhierax caerulescens | reverse complement strand
TGGGGGGGTGGGTCGGGGGTGGGTTTGCTATCCAGCACATGAAATCAGGCAGAGACTCAGCCCCAGTAACCACGACTGTAAAGCCCTGAGGGACCAAATGCATAGTGCCAGCTGCTGAGAGACTTGCCTGTTCCTCACTAATGCCAGGGAAGAGTGTCTTGAACAGGACAGCTGAAATGAGCAATGTGGCTGAGCCCCCAAAACCTATTTGTGGACAAGCCCCTATAGTCATAGTTATAGAATCATGGCAACACCCCAGCAAGCTCTAAAGACCGATCTCACAAATACAGATCTGCCAGACCAGGAGAGCGCTGTCTGTTGAGAATGCTTATGCTCCAAGAGGGCACTGAGGACACTTAGCTGAGGTGTACCTGTCCCTAGAGGTATCCCATATCTGTAGCTAACAAAAATCACATAAACCTGTGTTAGTGGCCAGAGTTAGGACTCAGGTTTCTGAGGTGAGGAATGGCTGCTTTTTCTTGCTAAGATCAGTAACAGCTGAAGAAATCTAACAACCCTTTTTTATGAGCCCCTTAGAGCTTGTAAAATGGTATTAGCTATTATCATACTTAATATTGCTTGATGTGGAAATATAAACTTGGGAAAACAAGTACTAAAACATTTGTATAAATGTAACTCCTGACATTTATATTTATTAATTTGCTTTTGAGCAGTTTTCTGTATTAAAAAAAGAGATGGATTACTCTGAATGTGGAAAATACCACGTTGTCACTAATATATTTCATCTGATTACAAAAGCAATAGAAAAAGGCTTTTTAATATAATTCCTATGCACAATTGAGTATGCAAGATTTTTTTCAAATCTAACACACACTTGACAAGAAACAGATATGTTGAAAGACATCAATAAACGTACTGATTAAGAGTTTGAGACACTTTAAAAATCTGGAGCAAAGGATGACTATTCTAATTACCTGAGACATGTGACGTCAATTGTCCTTAATACTTTAAGAATGACAGATTATAAATGAATAGATATTAGGGCTTTCTGCTCTGTTGCTTGCTGAAGAATCTGTTGAAGGACAAGTACCTGGATATGTCACCTTGTGTCTGAGGATGGGGGAAATGAAGAAGAATGAAAGGATGATGGTGGGAAAAGTGAGATTATCTCAGCGTTGCATTCTTTCCTAAATCCAAAGTGGGAACTGATTCTCCAAGAGAAAACAATGCTTTGTGTTTTTCAATTAGAAATACTTAAAGGTATATGCAGCTAAGCTCCAAGCATTAGGCTCTCTTCACAGCTCTGAGTAGTGCTAAGAAACTGCACAGACTGTATTTCCCATATATACATAAAAAAAGCAATTAATTCTCTTCAGTGCTGGAATGGCATGGCCCTCTGACCAAGTTGTCTGCTGCTTTCAAAAGGCTCAAAACAACAGCTAATCTTCTAATGAAGTTAATACAAACCCTCAGCTAAATAAAGATTTGGTCTTTGTTCTAAGCAAGTCTGTGAGCAGCTTTGCCCTTCAAACAGAAAAGGCACACCTGGGATCCAACCCTGCTCCTGTGCAGGTCAGGAAGAGTACAGACTGAGGTTAGCGAGTGTGGTGTTCCCTCAGTAATGATTTTGACATGGCAACAGGTTGTGAGAACCACAGTGTGAGGCCAGCATCAGCACAGTCATCTAGTTTACATCTCCTGCCATAATTTTCTGCTTCCAGCACATAAGCCCGTTAGGCACCCTTTGCCATTGCGTTTGTACACAGCCACATGAGGCAAGAAAAGCCCAGCAGAAGTCACACAGCAAACACTGCAAGTGCTATGGTCCATGAGGTCCTCCCAGGACAGCTACCATAAACAGCTGCAGCCTATGCTGGGAGATATGGTGACAGCCTCCCCTGGCAGAGGGTCCTTTGGTGATGGGGTTGATGTGGACCTAAACAACACAGTCCAGTCTTCACCCCTCTGTGACAGTGGTGTCTGTTCGCCCAGTGACCCATGTTCATGCATTAATGCCTTCCTGCCACTCTTGACACAAACCCCATTGAAACTGGTGACCTCACCATGGAGGTATTTATGACATGTTCATTACCCAGCATCTGAACACCTGGAAGAGAAAAGGCTCTGAATACTATTACCAATCCTCTGAGTTGTGCTGTTCCACTAATTACTTTTAATTGTCATTTATTATAAATGACTTGGCTACTCCTCTACCCATCTTTTTCTTTCCACACACAGTGCAGCGTAGAAAAATTATTTACTCTCAGTTACCAAGCAAGAAAATGCAACTAAGTTTCTCTTCAAATCAACAAGAAAGAAAATTGCTTCGACAAAAAATGCTTTATGCATAAAATAATAATGTTTATTTATGTAAATAAATATTGGCATCTATTGTCCCCAACACCATTAACATTCTGTTTCCAGGGAATAATCCACAGGCAGTGACTGAACTGAAAATGTAGCTCCTCAGAAGTAAGATTTCAACAAACACGTAAAGAAATGCACCTAAGTACATCATAACAGGTAAGAGACACAGCAAAACCACTAAATCACTGATAGCCATTTTAAATTTAGCAGCAGATCTGGTAACATCACAGTCTTCTAAACACAAGGGCTATTTGCCCTGCCTGGGTTTTAGCAAGACAACCTCCCTTGTAGAAACAAAATGCCAGTTAAATAGAGGGCTTGTTCTCCTGTGGCTTTCCCAGAATTTAACCCAAGATGAACTCCAGCTAATATATCTGTGCTGCTATCTGGTACAAATACCCCCACTGCACAAGAGACTGATGGTAAATGTTTCTGTGATTTTTTTTTTTTTCCAGAAAGACCACTCCCTTTAGAATGAACAAAGTAAAAAAGCAGCAGACAAAAGACATACATTTAAATGGCTCAAAACATTCTTATTCTTTCCCCTGTGATAGGCTTAGAAAAAATTGTGGGTAGCAGCAGAGCCCAAAATCCATATTACAAATTTTAAGTAAGTATATTTGCTCAGAAATACTTTTTTAAAAAACTATTCTAGAAAACAGGATGCAACGTTATTTGGTGATGTTCTTCTCAAAGCATATGAGATAGAGGGAAAGGTGAAATTTAAAGGCAACAGAACAGCACTCGTCTGCCAGGACCAGAGAATAAATTGAAAGCAGCCCTATAAACCACTTATTTATAACATGAAATGAGTGAAGAGGTAGAAACTGAATTGGAGAATTGTCTTCTCATCCTCCCACTTTACTCCCTACTTGAGAACAATCATAAAAATTTGAAGTAATTTGGTGCAACGGTCCATTCTCCTGTTAGACTCCTTAATGCATTTCATCTAGTTATTCTTAAGAGCTTCATTAGGCAAACAATTATATGATTCATGCACATCTAGGATAGAAAATATTTTAGTGAACTAGTACAATTCTTGACTCCACATTCTTATGGTCAAAACCACAGGGAGACAAGACAAATCTATTTATATAACCACACAAATCTTCTAATTTTCTTCAAGGTATAACAACTATGTTTAATTCTAATTAAACCTTTACTTTAATGAAAACATTTCCATATTACTTCTGTCCAAAGGTGTGACAAACTCATCTGTATTTAAGGGACTTGGTGAAAAAAAGAGTTCTGATACAACGGAAAGACTTTAAGAGGCTGAGCATACCCGAAAAAGGGTAATTTCCTCCAACAAAAAGTGTTAGAACATGGATTTTAGGAAAGAAAAATCCCAGCTTGAAGATGTTCCAAAGCAAATTTGTTCCCAGGAGTACTTGCTAAAGGGAGGAAAATACAAAAGGAAGAATATTGTAAAAGAGAAGAAAATCCACCTAACTCAAACCATAGCCATTTTCTTGTCTGATAAGTCCACAGCCAGGTGGCTAGAATAAAAGATTGGTGCTTATCTGTTGGAAGATCAGTGCTGATTCATTCTCATTATGCTGCAGCAAGCTCACCTGTGAGGCTTTATAGACGCCTTGGGGGAAAGAGCTCAGCAGGAGTTAACTTCTTGTTGAGGGGGAATAAAAGAGAGGTGAGATTTGGGTTTTAATTGGAGCAAGGGGAAATCCCCTCTCTTTTATATACGGTTCAGAGAAAAACACAGGTAATAATAATAATAAAATGTCTTAGGACAAGGGTTTTGCTAAGCACAATTTTCTAAGCATTTCCAGGTCAGCTTGGAGGTGGGGATTTATCATTGTAAAAGCTTCCCCTGAGGTTCAGTGGCGAACTCGGTTGTGAGATTTGTAGGAAGCTTTAGCTTGTGTGAAATCTGTAAGATTACTGCTTGAATTAACTCTGAGCTCAGGAATAAAGTATACTTAATGCACTTTTAAAGCACTGTGTTTTACTTCCCCGTTTGTTTCTATAAAAGGATGCTTTCCAAGCTGATCTGTGCAGTATATTTGTCCCTCTGGGTTTTACCTTAATTTGCTTGGTTGATCCAGAACTAAGAGACTCAAATATCTGGTCCCAGAAGTTATTCTTTTACTGTGAACCACTGTAATTTATTTCTTGCTTTCCATTTATAAGACTCCAGCTTGCAAGATTGCAGTTTTCAGGTGCTGGAAGCCTAAAATGCCAGAGCTCCTTTTTAGTATAGTAACTGCAAAGATAAAAGAAATCAGTTAAAAAACCCAGAACAGTTGTTTTAGCCCATTTTGCAGGTGATGTGGAATAAAATACCAGGCTGTTTAAAATGAAAAGAAAGAACAAAAAAGCCCCACCAACCCCAACTTTTGCATATGGCTGCAAGGCAGTTTATTTTGAACAAAACCCCTCTAAAGTTATTCCAAAATACTTGCTTGTAGAGGCAAGGCCTTTCTGTAGCAGCGAGCATGTTTAGGTGTGTTGCCATTTGTGGGGTTAGCAGATCTGCTCTGACCAGCCTCTTCCCCCATCAGCTGCCAAAGGCCACCTCAAATAGCAGAGCAGCGGGAGACAGTGCCAGCCTTCACCTCTTTTATGTCAGACAGAAATATTTTTCCATGCCCTCCCTATGGGTTTCTTCACTCCCCAGTAAAATGCTAGAAGAACTGTATTACTTTCTCTGGCCAATTTGAACAGGAAACACTGCTGGCAAATAATGATGTTTTATATTTGCAAATTTGCTCTCACCCCCTTCCCCCTCCTGCATCTAGCTCCTTTTTAGGGTAGGCAGCTGCCTACTTTGCCTACCCTTAAAGCTGGCCCTGGCAAATGCTGTGTTGTATTCCCACTGAGTCTATGAAGTTTACAGAATAACAGTGCTGCTTTAATGTGGCAAATGGAAAGGCCAGAGACGGGCCAAAATTACTTTGACATTTAAAACAATTCAGCATCTTTTGCTTTACACTTTTGCTGACTGCTGGAGTTGAGAAACATTTAAAAAATAAAGCTTTACAGTTTCCTGTTAAATCTAACTATTTCATACTGTGTAATTAATTGTGCCCTTGCTCTTTCAATCCTCTCAAACTGAAATTATTAACATTGTGGGAAGCTGTGACTTTTACAAAGATGTGTAGTTTAAAAACTGTGAAGAAATACTGACTCAAAGAATAAAGCAAGAGGAACATATAAACATTCTGTCAGGGGAGAAAAGAGCCCATTTCTTCACTTTTTGTCAGCTGGAGTCTCTGAATTCCCCCACCTTGGAACCTCTTGTGAAGGGAGTAATTTGAAGTAGATGACTGTGGATGTACAGTATGGTAGCATGAAAATCTTCTGGCTCCACAGCACTCACATGCTTTCATCTACGTTATGTGCTGTCAGCTGCACAGGACTCAAGAAAATACTCTGTTTGCCTTTGCATCCCATTTAATACCAAGATCAACTGAAGATGAAAAATTGGGGACTGGAGTTATTTGTCCATAGTCTATCTGTTTCACAGAGCGGGACAAGTAGCTCCATGTTGTTGATATTACTATACCGTAACTCAAAAAGAAAACACTGCTGTGTGTTTTCTTACTATTTTCCTGCAGCCTGGCCAACATAACTGCTGGCAAAAGCGCAAGAGCAAGCACTGGGATTAAACACTGTGGCAAATGCCCTTGCTGCTGCTTCCCACACAGGTCCTACTGGTGGCCTCTGTGTCTCTTGTCTGGGGGATTCTTCTGTCTCTGGAGGCACATACCATCCTGCTGATAAAGGAACCAAAGAAACTTCATTACTGCAATGCCAGATCAAAACCAACATGAACTGTGATGGTTAGAAGGGTGATGACTCCCTAGAGCTGCCCATGACAACTTTGTCTACTATAGAAAGATTGAACAGTATAGTCCTAATTTAAATGCCTAGCCTCTGGCTCTCATCCCTTAGTGAAGCAAACAAGAAAATAAAAATAAAGGAGCCTGAAGTTTCTGGGGAACATTATTGACAGGCCAATAAAATACTCAAAGAACCAAACATGAATCTTGCTTGAAGAAGAAATTAGGACTTTTACCACCAGCTCCAGTTGAAGCAGGCTGTGCCTGCATTAGGGCAGGATGAGATGTAGTTGTTATCCTGGGATCAACTAAGCAAGGATGCAGTCCTACCAGCTTCCTCCAAGAAGTCATGGAGAACTGCACCCAGTGCTTCCCACCAAGAGGACTAGATCATGGCCACTGACTTCAAGGAGATGGGCATGAGGTCTTTCATCTCAGTGGCTCCTGTGCTGATGGCAGTGGATTCCTGTGCTACCTGGAGATGAGATCTCCTGTCACGTCACTACCCTGATCTCTGCACCCGACAGAAGTGATTTTTCCTGGCATCTACCTGTGTGTCAAGTCAAACCCTGCTGCAGATTTTAAGTAGAAAAATGTAGTTAATGATCAGACAAATCCTTTCAATGAGATTGGTGGGCAGGAAGAAGGAATAATCACAATAGGAATAACACAAAAGGGAAGAAAGGTGTGGCTGGGATCTCTAAAAGAGACTTGGGAGGTATTTGCCATGTCTGGCAATTAAGCATCCTGCTGCCTGCGTGAGTTTACCACCCCAAGTTAGGTGTTGAGGGTCCATACAGAGGGTAAGAGCTTAGTTTCTCAGAAAAATTAAAGCAATTAAAGTTAGCTGTTCAGCATCTAGGAATGAAAGCCAGCATAAAAGTCAGCAGCTGGAGAAGGGAACTGCCAACCTAAACTAGGAAGAAAGGCCAGTATTTCTTACTTGCAAAGAGAACATGTTATATTGGAGCAATTTTCCCTCCTCTTTTCATCTACAGATATACTGGACACCCTCATACAGATTTGTATGTGTCTGTGGAGAACGGAAACCTGGATTTACCAAAGTTTGTAACCCAAAATGTAGGTAAAATCAGATGCAGAAAGAAATATGGATCTGCCTCCTCTATTTGTTGTTCTTTAAATGAGGCAGTGAGCCTGCTCCTAATGAGTAACTCCAGAGACAAAAGAACCAGGAGGCAGGAAAACAGAAAGCTCTGAGATTAGGTGGGAACTTCCCAGGAATTCAGAAGTAAAATCCTGCTTTTCTGTGAGGTGAAACGATTTTTTGAATTTTTACCCCAAGACGGCGCAATTTAGACATTAGAAGTCTGTATTGCTTAGGGAATAAAATTACTTGCTACAGCTCCTGGAATAATTTATTCCTGAAACAAAATATATTTTAGTCTTTTCACTTCTATTTTTTAAAAATAAAAGTTAAGATAGTCAACACACATGCAACACTAAGGGAATCCTTGTTTGTAACAACAGTAAGAATACAGTGAGATCCAAATTACTCCAGCTGGCAACATATAGGAACACAAAATCTCTGTCCTTCAGATATTTCCATATCTTGGACAAAAAAATATAGCTGACAAATTTAGCATGGATTAGCTTCACAGACACCACCAACTACTCCATGCACCAAGACCCAACTTATACACCACAGCAGCTTTCACTGTTTCCTTTTTCCCTGTCTTTCAGAGTGATCCCTATTTATCTGAATTCCCACCCTTCTTTCCTGAAAGTCCTTGTGTGAGAATATTCTGGGGCAGGATGTATTTGCTGCTTTGAACCAGGGACTGAATAGACAATGTCTCATTGCTGTTGTCTTGGCAATATTTCACTATCGTTGTAGAAAAAATAGATTTATTTGGTGTCTAAAAATTATTGCTGGTGTTAGTAACACTATTAACATATTTTTTTCATTAGCTATTGTTATCTGTTTACCTGATCCTATTCAAATCATAACATATGTAAATGAATAAAATAAAAACACATACTGGATACAGCATTCCCAGCTTTATGTCTCTTGGTTGCTCTTTACCTACTGGTGGGACAGAGCCAAAGGACACAGCACAGGAAAAATAACATTTTATAGGTAGCAACTTCATCCCATTGGGAGAAGAACTATTTGCCACAGCTGGCTGTAGTAGAAGACAGCTAGACCCCAACAGGTAGGACATTAATGGCAGTCCTCTATTGCAAGCTTTTTCAGTAGCATCATGACTGCGCTACTTTCTGAGCTGGGGGACACTTACTGGATCAAATCTGCACACAACAGTTGTTTCAATCACAGGAATAATGTGTGAAGCACATGCAGAAATGTTTCCATAAAGAAATCACTTTATACGCTGCCTTGCAGCTGCCTTCATTTTCTGAATATGAGTCAGTTGAGGGTAAGCAACTTTCCACCTTGCTTATCAGGGAAAACATATTCCAACGCATTAATTTTCCACCTTCGTTTTTTTTTTTTTTTTTTTTTTTTAATGTGAAAACCTGAAAACCCTTTGCAGGGCAGAAGTGGATCAGGCTGAAACCTGTTAACAATAAGGCTGCTTTTCATAGGGCTTTTTGCAGACTTCCCTACAGTAGTCCCTCTCTCTTTTTCCTTCCAGACTGTCTCAGACCATGGGTTGAAAAACATTGTTCTGAAGCTAGTTTCCAAATGACAAGATAAGGCAATGAAACATAAATCCCTCTGGCGCTGGTTATATTAGAATATTTTAGAACTGCAGGGCAAAATGATGTTCACAAAAGAACAAAATAGTAAAGTTGTTTCATAGGGACATAATCTAATATTGACTTCAGAAAAATGTAATTGAGTTGTAATTGATTAGACAATTTAAAAGCCTTTAATAAGTTAAAGATGTGATTTCTTTGTGGCTGCATTATGGTTGGAAAATTGATTTCTTAGAGACAAGACCGCAAATTCCTAACCTGGGTTACTGTGCTGTCCCCCACCAGTCCTCAGACAAGATAGAGTTTTTGAAGCAATTTTGCTTTTTGCTCTGGTGTTATTTAGGTATGAACATCAAAGCTGTGCAGTCCTAAAGTTACAAGTGTGAGGATTAACTTCTTGTTTCCTTCCTTACCCTCATAAACACTTATTACATTGAGATGGGTTGGTGACTAGTTTTTTACTATTGTTCTTTTATTGTGGTACTTTTGTCAGTGGTCTTACAGGAAAAATGTTGGGGTCTGAAAGGTTACTTTGGGGATTCAGATGCTTTCATCCTTCTGTGGCATTGTACAAGTAATTCGGTGGCATCTCAGAGCATAAAACCAATCATTTGTGGATTTGTAATGAGCTGGTTATCTTAGTTCCCTTTGCAAATCAAATTAAAGAAACCAACCGGGAAATGTCCTGTTTTGAAGGATGGGTGGGTTTTTTTAGGGATGGCAAACAGACAAAGTAGATAAAAGCTGATATTAGCATTCCTACATTTAGTTCCTGTGACTATAGACATTATAGACATTAACCTGTTTAATATGAATACCGTCTCTATAGCCCTCACAAAATACCCATAGTAGGCTTTATGCTGGTAATAAGAGCTAAACCGTGCTGTATTTCATTTCATTCCTGCTGATAGCATTTATCAGCGAAATCTGGATTTAAAAAACCCCAAAATATGCAATTTAAGCCTCATCATAACTGGACTGCTGAGGAGGAAAGTGAGGGGATTATCTGGAGCCTGGAAGCACAAATATAAGAGTGTATTGTCAGCATGGGCTATAGGCCTTTTGGCAAACGGTAGTGTAAGCTTCAGCTGACAGGCCTTTTCACAACTGACAGATGAAAATATGAAACTTAAATTCTTCATGACAGATAGCTGTGCTGAATGAAGAGGCCAATGGGACAGTGCTGAACTGGGGGCGAGTGACATGTACAGGCCCTGTGTCTGCAGCGCAGGGTGGCTCTTTGTGACTTGCACACAATTAATTTCTCCTTAAGACTCTCCCACTTTGCCAAGCAAACTGTTATAGCAGACTGTGTTTTTTTCCCCCCTCTCTTTTTCTTTCAGATCAACATCTTTTTTTCAGCAGATGAATGCCGAGTCTTAAAAGACCCCTTAAAAGGGGTGGCAGATTAAATTTAATATGCAGGCATGAAAGATGTTTCCTGGATGCTTCTCCATCAGACCTTTCCACCCAATCTAACACGCTGCTATTGTAGGAAGCTTATTCACTGGTTTATGAACCGTGCTTAATCCGCAGTGATGGCAAGCTTTGTCAAAATTTTAAAAAAATTGTATTTTGAAATGATTGCTCTTTTCTGTCAGCACACCACCCCTCCAGCCCTTCCTGCTCACAGGGTCGCACTCCCAACCAGGATGCCCATTGGTGCAGGATGGGGCTCCTGGTGCAAGATGGAGGCCCTGGGAGCAGAGCCCAGCCCAGTCCCCAGACTCCAGATACAGTTTCGGGATAGCAGGGAAAGCCCAACTTCCACACCTGTGGTTCTGTGCAGTCAGAGGCTGACAGGGGTCATGGATGCCTTTGCTTTCTGAGCCACCCCCAGCTCTGCTGCCTGGCTCTCTCATGGCTCCATGACTGGTGCTTGCAGCACCTGCCCATGAAGAGGTCACTCCTCTGTGGCCCCCCGGGAGCCTCCTGAGGTTGCAGCCGCCCCCCATGGCCATGCAGCTCCTGTGCCTACCACTACCTGGACTGCCAGCGCCAGTTTCCAAGTCAGTCTCCTTCCCACTGTGCTCCATCCAGGACACGGCCAGTGTGGCTGCTGGCTGGTTTCCTGGTAGGAAACCTCCCGGCTTGGCATCCTTATCCAGGGTAGCAAAGGTCTCCTCTGGCCTTGGAGTCTATGAAGAAAAAAAAAAACACCCAAGCAGGTTTTGTTAGTTTGTTTGCTCCTCCTTTGCAGGGGGAAGGGCCCTGCGATGGAGCCGTTATGGTCTTCCCTGTGCTTTCAGCCTCATCACTGTGCTATAAAAAGGGGAGGTGAGTGCCAAGAATAACAACGCACAGTATGGCCTATGGCCAATTCCAGAGTCATTACCTCCACAGAATTCCCTCTGAAGTCAATGGACTGTAGGATCCAACCCTTAATATTTGTCTTCTTTTATACAATTTGTAATTATCAATACAAAAAAATAGAAAACCCTGAGGTAATATGTTAATTCTTACCAGATGTACTGTACATATCCTTATATGCTAGAAGCCTGGCAGGACTGCAATGTCACAACAGACATTTACTGAAGTACCTGGGGAAATGTAACAAAAAGTGTTAGTAGAAAATGGTCTTTCAGCTAAATTACCTAATATATTTGCTAATGGTATCTGATTTAAAAGCCATAAAAATACTAAGTTAAAAGCACATTAGAAGATGTGGTATATTTATAAGTGTTTGTCACCTTGGCAACAAAACCGAAATTCCAAATCTAACACTAGCTTTGATGGGCCAAGACCTTTGAAAATTGATAAATACCAGCTCTTTATAGCAATGATCTGCTTTCAGTGAAGAAATACCGCACCGTAAAAGGAAGTTCTTCATTGCACAACAGGATTTCTGTTAGCTTTCAGCTATGGTTTTGCCCTGTCTGCCCACCGTAGTATAATTTTTTTAAGTCTTGACTATGAAAACAATATGGTTTTGAACAATTTTCTAATATGGTAAAGCACTGATCTCTGTTTTACCCTTTTTTTGTAACCTCAAGCCTTTATTTCCTGTATACAAACTGGGCTGGTTAGTGTTGCACTGAGCTCTGAGCTGGCCTTGGTCAGTTTGCAGATCTATAGCTCAGATCTGGTGGCTCTTTTTTTCCTGCCTATGAATAGTTGTGCCACAAACACTAAATTATATATGCCCCGATAAAAGTGGTACCAGTTTCAGCTCTGCCTCCCTATGTAACATATAGTGCCATAAAACCATGCTTTAAGACTAAAAGGATAGCTCTTTACTGACTTGTAATGTGAATTCTTCCAGTATATTACCTCATTACCTCTGCATCAACCAGGTTATCTTAATTCTCGTAACTCCCTGGTTTGCCCACTGATTGTGACTGGAGAACATAGGACTGACCTACACAAAGAACCACAGTAACCAGAAAGATTCTCATGCTGCCTAGTGGACCCCCTTCAACGCTGCAATGCTCTGTCTGTGTGATGGCAGCAAGCCTCTCTGAGGAACTGGGAGTCAGATTAACCATAAGAAGGAATGTCCCCAAAACCGAGCAGAAGGGTGGGGGGGTTATGTGTTTTCAAAGGTATGCAGACAACAGACTAATAACACCCTTTCTCTGTTGAGGATTGTTTCCATGAATTCCCCTTTCTGAGCAAACAACTACTAGCAACCCACCTTTGGCAGATAATGGTAAAGTTCATGGAAGGTACTTACACTCCCCTAGTCACTTAGACACTTTCAAGATGGAGAAGCATTACCCAGCATAATTACCCTTCACCTTGTATCCTCATATGTGATGGAATGGATTAAGCAACTTGGCCACAGAAAGAAAAGTGAAATCTGTGGAATGTGGGTCATCCATAAGCAGAGGTGAAACCCCAATGGGTTCAAGGGTCCAAAATGCCCTTAAGGAATAGAGAAGCCTTTAGAGAGTTTTTGGTAGTGCTAGGTTGGACTGCTGAGCATCTCATATCCCTTTTTCTTCCTCTTTTGTAGACACTTTCATTTTCCTTTTACAGCTGATTCATGAGGTTGACAGTTGGCCAAGAAAGGCAAAGCAAGTAAAAAAATCAACAGGAAAGGACAGAACCAGAAAGGACATGTGAAGGGCATGGAAGGAGTGGAAGGACTGGACAGCAGGAAAGGTTTCCATCAGCAAAATTAGGTTAGGACAAGCTCAGAAACATGTTTTGTATGTTGAGCTGTTGTGGTGAAGTACCTAGGTTTTATTTAAGGCATAGTAAAGCACAGCTAAATCGTCCATGATCTCAGGAGACACTGAGCCAAGCTGCTCAGAAAATCTGTATTTATTTTTCATTTAAATCAAATATCTAGGGGAGAGAGGAAATGTGTCAATATCAATGAAAACTTTGGAGAACTTGCTTTGGAAGGAAGAACTTTTCATTTCAGGTGTTTAGGACATCTCAGTATCAGTGCATAATTCTGCTGGCCTGAGTCTAGACTAAGTTTGGTTTTACATTTTATAGGAAATTTAAAAATACATGTCTCTGTTCTGATTTAGATTTCCCAGTGGAAGTGGTGGTGTCTAATTTTCATCATGAACATACTTTGCTTTTGTTAAAATGGATGAGGACTGAGACTGTCAATCAGAGTGGGCCTCCAGCCTTGTATGTTGTTTCAGTGGATTGAAGACCACAGCTCGATCCAACTCTGTCCATCCAGCCAGTTGTGCCCCACCATCTCCTGAGTGAAAATCTTCAGTGAACCATAGAGCTGACCCTTATATTAGTGAAATTGCTTTCTAGCGAAATACATGCAATTTATATGGAGCTGATAAAGCCTCTATTAAGGCACTGGTTAATAGATGTGGTTGGAGCTATTTTTCAAGTATTGATAATAGGGTGGAAAAAGCATTTCAATTAACTGAGGTAGCAAGAATCATATAGATAGACATGTGCTCTTACACTCAAGTGCACAATTTTCACTGATTGATAAACCTAACACACCACTTGAGACTACATTCTAGTTACATCACTTCACCATTAAACTCTTAATTTACCCCCAAATGAATAGATTAACATTAAGTAAACTCTACTAAAAAATTGTCCAATTCAGTGAAGCTTTAATATAAATTTGTAACAGCCATAAAAGAAAGTTACAATTTCTCATTTGAAAATAATTATTTAAAATGTATAATTCAAAATTTCTATGCAATAATAAGTGTTTCAGATGTTCTTGTCAAACAAGTTTATGCAAAACTGCAAAGGACCATCTGCAGCATGTATATAATATAGTATATATGTATATAACATACACAACTACCCGTGTGAATATAAAAAAAAAAGTGATTAAATTTTATTATGAAGATTACCAGACACATCGCTTTAGCAAATTTGTATTCATAGTTTTTGTTTGATCTTATGTATGCCTTAGATAGATTGGATTTTCCTTTTGTTTAAAATAAATAAGTAGGTTATATGATTCTGTCGATCAAATCAACAATTTATATGTTGAAGAAAAAATTACTATATTATAGTGGCATTTCTGAAAGTCTTCGAAAATGCAGAGAAGGTGGAATCACCTTAAGAAGAGATGTAAAAACAGTACAGTTAAAGGATTGTCAGTACTGTGGGCCAAATTTTGAGGAACCTGGAGCTGTTCTGTGAACACCAGATAGCTGAAACCCACTTCATAATATCTCAAAGAATTTGGACTCTGGTATGCAAGGTTTGGCTGTACACAAGAACTAAAGGCCAACTGCTACTTGCTTTGTGCTTTTAAGAGAAGATAATTTTCCATTGTATGCAAAAGGCAGCTGTGACAAGTCCTTGGTGAATATTTGGAGATCCTTAGGGTCATTAACAGTATGACAAAACATGATGCTTCTAAATAGTCTTGTGTATCTTAGTTAGGAATTCTGAATATCTGACACCATAGGTGAGATCTGTCGGTGTCTCTTTCTTTCAGTGTTAAAAGGCATATCCATTTTTTCCAATTTTCTTTTTATCTTTGGGTTTAAACTCACATAAATCAAGAGCAATAAATAAATACATTTGGTTGTATTCAGTTACACTGTGCCAATAAACCATACGTGTGATAACTGGTTGGGAAATCAAATTCTAAATTTAGTCATATTTATGGGAATTGAGGAGCCATTGCTTCAGTTGCATCTCTCAGATCTGCATGTGGTTGTTTAAATTTATTTTTCCTTGTGGCTTACATACAGCCTGCATAAATGCTGAACATACAATTTCAAACCTCATCGTTTTGTTTTGGTTATAGTTGAGACTGCAGCCATGTCAAACCACTTCTGAGGGAAGACACAATGGCAAATATAGATTCTTCCCTACAGATGGCAAGGCAGTGAAAGATAAAGAACATGAATTATTTTTTTTTTAGGTGCTGACATTTTATACAGTCTATAAATCCTTTGCCATTGATGTGCAAAAACTTTTCTAATGATGGTGCCATAGCCAGGCAGAGTGATGCAATGGAGATGATCTAAAAGTCCCAGCATTGGAGAGACTTTTTTTTTTTTTTTAAATAATTGGTGTTGTCTTAACTTTAAATATATTAACAGTTTCCTGAAAGAAGGGAAATTGTTCTACTGACTAAAGTTATGTATCTTACCAGTCAGCACAAAACTGTTGCCTTAAACCAGCTATGTGTTCTGAATGGTTTTAATAAAATCTGTGCTACTACATGGGGAAAAAAGAGGACTTTGTAGGTTTGCAAGAGCATGAAAACAAGATTATAAAACAATCTTTCAGACCTCAAAGATCTGATCTACAGAAGTGCTTAGCTTTGGCATCTCTGGGTGTTCAGGATCTTACAAAATCAGGCCCAGAGCCTGAATAAGAATGTCACCACAAGACATTTTCATGCTATTTGCAGATTTTCTTTACAATACCTCCAGCTTTTGATTGTGCTAAAGCCTTAAAAGCAAATCAGAGAAAAGACTTCCCTATTGTGTATTACAAAAGATACAGCTAGAAACAGAAAAATTGAGGGAGCTGTTTCCTAATGCAATCCTTCACATGACAATCAGTTTATATCTTTTGCTTTCTTTCTCAGCCAGCCTCAGTAACAACGTAATCAAATCTTTTTTGCTGTAATATACTGCTGTAAGTGATCCTACCTGCTTTTAATTTCCTTTGTATGTTAGAATAATAATTAGCACCACTGTAATATCATATGAGCCTGCTTAATTGTATGGTTTACCTGTTGTAGTTTAATAAGTACTTTACACATAAATACATGAATGTACTTACACATATACAATGCAGACAGAAGGATTTTATACATACAGTGTATAAAACCATTGGTTTAGTAGATTGGTTTGACTTATGCTCACCATTTACTCTGTTGCTATTTTTATAAGCATTCCAGCTGTCACTGGTGCTATCATATTTGAGTCTCAGAATTAAAGTTACAAAAGATTTATGTGTTTTGGAAAGCAAGCCAGGAACAGAGAGAGCCTGTTTTCCAGGGTTTTCTTAAAAATACCATTCAGAATAAACTACTGTCTACCAGAAGCGGAAAGGACTATCAGTTATGCATGGTTGTAAGCACAAGTCAGTCTTCCCTGGGCTGCTGCATTTGTGTGGACGGGTTGGATGAGTTGGAATTAAGATCAGGACTTGACCCAATAGCTCCTCATGGTTCTGATTTGACATACTGCATCAACATCACTTGGTAATCTAAGATAAACAGCAGACTTTGATTAAGGTCTCAAGACTGTCCACATTTAGAAAGAAATTAATTGATGCCTCTGCTAGTGGCTAGTGGCAGAGCATTTCTTCACTCATTTCTGTGGAAGACCACTAGATGGTTCATCACTGGTGCTGAAGGAGGCATGACAAGTTAACAGGAGCTCTGAGAAAGAAGGTATCCTCTGCTTTGCAGGAGGATGAGGAAGACCTTTGGGGCTCTGTGGGTTTCTACATATAAAACATAACACTTTGGGTCATGCCATGAGCACCATGATCTGCTTTTCCAGCCGGGGTGGTTCTGCAGCCCCTCTGCCTGAGTGGCAGCATGTGAGCTGGGGTGGCCAGCATGGGGGTCCTGCTCATGCCCCGCGCTGGCCCTGTGCTGCTAGCACCTGTGCTATATTTCCCAGGAGCTACATCTGTGGCTTCAGCATCAAAACATACCGTAGACACCTGACTTTCATTTGCTGCATAAGTCTATGTGTTAAAATACACCCATCTTGCTGTCCTGGCGTGTTTGCAACAAAGATGCGTATGCAAGCTTAGGAAGTAAACTACCAATGGCAAATGCTTCTTCACAGGCCACGGGTGAGCCATGCTGGGGCAGAGGAGCGGTGAGAAGCAAGGAGCGGTGGAGGGCAAGGAGTGAACTGCAAGGGGCAGCAGACAGAATCCACTATGCCTTGGCCCCAGCTGCCTGCGTTGCCCCTCGCTGATGGGACTGGGAAAGGGGGAAAAGTGGGAACCAGTGGTGAAAACAAGGGGAGCTGAGGTGAGGAAGGAGGGAGGAGAGGGGTTTGTCTGAAGGTGAGCTTGAGGAAAGGTGTTTCCCTGAGTGTTTGTTCAATAGTATATGGTTTCTTTTTTTTTTCCCTCAACACCCAAATCAGTAATTAAAAGTTTGTGCTAACTGGCAATAAATTAAATTAAGTGAAATTGCCAGAGCTGAGGCTCTGTGTTGCCTGTGACACTGTGGAACAGCTGAAGGACAGCCAGGGCTGGTCCCAGGCCTTAGGGGATGGAAGGGCTGCAAGTGTGCTCTGCTTACCAGCACACAAAAGCCAACGTGTGGCAGCAAGCTCTGAGTGACAAGTAACTGCCACCGCCAGCTCCCACCAGACACACTGGTGAAGCTCCTGAGGGGATAGCTGAGCTAAAAATGCCTTGGAGGAACTTTGCCAGAGGAAAAAATGTGGGCAACGTGGGTGACTCCTGTTACCTGAACTTGTAAGATATTATTTCAGTCCCCTGACTTTCAGCATGTAATTATGAGGCAAGTCTTCCTAGGCTCCTTAATATAGTCAGAGATAAGAGAGGTCCCTTCAAATGACATATCAGGGCTGATACTTAACCCAGGTGCTATGAATCTCTACCTGGAAGAGCCCATTTATCTCTGTTTTCTGAACTGAGAGTCCAGAGGGGATGTCTGGCTGACTAAGCTCCCTAAGCTGAGGCTGGCTTTAGGTTTGGTGGCCTGACTCTTGCGCTTGAAATGGTCTAGGTATCTATCAATAAATCTGTCAGGATTGCTAATGAGTAGCCCTGCTTACTTAGCAAAACATCAGAAATAATGCTTGGTAATCCTTCCCAAGCTGCAACATTTGATTTTATTGGGTTGAACTTCATTCTGGCACCCCCTTAGCCACTATCTAGATATGTAAAGGTAGAAGGATGTTTTACATGGAAAAAAAGACCTACTCTGTTCACCTGATTCCTAGTGATTCATACTAACCTGTCCAGTGAATAGCTCATGTTGAGGTTACCACAGTAGAGTGATCTCAGGGTAGACTTGGCAGAAAGACAGTTGCGCAGTAACATAAAAAAGATACTTAAGCACCAATAGCAGTTATTCCAGTAGGAATGCAATTCAGTTGCTTAAACACAGGCAACTGGTACAGTTTCAGAAACCCTGGGGTATTTTACCCCATCTCCAACTGCCATTGGGAAGTGCCAAGGTCCCCCAGATTACATCAGGCACCCCTGTGTTTTAGGGCATCTCAATGAAATTCAGAAACCTTTGTTTAGGCAACTGAATTATACCCTGAGGGTCTTGATACTCCCAGAGAAATGCAAGTCATGGTGAATGGTACCTAGTAATCAATCATATTGTGATTACCCCTTATATATTCGAAACATCAATACAATTTGCATCGAGGCTCAGCAATAAACATTCTGCTGAAATAGCTATATGGAATATACATCTGTCCCAGCATTATTTGGCTTTTCAAAATCTGGTTCTGGATGCAGCTGTTACTCTTCCAGGATGTAGAGCTGGGAGGCCAGAGATCATGTGGCCAGAAAATGAAAGGGGAACAATATATGGGAAGCTTCCTGCACCCTGTATGGAAGAAGATTCAAAGGAAAATGATGGTGAAAATTTGCTATGATGGACTAAGAGAAGAAAGATGATACCAGGAATTGTAAACAAAGACAGGAAATAGCCTGCTGGTGGTAGTTCTTGATTAGGAGCCCGATCAGTTTTGGCTAGAGGGCTAAACCCAAGGAGACATTTTGTCAGCCCAAATGTGGAGAGAAAACAGAAAGACAATAGAACAATTAGACAGAGGAAGAGAGCAGAAGTGAACAAACATATTGCCCCTATTACAATGACACACAGCTACAGCTTTGTAGCAATACTGCCCAGCTGCCTTTAGACTAACTGAAAATGAGAAAATAAATCAAACTTTCCTTTGACTGTCAAGGGTAAAGAGAGAACTGTTTCTTTTTCAGCCACTGGTAACCTGATAGCTTGCCATAGTGTATTTCCCATAAGGAAGTCTGCAAAGCAACATCTAAGTGTTCTTTGTGATTAATATTCCTTATGATCTCCAGCCATCTAATCACATCCTGACCTCAGTGAGGGTCAGCTGTGAGAAGGGATGGGCTGTGGGATCAGGGTGGGCTACCAGAAGGTGCTAGTGAATGATGGAGCAGCTGGAGAGAAAAAGAGGACCTCTGCAGACATAAGTAAATAAATAGTGGGAAACCAAAGGCACTGACCTCCGGGATAATGCCACAGGTCCAAAGCTGCACAGAGCTATCGGAAGAAGCAGGGCAATCCATTCCTAACATCCAGATACAATGAATATAGGATATGCTTTTTTCTTCAGCTGAATCCTTCAATTGACTGCTTGGACTGCCAGACATGCTATAGAGCACAGGACAGATATTCTGCCCTGCATGGTTAAATCTTGCATTCTGAATGGTAACAATGGTAATAAGGTTTCCTGTGTGGTTTTTTTCAAGAGCTAGATGCTTTCCTGGACATCTAACAGCCTGGACTGTAAGACATTGTCTCTGCCATCCAGATAAACTGTGTGGGCACTGCTGGTCTGAGTCAGATGCATCTGAGCTGGTGGTCTGTTAGATGTAGCACCTCTGCACACGGATTTCACATTATGTCAACGAGCCCAGCTGGATCAAACACACACAATGCCAATTTTCTTTGCAGCACAGGTACTGTTTGGTAGCCTGGGACCATGCAGACCTCCAAATGAAACAGTTTACCCAGGGTGTCTAAAATCTTTAACATGGTTCTGAGATTTTCTTTCAGCAGGACATCTTTAACTGCTTATAAGCAAATTAATTTCCAATCTGCTCTATTTCTGCTTCTTAATATTTTCCTCAGAATATGCTTTCAGCTGTTAAAGCATCCAAGTCGAAGAAAATGGGCCCAGGCATTGAAATGACTAATAGTCTCCCTAAACCCCAACCACCCCCCACCCTCCCCCACCCCCACACCCCTGGAAATCTGAACTAGTGTACAACACACATTTTTGGTTCACCTTGAAGAAAAAAGAAGGTTCTAATTCTGAAAAAATGCTCTATTTCCATTTTTCATTTATGCAAATTACACTTTGAATAAATAAATCTACATAATCTCACCTCCCTGCTAGACAACTTGCAGTAACATTTGCCAAGAGAAAGACAGGCTTTTCTGATCCTAATGCATAAAACATACTGAATAAAAAAAAATTTAAACAAATCATATTGAGTAAATAGCTGTTGTGCAGCTCTGGAAAGAATAATAGAGAGACTGATGAATTACTCAGGATTATCTTGTTCAGTTATTTCAAACATGCTACCAGTTAAGGGCATATTTAAGTTAAGGTTTCAATAGATACAGACATATTCCAAACACTGAAATCTATAGGAAATTTTTCCTTTAAATTCCATGGAGTATGCATGTAGACCTCTCTGCTGAAGCATCCAATAGTGTCAGGTTGTTGGTCCTAGAAGACCAGTCTACTTAGCGTGTAGCTGATGTGCAGGGGCTGCAGCTCCATGAAAGCAGATCTCTTAAGCTGTTCTGGGAATGTAGGAAGTGCCTTCTCTGATTTGATCAGAACTGTTCCTTGCTCTGTTGTCCTCTGTCCATGGGAGATACAGGCTTGGTGACTGTAAAGTTTGCCACTGGTCTTGGGACTGCAACAGGGGAAGGATAAACTAAAGATCAATGGCAGTATGTTCTGATAGGTATCAGTGGCCTTTTCCCACTCTGATTGCATTGGGTGGATGCTGAAAAGCAACTCTTACTCTCGATGGTCCGTCTAGAAACCATCAAACTCCAATTGTCCTTGGGGTTTGGACACTCTTCTGTAACCTTTCAAATATCTTCTCACACTGGAAAAGCTATTCTGGACAGCTGAAGCCTTATGCCCTTTTCTCTAATTAATTAAGACTAGTCAGTGGGGCTAGGTCCACCAAAAGGCTTGAGTATTATAAACCTCATCACCAAAGTTTTAGATGCTGTGATGAGTTGTAGGATTTGAAGATGTTCATCACATGCTTCCTGAGGGTAGTAACGTATGGGATATATAAAGCCTACTGACTGATTAGGAAGTTACCTAAGAATGCCAGTAAGAAAACTTCAGAAAATATGATTTAAGACCACACCTCTGCTAAGAAATCACTGTTACAAGATCGGCACTAAAATCGGTGTTTTCTAACAACTACCTGCAGGAGGATAAGCTCTTTCTACCTGTTTACTTTATAACCTGGTACTTAAGAACATATATCTGGGATATTGCATGTCACCAACAAGAACGAGCTGCCAGGAGTTTCTCTTTGTTAGGCTATTTGGTGTTGCAGACTGAGTTACTTGCCAAATCTGCTCCACCCTGAGTGAAAATACCTGAATATACTTTGGAAGAGAGAAAAAGTCTGACCCCTAAATAACCAGCAAACAGCCTGGTGGTTGTGGCACTCAACTTTGACATCAGGTCAAATCCAACTTGGACACAGTGCAGGTTTGAAGGCAAGCGTGTCACCTTGCCCACCAGGCACCTCTTCCTGCAAGGTCTAGCAGGCTGGCTTGGAAAACACCTTGCGCAAATCACATCCTTCAAGCAATGTAGGATGGACATGCGGCAGATACCTATGCCCTTGGAGACCTTGCTAGCATAGGTAAATCTGAAATACTTTTTGTTCATATTTTCAAGGTAATTTCAAATTGCTTGGACTAGGAATTTATTTTTCTCCTTTTTAAACAAGAGCTAGGTTCCTTATTTAACCACAAAACTTCGGAAACTGTAGATTTAAAAAAGCCATAAAAATTTTGAGATTTATAATAAAAGGAGGAGGGTTTGACACTATAGAATTTTGTGACAACATAAGATTAAATCTGGCTTATTGATGATACAGGAATACCCAGCTCCATAGAGGGGAGTGCAAAGG
>JAVJGJ010000047.1:77817048-77833964 GCA_035590215.1 Microhierax caerulescens | reverse complement strand
GCGGGAAGAGAGGCGGCGGGAAGAGAGGCAGCGGGAGTGGCGCCGCGGCCGGTCCGCCTGTAGGCCGCGGCCTAGGCCGGCCCTGTCGGCCGCGGCGGGGAAGGAGCGGGAGGGAGCGGCGGCGGGGCCGGGCCACAGTTTGCTAGCGGGGCCCCGGCCGCAGAGCAGCGCTCAGGGGCTCCGCGCGGTGCCGTATGCCGCCGCTCCAGCGGCGTTGCGGTGCCCCGCGGGTGCCTGCCCCCCCGCTGCTGCCAGAGGTGCGGGGCTGCGGCCGCGTCAGAGCCGGGGTCAGGCACGGTCGTGCTGCCCGTGCCCGGCTGTGCCGGTTTCAGTGCTGGGCACTCGCGCGCGGAGTGCTGTGTCATTGTGCGGGAGGGAGCGGGAGAGAAGTGCGGGAGGAACTTGTAGCATCTCAGCTCTCGGGATGTGAGAATCGCCGGGGAGAGGAGGGATGAGGGCTGGAAACCGAGCGTGAGGTGGAGAAAGGTGCAAAGGAAATAACGTGCTCTATAGTTATTCTGAGTCTTTTTATCTGCTGAAGCACAATTTATGTCTTGGTTTGCTTTTCATAGGTTTGTATATATTGAATGAGGAAATTAAATCTCTACTTCAATAAAGCAACTCGGTGTCCTTTTATAAACGTAGTCTTGATAAGACTCCCGTGAGGACATGGTTGTTTTCAGTGTCCTTAATTCTGGGAATTGGCCTAAGCTGTGGATAATGAGAAATGTTACAATTATTTTTTTTCTGTGATGTCTTGGTTACATGTTTTTTTTTTTTTTTTCTGTGGCCTTACAAGCCTTAGGTGCTCTGAATCCTTCACTACCAGTAAAAATATTTCTGCGCTTACTGACAGAAGTTACTAACATAGTCGAGATGATAGCTAAACTCAACTGAGAAGAGTAGTGCTTCTTTTCCATGTGTTTCCTAAACAAGCAAAAAAAAGTTTATCTTATTTAATGTAAAATATTTGCAGCAGGTATGATGGTACTCTTTGCATGCATGCTTCTGAACCTAGGATTGGTCAGAGCACTGAGATGCTGTTAGATAAGATTAAACTAATTCTACTTGAATCTAGTTTGTACTACTAAAACCAATACTGTGAAAACTTTCTCGGTGGAACAGAGATTTATTTATTTATAAGTGACTACAGTCAAGCTTCTTGCTGATCTGTCTTGCAAAAAATAAAATCTAAGGAGGCCCAATTAAATCTTCCAAGTGAGATAATAATTTCGAGATGTTATAAAGAAGTTCAGACCACTTCGTTAGCTTCAAGAAAAGAAAGGAAAGTTAGGAAAGAATCATGATAACCAATTGCTCAAGCCCATGTCAAACTGTTGTTTCAAATTAAACCACTATTTTCTATGTGGCAGAAAAACTTTGCCCTCTGTTACCCAGTTCTTATCCAAAGGAAAGTAGATGATGCAAACTTACGTTAAGGGACAAAAACACTGGCTTTTTGGGAATGCCTTTTATTCTGACTTAAGATTTTTCTTCAAACAATTTATCAAGTCAAGTTTATGTACCAAAAGCAAATGTGTCCTATTTTTATAGGACACTTTATTTGAAGTATTGCATAAGTATGTAGCATGGTAGATTCAAGTGTATGTGAATTGGTCTCTTAAGAACTTCTTGTACAGTGCTTTTCAGAGTGTAAAACGTAATGTATAAGATGATAGGATTTTAGGGGTTTTATCCTCTACTCTAAAAACTGTTTTTTGTTTTACCAAGTGCAAAATACATCAATCAATGATTAGTGTGTGTATATATATATATATGATTTTTTTTAAGGAGTCCGTGACAAGTTTATAAAAAATGATAAATTTTTTTTGAGTTTTGATGTCTATTAGTAATGTTTAATGATAGCAGGCTCTCAGATGCTCTTAACACTTCCAAGTCCCAGATAACACTACATAATTTTTTACTTTTATTTAGTCACAGGCATATAATGTAGCTTGGAATAGTAACTTTAGTATGCAGTTCTGGGGTGTAGTGTCAACATACAGAATATTGTAGAATCTTGTACTTGCAGTGATGAGAATATAATTTAGGCTTTATTTTCACTCTCTTCCGCCCAGTGTGGAAGATGACATAGGCCTTTTTGACTCCTACTTACTTAGTGTGATTTGGAGCCTGTTTTGGCAGTCTCCCAAACTGACCTTTAATGATTGAAGCTGCTCTTTGCTGTACTGGATACTAGTTACTAGGGGGTTTTATTTCTCTTTTTTCCTCAGATTTGTAGAGCTGCCTGAGCTGCTTGTTTGTTAGTAGATAGAAAAGTTTGACTTTGTGTTCATTTTAAACTGTTTTGAGCTTTGTTTTTTATGTCGTTGAAATCCAGATAGATGATGAGTGGTAAAGCTCATTAAAAAAAAAAAAACCCAACATTGCATATAAACAGACAAAGCTTATTGCAGATGGTTCTCAAATAAAAGTCTTTCCCTTCAAGCAACTAGCAATTCAACTGAATTCAAATAGTAATATTTTTTTTTTATCCTGCGTTTTTTTTATTCGTGTTTTCTTCCCAGTTCCTCCTTCTGCTGTCCTTAGGACCAGTAGGATTTCTATGCTCCTTCACTTTTCCTCCTTATATAATTTATTTGAGTAGGGAAGTTTAATTATATGCCTTTTACGTGTGTGTCTTTAATCAGTTACAAATGGATTTTCCTGTCTTGGTGAATCTTGAATGTTAATATTGTTGCCTGTCAGTGTCAGAAAAAGGAGTTGAAAATGGAAGGACCAGCCTTCATTCTTAGAAAGTTAGTTGTTCACAGTGAGTTAGTTTTTAATCTTTTACCTTACTAGCTTTTTTTTTTTCATACCTCCATCAATGTTTAATGTTACTTTGGGCTTTAGTCCTCAAAGCTTTCTCTGAATAGGCAGCAGATGGCTTACTGAATTATAAGGGGAAGAATAGTGTTATCTTTTTAAATATACTAACAGACTTTGAGAAATAGAAGGTCACAAGTGTCAAAATCAGGGTGCTTCTTATTTTGGTAATATTAGAAAGACCTGGTGTCTTTCAGTAGGAGAAAACTGAGAAACTGTTCCCCAGTGAAGTAAACTGGCTTGTGTTTACACAGTGATTTTGAGCCTTTGTGAGTTTTCATTTTTGTTATTTTTCTAAACTAACTAGTTAGCTTGACCTTAACTCTTTTTTTAATAATGAAGCATTGAGTGGGTGATCAGGAATTTATCAAGAGTGATGTGCCAGATTATTATAGGAAAAATAGAAATTAATTAGCAAATGGACATTTAGTGTCTTGCCTGAGGAAACGGCTTCTGCTGTCTTGGAAACCCAGAAGTAGCCAGTTACAGGTAGCAACTGCTGTTTGCAGATGCCTGTCTCAATTTGCCTTTGCTTCTGCATCACAGATACGTTTTTGGCGTTTAACCATAGACTGACCGCATCTGATGTGAGCGAACTGAGGATCTGTGTGTATGTGTTTTGGCAAAAGCATTTGATATATATATTTACTTTTTTAATTAGAAAAAAAGTATTTAAATACAAATCTGGAACTGCACATCTTTTGTTGAGCTTTTAGGAGTGAAGTACTCAATACTGCTTTCTTTTGTGATGATGCTACAGCTTGTCCATTTGTACACAAAATGTCTGACATGAATGTGTAATCCTACAAGCCATGATGTGAAGTATGTAATGATTTTTTTTTTAACTAAGTTGCAATTTTGTTGTAAGTCAACAAATTGTGTGGTGTATCTTAGATCTTTCTGTCTTATAAACACTTAAATAAGATCTAGACTTTTCTGTTAGAATTAGCAGCAGAAGTCTACCTTACCCAGAGGCTGAGCTCATCTGTCAATACGACATGGTACCAAAGCAATGCATCATACAATATTTAGACCTCTTTTCCTGTCTTTAGATTGGACTGGTTTAGATGAAGATGAAGATGCACATGTCTGGGAAGACAATTGGGATGATGACAATGTAGAAGATGATTTCTCCAATCAGTTAAGGTAACTTTATTTTTAACTTACTGTTCTAGAAGATGGGTAAAATGTTTAAAATGGCATTGTTTAGTTAATATCTGAAAGTTTGAAATCTGCTTACTTTAGAATAAAAAATAGATATCTGAAACAGAAATAAATGAAAGCTCTGCTTTGTGCTTTTCTATCTAAAGCCTTTCAAAACCTGACTTAAGGGATTACAGCACAGTGTAGTGCTCAATCAGCGTTTCATCTTTTAATGATTGTACTGTGAGCTCTGAAATATGCCTTATGTAATTGATGTGTTCAGACTTTTGCTGTGTTATGCAACTTTAAACAGTACAAAGATATCTGCAAATTGTGGTACAGTTGATATTTTTTCAATTTAACGTGAAGAAATCCTTTTGTAAGGACTCTATTCTACATATGTGTGGGAATTCTGAATTGTACCGCGAAGATTAATGGCAAAGTATCTAAGATTATATCTTCCATGCTATGTGGTATGCAGGGTATGTTGTTACAAAGTATTTGGGTGTTTTTTTCTGTACCTTCAAATAGCATTGCTATTCTCTGTCCAAAAGGACAAATTTTTTAGAGGTCAGTTATCTGTGCTAATGTGTAAGTTCCCTTGTGTGTGATGAACATGCTGTTTATGAGCAACAACAGAAAAACGATTGTTAATCACATGATTTAAAAAAGTAATAGCAATTTCGGTACCTCTGGTTCAGTTGTTTAATCCTCTTTTGTCACTTGTAGTTTCAGCTAATCTGTTACTTATGGGTAGTTACAACTTAAATTGTTTCAAGCATCAATACAAAGTCACACTTTATGATTAATCCCTCAGTATGTTGCATGAAGAACAAACTCTCTGTAGTACAGCCTGATTAAACAGTTCCTGGGTTGATCTCCCTTGTAGTCTGATGAAAGTGATCCTTTATGAGAAGATACAAGAATAGTCTTTGGTATAATTGTTTCTGAGAAGGTTGAAAGGCAGTTAAAGTGTAATATTGGAAAAGAAGTTGATATTCAAGGGGTAGTGTAATTCTTGATGAACATAGTTGATTTTGACAAACCTTCAATAACTGTGCCTTAATTGTAGCTGGTAGTATTGGTGACCATATACTAGTGTTAAAATGATAGTTTGCAATGTCACTTGGTTGCACCATGTTTTTATTTCATCTCTAGAAAGAAAATCCTGCAGTTCTCCACTTCTAAAATTCTGCTACTAAATATATAAACTAACCTGAAATATTTTTAGGGATTTGGACTACTGCATTTAAATGTACATATACTAAGACTAAGAGATAAAGCAGGATGCGCTTCTTGCTGGTGTGTTTGGAGGCAGGTGGGAAGCAAAGTGGGGACAGGGCAGGAGTGATAATGGTTGTGGTTGCCAACTCGCTGTCCTGGCCACAACTAAGGGGAACAAAGCAATCTTTTTCCCTCAGAATTGTTCACTGGAAGTTGCATTGCACGGAGATTTAAAATCACTCCGATATCTTTATTTAAAACAAAGAAAAAGATAAAATGATTTTGGGAGTACCTGCATTTAAGTCATTCAGATTAGTGAGCTCATTTGGTTTAAGGAAATCTTGAGAATAACTGTATAAGATATTTTGTTTTTTCTAATTTTTTTTATAAATAATTTTTCTAATTACTTTTTCTAATAAGCCTGGAGTTGTTGCAGGCTCACAGGTGCTGCCTTGTGCCATATAGTTTTGTTCCAGCCATGGTGGGTCAGAGGGCAATAACTATGATTAAAACAAGTGTTAGAATTTTTCACTTAAAGTCACTTCTAGTGATCTAAGATATTAAGCTGAAGTTGGAACTGTAGACTAAGTGAGGTTAAGGTTATTGGTATGAACCAAAAAGCAGTATGACATGTTCATATTCTAAAATGATTGTCTATTTTGCAGTATATTTAATTTTTTTAAAAAATCAAATGTATTTTTGTATTTTATTTGTATGTTTTAATATACTTCTCTGTTTTTCTGTACAGAGCTGAATTAGAAAAACATGGATACAAGATGGAAACCTCATAGTTTTGCTGAGTGGTTTAACATTGAACTGTGGATAGACTATGTTGAGAAAGGAAGAAAAGGCGGAGGAGAATGAGAAGACACACTTAGTTCATTATCTGCTTGGATTTATTAATGTTTTGTATAAAAAATAAAGTTTTTAATCTTAGCCTAGTCATACATTCAGCTTCTACTCACCTGGTAACTTGTATTTTGGTTCTGAAATGCCTTGTGTGACAGAATTCATGGACTTGCCTGGAAAGCTACTAATGATCTGTCAGTGGCTGATGCTATTGCACCAGCTCCTATCATGACTTTTTAATTACCAGAATGAAGATGAGAGAACATTTCTGTCATAGCGGATATGGAGATGTCAAAAAGAAACAAAACACTCTTGTATTCCAATTAAAATGTGGCAGAGGTAGAAAGGAGTCTTGGGGAGTGATAAAGTTTATTTTGCCTTAAGATTTTATTCCATAATGACTTGTTTTGTTAGTAATTTTATGTGGATGCCAGTTTGATAGAGTTGAAAGATAAAACCTGCTTTAAAGTGCATCTTACAGCAGAAATCCAAACTCTCCAATCTTGTCCTGTCATTTCTCAAGCCTGTTAAAAGAGGAGGCCTCTCTGGAGGTGGAAGAAGTTCTGTTCTCATGCTTATTTAAGCCTAGGAGTCTCTGCTGAAATTGCCTCCAATTTTGCCAGTTACAGTGGTTCATCTGTATCGCACAAACGTGCCTGCTGAGAATGGAAATCAAACTTGCAACTCATTTCATGGAGGCCAGCAAATAGTTGCCAGATAGATAATAGCAGTAGCGACTGGATTCGATTACTCTCTGAACTAGAAAACAGAAGGTGGAAATTACAAAACCTATTACCAATTCCATGAATCCTCCCCAAAGGAGCTGTTAAAGCTGGTGTACACAAAGACAGGGAGATACAGTCATCCTGGAAGTGTAGGCCATGATTGCAAATTATTATTTTTTTTTTTAATGAAGGGGCAAATACAACTATGTACTCATGGAATTTGAATTAGCTGGTTGATTCTTCCACAGCTCACTGAAGAGAAACAGAGATATTATTTAAAGTGAGCTTTCAGAATGAAGGTATTAGTTGATGGACACGCAGTAATGGTATTAAATGCTTTATTTAACCTTGTTAATTAGATAACTGAGTAAGTTATGATGTTTAAATTCTACTCATTAATGCAAAATTCTAGGAAGCTTCCCCCTCCCAAAATCATTTAGGTGGTCCTGTATTTATGGTGGAGGCAAGATGCAGTATGACCCTTACTGCTTCCTGGAGATAGCTCTGTAAAGACCGAGACCTTCCATTGCCATCTGAATGGTTCTGCCAAACTGAGTGTTTCAGATGGTGTTGGGTGCCTTCATTTTGTCCAGTTCTATACTGCTTTGGGAAAGAAAGGGAGGCCCTTTCAAGTAGACTTGCTCTGCACTCAGGTAAGTGACTTACTCTGACATGTCTGGGTCATGCAGCCCAACTCGGTAGAATACGAAGTCCTGGAGTTCATATTTTGACAAGTGGCAAATAGCAATGCAGACATCTTCAAGTTAGTGTTGGGAGCTTAGGGAAAGTATGTTCAGTACAGTTCTGTGATCGCTGGTGTTACCAAAACATGAATATTGGGAAGCTGAGTAATGAGACTGACCAAAAGAAGATGACAGAATAATTATGGAGATACCTGGTACAATCACTGGATAGGGACAGCTGCTTTCCATTACAGGATTCTGGAAACCTAGCTAAAGCAGCCCTGTCCCACCAATTGCTAGCAGCAGGAGGAAGCCATGGAGGTGGAAAAGCATCTTTGCTGCAAGAAGTCTTGGTTTTTGCTGAGCCGCTGTTGGCTTGTGTCAGTATTTTTTTCTACTTTCTTCACAAAAGCAGAATTGGAAGGGAAGCCTACGCTGAGATAGTGTGATGGCTCTGCACTCAGCTGCTAGCACATGACCTGAAGCACCCAGCTGGAAAAAAACCCAGAGCAATCTGCTTTGAAGGTTGGTTTGATGATATGGTTGTGTAATGTCTGCGTAACAGAATTTATTGCAAAGGAGTAAACAAGTCATGTGCGAAGTGTTACGAGAATGTAACTCATCACAAAATCGTGCACTTCATAGTGGCTGAAGGCCTGTATAATTGCTGCTCTTTTTTTTTGCCCTGCCGTTTATTGTGTGATCCTATGGCTCCTCTTAAGCTTTCTAATATAAAAATGACTTGGGAATCCTTTTACTTCAGATTGGCTGGTTTTATTTATTTTAAAAAAATTTAAAACTCAGTTGGTTTTGAGACAAAGTTACAAGACTTTTAAAAAAAAAACTTTTTTTGTGTGTGTCTCTTTGACAGCACTGGTGCTGTAGAGGGGAGTTGAGGTTGTTGGCCAGGATGTCACCATAACGAGTAGCTGTAGCAATTTGCCCTAATTTACCTGCTGTACAACTTCAACAGGAACTAATCTTCCCATGTGCTTGGAGGCTTGAGGTTTTTAGACTGGCCGTGCTGGGAGAGGTTTTCTTTGGAGGTCTTCCATGTTCCAGTGATCCCTGTTAGCTGAGGAATGCATCAAGTGTGGGGGAGAGGAACGTTTTGAGGGTGTGAGAGAAGATGGGGCTTTGGGAAGGAGGATCTGCAGCCTGGCAAGGGTGGGAATGTGGTGGAGAGAGGTTTGGTGAAGGTGCGAGAGCAGGAGAGCTTGGGCTTTCTAGTTTAGAAAGTAGGACAACGTGCAATGTGGCGATGGGGTGTGGGCTACTGGGTAGTCTGGTTCCCTGTTGTGGGAAGGAGGTGCAGGTCACAAAGAGGTTGACATTGCCCTGTGTTTGAGGACCAAACCTCAGCTGAGCCATGAGACTTGAATGGTGTCATTAGTCGAAGCGGCATGCGTCTGCAGCTGTCCTGTATGTGAAGATGGAGGAGATGTGCAGTGGGGAAGGTTGACTCACCCTGGCCTAGATGCCAAGGATGTCCCAAGGCAGGGCACTGTTGAGCTAACTCCGAGGAAAGATCAGAAGGGTCCCTGATAGCTTAGGAGCTTGGTGCTCTCGCCTTGCCTTGATCCTTAAGAAACTATACACACCTAAGAAACGCAGAGTCACAGGTAGGCACACAAAATGGTGAGCTGTCTGGAAAGCCTTCAATTCACTGTCGTCTCAGAAACGCCCTTGCTCTTTTTCCTATCTGGTCCCTGCCTCCTCCTGCTGCCTTGCACAACAGCACCGACAGCTTCCCTAGACACTTGCTGCTCCTGGGCCACAGTGTGTCCTGTTATTGTGCTGTGCCCACGCGGAGCTGTACGGAATGAGTAAGTTCAGGTCTCCATGTCGCAGCAGTGTGCGTGCTTTGCAAATGCTTTAATACATTTTCCACCACCTCTGGGAGACGGAGGAGCGTTTTCCCCTCTTTGAAGTGTACGCTAATTTTAAGTGCTTGGTGTGAGACCCTAGGACCTCGTGTTTCACTGGATTTAGTAGTATGTAAAATGCTCTGCGCGTTTGAATGTTTCTTTAGCTTGGGTTACAGCTGTGCATATTCAGCATTTCTGCCCATCAGGATTTATGGGGTATCAAGTCAGCCACCCAGAAAAGGAGGAACATGTATTACAACCTTTGCAGCTTTTTTAAGGAATGATGCAAGGACTCCACAAGTAGCTACCTTCCCCTGCTAGCTTTTTCATGAACCTTATTTTTTCTTATCCTGTTTTTCCTAGAACACTAACAAGGACTAATAAGTCCCCTGAGGGAGGGGGTGAGTATAGGAAAATATATGATCATAAAATTAAAGACTATGAGAATACATATGTATGGAAAAGGAATTTATATTGCACAGTTCCAGTATTTCCTATCTTTTAAGTGTCTGACTTTACAGCCCTGATAATAATCTTCTAATGCAGGTATGATTTTGTGTTTGCATAATAATACAGTTAAGTTTGATTTAATTCCAAGGCATGCAGGCAAGTAAGAAGATTGATGCCCAGAAAGTTTTTGTGATGGAATTTTACTAAAGAATGAATGTTATGTAACATTTCAAACACACAGAGATCCTTCAAGATGAAGTGTGTGATATAAATGTAAAATATTTGCAAACTATAATTTAGCAACCGTTTTAAAATCACAGTCAGTATTCCAACCTCTTACATGCGGTGGTTGAGATCCTTTGTCAACTGAGAGCTAAGGGCAGTGAATGTGAGATTCATTAAGTAATTATATAGGAACATTAATTTCAAATTAATTTCAACAGTTGTCTTACACATTAGCAACCAAATTAGGAGACCAAAGGCAAACAGTAATGCAGCTTAATACTTTTAATAAATGAAGGCATTTGAAGTGATTTACATAAATGGGATGATAAGCCCTCATTTAATGGGCTTCCAAATGCTCCCCGCCTCCCCTTCCCGTTCACCTTTGCACATTCCCAGGATGTGGCTGTGCTCTGCATCTCCCCTGCGCTCTCCATTACATCGTGCTTTCCACAAATCCTTCCTACTTCTCTCAAATCCTTCCTATGTTGGCTTCGTAATAAGCAGACTTTCTGGAATTTGTTAGCGTGAGCTGGAACCTTTTAATGCTTCTGAATCTGCAGCGCTGGGAGGCATGGGGAAGGAATGGAGTCACCATTGACAAGGCCCCCAGGAAAATAAATGGTGAATAAAAAAAAGCAGATTAGGGTATTGGGGGATGCTTGCCTACAGGCAGGGCAGGGAGATGAAAACCAGCCCATCAGCAAGTGAATGGGTCACATATAATGGATAATGACCAGCTCTTTTCATCTTTTCTGCAGTGAGCTCAAGGCTCTTAATGAAAAGGAGCAGGCGCTGGTCTGGATTTAGGTTGCACCTGATGGAGGCACAGCAGCTCTGTGACTCACCGAGGATGCGAAACCAGCCCTGCCAATGCTCCAGCCACTGGCCTTGGGTTCCTGCTGCCATGAGCAAAATAAAAACACTTCCTTCCCGAGGGAGCTGGTAGTCTGTGAGATGTAAAAGGCAAGAGAGGGCAGCTGGGGAGGGCAGGTGGTAAGCTGTGTTTCCCTTTCTTGTGATTTTGGTTTGCAGTGTCCAAATAGGATGCAGTGGAACTATACAACACAAGCCTCTGACATCCATAAGGATTGAAAGGACTAATTTTCCCGATCACGGGGCTGTTTAGTGGTGCTTTCAAGCTGGCACTAATGCTGGGACCTTGTTTTTCAAGACTAAAGAAACTGATGCTATATGGCCAATTCTCAATTGGGGAAAGCATTGGAGCAGCAAATCCAGAAAACAAAGGTGTAACGATTCTGTTTGTGCTCAGCTCAGTACTGCTTTCTTGCACCAAAGAGAACTGGTTCAGGTCAGAAACGCACAGAGGTGTAAGCTCTAGCAGAAGGGTTTGATCAGTCTGACTCTGAGCTATTTAAGATGTTCACTTCCCTCCTTCCCCAGCTGCCTGTTGTGCCCTCTGTGCAGCTGAGCATGGGCTGAGGCCCAGGCACATCTTCCTTTTGGCCAGCAGTTCACCATGGAGGAGGATCCCAGCAGAACATCAGGGCAAACAGGAAACCATGGCAGCAAGAGGCCATAGAAAAAAACACCCTTTACTACCTGAAAGCTAAAATGGGAAAAGGATGAAAATCACCCCTGAGCAGAAAGCAGCATCTGAGAAGGTACGCGAGCACATCACATGGCACTACTGTTAAATCACTGTAAAGAGGGATTTACCCCAAATTATACATGTGAAATGGCAAGATCTCTAACATAACCAACAGCATAGATGGATCCATTACAAAACTATTGCTTCAGTGGCTTTTTAGGGCATATTTATCTGTTGGGTGTTTTGGTTTTGGTGTGGTGTTTTTTTTTTTTTTTTTTTTTTCCCCTGGAGCACA
Organism: Microhierax caerulescens; assembly: GCA_035590215.1. Classification (NCBI taxonomy): domain Eukaryota; kingdom Metazoa; phylum Chordata; class Aves; order Falconiformes; family Falconidae; genus Microhierax; species Microhierax caerulescens. The sequence goes on along the minus strand of JAVJGJ010000047.1, from coordinate 77,822,124 downwards.
CTAAAAATGCAGAGGGTGCAGTGCAAAGCAGACCTCATCCCACAGATACGAGCTCAGTTCTGTGGCTCTCCTGCCACAGGGCCCATCTCCTGAGTACTCAGTGCTGCAACCTGCTGCAGCTCTTTGGGCTGTTCAGAGCCAGGTTCTGGCTGCAGCTGATCCCTGGACCCGCAGAAGAGAAATGGGCTGTGCAGATGCATCAGCAAGGTGGGTGCTACTGCGTGTTGCCCTCTGGGAGCTTCAGCTTTAGCCTAGGAATGTGACTTTCGCCCAGCCTCTGACTCGACATTTCACGGATGAAGCATTAGATGCTAAGAATTTTAAGGGATTTCATAAAAATGTGCATCGGATTCTGTTCCTTGCTCAGCTACTCTATGATCAATGTCCATTACAAGAGAGAGCAAAATATTGTTTCATTGCCTGTGAGCGTGGGTAAGATTGCATTGGTAGCGTACATCTTTCCCGGGATGTCAGTTCTAGGCACTGCTAGGCTGAGGCTCGCCTCGTTAAAAACCGTCTGTTCCCCTTTGTAGCTGCTTGCTGTCTGTGCCACAAAGAGGGGCTGGCATGGGGTAAGCCTTAGAGGTGATTACAGCAGTTAAAAGAGTAATTATAAACCCAATGGGTAGAGGTGACTGCAACTTGATGGAGCTGCAGAAACTGTGTGACTCACCTTAAATATATATATTACAGTTATAAATAGGCTCCTGTTTTTTTTGCAGTTGCGATGACATATTTAGAAATTGCTGTTCTTTTAAAAAATAACCTTGATTTATACAGATATCTGGGGCTTGCAGGTTACATTGTTTATTGAGAAAACACACACTTTAGCAGTATCTTTCTGTCACGCCAGGCATGCACGGTGCTTTTACAAACAGAGCATCAGACATGGCTCCCCTGCCCTGAGACTCTCAGTGAGACAAAAACAACACACAGGAAAGGCTACAAGAAAGGATGGAGTGGGTTGTGGTGGCCATTGGTAAAGTGGCACAAATAATGGATGTTCGGGGGCAGGCAGAAGAAAGGAAAGAAAAGTCTGAGTGAAAAGGTTAGGATGAAGCAAGGGACGCCTTGTTTCAGCATCAGTGGATAAAATGGACTGGATCCAGCTTGCTCCTAGATTGAAAAGGCTGAAATGAAATGAGATCTCTTCCCAGCCTGAAGAACAGCATACCTGAAAGGCACAGGGAACTTGGTCAATTAGTTTCATCTAGGAGACAGTTGGGTGGTGATCTGACCACAGTTCTCAAGTTCCTTTATGGAGAAGAAAATTGTCTCGTAAGGAGATGGCTTTTTAACTTCACAATAGAGGCAGAGTAAGACTAGGAAATTAGAAGCTCAAGTCAGAGAAATTCAGGCTGTGAATTTTTACAGCAGGTTCTGAATTGAGCCATTGAAAGATTTTTCTCCCTCAGATGCAGTGGTCTGTCTACTATGAAGCTGGTAATCAAGATTAGGCTGCTGCTTGATGTTTTGTGATAGCTGAGCAAGTGGGTGTAGGTGTGATGCAGGAACAGCAGTACGGAAATACGGGTGCATTAAAGGAGATAAGGACAGATGAGCATTTCAGTCCTTTCTCACCATAGCTCTCCTGCTCAGCACTGCAGTGATTTTTGCTGTGTGTTAGTAGTATGCAACGTGAGTTCATATTGTACCATCTCTAACCTCTTCCATGACAGAAGGCACTAAATCAAGCAGCCTGCCTCCTAGGTCCTCATCTCCTCCTTGAGCTTCACTGGTGTCAAAAGGTGTTTATCAGTTTCACATTGGTGTGGGATCAGAACCTGAGGACATGGAGTAGAAATGGTTGGCAGCCATGGGCTGAAGGAAGCACCCAGGGTTATTTGTGGTGCGTATGGAGCTGCTCCCCGGGCACCACTGGGCTGCTGGGTCCTTCTGTTTTTAAGGGGCACGGGTCTTCTTTTGCTCCTCCTTCAGAAGACTGTGCAGAGGCAGGGATTTAAATACAAGATCTTAACTAGATTCCAACTCCTTAAGAACTTTCAAAATACTGATCAAGATGTACAAATTTTCAAATATTTGGTGTTTCCGAGGGACACTGGTTGGAGTCCAGTAACTGGAGTCCACCCTGTTGGAACCATATTGTGAGCTTCCAGCTCTGTGTGTTGGGAACACAGAAGCAATTTTCTCCCCTGGGAATCGTATTAGGTAGAGCACTCGGGGAGCTTCCTCAGCTTTGCTGAAGCCACTTCCAGTTAGGTGGAGGAATCTCATGCTGGTCTCACCTTTGCCATTTCCACAAAGGTTTTGAAGATGAGAGAAAGGGGCAGGGGAGAACCGCAGAACTGACTCAAGAGGAGATTCCCCACCGCAAGAAATGTAAATATTCTGCATATTGACAAGGTAGCTCAGAGGTAAGTGCCACATTACGAAACCACCTTAATAATACAGTGAAGGTCCTGCATGCCTGAAGGGCAGCTGTAAGAAGTCAGAGCAGATGCTCTGTGCCCGGCTGGGTCAGTTGTTGGGAGAGCCTGGCTGGGAGGAGCATCCCTACAGCCAGTTTCCCATCAAGAGATGTGCCACTGATGCTGCTGGCCGGTAGATAGGTGTGTCCTGTTCTGAGTGGGGAAATGGTCATGGAGGAGCGTTTTTTGCCCTCACGGGAGGATGTCTCCATGGTGCAAGCTGGTGACATAGCTACCACGAGCAACAAGCAACAGTGATTGTCTGAGGCACTTCAGCATCAGCTCTGTAGTGAGCACCGTTAATCGTCGTCACTGATTGCTCTTACTAAGACTTCAAGTGATTGGAGAAACTGTCTGACATTCACAAAAGGAGTTGAACCTCTCCAACCTACCGCTGGAAAATCTTGAAAACAAATATATGGTTAGTTTGGGAGGGGATGGGGTAAGTAAAATATTGCATTAGTGGGTTTGGAAAAACATGTGAGGAGAGAAAAAATGCAACTGTAGAGACAGCAAGAGAGATGTGGAAATGCAAAAGCCACAGCAGCCACTGAGCTGAAGAGGGCAAGAAATGCTGAATTCAGGCTGGGACCACCTCAGAGGCAAAGGATGTACAGCGTTCGTCAGGGAAGTACATGTTGCATCAGGATGAGTGCTTGTGCCTGATCTCTGTACCTGACCGCTGTAGGTGTTATGCCAGTGTCTGGTATGTGGAACTGGGCTGGGCCTCTCTGTCAACATATTTGTTTACAAAGTGATGGCAAGCTCGCAGATAGATGTCTTCTGGGGAGAAACCTTCCCTGGGTAGATACTCCTCCTGCAGGAGGGTGTTCGGGTTTTTCCTTACTTTGAAATGTTGGAAATAGTTACCGGTTTTCCAAGGACACCTTGTTGTGCAAGCCATTGCATGTCCCCACCTGGGCACACCCTGTGGCATTAGCCAGAATGTCTCTGGACAGAAATTTTTATTTTTTCAGAAAATATTTGGTTCCTGAAGCCAAGAGTCTCTGCAGGAATGTACCATGTTGAGCTACACTTTTCAGCTCTGAGATCAGGATAAACACAGAAGAGAGCAAGAGACGGTACAAAGTTTACTGGCAGCTCCTTATCCCAGGGCAGGGAGCAGCTGGGTGGGCGGAGGTGGAGGTCCCCTTCCACACCCCTACTGACAACCCACCAGCAGAGGACCAGTGCCTCCGGTGTAGGGGTGGCAGCCAGACCCACCGGTCTGGTTTGCCAGGCAGGGTCTTTCACTCCATCACTTGTGCAGAATTTCAGCAGCTCCTGGGTCTATGCTGAAGAAACGGAAATAAATGAAAATTCTATTTTTTGGGGAATCCCACACTGTCTATTCAGCAGTATTTCTCCTATGTGCAGGGATTCGCAGTCTGAGACCCTGTCGGTCATTTGCCTCTGGTAAAGTCTGCTGAATTTATAGCAGTGTAGTTCTTGCTATTTTCAATCACCCAACACTTATGTATCTGAAACTTGTATCTTCTTATAGATACCTCATTTTTTGCTTTCCCCTGCTGAAACGGTCTTTCTCAGGTTGCCAGAGCTGTCTTTTAACAGGCTTACAGACCACAGGAGAGCTTTGACCTCAGTACAACCCCTATCCTCCCTGGGACTCAACCCAGATGGGTCTGTATTTTGTTACACCTCCTGTGGACCCCACATCCTCCAATCTGTCATCTGTCCTTCCACCTTGGTCAGGGGATTTAGTAGCTGTAGTTGCCCACAGATTTTTTATTTCTAGTGTGCAGAGTTAAAAACAGTCCCCTGCTCGGAAAAGGGGCAAGTCATGTGTAGGGGTATTGGGCCAGAGGAAGGGACACAGAGCTCCAGGACACTGAAGAGCACAGGGGAGCTCCCCTCGGCTGCCACCTTGGAGGGAGCAAAGGCAGTGGGGGGGGGAAGAAGAGCAGATGTTGCCTTCTCAGCAGGGTCAGCGCTGTGATAATACAGTACGCAGTTTTTAATATTCCACTTAACTACTACCACTGGCACTCTTACAATTAGCAAATAAGTGAATTACATGCTATTAATGATCACTAGAAATTCCTGTGAGACTTTCCTATTAAAGTGGTCTTTCATGTTACGAGGCCAATGCTCTTTTTGATAATCACCCATTGCTTTGATGGCTTTGAAGTTGCATTTCTGTTTCATTTGAAATAAAACTGAGCAAAGGCAATATTGCAATCATAGGCCTGTGTTTGTTTTCATTGGGAATGCATTAGCATTTCAAGGGAAAAAGAATCTGCCTAAAAATCATCAGGTGATCACCAGAGCAATGCTCAATTAAGGTTGTGAAGTGACGAGGTGGAAATCTGTGCTCTCAGTAATGAGATGGAAGTTGAGTAACAGTACATAAAACAGGAGGTGTGCAGAGCTGCATTACTATAAGGGTCATCTAATCACACACACGGTGTTGGGGAGTTGGCACTGCTGATTTTGCTGGAGATTCAGCAATTGAAGTAACCTAATCAAGTGTCATAATTGATTGGAGGTCCGTTTCCTCTCTTGGAAATCATTAAGGGTGGTCATTGCTTGCTAAAAGCATTTAATACTCCCTGCAATGGAGCGGGGGCATTTCTCCCCCTGGCCGACAGAAAGCCATTGCCACCAGCGCAAGGCTGGGGAGCACGGT
>JAVJGJ010000047.1:77791587-77816948 GCA_035590215.1 Microhierax caerulescens | reverse complement strand
GGGAGCACGGTGGCCAACACCTCCATGCCACCTGTTATTCAGTCCCTAAAAAGAGGTGCAATTCCTCCACACGCAGAGGGACCCCCACTGGGAGGATGAGGGGGCTTTCACGGCAGCTGTGCCAGCTGTTAGCGAGCTGCACTTGATGCCAGGGAGGGATGTGCGTTGGGAAGCGGTGTTGTGTGGCGTTGCTTCCTTCGTTGTGTGAAGGACCGAGACATCAGGACTTTATTACTCAACTTGCTGAAAAGCAGGATTTCCACTTAAATCCTTCCTTCTGAGGCTGGCAGCCGCCCCACCCACCCCTCACCGCTGCACAAGGGTTCACAAGGAGGCCCTGACTTCTGTCCTCAGCTACGTGCACTGCTGGGACCCTCCAGCCCCCGCCGCCTTGCTTGCAAGGGAGGCCGGAGATGCTGAGCCTGTGAAGCCAGTCCAGCCCCACGCTAGTGACACTCACTTGCATGCAGGTGTTTGCACCTGTGTGTAAAAAGAATATGTCCGAGGGCAGAGGTGGCCAGGTTTGCTCCTCACGTGGATGGTGGGCACCACTGGTGTGAACTCACCCCTCACTCCTTCCTCCCAATGGCACTTGCCTAAGGCACGTACCTGAAGCCGGGCAGCAAAACTTCTCCATGGCAGAGCACAGCTATGGAAAACGGGATCACCTTTGCAATTCCCTATCCGGATCACAGACAAGTCCAGTGGTGTTAAATACTTCCCATTTTACATGTAGAGAGCAAAGCATTACTTTTTTAACGTGTTTTGAAATAACCTTTCTTGGTACATCTAGCCCATACAAGAGATAACACAATCTTAACATTTGTCAAAAGCAATGTTTCAGTCCATAACAAATGTTTATTTTATTTTAAGAAGCACTTGGAAGATAGTCAGCTTTGTTTTTAAATGAAATGTAAGCAATGTTAAAAAGCTGCCTTTCTTGTAAATCAGAATTTCTGACTTCTGAACACACAAAACAGTCTCCAGTGAGCAGGTTTCTGTGGGCTTTACAGAAGTACTTTCACCAGGTAGCTATATTATTGTGCCAACTTAGTGTAATCATTGTAATCAGCCAAACCAATTACAGAGTAACAACCTACTGTACACATAATATTCTAGGTATATATTAAGGATGTTCTGTTAAAATTGGTAAGAGTCCTCTATTTCAGCAGCAGGAAGAAAAGCCTTCATCACTAGGTTTTTTTTTTCATGCTTCATTTCAGTGAAGACTTAAATATAGTTGCATTTACATTTCGCACCTTGGAAAATATTTGTGTTTTAAAATAACACATTAAAGCTTTGAGCCTGAAAACACTAATGCACAAGAGTAACTTTATTTATACATTAGGAATATTTTAGTCAAATGGTCTAATGTTTGCAGAATCAGATTCTGAAAAATAATGTACTATTTTATGTTATGCCACTATTGGTGCAAAAATTAATGGATGCATTATTTAAATTAGGCATTTAGAGAGAAGCTTTGCAGCTTGGCTGCTTTTTGCTATCATATCGTTGGAAGAAACAAGTAAATAAAATCTGAGGGAGTGGGAACTGAAAATAGAGGGACTGAAATGAAAACACGTGAAGCGTTCAAGATGTGAGGCACACCTGCTTCAGCCTGAGATGTCCCAGATTCAGAGCAAAAGCAATTTTCAACCTTCCCTCCGACCTGGGATTTAGTAAAACTCTTGATCCGTCTTTTCACATCTGAAAAATCCTTTCATCATCTTGGTCTCCATCAACCCCAGAGGTTAAAGCTTCCCTTTGAGCTCTGATTATCACAGATGTGGCTCTGTATGAGTGGAGACCCCGGTTTTATCCAGGACTGGCCTTTGCATTCAAACTCAAATGCCTTTTCCTCCAAAGCTCACACACACCAATTTGTTTAATGCTCTGGATATTAAGTATAGTCTTCAGAGAGAGCACTTGGGACGCTGCTGAAGCAAGATCACTTTTTAACTAGAAGAGCAAATGGTTTGTGGCTTCAGCCAGGATGGTGAGCTGTGCTTATTCGGGTGTTGGAATGAAGAAGCTGAAGTCAACGAGCAAGAGGAAATGCAGCAAAACTTTCCCATGGAGAAATGAAATATTACCCCACACAGGCCAACAACAGAGGTGTCGGGTTAATAAGGTAAGTGAATCGTGCCTGCTGCGTGATGATGTCCTACACAGATAACCAGGTTTGCTTCCCGGAGAGATCCTTAGCAGACTTTTAATTAGAGTTCTAAGTAGCTGGTAGCAGGAAAACATACCACTTGCCTCCATCAAACGCACTTCTTGACTCCTTTAAGGTTAGATTGTGACACCAAAGTTGTGGTATCATTTTTGTTGCTGTTTCTGTCACCCTCAAGTAGCTGCTGTGGTCTTGTGGTATCTACAGGAGGGGTGCCCATGCCGAGGCTGGGCCCGTAGCACGCTCCGCTGGGTGATGAGGTGGGTGAGCTGTAGCTTGGAGCTGACGTGGAGATGCGGTGCTCTTGCGTGGTTAACCAGTTCCTGCCGGCATCACTATAATTTACCGGTAGCAAAACAAACCCCATATTTTTTAAAAAATCCCCCACTATAACACCTAGCTAAGTAACTTTTATCCTGTCCTGTCACTTTACATTCGCAATCCACTGTTTCACACCTAGGCCACCAAGCTGTGGAGACCAGCCCTCCCTGCACGCTCCTTTGGCAATATTTGGACATTTCACTCGGAGGTGCACCAGAGAGCTCCCGAAAGCAGCAGCGCTGGTTGTGTGGGGAAGTTGGGAGTAGAAATACCAGTGTGAATCAAACAAGTACAGTCACAACCCTCTGCCTAAAGAAGCATCTCAGTTGCACAAATTGTAGTTGCAACTCTTAACTCCTTCGCAGGCCTGAGGTCTTCACTGGGATGGAGAAGGGCCAAAAAGGGACCCCTGGATGGGATATTTTGTGCTCACTGAAATGCGTTATTGCTTTCCTGAGTAAATGCAGTGTGGGCTTGTTGAGAAACAGAGCTAAACTGTTTCACTTTCTACACGATGAGTGGTTTTCTACATGACCCACAGGAGCTCAGCATCCTCCGTGAAGACCTGACCATCTACTTTTTGTTTTGGCTCTCTGCACCTGTCCAGTTCCGCTTCCTGCTACAAACATTTCTGGGTAAAGCTTTATTATACGCTTCATGGTGCGTATATACTTTTTTGACTAATGGCTTTCAAAAATGGTATCTGCCTTTTTGTCCTAAATAGACCCCTTTTACACAATAACTACAATGCATTTCTGATGGTGAATATGTAAATAGGTGAAAATGAAAATGCATCCACTGTCACGCAGAATAACATTGCAGCCTTAGACTTCGGATCCATTCAGGATGATTTGCTAACATTTGGTACTCCAAACTGAAGTGCCAAAATTGCCTGTCTCGTGCAATTTTCAAACATTCCACCCACACAGAACGAAGAAAAAATAGCTAGCTCCAAGAGAGAGCAAACTCCATTTAACATGTTTTACAAAGTACTAAATAGCTTTCCTATTTCAGATGAAGAACAGAGAATGTGTCCTTTGTACTGTACTTACCAAGTACTTGTGATATCATATATTCCAGGTAGTTTCAAGGATACTATATCATACTGCATTACTATAATTATTTATCAAAACCACAATCATGTAACTTGGTATGGTCCATGAGCTCAGTGGGGAATAATTTAATTTCTGTTGCTTTTAATTCCTTGAAGAAATTAAATAATTTCCATTAAAATTATTTTGAAAGACTAAAGCTTTCTCTAGTCTGCTGGCTAAATACAATTGCAACTATAGGATGTTTTGCGTATCATTCAACAAAAAGGTGAATATCCAGCAGTAGTCAGTTATCCTTGATCCTGGGACTGGTACTTCCCCCTGTATTCTGGGTCTTCTGCCACATCAGAGTTTTTTATAGACAGTAGTAATCGTTTTTCCATATGTAAAGACATTTACAGAGTGTACTTCATAAACCAGAACTGCTGTTTGATCTGACAGGTGAAGGGTGACTCCCTGTGAAGTCTATTTGCCTGTACAACAGCCGTGTTTCTACAAAGAAAACCCGATTTCCACAAATGTAAACCTGCATTAGGGAAGTGGGTAAAGGAGAGACCCGGTAAGCCTTGTGCAATGGAGTCCAGGCTCAGGGAGGGGTTGAAGATCTACAATTATTTATTACTAATGAATATTTTATCTGAGCTAAGTACTGCCCTTATAGTTTGTAGAAACCTAGTTCATGAACATGGGTAACTGCAGAGCATATACACCATTTTGGCTTATACTACTTTTCTCCAAGAATATTGTTATTTTTATGTTAACAATTGTATTTACAAACTTCTGTGAGAAGGAGCCATGGTTTCTCAACATGGGTGACAATTCAGAAACCTTTGAGGCTACTTTGTATTAGGTAATCTCCCTGAATATCCATGCTTCCTAAAAAGTCTAAATTATTCCCATGACCTTTAACTTGTTTAAATCAAGCAGATTTTCCCTTAAAATAATTAAAGGTTCCATGCCAAATCATTGCTAATTTGCAATTGATTCATATGTGATGCAGAGTACCTTGGAACTGCTTATAAAGAATTGCGTGGTTTTTCCATAAACTTGGTGCGTTGGATTCAGGTCAAAACTTGTAGTCAGGACAACTGACCCTGGAAAATACGAACTTTTCTATGGCAAAAGGAAAGCGGCCTTTTGAATGGAGGATGCCTAATTTGTGAATATGACATAGTGCAGACTTCCTTGCCATATTTCCAGCATTTTGTTTTGCCCTCTGGGCTTGAACTACCAGGAGAACAATTTGTCTTGTGATGTTTGCTATTTCTGCTGCTGATGCCAGAGTAAACGAAGGAGAGAAAAGGCAAGTGGAAATTATAAAGGTGTTACATGCAGCTCAAAAACTAAGGTTAAACTTTAGATGCCTTTTATTTTAGCTCCTCAGTTCTCTCTAATATCAGCTGAAACATGTGGCAGCCACTCCTGAGGGTAGGTCTCTGTGGTATTTGCCAAAACAATCAAAAATCACAGAAACGCCCCAGAGTAAAGCCTGGTCAGAGGCAGTGTGAATCACTCTGAGCTCTGAGCTGATGCGGTCACAGACAGAGCGTTTGGTGCCGAGCTGGCACGTTCCCCACCGATCCATGTGTGTCCCCAGGTGCAGGTCCCGCCGTTCCCCGTGCCGGCTGCGCCGTGCTGCTGAGCCAGCTCCTGCTCCATGGAGCTGCTGCCAGTACCAGGTCAGGGTGGACACCGCCGGCGTCCCCGGGCAGGCGAGCCACCGTGCCCCAGGGATGTGGCCGTGATGCTGGCCAAGAGCTGGGCCCAGTGGAAAGCTGCCTTCTGCAGTTGGAGTAACAGCAGTTTTCCCTGGTGGGACGCGAAATCATAGAGGAATTTTGAGTTGGTGGCTTGGTGCTTGCCCGTGGATCAGGAGCGATGGCTGGTGGCCTCGGTGGCTGTTTCAGACCCAGCCTCTGCAGCTTTCCTGGCAGCAGCAGGTGCTGTTGCACCGGCGTGCGGCAGAAGAAAGACCTTCGATCTGGAGGGGGTAGATCTAATGGAAGAGAACTGAATAAGGAAGATTACAGCAATGTTAAAACAGACCTGGAAGCTTGAAAAACATTACTGATCTGCCAGCACTGAGTAAGGGCCAGCAACTGCAATAGCTCAGTGAGAAACTGTGACACTGTGCCCTTCGTGAACTTGAGGGTTCCTTGTGGTGGTGCAGGAGTCTCCAGCACCGTGGCTGGAAACCAACGGGACTTTTGCTCCCAGTGTTCTGGGTGAACAACTACGCAGGGTCTGCGCCATGCAGAAAATGTCTCCCCAGTCAGCTCCCAGCAGCTTAGGGAGAGTTCACGACTAACCGCTCAGAAATAACAAATGTTTGGCTGCACTTATGGTAATTTCTCACTCTGCTCCCTCTGTGTCAAAATGATTATGTATATTCTTCAGAGTCAATAAAGTTACTCAGCCCCGAAGCCAAAAACATGTGTTGAAAAGCTGAGGTACATTAAAGGCTCTTTTTTGATTCTAGCCATTTCATACACATTTTCCCTAAGCTGTGGCAGGCTTCCAGCGTAGCTGAATCCAAATGTTACTCCTCTCACAGGCACATAGTTTGTTCGCATAGTAAATATGCATGGTACATCTCATCCAAAGCTTGGGTTATTTCTTCTTGCAATGCCATGTTTGTTACTGACCACCGCTGTGTAGAATAAACCCGGTGGCACCACCTTGGCTGCTGCATGTGAAAAAAAAAATGCTGATCCCTCATTTTTGGGAGTTTTGACATTTTTTACTTGCATTTATTTGCACATCTCTAAGCATTATTCAATTGTCAAACAATCATGTGTTGGTGGTGAGGAGGCAGGTAAGTTATAAAAATGAATTGGCAAGATTCTTACTTGCAGAGAGTAATTTGTCTCCACTGTAATGCATGTATATATTGTCAGATCGGTAGAAAGGAGCCTTCTTGAGAAATGAGAATCAGATTTATCAGCTCAGTTTCAGAGTCATGTTCGCTTGCTTTATTTGCATAGCATAGCAAAGAAAATCCAGCTCTCCTGCTGTTTTCCATTTCCCGAGAGCCCCTTTCTCCCCTCTCACCAGCCCTCCCTTTACTAGTCCCACATAAATAGAAAATGGTGCCGGCATATTTTTCTATGTAGAAAAAGCAGAGAGCTTGTAACCTTCCCTTTCTGTCAATCACCATGTGCAGCCCTGCAGCCCTACCTCGGCTGAGAGCTAGGTGATGTACAGCTACATCATTGCCAGAGCGGCATTTCTTCCCAAGTCTGTATGATCGCTGTCTCTGTTTTCTCTCTTAGCCATAAATCTGCACAAAAAAGGATGCTTCTCTTTTGCTCTTGTCTTCTCAAGGCCCTGCTTTTAGCAAGAGCTGCTGGGCAGAGTCTGGTGACACAGAGGATGAGGCTGCACTGTCTCCTTTTGGGGCACACCAGTCACGGGGCATCTGGCTCTTATGAAGGTCAGCACATGCCTGGGATATTCAATGATTATAACAAACTGAGATTCCCAAACCATCTGGTTACTGCTGTCTTATTTTTCCTGCTGTACCTGGAAATTGCTTCTTGGTTTTACTTAGACTGTTAACCGGTGCCAAGACCCTACAGACACAGATGGCTCTACTTGTCCCCCTGTACTCGGCACTTGTGAGGCTGCACCTCAAACACTGTGTTTGGTTTTGGGTCCCTCACTGCAAGAGGGACACTGAGGTGCTGGAGCGTGTCCAGAGAAGGGCAATGAAGCTGGTGAAGGGTCTGGAGCACAAGGCTTGTGAGGAGCGGCTGAGGGAACTGGGGGTGTTTAGTCTGGAGAGGAGGAGGCTCAGGCAGGACCTAATCAATCTTTACAGCTGCCTGAAAAGAGGCTGTAGGCAGGTGGGGGCCAGCTTCTTCTCCCAGATGACAAGTGACAGGACAAGAGGAAATGGCCTCAATTAGGAAAAGTTTCTTCACAGAAAGGGTGGTCAATCATTGGAACAGGCTGCCCAGGGAGGTGGTGGAATCACCATCCCTGGACGTGTTCACAACAGGTATAGATGTGATACTTAGAGGCATGGTGTAGTGGTGGACTTGGCAGTCCTGGGTTAATGGTTGGACTCAAAGGTCTTTTCCAACCTAAATGATTCTATGATTCCATTCTATGATTCTACTAACTCTGCTACTCAGCCATAGTATGACACTACTAAGTATGGCTTGTAAAACCATACCTAGTTGGAGAGCTGTCCCCCATTTTGTGACAGCAGCTGGTTCACCACAGTGTCACCATTGCTGCAGCATCTTTTGCATTACAAGTAAATTTGAAGTGGTGAGGCTGGCAGCAGCCACGTTGTCAGCGGGGTATAATGAAGTACAGCAGAGAGCTGAGCATGGCAGAATAAAGGCTGGAGATGCTAGGCCACAGCTCTTCACAGCTGCTCAGGTATTTTTGGAATAATTTTTCTGGCTTTTGTTTTTGGGATCCTTAAAAAAGCCATGGGAACCTGCCTTTTCCTTGTCTGGGGCTTCTGCTTCTCAGCCTCTGGCAGCTGTGCTGCTCCTCCTGTTCCATGGCATGTCAAGCGATGTGTGATATATCGCAATTGCCCCAAGGGTGGCAGTCCCTGGGGAGAGCTGACAGCACAGTGCGGATCAGCAGAGACTTAGAGTTATTTTCAGGTAGTTTTAAAGATCATTCAGTAATTCCCTTATATTCTACAGATTCCGATCAAGATCTTTCCTCTTGCAGTTTTCTGAGTCAAGCAAAAATCACTCCCTGTTCCTCTTACAAGCAAGAGGATTCTGCATTTCAGAGATGCAATGGCAAGCTATGAACTTAGAGCACTGGACTTCAGAGGCAGGAGTCAGAAGGAAAGGTATCTGGTCCTTTTTTCAGTTTCGGAGAGATTAGAGCCACTTCCAATGATTTTGAGGTAGTTTTAGGCATGGTCTGCTTTGTCTCTCCTTGGTCTCCTCCTTCTACATCGTCCCTCACTGGCAGTCATACCTTTCTGTCTATGTCCTGATAGCAAGTTGGAGCCAGTGAATCCTGTCAGACATACACTAGACATACTCCACCACGGACTGTGAAGCCTCCAGAGTCCCTAAAATGTCAATGGATTGTCCTTTCTCAGTCCTTTGACAAGGAGATTCAATCGAGCATTGGAGCAGGTTGCCCAGGGAGTCTTGTAGTCTCCATCCAGGGGGGTTAAGATCTGGCTGGATAAAGCTCTGAGCAACCTCATCTGGTCTCAGAGCTGACCCTGCTGTGAGCTGGAGGTTGGATTGAGACCTCCTGAAGTCTCTCCCATTCTGAATTATCCTGGGATCCCATATAGTGAGTCAGGTCAGTGAGGTAGGATGTTCTTCACTGAGAACTAAGGAGGGAACCCTGAGGAGAAAAAAAAAAAAAAATTCCATCCCCCTCCCCATGAGAGTTAAGTGATAAGTGTGCTGGCACAGAGTCTCGTTCTCTCCATGCTGGATTATGCAGCTAATCCATAGCCTGGCTGTATGGTTTGAGCGCACAGCACTGGCATGTAGTTTAGGAAGACCCTCCTGGCTGTAAATGATATCTCACAGTGCAGCACTGCAGAGGAGCTGGAGCCCTGCTAGGGTTAATCACCACTGCTCTGGATATCTGCTGGCACCTTTGTCCCAGCACCTTCTGCACCATGCCATGGTTTGGTCCCACATGGCTGCTCTCTCACTCCCCCCTGGTGGGATGAGGAGAGAATCAGAAGCTAAAAGTGAGAAAACTTGTGTGTTGAGATAAAGATGGTTTTAATAGATAAAGCAAAAGCCACGTGCGCAAGCAAAGCAAAATAAGGAATTAATTCGCCACTTCCCACGGGCAGGCAGGGGTTCAGCCATCTCCAGGAAAAGTTGGGCTCCATCACATATTCTTTGGGAGACAAATGCCATCACTCCAACTGCCCCCCCCCTTCCTTCTTCTTCCCCCAGCTTTACATGCTGAGCAGACGCCACACGGTATGGGATATCCCTGTGCTCAGCTGGGGTCACCTGTCCCAGCCCTGTCCCCTGTGTCCCCCCAGCCCACCTGCTGGTGGGGTGGGGTGAGGAGCACAGAAGGCCTTCTCCTTCCTTCAAGAGGAACTCCCTTGATTAGAATTCCACTATGATTTTGCTGTGGAAGGAGGTGGCGATTTCTGTGTCAGGGCAGCCGGGCACAGAGCAGGACCTAGATAACAAGTACAATAGAACGAAGATGGCAGATAAACACCTTTGCAAAGCCTTAAAAATCAGTTGATATTCTCCTTCCACAAAATGAAGGTGTTTCCTCAGTCCGTATGTATTAACCATTCACGGTCACTGATAGCTGGCTGGGCAACCAGCCACCCAACAGATCCCGTGGGCACGCGGTGCAGCTTCCTGGCGGCAGCACTTAACGCGTGTTCGCGTGGGTAACCCGAGGCAGTTAAATTGCCTGGTTAGCATCCGTTTCGCTCACCCCCCTGCCATGAAAAACCACTGCAAAGAAAGAGAGGTGGGAAGGGGGAAGGGGAGCTCTTGCAGAAGTTTTCACCTGGATACAGTTGCTATAGGAACCACTTACGGAGCATCTCAGTGCCTCCACTATACAAGGAAATTTGCCTGCCCTGAATGGCGGGCAAAGTGGCTTACCCACGAGTGTAGACTTTCGGCCCCTGCTCAGCCCCAGCAGGATGGGAGCTCCTTGGCTGGTGCAGCAGGGGCTGCTGGCAACTGCATTGGGGCAAGGGGCTCCCCCACTCCATGGGGCAGGATGTGGGAAGAGAGGTTCTCTCTCTGCATCTGCAAAGAGTAGCGGCAATGGTCAGAGGGATGCTGAAATAAATGGTCAGCCGTGGAGAGGGAGGATGAGAAGAAGCCAAGAGGCAGCGACAGAAATCAGGACTTTTATTGCAAAGGGAGCAGGAATAGAGAAAGTGTACGTAAGCTCTGGAAGAAATGGAGTAGTGGAAAAGATGAGACATGAAATCAAAGCTGTAGAAGAGGTGGGTGGCATTAAAGGTGGAAACCTTGGAGAGTGAAGCAGCATTAGTGGAAAGTGCCTGGCTTGGTGTTTGTAATGTGCGCTGGGGTCCTTGGATGAAAGGCCTAAGTAGAAAGAGCAATACCGTGTTTTTTAATATAATTTTGATAGTGTTTGCAATAGCCATTAGCTTCAGTCCTTGAAACCTCATCTCAATGGAAACTGCGGTGGTGGCTCTGTGTCATTATCCCGCTGCTCCATGTACATTTATACTTGATGGTCTGATACAAGTGCGGAGATTGCAGCTACTGGAGCAGGGGCCTATCAGCTGTACATTAGGGCAGCTCTTGACCCTTGGTGTGTGGGGAACAGTTCACTGGCAACCAGAAATAGACCACAGACAACAAGTTAATGACCTTTTCCTACCAGTTCAACAAGAAAAGTAACTGCAAAATTGACGTTGCTGGAAGACCCTATATCAGAGGAGAATGTTACTAATCGCCGCAAAGCAGAGAGGGAAGACTGTGAGGCACAGAAAAGATTAAACTGAATTACACAAAGGACACCCAGGTTCAGCAAAGCACTTACGTACCTGCCTAATTTTAAGCCAGGGCTAGTGCAAAGTATGAGCCAGTTTGGAGTGAGCAAAGAAGGAACAATCTAAGGATGACTCAACAGAGCAGTGTCACTTCACAGGAACACAAATGAGTAGAAGAAAAGCAGAAGGAAACTTTAAAATGGCTCAGAGTAGAAAACAAGTAGGCAAGCAGAGGTCAGGTGAAGCAGCATAATGTGGCAGCGGAGGAAGGCGGCAGCAATAGGAATGAATAGCTATTATGATAAATGACAAACAGATTACGGTAAATCTTCTTGATGGCCTATTTGTAGGCTGCAAATCAACAAGGTTTGGAATCTATTTACCACGTGATGTGCTTTAACTTCACAAATTAATGATATAACCTTAAAGAACTTGAGCTAAATGCACCACTTCACAAAATTACACAATTTATGTAAGGAAACCTAGATTTCACATGCCAACTGATGTAAATATGATATTGATATAATTGTACTTTTTCAAAGATATGCATTTAGAAACCCCACATAAATTAAGCAAAAGCAAAGTATATAGACTATCATGTGCTCTTTATGCACTGCCAACAGAACATGGATTGAAAGTGTTTTTCCTATAGTCGGCTCTGCAAAGGCCTGCCACCACGGAGCTCCTGACCTCAACAATTACGTATGTTTCTCGACAGGTATTTATGACTCATTTCTTTCAAAAATATCCCGTCACAACTGTCCATGTTTTTTGCCTAATCCCACAAAAGAAACAAAGCAGCGCGTTTGGTAAGAGCCAGGAGCCAGTCACACCAGCAGCTGACATGCACAGGACTACTTCAAGTGGCAGCGCGCTTTAGACATGCTGGCAGTGGTGGCCTGCTCCCAGCCATCCGTTATACAGGCAGTGAGTTTTCCAAAATTACTGCTTGTGGTCAGTAGATTCATTGGTTTGGGCTCAGAGTTCTCAGAAATCTGGGACAACCATTTCTCCCTCGACCTTGATGGGTGATACACACATCTAACCTTCAGGCCTCGCAACTGATCTCCCCACAGTCCAGGAGAAAGCAACAGATTTTAAATATCTGTAACACATTCAGGGCAGGAGTCAAACAACAAAACACAGACTGTGGGTTTCTGTAGCAGAAGGATGTGATACAAATAGCGGAAGAGAAAAAGTGTGGAAAGACATTTATGTTGCTAATATTCAAGCTGAAGAGATAGGCTGAGCTCTGGGTAAGGATGAAAAAAGACTAATTGAGGAGTTTTACTACTATGTCTCAGGGCAAAATAGATATGTCAGAGTAATGACTGTCATATGAGACCAGAGCACCAAGCTTATCCTCAGTCTCACCAGCAGGGAAGATGCTCTTTCACTGGAGCAGTGGAGGTGAAGGTAGGCATTGATCATGAAGTATAGGTATTTCAGTGTGGAAGTGCTCCTGAGGGCTGGAAGGAAGATGGTGGGACTTGGGAGCTGGAGGAGAGGATAGAGGCAAGAGGGGTGCTGCTGCCCCGGCCACGGGCCCTCGGCACCCTCCAGCCCAAGGGCACCAGCAGCTCTCCCCGGGCAGGAGAGCTGCTCCTCTGCCAGGTGGGGATTGCCTTCCACAGGCTTCTGGGAAGAACTCCTTTGCATAGCTGTTGACCCAGATTCTCCTCCAAGAGATCTGTCCTCTCTTTATTTTTATCATCGTCTCTACTGGTTATTCTGGATGTGTTTTATGTCCATACAAATTGAAATATCATAACGTCCCAGGGACCTGGTGATGGCAGGGAGCTCTGCAGACTGAGCATTGTGTAGAATAAACATTTCCACATTTTCTAGTTCAATACTCTCCTTTATTAACAAAATTGAAAGTTTTCTTTTTCTGGCTTATTATGAAATGGAGAAAACAGACTTTCCCACTGTAATTTCTCTCTCCCATTCATTCTTCTGTTACCTACTTTTTTTCATTGCTCCCCTTTTCATCTTTTACTGAAATCTGACCCTGTTTTTTCATTCTCTCTTCAGAGCAGAGTTTTGCCAGCCCGGCTCAGCAGGCGTCTCTTGGCTGGCAGGATCCCCTTCTCCTCGGAGCCGGGAGGAAGCAGAAAGCAGAGCTCTGCCCATCTTTGCAGCTGGGGCTTGCTACTGCTTTTCACAAAGGCTCTGCAGCACCCTCCACACAACTGAACGTGCCGTTATTTGCTTGTGGGATGTAGCTGCACATTAGGCTGAAGTCTCCAAGCTGTCAGTAGCATTCCCCATCTGCCTTTCTTCAGTTGCTAGATTTGGTGCAAAGACTGTAGGATGTTAGAGTCACTATTTCTGCTTTTCTTCCACCCCAGCGTGTGTTATTTTGCTTCTGTGTTGTAAAGCCATGCTATTTATTACTAGCATCGCAATCTCACTGGCATCCCCATGTGTAACAATTATTGTTATTACTAGGGTTGAGTGGAGTAATAATACTCAACATGTTGCCCCACAGGATTTTTATCCTCAAATGTGAATTCCTGGCTCCACTGAAATCCTACTAGATTTCAGCAGATTTTCAGGATTTTGTCCCTAGTAATATTTATAACATCACTTCGAAACTCACAACAGCCCAAAGAAATATATTCAGTGAAGTTCTGCTCATTCAAATGAACACACCAGCATGAAATCAGTGCAATACAGTGAGAGACCAGGCCAGAAATATTCAGTGTTTCTAGGTTACCTTGCACTAGCTTCCACTGCAGCTAGAATGTTTTCAGATGTTTTGCAGTGTTAGTAGGGTGGGTCATGATTTTCAGTTGCTCCCCCCCCCTCCAAGAATAAAGCCACATAAATAACAGATCCAAGCCATTTATTCCAATAAAATAAAACCAAAACTGAAATATTTTCTTCCCAAGAAATCTAACAGAGAAAAATATCCTGATTGGCAAATGATTTTTCAGTCCTTTCATCAAGCGAAACCTGGCTCTTGAGGCTAAGATTTGAGACACTGACTCATTTTTTCGAAGGAGCCTGTCCAACGACAGATCTTTGACAGGCTTGAAACACTGCAGCAACCTTTAATTTAGAGAAATTATTTCCAGTAGGGAAAGCGGCTGGTCATGTGCAGGACTCAAATTAGGACCAACAACAACAAAAAAACCCTCCAGAAATCAGGATGCATCATAGCATCCAGGCTTGGCTTAGCTCTGAGGTTGATTTGTGCCTCACCAGCAGCTGTTCAAATAAGGAGCTGCCCCGAGGAAAGATCTGTACAAATGACTGGGTGGGTTTGGGTTTGGGTTTTTTTTTTGTTTTGTTGTTTTTTTTTTCAGTTCCTTGCCTCTCACCTAAAACCCTGAAACAACTAGTTGCCCTGTGGTGGATGATTATAATAATTATTGGAAAACAACTGAAGTGTGATCAGGCAGGGAGGGCAGTAATTGAAATATTGACAGGTGGTTGCTTTGTGCCGAACAGGAGTTTTTAAGATCAGCTGCTCTTTGAAGGGCTCCCAGCTAGGATGCTTCTGATAAACTCTTTAATTAACTGTGTTATAGATTTTACTGCAGGATCTACAGAAAGACCACAGCAAGGCTTTCTAGAAGAAGCTGTGAATCTCATACAACTAGTTTTTGTTAAGGAATGCTTTAGGCATTATATAATTTTTCATAATTTTATTATTATTATTATTATTATTATTATTATTATTATTATTATTATTATTATTATTATTATTATTATTATTATTATTGTTGTTGTTGTTGTTATTATTATTCCACCTTTTGTTTTTGCAGATGATGTGTATAAAACAGAAGAGTTTGTCTGTCTTCTCTGATGGTTAAATTTCATTGACACATGATAGTATCACAGTTGGGTGATACTAAGGTAATCATATCATGAAGATGCAAGAAAGAAGGGCAGAATTTAATAACCAGACAACTGTGCCAATGGTATGAGGATGACTACTTTTTAAGGATTCTGTGAGTTTATTTGGGGATAGAATGCAGTTTATGGCCTGGACAGCAGATGAAACTAATACTAAAAAGTATATTTTTGTTCAAGCATTGCTTATAATATCGGAGTGTTTCCAGGATACTGACAAATATATATTCCTCAAAACCTGGTAGGAAAAAATGCATTCAGAAAGGATGCTGAATGTGAACTGCTTCCTGAGGCATTCCCTTCTTGTTAAAGGTGATTTCATCAATTATTGTCCAAGAGTTGTACAGAAGATTTAAACACCCAGTCTTGCAGAAGTTCCCACAGATTTAATTTTTTCCTGAAGCATGAGGTCTGAGACAGACACCATCCATCGTTTTGGACCTTATAAATGATCACACACTTTTCCATCAGCTGGTGAAATGGTATCCATTCCTCTGGTGGCAGAGAACACATCCCTGGAAAAAAGGCAATGGTCAGGCGTCATAAATAAGCAAAACATGAAGGACAAGGCAGGGAATTGCAATTCAGTTTGCACAGGTAAGCAGCTTTTACAATCATACACACACAGAATGAGGCTTCTGCATCAACTGAAACACTTTTGTTGTTGCAATTGATATTTCTGAGTGAGCTGATTATTTGTAATTTAAAGCTACTGACCTTCAGTAAATGTTGCAAGTAATTGGACTATATTTTCAACTGTCTGCATAACTTCTGCCAGGCCCACAATTAACTAGGCAATTTGAAAGCATCTCTGTGGTAGCACTTATTGGTTCCTTTCTAACATTTTCATATTAAGTCTGTTAATAAATTGCAGCATCCTTGCTAAAACCTTGGAAACAGCATGAGAACCTGTTTTTTTGCTGCAGCTTCCCCAAAAAAGCATGTGCATGGAACCTCCCTGAATTTCTCTGCTGGGCTAAAGGGGCATGGACAATGGACTTTGCTCTCATTTTGGCTTCACTTGTGCCAGAATGAGTCTTCTTACTCCCGACTTCTGCCAAGGACTGTATTTACCAGGGTGTATTCTCGCTGCTGCTGCAACTCAGTACCTCGTGGCATGTTTCGAGGGAGAGGCACTAGCTGTGGATCCAAACCATGAACACAATTTAAATGTACCCTGTAACTATTTGTGTCAAACCAAGTAGATGGCTGGTGCCTGCAAGGTCCATGGGAAATGGATGGGGGAGGAAAGTCATCCCTGCGGCCATTCTCCTCTTGCAGAGTACTTGGGGATTATCATGCAAAGACAAAGCACAAGTGAGGGTTATCGCCTCTGAGGGACAGAGGACCCTGGCTGAGGGGCAAAAAGGGAAAAGGGACCTGTACCCCTGCACCAGCTTCCCATAGCCCTTTTTGCAGAGACATTAATGAGATTTTTCAGGTGTTCAGTACATTCCCTGAAAAACATAGTATTAGGCAAAGGGAAGTCTTTGTAATTCCAGAGCAATTCAAGGAAAAGTTAGCCCCACACATAGCCATAGCGCAGGGTGGGGAACAATTCAGAAAAGCCAAACCTGATGGGACTTTCCCTACATAAAATCCTTTGACTTGCTGAAATACAATGTAACTTTGAATGTTTAATTAATATAGGTCATTATTTTTTCTCATATGGATAAAAATACCTGCCCAGGGCCTCAGAAACACCTCACTTTGGGTGGATTGAAACTATCTGAATCTCAATTATGTATTTTCTGTTCAAGAACAAAACTTTTTCAAGCTGACTTGAAAAAAAACCTTCTGCAAATCCTGCCTCGAGCCAGCAGAGCAGGTTATTTGTGCAACCTGGCATGTGGGTGAGAGGATGGTGTCCCCCCTGTTTTGTGCTGTGCTGCATGGAGAACATGTTGTGTGCCCTGACACAGGACAGGACTGTGCTGGCCCACAGTCCTGTCCTCAACACACGGTCAACCACATGGCCAAACCTCTTCCATGAGCCTGTTCCCACGGCTGGCAAGCTGGAGCACATTTGCCTTGTCAGTACCTGAGGCTTTCTCCTGTTTAGAAATAAAATTAGATCATCCAGTGTCTTGCTTTCTCACCCTTCTTTCTGTCCTTCTGACAAGTACTTGACTGGAAGAACGCGTGGGGAAGCAGAACAGGTCTGCTGAAGTTCAGTCAGTCCCTTGGCTTTGGTTTGTTCTTTTTACCTGTTTTGGTTGCCAGACCCCTCAAAGTACATCCTCAGGCAAATCAGTAATATAAAGCATTAAAACAGACAGGTCGAAGTTTCAAAGCTGAGCAGTGTCTTGAGCAGCACTTTTGGTTACATTTATTCCAACTTATAACTAGTTTTCAGAGAGGCTGCATCTTGGGTTTAACAGGAGTTGCAGAAGCATAAGATATTTATTTGGGTGGCTAACTTCAGCCAACACACAGCTGAAGAAGCTGGCCTTAGTGCTCTGATAGCCACCTTTTCAGTGGAGAGAACATGTTTTATGCTATGAGGTAAATGCTCAAAATTTCTCCTCCAAACGCCGATCAGCCTTGGCTCCGGTTTGAGGGCACTCGGTGATTCACACCGCTAATGGGGCCTTTATTTCAAGTGTTTTTAGGGTGTGTAGAGCTAAGAAGACCAAACAAGACAAAGGTTGTGATGAATCTGGACTTTTAATGTAGAACAAATCCTATCACTGTGTAACCGAACCATCAGACACAAAACTGTGTAGCACCTCTACTTATAAAAGATATGGTGAGCTCTAGCTTCCTATTTAACGTGCACAGGTAAGAATCCAGAATTATGGAAAAAAAGAGAAAGATTTACAAATAATATTGAATGAAGAAGACAAGAATTCTGAGATTCAGAAATATGAACTTTTTACTGATTAGATTCTCTGAAGAAAGTTAAATGTGTTAGAAAATGAATATAATAAAGACATCCAGAAAACAAAAAAAAAGGCAATACTAAACTGAACTCCTTGTGTCCATGCTGGAGGCAGTCCCACCAAGTTGTAATGATTATTTAGAGCTGGGTCCAGCCTGAAGAATGGACATGGATGCAAAAGGTAGTCTTACTTTTTATTGACATGGGAGGAAACCCCAAACCACTTTGTAAATGTTGTCACTTTATGACCATATGGATTTTTCTTTGTAATCTGCCTACCTACCTACCTATTTAATGAAAAATCTGTACTTAATAAAAAGATAGGACATTGACTGAAATAATTTTGAGTGCTTATTTGAGCATCACAAGCAATGATTTTTTTTTTTAAACAAGCAGCTCACAGCCTGGCAATAGAGGTAGATACAGAAAGCCCTGATCGAAACAGGGATAGGGAGGACAAAAGCCCCAGACTACAGCACCTGACCTAGGATACACCACACCAGCCTTGCTGGAGGAAGAAGATGCATGGGGGTGAGGCCAGGGGAAGGCAAGCCTCTCTTTCCCATCTCCTCCCCAGCGCATCACAATGAGCACTTTTAAAAATGGCCACAGAAAACTGATAGGTTAGTGACATTTTGCACCATTTTAACTCTGCTGTTACATTGGTGGCATTTTGCACCATTTTAACTCTGCTGGCCCAGACCTGGTGGCCAGTAGCCTGCCCTCTTTGTTTCTCCGTTTGTGGAATTGCCTTTCTGGTCTTTGTGTAATCACCTGATTCACTGGTGTCATGGGAACTGCTGAAAAATGCATTCTTTGTACCTAGGAAGAACCTGTATAAATATTCTCAATAAATAAATAACAGTTGTCATTTTCAAAATATGACAATCTCCAGTTGCCTGTGCTTAAATTGAATGACATGTCATTTATCCTAATAGATGTGAATGCATGTATAGTACATATGAGTGAGTCACCTAATTCTTATTCACCTCAGCCTTGGTCTCAGTTGGGGGCAAGTGCCTCTAACAGGGTTTGGATGGATCAAATCACAAGCAGAAAAATCTTGGTCAATTATAGATGCCTAAGGCTAAAAGGGAGGTGTCTTTTTTTTTCTTAATCTCACTGAACACAGAATGCCCCTCCTATCCATAGGCTTACTGAAGGAGCAAGTCAATCTCCGATCTGTGGAATTTCTGGGAATATCTTTTCCCCCTGTAATTTAACATGACTCAATTCTCCATCCTGATAATACAAGCAGTGAGAAAAGCTCCTAATCCTATTGGCATACCCTCTTGTCAGCACCTCTTTATTTCACTGCTTTAAAGGCTCAACATGTTTTCATTTACAATAAGCACTAAGATAACTGCAGGTGCCCTCTCTAAAAGCAAGGTTAACTCACCTGAGATGAATTCTTTTATTGCAAACAAAAGCAACTCATGAGCAGGAAATACAATTAATACAGGTGCTTCCCTGAAACTTAGCAAATGCCATTTGTCTTGAAATGACATAAATCCCTATTATATAAACAGGCCCCAGAGGCTTGATTTGTATTATTTCTGGAGAGGAAGGATTTAAGCAAAAGATAAATGTAGTGGTGATGGTGGGGGAAAGAAATCCTTGTACTTACAAGGTATTTATCTGACAGTAAAACTACTAGTGTGCTATTTTGTGATTGTATTTAAAAATATGCAAATGCCTTGATAGAACCAAAAAAAGCACAGTCTAGATGGGATTTCCAAGTTAACTGATTTTTGCTTATGATGTGTAATATCCCATGTATTTGTAACATACCACTTAAGCGTTCGATCTGGCACACAAACCTTCTAATGATTTGCTGTTTGGTGATACTGAAGTCGGATCTTTCTGAGCATGAAGCATTGCCAGACCCCGAGCATCTTGGGTCTCCATGGCAGCAGAAGAACGCTCCTTCCCAGCTCTCTTGAGGAGGACCCCGCAGGGTGCAGCCTGAGCTCCTGCTCCCGCTGGGGCCCTTTGCACCAGCAGGAGTGCAGCCCCAGCCCTCCTGGAGGTAGGGAGCAGGGGCAGGTCCATGGAACTGCCTCTACACCCACCACCTGCAAGGCTGCTGCTGTCCCTAGGGATGCTGGAGCTCAGGGCTGGGGGGTCTGGTGAGCCCACACAGCTGGAGAATAGGGCACCTCCTGGACAAAAGCTAATGTGGATGTTTGGTTTGTGGCTGGCACCAGGGTACCATAAGCACACTAGAAATACACCAACGAGGAAGTGGACAGGGAGGGCAGCAGCCTGCTGATGAGGTACTGTTGTCAAAATACTGTTCTCTTTCCAGCCCTGCTGCTGACTTATACTAGGCAACCGTAGGAAACCACCCCACCTTTCCAAAACTCTTCATGTCCCTTTCCCCTGCAGATTTTGTCTAGCTAGCCTTTCACTAGAGGCAGACCACGAGGCTGCAGGTTCTTTAGATCCAGCAGCTATCTTGCTATGGATAAATCTCTCGTACATGGTCTTCTGAGAAATGCATGCCGTTTCCTTCGGACCATGTACCTCTCTTCCTTTTGCAATTAGCAGTGTGAACCCTTGGTGTTTAGAAGCACGTAGGAGGAAGGTGTAAGGCTATAACAGCTGCTTACGGTCTAACAAACCAGTTCAAAACGGTATTTAGATTATAATTTCTCTTATCTATTTCTTTTATAACTCATATATAATTGCTTAAAAACCACACTCCAAAATCACCTAAAACAAAAAAAAAAAGGTGAAAAAGAAATTGTAACACTTAATAGGATCATCAGACAAACAACTGCAATTATGTTGACAGGTATATTACACTGGTTTAGGTATTCAGCTGTATCATCCCCAAATCCAGTATCCTTTCTTTCTTAACCCAAAAGCTGTGCTTTGTCTGATGAGTGTTCCTGTTTTTAGCAACTCAGGCTCCAAATTTTGCAACCAGCCCTGCTTGGTCAGATTTCTGCAGCCCTGTGGAAACTATTGCCTTCAGGTTAACTGTGACCCCCCCAGGTGTCAACCTACAGAAAGACAATTGCATCATCTGGGCCAAAGCTGAAACACTGAGTCAGGCTGGTGCCCTTTTTCTTCCCTATGTTCTAATAAGTATTGAGAAATCAAAGGGGTCACACACCTCTCCAGGCTTGAACATTGCACGTCCCAAATGTCCTCCATTATCCATTGGATCTTCAGGTGTCAGAAAACTGCTGGATCGGTCCCTTTACCCTGAAAATTCAGGACGTATTCAGACAGCTACAGGAATGTTTATCAACCCCAGCCTGCAGACACTACCTGCTCCAGAATTGACAAGTTGACATGATTGTATGCTCAATTAAACCCGCTCTTCTTTTTAAAACAGGTGCATTAGACTACTAAATTATGTGCAAGTTTTCTTGTACACTTTGACTACATTAAATTTAAGATGCCAAACTTTGGCTGCAAACCTTAACTTGGGTTTTTGGAGAAGAAAGACTTAACACAGCTTTTTTGACAGATATTGAAGTAAAATAACAATTGCTTTAGATTTTTTTCCGTTTTATGGAAAACATGCAGCTTCCCCAGGAAAAAATTCTTAAATGTGTGATGTGTAAAATGAAGTATGAAAGCTCTACTTTCCAGAAGTCTCAAGAACAAGCAATTCCAGCTGACGTTGGAGATGGAGAACCATTACCTGAAAATCTAGTCCCTATGTTCCGCAAAACCTGCTTTGAAAACTTGACTAACTATTCAACTATATACTCAGATGGCAGGTGTGGTATTTCTGCTTTAGGGCTCTGCTTTTATAATTAGTCTCCCATGAATGGGCCCTTTCCTTTGTGTAGAACCCCACCGAGGTCAGCAAAGGATTTGCATCTAAAAATAGAAGTAAGTGTAATAATTTGCTACAATTATATTCTGGGCTGGCTGACTGGCCTGTGGATATAACTGTCCTTTTGGGGAAATGGGATACTTTTATAAGAAAAGCTATTTCTCCTGAAATTTTTTATGTTTTTTGTTGTCAGGCAAATGAAAGCCCAACACAGCAGAAGCGACAAGCTTCTTCTGGTGCTACTAACTCTTTCTGGGGTATTCATAACTTTACCAGAAGGAAGAGTCAAGCAAGTATCTCTATCTCCAAAAATAATTTTTAGTTGTCCTATAAATGGAGGGTGGAGAGGATGTTTCCAAGGAATAAAAAGTGCTTGAGGATCTTTCAGAAACTGAAGGTCATCACCAATTTCTTACTTGACAGAGTCATACCACCAGAAAGACCACCTTCAGCACAGTGAGCCTCCTGAGCAGAACTAGAGGCAGATAGCCTACCTGCCCTTCTCACTGCTACAAGGAGCCTCAGAGGGACATGTCATGTCCATCACCCCCACCATGGGTTGGGGGTGTCACCTTGCCAGAGTTCAGCCTCCAAGGTTGGAGGCTCCAAGCTCATATCTCCTTCATGAAACTGTTTTATTTTCAAAAGGTCAGAGTCTGCTGTAATTCAGGAGGCCACCGAGAGGCATTCATGCCAGAGATATTTAATGCTGAATGGAAACAGCTGACGTAGGAATAGCACCACTGAAGTGCTCCAGGTGTGTTGGCCTTCACTGTAGCAATCAGCCACTTTCGCTGGTTTTCCCACCCAGCTGAGAGGGAAGGACACGCCACTTCATTCACGAGCATTTCATGGGTCTAAATCGAATCTTAACCAGAAGTAGCTGATGGTGCAACAGATGCTGATGGAGGGAAAGGAACTACAAAGTAATGAAAACATTGTGATCAACAGGCACTTATAGCAGAGGGATGGGAACCAGTTCTTGTATCTGAGCATATTGGTCCTTCAGGGATAGAGGAGTAGCCAGACCTGCTTTGTTACAAACTTCTTAGGGCATGGCTCCCGAGCATTGGGCTTTATCTGGGAGGCTGAACTGCATCTCCTTTGTCGTTGGAGGAAGATCATCGCAGGAAATTTCTTTTCCTGTCATTGCAGGAAAGGCCATTGGCCATAAGACGGCCTGATCGGATGGAGTAAAGGCAAAGGAAAACAAGGGGCTGGAGAAGGAAAAGCACATTTGGTTTTTGCTGGCTTACCATTCTGCACCTTGAATGTGTTGAACCTGTACATCTTAGGCATGACAAGAAACCTCTCCAGCAACTATTTGTGAAGAACTTAGAATAAGAAGCCCTATTATGTCAATTAAAAAATACACTGAATATTCAAAAAGGTGCTGTTATTTATGGATATGGCTTTCAGCTGTGCCTGATTCCTAGCTAGTATTGCTCTCAGTCAAGTGAAAAAGAGTTTTACTATAAAAGTTTGATGTTTTTTGAAAATCACACCTAATAATCTCTCAGAATTTATAAGGGAAGTTACATTAAATCTAGGGAAATGCAGTTATCTGCAACACAAATTGACAGGATTAGATATAAATTTTGTACATGCAGGTAGATAGACACAAACGCTCATTTGCAAACAGACTGAGACAGCCATTACCAAGCACTGGTGCTATTGAGCTGCTGTGGTAGATTTGAAATTCTTATCTCATTCTTGCTTCAAAGTCCAATTGTGCTTGCAATTGTTCTGATTATTTAGCAGAGCACAAAAGTAATATTGTTCTCCATGTTGCTATACTAAGAGATGTTTCTTATGCAGCAGATAAACACATGTCCTTCTTTCTGAACACTGTCTTCTCCCCTCCTCTCTGTCTAGAAGCCAAAACTTATATTAAGATGGTATTTGTTCACCAATTTTTCTAGTTTAAAAATCACATACTGTGACAGACCTTCTACCCTGATTTGATTCCAATGCCAACATCACGTTGTACACTGCATGAGCAGAAAATACATGGCCGTCTCCAGCTGGGGATTCTTCCAGCATGGCAGATTTCCTAGGTGTGCAGAAGGAGCCTGGCTGGTGCCCATCTTGCTGTCCCTGCTGCCTCCAGCATGGAAGCAGGAGGTGGCAGAGGGGCTGGGCTGTTCCAGCCACAGCTCAGGTGAGCTGCAGCATGCTGGAGCTATGGGGAAACAGGTCTAGGTTTCTTCCCAGACCCTCTGGTCTCACTGGGTCTTCAAAAAAAAGCCCCCTGCTTGCCCTTAAATATATTGAGAATTTTGAAGCTGAATGCAATTGCCATCCCCGTAAGCTCTATTTCACATGTAGGATGCACACAGAACATAGCCAACGCCAAATTTTGTATCTTCTGTGAATGACACCAGGGTGATAGATGTCATATGAAAGAACAGATAACTAGAATGCATCCTGACTTCAGAGCATGCAGAGAAAGAGTGGGGAGAGGTAGTAGCTAGCTGGCACTATTTCCATAATTATAACTAAATAGGCTTTTAGCATCAGCTAAGCCCCCATAATCTAATACTAGTAATCTAATCAAAGAGCTTGTGAAAAACAGATTCTATATCCATATGATGATGTGATGACCTATAAAATGATGATAGATGTTCCTAGCTGGCATCAGTAACTAGGAGAGAAAAACAGGTTTATTTTGTGCATTATCTGAAAATGTAAATTCCATAGTTATATGCTGATTTGTTCGCAGAACTCTGGAGTTCCAGTTGTTAAATCTGCAGATGGGTTGGATGGAGATATACAAACTAGGAATAAAAAGGCATTATAAAACATAGAACAGCATGGAGTAGAATAGCATAGCATAGCAATAAAATAGAATATTTCAATTGGAAGGGACCTATAACGTTCATCTAGTCCAACTGCCTGACCACTTCAGGGCTGACCAAAAGCTAAAGCACATTATTAAGGGCTTTGTCCCAATGCCTCTTAAACAGTGACAGGCTCGGGGCATTGACCACATCTCTAGGAAGCCTGTTCCAGTGTTTGACCATCATGTTTTTAAACCTTTTAAAACATTGTTGTGTAAGGCCTTGGCTAACAGAAACGATGCCTCTCCCACCTATTTTCTCAGCATCAGACAGTATTAGCAAAAATTGCAACATATCCAGCAGGAATCAACTCTACCTAACACATAAGAGGCAAACCAAAACTGGCAGAAAGAGAGGACCAGTATCTTAAACTTCACCGTTTTTCACTGCAAAGATAGGACACCCTTTGACCAGGTCTTCTGCAAAACAGATGTTTTAAACTGAAAGATTAAGTCTAGAATTGGTATTACCAAAACAAGACAAACTTTGTATACAGTTCTGCCTCACACAGCAAGTGGTTGTTATATTACTTCATGCATTATATTAAGATGCCAGATATGTAACTAGGCAACTATTAACAAATCTCTTCCACAGAGATTTTTAAAAATGAAATAACATATTGAAACAATAATGAAAAATAAATCTAGGATTAACAGACTGCATTGGGTTTGCATGGCAAGGTTTTGGTAGTGGGGGGAGCTGCAGGGGTGACTTCTGTGAGAAGCTACTAGAAGATTTCCCCATGTCCAATAGAGCCCATGACAGCTGGCTCCAAGAGGGACCTACTGCTGGCTGAGGCTGAGCCCACCTGTGACCATGGTAGTGTCTCTGGGGTGACACGCTGAAGAAGGAGGGGGGATAAAAATGCACAATAGAAGCTGCAGTGGAAGAGAAGAGTGAGACTATGTGAGAGCAACAGCTCTGCAGACACCGAGGCCAGAGAAGAAGCAGGGGCAGGAGGAGCTCCAGGCGCCGGGG
>JAVJGJ010000047.1:77778326-77791089 GCA_035590215.1 Microhierax caerulescens | reverse complement strand
TAATTTCCCTGAGTCAAGTCTGTTTTGCCCATGACAGTAATTGGTGAATGATCTCTGCCCATCCTTATCCTGACCCATGAGCCTTTCGTTATATTTTCTCTCCCCTGTCCAGCTGAGGAGGAGTGATAGAGTGGCTGTGTGGGCACCTCACATCCAGCCAGTGTCAACCCACCACACAAACTTCCCTCTAATTCAGCTGGGGTTCAGATTAAGGAAAAATGGATTTAATTTATGTGACATGTGTAAGAATGAACTCCAGGTCTTGCTTCTTTTAAGTGTGGATTATATATGGATACATATTTAGAAGTGCTGAATATTTCAGTGTTTATGTTAAACCCTCTTCACTTCTATATTTCATAGCAAATTCTTTCTATTTTCCATTTGCTTGAGAAAAAAAAAAAAAGAGAAAGAAACTTTAAGTTTAGGAAGAAATCCCTGCTATCCAGCACCATGCAATTAGCATATATGAATAGGAAATGAGTTCCTGCTGCTCTGGACCATTGTTAATCCATATTGATGGGGTAGAAAACATGACATCAACTGTAAAAATCCAAGAACATTCCTTAAAATATTCAAATGATGTGCCTGACCCTGTATTCACTCTGCATCTCAAATTCTCATTGACTGTGGGTGTCTGGAATGCAGGAGGAATGCAGGATTAGGTACGTGGCTACGTGTGGTATTGCCTACCTTGACAGCGAAAACAGTTTTTGATTCTCTCTGAAATTCTCCGAGGCAAATATTCAGGTCAAAGGAACTGTACAAAAAATACACACAAATTTTGTACAGCTGCTATTTGTTCTGGGCCAGATGCCACCATGAGCTGGATGGGGCTCTGTTTAGCAGCTGCTGCTGCTATGTGCACGCTGCACCATGCAGTGCTAGAGGAGCTAACCACCCTTTGAGCTCCCTCAGTAGACCCACACCTGCTTGTTCTTTTAATGTCTCTTATTTTTTACAACCTTTGTTGCAAACTGGTAGCAGTACAAACTTGGTTTTATTTGATGGCTTGTAAGGGTGGGAGAAAAATATCATCAGCCTGATGATGGTTGAGACACTGAGCAATTCTGTATTTTCTGGGAACTTCTCAAGAACTAGCACTGAGGAAGTGCCCTGGGAATTACTAAGTAAAAAAGACTCAGGAGTTATCTCAAGTGGTGTTTATTAAAGCAGACCTGAGGCTGATCTTAAATGCAGCCAAAGCCAGAATTAGCTCCTGTAGCAGTACAGATAGAAGCAGCAGTGTAAAAGTTTACGATCACATGCACTTTCACCATCCCTCATCTTTTTTCGTCCTCTTCTGTGCAAAAAGTGTCCCCTTTCAAGCCAACAGATTGTATGTGTATCTTTTCCTCCATTAAAAAATGCAAATTGAAATACCATAGACCATAAAAGATGTATCTCTGAGTTAAGATCTGTCTGTGAGAGAATATCTGAGTATCCCTAGAGTCTCCAAAGAAATGTATCTGTGTACTTAATATCAGCCTGCCATGGCGTGGGCTGGCTCGAGGGCTTTCTCTGAAAGCCCATTTACTCAAATCGTGGTTCACAAATTGTTGACCTTCTCAGCTTTAATGACATCTTCTGAACCATCACTATTGATAGGGGAAATGTGTGAGCCATTTCTCACCCAACAAATAAAGGTTCAAGAGTTTTGAGCACAAGTTAGCCCTTTACTTTTCAGACCAATCTTTCTACCCCAAAAAGTCAAAGCCATTAGTCCATTTTAGGATTTGCAGGCTGTGAAATGTCATTCTAAAAAGAACATCCATTTTTGAGTTATTGGAGTACAAAAGCTGCCTTATAAAGGTATCACAATACCATTGATAATGGCTTTGGCAAAGACCTTTCAGGTCATCTAGTCCAAACGCCAGCAAAGAACAGTTACACTAACCTTTGGTATTAGCCTTGTTTTGAACAACTCAAAACTGAAGCAACTCCATGACCAAAGGGTTTGTTCCAGCACCGATTTCCTTCTGTAATCCCTTAAACCTGACTTTTCCTTTCTTTAGTCAGGCCTCCAGTCTCTTCTTCTTAGCTTTAGCGCACAAAATACTTCTTTTCTGAATTCCTGCAATTTTTATCTTAGATAAGTGGAAGGTCTAATTTGGATGGGCAGCTGGTGAACTGACGGATTTCTCAATATTTATAGGCTGTTGTCACTCTTTTATCATTTTGCCAGGCTTAAACTATTTGAGCTGATGTTTTTCTCCCTCTTTGAGGGTACAGAACTTCAGCTGAAGGATCCAACTGTTTCCAAATTCAACAATAGGAAGAAACATGATGTTAAGATATTTGGGGGGCATTTTTTGGCAGAGGGATCTTAAAATACCGGAGAGAATGCTTTCTGTGGAAAAATATGCTTTTCTAAATCAGCACATAAACCTGTTCATCGTAGTATTTGGTTCTGGAAAACCTGCAAAGAGAAAGGAGTGGGTTGGGACAGACATCTGTCAAATCAATATGAACCACCTAAAAACCTGGCAGTCCATGGGCAGTAAGACCTAACTGGGAAATGCAGGAGAGTTTTGAGTCACTTTGCTCCGGGAAAAACTGAGCTCGGTAGTTCTCACTGCCTTTGTTGGGATACCAGATAAATTCTCAAATAACCTTGCTGCAGAAGAGCAAAAAGAAAATGTCAAAGCATTTCAAGGGCAGAAGTAAAATCTTTAACTAGGAGTCTTGATTTTCAGTGGATGTTTTTTTGTGTAGCCTCGTGAATAAAGCGTAGTGATTGCAAATCCTCATTGGATTATACTTTTAGAAAATTGTTTAGCTTGCTGCAATCATCACATTTACCAATCACCTAGTTCATGCTGAATTCCAGCTGAAATCTCAGAAGACTGTTTTCTCATGATATTTCAGTGTTGCTTCTTATGCATCAGCCATGAAGTAGAAAAATGCCAAGTTTAAGCCTAATGAAGAATAGGAAAGAGAGGTTGGATGGCCTCTGAAAAACGGGTTTCAGAGCTGTCCATGCACAGAAGATGTGCAGGCCTCCAAAGGTGAGGTGACCTTGCAGTCCTCAGCTGCCAGACCTTGTGCCCTGCTTCGCCCCCATCCCCGTGACACCATCTCCCGCAGTCCCCGTGGAGGCAGGCAAGTGGAGGCAGGTTGGTGCTGTTGATTTGCAGCTGCCTATTTCCTAGTTGCTACGACAACCCACCAGAAAATACATCAATAGCTGTATCATCAAACCTCACAGACCCAGTGACAAGCGATATCTGTCACATGAGCCTTCGGCTCGGGCCGTAGGCGCCAGCAATGCTACACCGCTGCCTCCATGGCAGGGCAACAAGACACAGGCAGACCACCCTGCTCAAAGCCACAGTGTGTTAGCACGCAGCAGATGCCCTAGCTGGCTCCTTGCACTCCGAGCTGCTAACATTAAAATGTCTTCATGAGGTTTTGTTTCCTGTCCTTCCTATCCAAATTCAGGATGAAGTTTATGTAAAATGAGCAATTACTGCATTCATTTCTTTCCTCGCTTCTTCCCTGGGCTAGCATATTCATTCATCCTCAGTGTTACCACCAGTGCCCTTCCTTTTTTCAAATCATGTACGAAATGGAATTATTTTTTCAAACTCTTCCCAAATTCTGTTTAAATGAGGTATCTATCAGATATTGCATTCCCTGCTTTGTGTGCTTGGCTGTGTTTAGGAAGTGAAGGCAGAGCCTACCTCTATTTCTCAGTACAATAAAAGATCAAAGCAGCACAGAAGCTGTGTCACACTGTGTATTTCCCCCTGGTATATGCTATTAATTTTGTTCTTAGCAAAGCTGTGTCATTTTGACTCAGGAGAGGAAGGGATAGCTTCTCCCTCCATGCAAGTAGCTGGCAGTGCTGCCGTTGGTATATTAGACAATGGCCAAGTTCATCCCGCCCAACCTTTGGGGGAAAAATGGGGAAATGAAAGACTCTTCAGTCATTGCCGGATGTCAGCTCCTAATTTTAGCCACTCAGCAGTATTTCTGAGGGTAGATGATTGCTTTGAAAGGCTCTTGTGATGTTTCCTCAGCCATTCAAAAGCAGTGTATTATTTTTAACTTGGAGCATTTTACCACCTTCTTGCCCACCAGCCTGCCTGGATTTCTCCCTTATTACGACTCCTACACTGGAAACATTTTCTGCTCTCATTATTTGAAAAGTAGAAGTTACCAAAGCTATATAAATAATTCATGAGCAAGCATGCCTGCCATGTGTGGGAATAAATTGTATGTGTGTGAGAGGAAGAGTTCAGGGGGTACAAAAAGTGGAACAAATGAGTGCAAAAGACACTAAAACCAGGCTGGATTTGTGGCTAATTTCTACCAGGCCAATAAAATGCGCAGGAGAAAGAGCAGGGGAAATGGGCTTGAAGTGACGACCTAACCTGGAAGCAATTTGGGGCCAGAACAGCATGTTACATGTGTGTACACCATCTGAGTACATGCTCTGTGTAGAGGGGGAGTACAAACCATTGCCTGTATCTGTACCATAATATGGCTAACCACACTCGTATTCACCACTAATGAAAACCAGCCAGTAGTACCTTTTACCTCCCTCACATTAAAGGGGATTACACAAGAGGGAGAGAAGGAAACTGGTGGTGGGGGATGTCCTCACTTAAAAAAAAAAAAAAAAAGAAATATAAAATAAATAGAAGAGCTACTTTGAGTAAAAGTTTTTATTATTTTTAATAGTAACAGTAATAATAGCAACAATCGTAACAATAACAATAACAATAGCAATAACAATAACAATCATAACAAACCTACTTTGATTTAGGTATGTGTTTGGGAAACTTTGCAGAGATGTGGGCCTTCACAGTCAGCTTTGTCCTTTCTTTGTCCACTGATGTCACTAGAAGAAAAAGAATTGAGATACTGAGTGCCCAGCCACTTTGAAAGGTCAGGAGAGGTCAGTGCTCTGCAGATTTTGGTCCAGGATTTGAACTGAGTGCGGGAGGTGCAATTCTTTCCTGGAGAAATTCTTAAGGCATTCATTTGAAGAAAAAATGGCAAAAGCCACAATCTGCAATTTCTGTTGTAATTTGCAAAGGTGTAAGGATGCATAGGACAGATCTGTCACAGGATTTAATGTTGGGTGCTGGGATTCTTGGCATATGAATACCAG
This sequence comes from Microhierax caerulescens, assembly GCA_035590215.1. Classification (NCBI taxonomy): domain Eukaryota; kingdom Metazoa; phylum Chordata; class Aves; order Falconiformes; family Falconidae; genus Microhierax; species Microhierax caerulescens. The sequence continues at coordinate 77,785,973 of JAVJGJ010000047.1, read as the reverse complement.
CCCCTTTTTCCTCCATCATGAGCATCTTTGGCACAAGGACATCGGGGTATCTCCCAGCAGTGATCTGAACATCCAGCCCAATGAGCTGGGAGCTTGTAGGCAGGCAAGCGACCACCTGGGAGAAGACTGTGTGTGGCACCCCATCCCTCTCCAACTGCCTGACTCAGGATGGAGGAGAAAACCTGCAGAGTCCTTGGGACAACAGCTGAGGTCTCCCTCTGAGTTTCTGGATGTGGTAAGATGGGCTCCATTTTAGCTCCTGTAGTTTGTAATTAAGAAGCTGGGAGATGGATTATGCGTATTTCCCAGTGACTTTTTACCATGATGTAAAAAGTACCTGTCTGGGCTGCTGCTATAGCCAGTGGAGATGAGTGGGGTAAGGCACCCCAGACAGATACCCGTTTCTTTCCACTGACTATTGCCATTGCTTAAACAACTCTCTTCAGCTATATGTGACTTCTGCTTACTTCCAGATGGCTAAAATTAGACCAGCTGGATCCCGTTCTGGGTACCTGAAAGCAAAAGTCAGGTGGTGAGGCACTGAGGCATCCCTCACCTATTTCAGGAGTTAGGCAGCCGTGGAAACGGGCCTTTTGGCTCACAGGCTATGCTTTAAGCAACTATCCTGGCTAACCCTTGTCTCAAGCAAGGCTGCTGGTGTGTTCACTTCCTGGTGAGGTTTCAGGAAGAGTAAATAAGGCAAAGCAGATGCTGAAGATTTGGCCCACTGAGTATTAAAATAGAGACAGGTCTCGAAGAGCACGTGGACTTGAGCGTGGAGGCACGTGCAACACAGTGCCAAGGTAGGCTCAGCATTTTCCTGCTATCAGTGTGTACATCACCTCTGACATTGCTTGACAAAAACATGTTTTATAAAACAGGCACGTTCCCTCCCCACAGCTCACAGAGATAGAGAAACTGAAATAATATTTTATGAATGGGAAATGAAATTAGCCTGAAATTACAGTGATAAATGTAGAAAATCTTAATTCACTTCAGTCAAGTGATTAACTTCTGCCACTCCACAGTGCTCAGTTATTGCAAAGTCATTTGGTGACATTAAACAATTAAACTTTAGACCTGGGAATAATTTTGCAAATCTTTATAGAACCATAAAGTTCATTATTGGTTTACATGCTTGTGATGAAATATGGTGTGTAACTCCAGCTGTTTACTCTAGCATAAAGCCAGCCCCTGGACAGAAAATGATAAGCTCTGGGCAAACTACCAACTCTCCATCAGTCCAGCTCTCCCAAATAGCTGTTCTTTGCAGGGCAGAGAGTTTCTTTGTTTCTCATAGTGAAAAAGTTCCTGGAAAATAGTTTTCACTGTAATAGTCCTACCAGAATGATAACTGTGGGCAACAGTGGTCAGAAACAATCCCAGGGACAGCTGGGCTCTGCTGCTGGTGAGCACCGCTTACCTGGGTGGTGTTTCAGAGGCTGCAATTCACCTCACCTGGCACTCAAAGCACTGGAAACACAGGCGTTTTATCTCTGCTCTGCAATATTCAGCCTGGTGCCTTTCTTCATGTCATTATTCCACCACAACAGGAACGTTTTCATTGTAAATAGCCCTATTTCCGAGGAAGAAAACTGGGGCCCTTTAGGAGGAAAATTGTTGTTTTACTGAAAACACATGTGAAATGTCATGATTTCTCATTTTTTCACCACCAAATTACCATTCTGTGTGACATGCAACAAAACCAGAACATATGTATGGGTGTGAAAACGGGTAATAACACAGAGGAAAAAATGTAGTGAATGTTCTCAGTGATTTCTCAAGACCCTGCTCTTTTTAACAGAGTAGCTCTAATACACATTAAACTAATAAGCAATATGTATTTGATTTCCATAACATCCTTGTTGACAGTAAAGGCAGCTAATTAGCATAATTGATATTTGTATTTAATTCTCAGCTGTTTTCTCTACATAATTTTGGAGAGAGGCTGTTCATGCTTGCTATCCAAGTAGTGGGTATAGGGGGCAACCATGCCAGTGGCACAGGGGTTTTTTAGGGGTGGGCATGGACTCCAGTAGGTTTTGGCAAGCCTGCGGAGCGATAGCCTGTTGCTTCTATGACAGACTGAGGCTTTGCAGGCTTACCAAAACCTCTTGGGGTCTGCACGCAGCCACCATCCCCACCTGGGCCTTCTTCATTCCTGCCACCACCATCCAGGGTCTACAGCTTTGGAAACTGATTTTTGAAGCCTGGAAAAGTTAATTTCCACGCAGCAGCTTTTTTTTTTTTTTTTCTTTCTTTTCCTTTTCCTTTTCCCCCCACGTTCTGGCTACCAAATGTTATTTATAATAAGCTGCAAGACTCCAGAGGTGATACCAGTGCAGCAACAAATCGCTGCATGACAATACTACTTACTGTAGCAAGAAACAGCTTTTCTCTGTGACCGCATTTCTAATTGAGCTGTAAGAAATAACATTAGAGCAGTGGTGTATAAGCAAGAATCATATTTGTATGAGGCTCATGGCTTGCTGTGGCTCATCCAGATACCACTTTACAACTTCAGTCATCAAATCAGCAGAACCACAACAGGCTCTGGTACAAGCCAAAGGGGAAAGTGCCATTGTAAAACTGAATACAGCTGCTTCCATAATAGAACTAATTGCATATTGCATCGCAGAGCTAAATTAGTAGTGAAAACAGTTATAAAACCAACAGACAGTGAAACATGACTCACCAAGGAATTGCTGCCAGTTCGGCGAATTCTCACTGGCCCCAGTTCAACAGCCCACACCTGCATTTTCTGAATAGTAAATATATAATAAGGCATAATTACTAGAAAAACACGCAGCACTCCAAATGTGACAACACGCTACTTGTTTATTGGGACAGCGAATGGTATATAATAAGTTTGACCTGAAGTACTTCTGAGCCACCTGGGGTCACAATGCGGAGGGGAGGTGGACAGCACAATCCTGAAGCATGTAATCTACAAGAGGTTATCTGTAACATAGCTGACGGCTGCTTCCAATTGACATGCTGAAGTGATACAAACCTCCCTATGCTACTAAATCAAAGGAGAGTAAATAGGAGGAAAGCATAAACAATAATCACTGTTAGAAAAAAAAATCAGATATTTATAGCCTGGCTTAAATATTCAAGCTGCAATGACTTGGGATGTTTCAGCTGACTTTAGTCACAATAATAGCTCCCTCAATAAAAAACAGATGTAGAAAGTGAACTTCATCTGTTCCTTCTGCTTATGGTCCCTTCTTCCCCTTTCTTTCCAGAGGAGTTTTGCGACTGTGCTGCCCACAAGTCCCCAAGAGAGGTAGGTGGAAATCAGACCCTGGATTCAGGGAGTGCATGCGTGGGGTTCGCTCTCTCCGCTGCAGACCTCAGAGCCGGTGCTGACTGCTGGAACCAAACCCCTGCCTGGGCTCGGAAAGTGGCAGCACCCGGGCATGGCTCCGGGCACAGCAATGATTCCTGTCCTGAACAGCGATTTTGAAGGGCATTGATGTGCTTGGGTCCATCATTCCCCTTCTCCTGTAAAATTCCCTCTTCACTTATTTCTGCACAGATTAGGTGGGAAATCTTTGCTTCTCCTGCACCTTTATCAGCGCAAAGACATTGCAATGCTCCAACTGCTTCTCTTAAAATCTGTTTTTATGCCTATCTCTGGACGTGACTGGGGAACAGCTTTAGAACAGGCACGTTAACATTTCTTGCCTCACCTTCACAGCAGCAGCTTTCACTGATCAAGAAATTCAGACATTTCAAAATTTATTTAGCATTTCCACTAGTGCTTTGCATGTAGTTCATGGAAATAATTTCCCTCCTACAGCTCTGCTCTCAGAGGTGCCGGGGTTTCTGCCTTGAGCCACTTCAAACTTGCAAGTAGCCTGACTGAGCTCAGGTAGTTTGATGGCTCAGGTCACAGAGCTGAATAGCTGGCAGGACTGATCTCACAAGGGGAGAAAAAGTTAATTTGGGTGCCTTCAAGAAAGCTCTCCCTGCTTTCAGCAGCCTGGTAATGGCATCGCTGCCTCGAACAAATCTGTATTATTCATTTTTTCACTCCCACGAGCACTATGCTTGAAACTGTTCCTTGAGCAGGGAAAAGTCCTCATCATTTCAAGGTTATTCCCTTTAGCAGAAGGGAAGAGGAGCTTTACCGGTGCTTGCAGGGTAGCACGTGCTACAGCTGGAGCAGCTGACTGTCACCAAGCTCAGCAGAGCAACCCTGTGCCATTGTGCTCTGGGTTTCAGCCCAAGCTATTCCCTGCACAGCTCCTTCCTTTACCTGCTCTGTTCTGGACTTTGGTTCCTTGTAATGCCTCTTACCACACTGCTTTTGGGGAACAAGCAGCATAAGTGAGGTGTCCCTAAAAATTGGCATGGTCGGTGCTGCTTCATTCCATACTTCCATGGTCTTGAGGACCAGCTGGAGTCGGGGGGGGGGGGGGTTGTTTACTGGACAAGGTACATACGGACATTTTGCAGTTCACTAAATTTCTGCCATGCCTTAAAAAAATGTAATCTGTTTAAATTGTGTACAAATCAGAAGCAGGTATGAGGTGGAAGTCTCTCTGCCTTCTATAAGACAATGCCAAGCTATATAAAGGTACATTATTATATATCAGGGCTTTCTAAGTATCGACTCATTTTCTATGCAGAAATTTTGTTTTGGCAGATTTTTAGAATTGCTGGTGTTTACCTGGGATTTCCAGATATCTGGGAGTGCTGGCAGCTGGCAGTCACACTGAACCAGATTTACTGTGCGTGCACTGAACTGTATGCAGTCTGGAAGTGCCATACAGGGATAAGGTAGATCTCCTGTATGGAGCAAAGGAGCTGACTGAAACAATGGGAGCTTTATTACTGACATGGTGGGGCCAGGATTTCACTCCATATTTCGAGAAAACATTTTAAAAAGTAAAATTTTGCCCAGGGTAGTACAATTTTGGGGATTGCTGAGTGCAGTAGCTCTTTACTTCTAGACATCCAGGTTTAAATTCATGTTGTTGGACTATAGATGTTCTTCTGGTCTCATATTCGTACTTCATACACTTTCTTTTAATTTCTGTAGATGGGGGCATACTTTTTGGGGGGCATACTGCCTGCCCTGGAGAGCTTAGACTAGACCAGGAAGACTTGCTGTAGTTCAAGACTGAAAGGCATCAGAGGCACTCTGTAGAGAGTTACTTGCCTTAAATTTTATGCTGGCAAGTAGCAAAAGCCTCACACAGTTAGAAACAAAAATTGTCTTTGCTCTGAATTAAAACTGCACTACCGGGAAGGAGGGAAGGGTGGACGGAAGGGAAGGAAAGGAGTGGGCATCACACTCTGAGTTCTCCCTTGGCTTAAGCCACTGAAAAATAGCCTAAACATAAGCGTAGGGCGGCCAGGAGCCTAAATCCAACTGATGTGTTAAGCCATTTGTGTGCTACAGGGGAGAAATCAGAGTGCAGCCCAGAGACTTTTGTCCTATTGTTTACACTTAATCTGAAAGTTACTATTTTCTTGTGTTCGCTGTCAGTTTTCCCCCTGCTATGCATGCACACATGTGTGTGTGGGGTGCCTGCACATATTTAAAGCCACTTTTCTCCAGTAAACTTGTAAGAGCTTAAGTTTAAAATATTAAGCAAGCAAGTATTTCTGTGAAGCTTTGGAAGATATTCAGAAAGCCTTGTTATCAGCTTCTTTTTGGCAGGCTTTTGGTATTGCTTAAAACCTGGTGCCAGCCAGCACTAACAAACAACCTTTTATTCCTCCACCACATCAGCTCCTCAGTGCTGAATATTTCTACTCATATGGCAATATTTTAGCAAGCTGTTGAGTTTTACTTCACTGTAAGTTCAGTGAAGCTACTCTTTTTCAAAGTTTCAGAGGAATGGAATAAATTTAGGCTAAGCAACAATGATTGTTCTAGGCAAAGATTTCCTTCATTTAATCCTCCCATAACCAAAAAATGCGAGCAGCATTACCACTCATTTAAAAAAACTAACAAATTTCCAAGGGAAATTAGAGAATCAGTCCTAAAGTATTCAGATTAGGGAATCTAATTCTGCAGCCTTTTTGCATATGAAGCAAAAAGCAGTGTAGATGAGAGCCACATGCATGCAGTTTCTCAGCCTGGCAGATTTATTTTTCATTCCCCCTTTGGCCAGAATCTCTGTTTCATTCTCAGCACCCTTCTTGCTCCAGTACTGTTTTTTCTTTAATTTCCCTAGAGCAGCTGTAAATTCAGACCTGTATTTAAACATCTGCAGAGGTCTGACCTCTATTCTTATGTTTGACCTCCAGTGCCAGGACTTGGCTTCACCTCCAGAAACGATCTGGGTATTTGATCACCAGCAGGTGAGTCCTGGCAGCACCTTGAGTGAGGAGACAGCGGTTGCTTCGCTGCCTCACGAGTTCTTTACAAGCCTACAAAACACACCGACTAGCACGGTAAACTCTGTCTTTCAAAAATTTCTCCATCTCCTTTCAGTATTAAAGCATTCCCAAGGAAAGTCAACAAACCAAGACCAGATGTATCTTCTCCAGCAGCGCTGGGTGGGGGTTCGCCCAAGTTCTGAAATTGCCATGGTTTTTAATTGCCTTACAATGGGGCAGCACCCAGGAATGCGGGACACGCTGGTGGGCTCCAGCTCCCTCCCGGCAGGAACAGCAGTGTGGTGGCTGCCCAGGAAACCGTCTCAGGAGCTGTGGCACTAGGAGGTCCACATTTCTTGCATCTCTGTATCACATTTGCTTAATTTAAGATGTAAACCCTTTTTCTGCCTCCGACTTTCAGTCCCACAGACCTCTGCATACGGTAGGAAACCAGTGAATGATGTTTTGCACCAGCTATATATCTGCAGAACAACTGCAGTGCAACAAGCCCCAGGTGCCCCTTTGTTTTCATCTAGCACCTCTGCAGCAAGTCCTTCCTACTGCTCTTGCACAACATCCAAACTGAGCAGACAGTTAATATTTCGGTCCTGCTGCTGCCAGCCAGTCTTTCCTCAGCTACAGGTTGGTTTGACTCCAGCAAGGTTTCAGGCAGTGAAGACTGGAGGACATGGGAGCAGGGATTTCTCCCATGCTGAAGAATAAGTCATGCTTCCTTTCCCATAAAAAAGAGCTCAGGATCAGATAACAACACACCCTGCAAAGAGAGAGAGCAAGGGAAGGAGGGAGTTCTTGTGGCTATGTTGCTGCACAAGGTCTCAGAGATCTGGGTTTAGTTCATCGCTGGACCTTGGGTTGCCTGGCTGTTGTTCAGGGGTTTATCCAGTTCATTCCAAGCCTTTCTGCTGATTCAGACGTACTGTGGGTAGCTCTGCCTCAGCTCCCAGATTGCCAAGCAGTGCTGTCCTACCGACTCCTGATCCCCTGTGCCACCTTGTCTATTCACATCACAACACATTTGAAAGAAAATGCCTTTTTGGAAGGAGTAGCGTGCCAAATTTTGTTTGTGAGATGGAAACTGTGGGTCTTTCTTTAGCAGATATTATGTGATTCCTGCTCCTGTCATAATGCTGGAGTCCAGGAGGGAGGTGACGGGAGCAAGGATGGGGACGCAGGGACCTCAGGGAGATCTGTCCCCATGTAAGAGACAGTATGAAAATCTCTCATTTTGCCTCACAATCATCGACAAAGAACAAAGACTGTAAATATCTCTAATGTAAAAAGAGGGCG
>JAVJGJ010000047.1:77764508-77778226 GCA_035590215.1 Microhierax caerulescens | reverse complement strand
TGGTGTATTTATAACCTTTTGTACTCCGAAGTCAAGTAAAAGAACCTAACCACGAATCCTATCTTTGGATCGTGACACCCCACCACTGAAGAAACTGTGCCCAGAAGACATTCGTAATGTCATGTCAAAGTGATGGTCAGATCCCAGAAATTTGTATCTCTTCACAGACATTTGCCAGACAGGAGAACACAGCAGCACCCTTCTAATAAACTGTTCCTGTGAATGATTTGCCTGGCTCCTGTGTGTGTGTGTGTGTGTGCACATGTATCAGGCACTGCTATGAAGGTCTCTTGGTTATATGTCAGGCTGCATCTTGAAGCCCTGAAATATGATGGTGGAAGAAATTCTGGAAACCAGGGTAAAACCAGAAATGGATGCAAACACAATTAGAATGTATGGTGTGCCGTCTGCATCTTTAATAAATGTTTGTCTGCAATGAAATACAATTAACGTGTAAGATAATGCAGTTTACCTCATTTAGCTCTTCACTGGGTTTATAAACAAATTCTGCCAGTTAACTGTCCTTGTTAAGCAGATGCACTCACCATACATGAGCTAAAACACACCACAGACCGCAAACTGGAACAGGTGCAGGGATTATAATGGGATGATGAATTTGTCAATTTACAAGCTCTACATGTTGACAACAATGAATGCATTTTATTTAAAACACTCAACATCGAAAAGCACTTTTTCTCTCAATCTAGGGTGTCCAAGGTGAGGGGAAATAATGGAGTAGAGCCTCATGATGTATGCTGACTTCTGATTTTAAACACTGGTACAGATGTCCAAAAAATATTTCAGATACTTTCTATGTACTAATTAAGAAAGGCAAATATGCCATCCATTTTGAAACGGAGGCATTACTGGAGAAAACATACGGAAAGCTTCTGATTCCTCTAAGGCAATCCTGCAAGCCAGGAGGCTATGGCAGAGAGGAAGCCACATAGGGAGAGCTGCTAAGGGAGAAGGCTGCACATAGCACGAGATCAACTACACAGAGAACTGACTGCTTATGTTAATATTTTATTCACATCACAGTTGATCCCGGTGCTGGTTTTGTGCTTATCTGAATTATAGCAGAGTCTGATTTCCACAGGCATCCCATGGCCAAACAATGCTCATAGGCACCTCTCCAATTCAGAGACACCCAGGAAGGTAACAGCTATAAGGTAAGTACTGATTTGCATCTTGAGGCACCTAAATACCTTGAAATCTGGGCTCTAGGGCCCAGATTTCCAGCTAGGACCAATGCTTCATGCTCAGCCTTGCTCAGAAGCACGCTGAAGGACAGTCATCTCTCTCCAAGGATGTCTTCTTGAACGCCATGCTTTTGCTTTGTGATCTTAACTTATACTGGAGCATATTAATTGTTATTAATTGTTTCATCAGCCGTCATGATTTCACTTAGTTCTCCAAGAACAATTTAGTTTAAGCGAAGTTTCTTTGTCTTTGCTTTTCAGCTAGGGCTGGGTCCTCACCCAGCATAAATCAAGGTACTTCCATTGTAGTCAAAGGAACTAAGCCAACGTACGTTACTAGGGAACATTGTGCCTATAGTGTGAATAACAGCTGAAATGTTACTATTCCTAGCTGCTTTTTCAAACAAATTATGCTAGGTTTAAGTGTAGATAATGAAAGCCTGGAATCAGCCTTGGTGTAAATGGGTATTACTCCTTTGACAGCAGGGATGTTGCATTTGGTTACCCCACAGCTGAATTTAGCCCAGTCAGTTCAGCTTGGCATTATCAGTGGGAAGATGTGGCTGTGAGTTCATGAAATGTCACAGCCTTTTAGCTATAAAGGTGACACATTAAATTGTCTTACACAGTAAGTGTGCATTTAATTTACATTTAACAGGATGGTTACTGTATATCATTTAAATACTAAATCAGTCTAAGGTTTAGTACATGCATTAAGGTTTAAGAGTTACAGCAATTTGGGAGAATGGGCCAAATCACCCCTAATAAAAGGGTGTTGGCTTGGAGGAGTTCCAAAAGGGAACATGCTGGCCCTTCTTTGGTTTATTTTGGTCTTCTTCTCAGAACCTTTCAGCACAGAACATTGAAAAAGCTTGAGACCAGCTAAGCATTTCCTTGCTCATATTTTCAGCTACCTAGTAAACCTAAAGAAAATCAATGTTCCCAAAGGCTGACTTTTCTACTGCCGAAACAGTTGGTTGCCCCCCAGAATCGCAGCTGTATTCTTCAACCACATTTCAACTGCTGATAAATCTTTTAAAACTGCATATCTAGGTCCTAAAGACATAACATAAGTAGCCAGAGATACAGAGGGTTTTTTTCTGGGGGGAAAGCCAGTTTTTTCATTTTGAGGTGAAATTTCAAAATGTAAAAACCATGATCATTCCAAAATGGAACAAAACCCAAAGCATTTCTCAGAAATGGAAATAGTTGATAGGTGTGTTTGTTCCAGTATTTGGGGTTTTTTATATCATTAGACCTATTTTCTTATAATGTGCAATGAAAACTTTGTAATAAGAAGTAATTTTCCTGGGAAATGGAAGTGCTGTGTTCTAAGAGGGTAGAAAGATTTCTTTTTCTCTCTTCTCTTTCAAAACAGATTCTCATCAAAGGTTGAAATTTCTGCAAAATATTTTTGCCTTTGACAGTCTTAGGCAGAGAAACAGTCTGTGTGTAAGATTGCTGCTAGCTCTAGCAAGCAGAGCAGCATCAGGAGTACACATGCTAATCGCCTGCATACACACAGAGGATGCATGTTTGAATGTGACTGTGCCTGCAGGTACTTTAACCGAGCGCCGGCATTTCTATCGCATGCAGAAATGCTTTTCAGCTTCCCTTTGTCTTCCTCTCTGCAAGATTTCCAATATTGCTGGATAATAAGGAAAAAAATGGAGATAGAGGGAAAAACATTTTCCTTTCCTTTTAAAGGTGTGTCATGACTCTGTATTTGGTGACTTTCTTTTTCTTTCAGGAATTTAAGGCTGAGAATTCCCATGCCCAGCCAGAGCAGCAGTCATTCTAGCCCAGCGGTGTGACTGTGGCAGCAAATGAGAAATGGATCTTTACAGTTTTTTAAAGCATAGACCAAAATCTCAAGAACAAGACTGTGACCACACAATCTTCCATCTAGAGGAGGCAAATGAAAGCGTCTCAGTGCCTAAACATGGGTGAAACAACTTAATTTGAGACTACTGGCTTCTTCTGTTTGTTTATTTTTTTTACATTGTTAGACGGGGAACATCAGGTGAGGTCCAACGTGCTTTGTAAATCTAAATTTTGCTCTGGCACCAACATTTGAAGCCGTATGTGACAGAGAGTGTATGTCAGGGAACACGCTCAAACTCTTGGCATTAAAGTGAGAACTGTCATTAACTGAAAGTATGTTAGAGGCAGTTTTACTGATGAAACACTATGACTAGAATATGTTTGATTTAGGCTTCCCTTTTAAACCTTTGGATTTACAGGAGGTAGTAATATTCCTGTGAGCCACTGATAGGAAGCTTGCCCATGTTTTATGGAAGACGTTGGAAGGGCGGGCTCCGCTAAGGCCGCTGAGGAAACACACATTCACTTCACTGGGACCAAAGTTTCATCTGAGGTTTGGTTCAGACTGATCTCTAATACTACATCTTCCATCACAGCTTGACAAGTAAGGCTGGGATTTTCCTATTTATAGGACAAAAGCTAAAGGAAAAGCATTTTATGCATGTAGTGTTGGGACATTATGTATTAAACAGATCATTTTTTTAAAAAACTCCTTTGCCCTTGAATTATGATCGAAAGTTTTGGCAAACAGCTCGTTTACATCTAAGATGACATTTTTTTTAATCCTCTGGGGGTTTAAGATCCAAGGGTCGTATTTGATTTGCCAACTAGGGGAAAAAAGCTGTTGTTATTGTAAGTTACTTTAAGTCACTCCTGCTCTGCAGCCTGTGCCATGCTCAGGCTTTTATTTGATGCTATGTGTACAGTATTTTACAGTGGATTATCTTCATATATATATATATACACACACACACACAAATATGAATCTATATATCTGAAGATATAAATAACTAAGATTTAAACTGTTTGCTCTTAAGCAACCCTGAGAACCTGTGGGGTTTCCTGAGACTGAGAATCACCAAGGATTTGGCTGGGCATCATAAACAGTTTTTCCTCAGCACACTCTGGACATCATCGACCTTTGATGAACCCGTACATTGTTTGGCAGCTCACCCTGTAGCTCAGCGCTGGCTTTGTGAGTCTTGCAGCATTTCCCAAGCAGTAATTGTTCATTAGGCAGCACCTCACCACTGCAAGGCAGATAACTGCTACAGAAAAGCCTTGGCAGAGGTTTTAAGTGCCTTTTTTTTTTTTCAGCAGACAGAGGCAATGTCCAAGTTGGAGTCCAGAGCTCTCACATCTTATCCCTACTTTCAGTCCTTAGACTTCGCAGTGCCAGGAAAGTGGATGAATAATGTGAACTTCTTCCTTAGCAGCTTCTTTTGAATTTTTGAGCTTGTGTATCTTGTAAGTAGCTGTCAAATTAAACAAAATAGGAGTGGAGGAAGAAGCATTAGATGTCAGAGCCCAACTTAGTCTGCTTCCATTTAGTCTAGTTCATGCATTGACATTTTCAAACAATGCATTCAATTTTTTTTATTCTAGAAATGAAAAAGCATATTTTCTTCTTTCAGCCTGTGACCTTGTCTTTTGCTGATGACTTAAGTCATTGTTTGTAATAGTCAAGCCCCTGGGGCAGTGAACAGAGTGATTCATTTGTACTTGGGGCACTTGGATTTATAGACCACTAAACAGACTGAAATTATTCTTACTTGAAGCTTGCATGAGACAGTCTTCAAAATTGGAAATGCTGCCAAACCGAAGCCCTAGATCCAGATTCAGATTTCAGTGGGCAGTGCAACCTGCTTCCATAGCAGGCTGAGATGTATACCAAACTTTTAGAAAGACTCCGTTTTGATTATTCAAATTTATAATCATTCACTTTATGAAGGAACCTACCAGTATGCAAATACTAGTCAGTTTTACTGACAAGGTAAAAAAGCGTGGTGTAAGTCTCTGCCAACATATCTGTGCTAGACAGAGCACAAAGTATTACTCAAAAAATGGTGCTGGTTGAAGATGTTGCAGTGTCCCCTGCCAGCTGCTGTTGACCTCTGTAAGTTGCCATCCTCCCTGGTGGCAGCTTGTCTAGCCACCTCCTCACTCAGTTTCACTCACCATCACCAGTTTTGCACGTCTGGCTCCTTGTAGCTATACGCTGAGCACTAGCGCGGGCTTAAACAAACAGCAAAGTTTGATAAGTCACAGTGTGGCCTCCCAGCAGCAGGGTGGGTTAAACAGGGCTAAAGTGACACCGCACAGGTGCCAGGAGCATCATTTCGTCTTTGAAGTGTTGTCTTCTGGGCCATCCCAGCTAACTTGTTAATGAGAGAAAGCTAAAGCCAGGATTACATACTCACCCTCACCCAAATCTGAGCCAGCACTGGTTTTCATTTTGCAAACCAGGACCTGACAGGTGAGGATTTGCAAATCCAAATCTCCTTTGATTTTTGTCTGTAATAGAGACAGGTCAAATGTAGAACTCATTTCTAACTTGGAGGACAATTTTGAATTAAATCGGAATTGGCCTGACCTCCCTTCTGGATTCGACTTCGCAAAACCAAGCTCTGACAGACAAGCTCTTGCAAAACCCAAACTATCTCCAGTTTGGTCATATCTGCTTTGCATATTTCGATAGTTCTTTGCCAGCTACAATGCTTATGATAATAAGAATAACAGAAACCAAAGTGCAACCACAAGTTAAGCAGCTTATTATATAATATAATTAGACTCCACTGCACTTTCTCTTCCAATTCCCAACTTACAAGGATTGAATTGTTAGGTACATTTTTCACATTGGGATTCTGAAGAGTTTATTTTGACCTGGCAAATGATTTTAAGTCTGAGGAAAAGCAGGTCGAGCAGTGGTGAAATAAAATAGGAAGTATGCAGTTTCTTCTCACCAACCCTGGTATCTGCGTGACTCAGGCACACAAAGAGCTGGTGTGAATTTCAGGTCCTGCGCCTGCCTTAAATCAAGGCATTTGCAGAAATTAGTCATGACACGGTTTACCCAGTGGTCTTTGCTAAAGGAGCATTTTTTTGGGGAACTTTTACATCAGATGCTCATAACTTATTGGCTTCATGAGGTCACATGTGCCATTGAGTTAAGAAGGAAGGAAAAAACATGTTGTTATTAGTGAGCCCTTCACCTCCCTCCCCCCTGCCTTCCTCCCTTCCTTGATTCCTCTTGCATGTGCTGTTTCCTCCCCAATATCTGCTAAACCTGCACAGGCACGACAAAATGGTCCCTCTTTCTTCTGCAATTCAAGGTCCAGTGTTTCCCTTCTGCCTGCACGTATATCGACTTGTACCCCTTTGAGCCGATTGACTGATTGTCCCATAACATACCATTTAACTTCTGTGTCGCCAGGACATTCGTTGTCTCCCCTTCATGCTTCTTTCCCCCCACTTCGGCTTTAAAGGCCACATTTTCCAAGAGGGAGACAATCATGAGAAATAATGTTTTTTTGAAAAGAGAGTGATTGTCACTGAAACTGATACGTCTGTGTGATAACAAAAACTGTCATTGCCTCGCATGGAACATGTGCCCCGGGGACTGGGAAGAACAAAGAGATCCTTAGAGAGGAGCAGCGAGCCATGTGCGTCCTCTCATCTCTGTGGCACCAGGCAGAGCCCACAAGCCATTTTTCTCATATGCCACTGGGACAGATAAATGAAGGAAGCATTTGAACAGTTTCCATTTAAGGAAGGAGTTAAATAGTTGAGTCATTCTTTTCAGCTGTATTATTCCTTCTGCAGTTTTAGAGGCACCCAGTCGCTAGAGAAAGGACCAGGGAGAAGCTGCCTCTTCCAAACGTTGGGGCTGATCCTGCTGTTCTCCACGCATTGACAGAAATATCAGCTAGGGAATCTGGCCTTTTCTCCTGTCCTCCTCCCAAGCATCAGCTCTTCAGTTCTCTCGAGGGAAACAGGTCACCTTCTCGTCATGTTTGCTTTTTAAGCAGACTGAAGTGATAAAAAGTACTCCAGTTTTCCAGAAGCATTTCCTAGAGAACAGATGAGAGCAACATACCGAGTTTCTAGATGGCAAATGCCAAGCTTTCTGCCATCTGTTTATCAACTGATCTGCTGCTATCTGCCAGCTATTGGTTGTTGTTAATTCGCTTTATTGCATCAACTGCACAGTGTCACCACTCACATCCTTTGTGTCACTTTTCTCTATTATCACAAGATGCAAAATGAATAAATTGCAAAACAGTAACTGCAATCACATCTGAAAATGAGTCCTAAATACAATTAAATAACGTTAGCTGTGCTGATCAATCATTGCTATTACGGCTGTACAATAAAAGGAAATGCAGCTCAGCTCTGGGTGGAGAGAATAGGACTCTGTGGGCCACTCGGAGGTCTGTAACGCTTCCCTCTGAGGGATCCTGTAGGCATTCATTCAAACAGCCATATTTCCCCTGGTTTCCATGAGAGTAATAAGACTTCTATTCCTGACAGTAGCATATGGCCGAGCTCACGGAGCAAGATGTGCAAGCTCTGTCTGCAGAAGCTTTGCATACAAAGCGGGGATGCTCATGGGACAGGGACACAGGACTGCCTTGCCCAGGCGGAGCTAGTGATACACAGTTAGGGTGAAGTTTGGGTAGGTCTCAGGTTCCCTCGGTACACTGAGCCGTAGATACCAGCAGATGCTTGCCAGCTGCTTTAAAGAGATAGTACCTGTTGCCACTGCTGCTGTTGGTCAGTGTAAGTGATATTTTTGCCACTGCTGAGGGTGCATCTGGCCAAAAAGAAAAGCTTTGGAACTATTGAAGACAATTGATTTTTTTTAATTTTCTTTTTTTCTTTTGTGCTTCTTAAAGCTGAATCTTCTGAACTGTAAGACAAAAATAACTATCTATTTTATTGACAATAGGTCAGATCCTCAAAGTTTTTAAATATTATTCACTGACCATGACTTCCATTGGCTTCTACATTTCTGAGAAGGATCTGGAAGCCAAATACTTTTGGGAATGTGATTAAATGAGTATAATCAGGTGCGAAGCAGTAATTCAATATAATAACATAAGGGAAGAGAATTCTTCACGTGAACTTGTTGCTTGTCTTATTTTCTCATATGGCAAGATCTCCAAGAGGTTATTATGGTTCATTATAAGACTGTATATAAAATGAAACATAATCCTGCAGTTCTTGTTATTTCTACATTCCAAGCCCCAAAGTCAAATTATGGTAATATTCAGCAGCAGCAGTTGCTTACTGTTGTTAAAAGGCATAAAGCAGCACGGAATGTGTTTTGCTGAGAACGATATAAGAAACAGTATCTTTGTAGAGGGTTAAACTGAGGGAGCTTAAACATGCACGCTAGGAGAAAAGGACGGCACAAAAGGTCTGTGTGCCTTCGCTTGTACGGAGAGCTGGAAGGTGTTCATCTAGGACAGTCACTTGGGCTCACAGAAAACCTTCCCAAAGGGCAACCCACAAAAAAATTGAATTAAAAAAATCAAATAGAACACGTCCATCTAGCCCTGTCCCACTGCTTTGGGCTGCAGCGGTGGAGGCTGTAGGGATTCCGTAACTGCCAGTGGCACCAGCAGTGCTTGCCTGGCCTTACTGGGCCCATACTGGGGCTGCCCAGAGCTGCTAGATGGGAGCTTTTGACTCCCCCCCACAATGCTGTGGAACAAAAGACCATTATTCTGAGAATTTCCATGTTATAGACAGAAAAACAACCACTGTGCAAGTCGAATGGACATTGAGAGCAATTACAACCACAACGCACACGATGCTCTATTGATTTAATCTGTTTCTCTTTTAAAATTGCCTCAGACTGCCTTTGTTTACAAGCCTTTTTATCAGATTCAGGCAACCCTAATTACAAAGCAGAGGCAGCAGAAGCATGTTCTCCACGAGGGCTCTCAGGCCTCCAGAAAGCTCCCACCCTCTTCCCCAAAGCCCCAAGGCCTTGGTGAGATGTGTACCCAGGGGCTGTGCCGAGCCGGGGGGAGTGCCAGGGTGGGAAAGCACTGAGGTTGTTATGCCAATGGGAATCTGACATATTTTGCTGGGTTCACTGGTTAATGGGCACACAAGCCCAGGCAGGGAGCAGGCTGAAGGACTGCAG
This sequence comes from Microhierax caerulescens, assembly GCA_035590215.1. NCBI lineage: Eukaryota > Metazoa > Chordata > Aves > Falconiformes > Falconidae > Microhierax > Microhierax caerulescens. Next base: position 77,769,046 of record JAVJGJ010000047.1, on the reverse strand, counting down.
CATCACCCAGCTCCCACCATCAGGCCACCGGGAGATGCCACCAGTGCCCTGCCATAGTGTGACAGTCACAGGTGTAAGCTGTGAAGTAAGTAAAGTAAGAAGTAAGTAAAACTGCAGTCCTTGCCCTGAGGGGCTCACGGCATCAGATTTTGAAAGCAGACACAAGTCACACCAAAAAATCACATGAAAAATAGCCCAAAGGAGGTGGTGTCCTCAGTGAGGGCATGGTCCCATCCCCAGCCACCCCACCGAGCTGTTTCCCCAAGAGTCCAAGGTGGGCCAAAGGGGCCAGAGGAAGGCCAGGTATACCAAAACCGGACTCTATCCTCCTGCACTCACTTATTTATAAATTTACACCTATTAAAAAAAAATCACCCCAAAGCCACTGCCTGGTAGTTACTAATCAAAAGTCAACTGATTTTCCTCTCAGACACACTTCTGCTCATGTATCTATCCTTTAAAACCCAGCACTAGGTCTGGTGTTACAAATTCTCCCATACACTTTTTCTTCAGCGTTATCTGCAGATACTGGCTACCACAGCCTGTCAAGATGCTTCCTGCTGAGTTACTCACAGGAGAAGATGCCTGTACCAGCCTTCCTGCGTTATGGTTTCTGAATGGCTCTGTGCACATACAAGAAGCATCCCGCTGAACCATGCAGCTTGTGTAGCTTGTAAAAATTGCTTCTAGATCTTACATTTCCCTTGCAGCTCATCTATTATCTGTGGGGAAAGCAAAAAGTTTATTTTTATTCCTGTCTGTCTTCCATTAAACTAAAGAACTCTATAAATCAATAATAACCTTTTAGAGATGAACCTCTTTGTAATTATGTCTCCAAAACCAGGTAATTGTTTGCATATTTTTATAGAGAAATAAAGAAGGGAAACATGTGTTTGGTGTGATTGCAAGGGGGGGGGGGCAGAAAAGAGCTGAAACTGGTTAGCAGCATTTATTACATTCACACTTTTCATCAACATTTTAAATTATTCATAGTCAATTAATTTCTTTTGCACAAGACTCAAATCACTCAATCAGACAACAGTACACGCACCAGAGAGGAGAAAGTACAGTCTCTCAATTGGGATCTGATTTGGATTTTATTACAATATGGTCTTTATTAAGGATAATAATCTACAACCTCTCAGTTAAGGGAATGGTTGATTTCAGTCAAATCAATCTTTGTGTGTCTCTCTGATGCCTCGGTGTCATTTCCCAACAGGAAGGGGCTAAGAGCCCAAACGGGAGTGATCTCCGATTAAGAAACAACACAGACATCTTGAAGGCACTTGGTTTGTAGAATAAGATGACAGCAACCAGAGCTCCCCGGGGCACTTTTCCAGGATGCCTACTCTCCCTGTGTGCCAGCCATCTGGGTTCGTTTAAAGTCCCTGCCTGCCTCTGCCTCTCTCTGTGTGTCTGTGTGTGTGTGTGCACACGCGTGTGCGAGTGGAAGGTGGGGAGCAGAGGGAGGGGGTGTCTCAGGTTGCAGGCTTCAGTGTGGGCTGCGCTGGGGGCTAAAGTCTCCCGCCTGGACCTTCTCAAATCCACCAACATCATCTGCTGGTCCCTCCAGAGGAGCAATTTCAGCAGGAGCAGCTGCAGGGGGGATGTTTAGCGTATTCTTTATTCAAAGTGAAAGATGTTAAGCAGGAAATTTCAGGAGCCCTCTTGTTCAGAGAAAGAGAAAGGAGGCTCGGGGGGAGAAAACAGAAACTGGAAAATATCCATGAAATTAGTCCCAAATCATTGCCTATACCGAGCGTTTCCTGACAAACTGTCATATATCTGCAGCAGGTTTTGCAAAAGTCTCCTTTGCCGGTAGCTTATCCACGTGACTAACGTGAAAACTCAGCTACCAGCATTTCAGAAACTGCAACCGCCAATGTGTTTTATTTGGAATTAATTTTGAAAAGGAATGTAATGTTCTTTGAAGGGAAAACTTGTATAGGATACTGCCAGCAGACAGCTCCAAGCCATACACTCCCTCTCCTTACTACCCCAGAGCTAAGAGGTTTTAAAAGACAAGTGTATCAGTCTGAACAGATGTGCTGCCCCTCTCCTGCACCTTTCAGGCAGCTCCACTGGGAAAACGAGTTTGACACAGCGGGGGGAGTCCCCCAAGAGCTGCGGAGCTGCGAGGGAGGGAGCAACTTGAACTGTGCAGTCCCACAGGGATGGAAAATAGGCAGAAATTCAGCAAGTCAATGTCAGTTCTGAAGACATGAAGCTTGAAAAACTCAGGGAAAAAAATCAAGTGGATTCACATCCTGCTGGACTGAGTGGCATGACAACAGGGATAAAGAAGGATTACACAGATCACGTATCCTGAACGTGCAGGACTGACTATATAACAGAAAAATTGACAATTTCATTTTTCTTGTTGTTTTTACTCAGTAAATTGTAATGGAAATGTAATAAACTCTACAATTTTAATAGCATTTTTTTTTTTTAATTTTACAACCCTCAAATTACTTCTAGAGCTGTTAGATTGGTTTCATTAAATTTAGGGGATTTGTTCAGTGGTCTTCACCAATCACAGTCTAAGGGCCTAACATGAGAAATAACAGTGCCGTGCAGGTGGGAGGTAGAGCTATGACAGCAGTATTAGCCACCGAGAGCAGGACACAAAGGAACGACCCACCTTGATGCAAGAGCAGCTCAACTAGACCTTTTATATCCCAACAGACAAAGGCAGGAGCCTTTTTGTATCCCAACAGACCGAGAGCCTGCAGAGAAAGGATGGTGCTGCAGCTCTTCCCAGAAAAGAAAGGTGTTTCTCAGTTAAAATTTTATTGTCTCTCTGACTGTGTTGATTATGTCACTAGGTACGAGGTTTTCCAGATTTTCCACTTTCAGGTGAGATTTGCAGCAGATGGAGATGATTTCACTGGTGGGTCTATACACCTGGCTGGGTCACCAGTGTACCTCCTTGACATGTTCTGCAGGAGACATGAATAAGAAAAACCAGCCAGCTCCTGCCACCTTTTACAGTCTGCCTGATGGGGAGATCCATGGGTCTTACTCCATCTGGAGAGGTGCAGAGAGATCTCTTCTCCCATGGCTGGGGGTCTCAGTAGCCATCTCCTGACAAAGCCGCAGCGCACCAAATTGCTCATCGCTTGTGAACAGCTGTATTATCTACTGTCTCCCAGTGGAGTATGATCAAAGAAAGTGGTAGCACATAAGTAAATGCCCTCCTGGGGCTTTACAGTAAGGTTATATTTGTGTATTCAGGTTTATATGTGCACATTTTCTGTCTGAGCCAAAAGGAAAAATGAATGAGGGAGAATTTAGCCAGATGGGACTTTGCCATGCCTGCTGAGATGTGTCCAACTTTTTAAAGCAAGAAAGCAAAGCCAGAATAAAATTGTGGAATTACCTGCCAGTTTCATCAGTATCCTCTGATGCCATGTAGTGATAGATGTGGATAAGGGCCAGCTACTTCAACCTCAGCAAAATCTAACACAGGAGAGCAGATTGGACAAAATCTGCTGACCATTCCTCAGGTTAACTTGTTATCCTTTCAATGAACAGGCATTGTTAATGTCCTGCAGGTTTTTTTATTTGATTACTTTTAAAAGTCTTTAATGAAGCAAAAAAGTGCTTTCTTGTGCAGTATAAAACACAAAATAAGAAACAGTTCCTGCTCCCCAAAAAGTGTGTGAAGCAAATGGCTACACATTAGAAATAGTAATTGCAACAGAGGCACAAAGGAAGAACCAGAAACAATATACAGGTCTTTGCAGTCCCATTTCTGTGTCATATCAGCTGGACCATATTGAACAGCCCATGAAAAAATAATTATGTTTGGAATGAAGTGGCATTAAGAGAAAAAATTACAAATTAATTCCCTGAGTAGCTCCTCTGAAGTTGGCGGAGTTGCCCTAGGGATGAATTTGGTCAGGTATATGTCAACTGGCTGTAAGACATAATTTGAACTTCTACCTTTGCCAAATGAGCAAATATACACACACCATTTATTGCCGGTACTGTTGGTTTAAGAGGTGCTCTGTATTTCAAAGCTAACATTTGTACCACTTGTTGCTGTGGTTGTCTCTTATTAACACAGCAAATAGCTAATGAAAATCTATGGCCTTGGAAAAACCCAGCTCATAAGTTAAGACTTTAAATTAGTCTGCCTGTCATATATACGCAGCATGGTACCCCACTACTTTTTGTCTCATTCAGTCAGCCCATTTATAAGGACACAAAATCACCGGGTACAAAGGTTGCAAGGAAAATTTTTTCCAAGAGGAAACAAGCCTGGCTCAACTGCAAACAGCTCATGCTCTATTTAAAGCGAGGCAGCATTCATTTCTCATGCCAGAGAACCCGATTCATCCAGGGCGTAACTCCACAAACACCAGCAAAGTTCCACCAGAGACTAATTTAGTCCAAGGTGCTTTAAAATCTTGCTTAATTTATACACATTTCAGTTTGGCTTTAAAGCTGCCAGTCCCTGTGCCTCTGCTTGCATAGCCCCAAGGTGCCAACTAACTGGTTCTGGTACTACAAGAAACTGGATTGCAACCAACAGC
>JAVJGJ010000047.1:77732422-77764408 GCA_035590215.1 Microhierax caerulescens | reverse complement strand
TGGCACAGAAAGCGGGGGGAGGGGGAGGGCACGCTGACACTCGCTGCCTGTCTCACACCGGGCAGCCCCTGGACAGACACCCATGGAGCAGCAGATGGACAAGTGCACCGCGCAGCCGGCACAGCCTGCGCCGCTTCCCGGGAACAGCTCTGCCCCAGGCAGCTCCTGGCTGGACCCCCAGGTAGAACCAAGTCCAGCATCACCTGGGAGGAAAAGGGATTTGGAAGACAAGGCAGCTCCACCCAGCCACCTCCACAACAGCTCCTCACACTGCTGTTCCTCTGCCCCCAGTTTTGCAATGGCCTTCTGGTTTCCTGCACTAGGGAAGCTGGCAGAGGGGACAGCTGAGGCTTCGGCAGCGGAGCAAGCTGAGGAGCTCGGGACCCGAGCTGCGCTCATCACACGTACTGAAATGACCACCGTCACAGTGACATTCACCACACATATTGAAATGACCACCATCACAGGGACATGCATCAGTCGGCATGAAGTTACCCATCTGCAGGACAAGGCTGAGGGCACTCGCCTGGTTTGCATCTCTGGGATTTCCTTGCGAGCCCGACCTGCCAAAACCGGCTGTAACAAAAGACTCCTACCACAAACACGACCAGCAGCGATACCCAAGATCTGAACTCCCCGTCTCCAGGCACACGGGGGGAGCTCTGTGTCTCTGAGCATCCTCCAGTGTGGTGGCATAGACGGCGCTTTGGAAGACTCCTTTCCCCCCACCCTATCTTACACTTCAGTTGCTTCCCTCCCACACGGCCCTGCTGTCACTTCTCTTTTGTCCTGGTAAATGAATGATAAACCATTAAACTGCAGTTGTAGCATACGTGATGCAGGGAGAGGAAGCACGTCCCACGTACTACTGACTGCTCCCAGACTACTACTCCTCCGTGGTCCACCCAAAGGGGTCTGGACCGACAGCAGCACAGAGCTTTCAGAGGCTGCTGGACCCGTACTCCTGCAGCTCTCCGAGGGAGCCCAAGTCATTTTAGAGATGAGAATGGCTGTAAGAGGCTCGGGATCATATGGGCTTATATCCCACTGTAAGGCAGATCCGGGGGAAGCATCAACTTCTACTAGAAACAACCAAAAAAGTTTCCCATACTGACGCATGAAGGCAAATGGTTAAAACATGGTCCCAGATCAGGCTGAATGTTCAGAAATCAGCAAAGAGGAAAAAAAACTGATTTATTTTTAATCTCATGATTTGGGGAACTGTACTCAACTTTGTATCTTTTTCAATATCTGATTTTAAGAATGCATATAGATGCCAAATCACATGTCCAGATCCTGCAGCTATAACCACACAAGTGTGCCTTTGTAGAGATATTTGATTTCATACGAGCATTATATGAAGGTCATCTGCCAAGAGCTGGTTAGACGACAGGGCTCATGCTCACGAGAAGCCCGCAGCCTGCTTTCACCCAGTTTCCATTACATCGCTCGTAGAAAACGTTCTCCATCTGCATCGCCATCCCTGTCTCACCCAGCTCCTGTGCAAGCAGCGTGGGTGTCTCGTTGCCAACACCAGCACAAGGAGGATCGGACTTTTTTTTGATCACACCCGTTCAAGCAGCATCCTTTGATAACTGACCGCAGCCACCCCCACCTACACCTTCCTGCCCCGGTCGCAGGGTGCAGGCAAATGACCGTGTCAGCCCGGGTCCGGCGGGCAGGACAGCCCGCAGCAGAGTGGCTGGCACGGTCTGTGCATCATCCCAGGAGAGCATGGACACAAGGTGCTCCCGAGAAGCAGGTGAGACATTGGTAAAGTCTTCACCTGTGACTTTGCCCCAATAAATCCCTCCCACACCCCAAACCGTGCTTTGCCAAGAGGTCAAGGAAACTGGAATTAAGACTAGAAGGTTTATTTTGGGTCAGTGTGTCTTTTTTGTGCCTGGCACAGCTCCAGGTGCCCTGCCAGCTGTGAGCAAATAAGGAATGATCAGTGCCTGCACCTCCTGTATGCACCCTCTGGCAAGGCTGGAGCCACCCCAGGTGCCGCTACCCTTCCTGGGTTATGAAAGACCCTGCTCTCCCCACCAAAAATCAAAATAACAAAAAAGTCAGGGCTCCCCAGGGCTTCCGAGCGGATCACTGGCCGTCCAAGGGACATCGCTGGGGCAGCCCGAGGGTAAGGGAGCAGACACCACCTGCTTCTCACACCGGGGGTCTGCGGCCGCAAACCCCAGCAACACCCCCACATCGCCGGGTGCTCCCGGCCCGGCTCGCAGCGCTGTTCCGAGACCGAGGAGCGAGGGGGGAGCGGGGTGCCCAGCAGGCACACGCGTTACGCGCATCTGCTGCTCCCCTGCTTCAGGAACCGGGAAAGGGCACGTCCCAGGCACCGGGCTGACATGCAACTTCCCCGGGAAAGCCTCCTCACTTAGGGCCGGGGGAAGCCGGGGCGAGGCCCGGCACCGGCCAGCGCCCCCTGCCCGCCCAGCGCTGACCCCCCCCCGCCTCCCCCCCACAAACACCCCCGGCCTCCGGCCGGTCCCCGCTGTCCCTTGGCAGAGCACGAAGGGGGATGGTAAGAGCTGTCCCCTTTCCGGGCTGTTCTCTGTCCTTGAGTGTCCTGTTCTGCAGAGAACGTGGCATCAGCCTGGCTATGGTAACAACATGACCTGCTGAGCAGGCAAGTCTGCGTCCAGTTTTGGGAGGTTTCAAGGAAGCCAAGTTTGTTTTGAATAACAAGGTGACAGCTCTTACATATATCCACTTTTTCATTGCCACTCATGCAAGGATGCATGCATGCAAAGCAAAACCAAACTGTGTCAAGTTCATCTTAGCCATAACTCCCTGGCCTGCACCAGAGACCTATTTAACCCGTAACATCTAAGCAACATCAGAAACTTGGATTGTCTGAAGTGTCCTGTAGCTTCCTTTAATCATGAAGGTGACATGTCCGTCGCTTAACAGGACATTTGACTTGTGAGCTTCCACCCTAAAGTTGCCTTTAACACATGGCATGGAAGCATGGCCCGCTGATGAAGGATTGCATCTGAGCTGCAATCGCCAGACTTCCCCTAACAGGAGCTATCTGCAGCTCAGATCTGCAAAAGCTCCTCCCAGGATAATTAAAGCACTGAGCTGTTAGGATTTTTTAAACAAGGTTTCTGGCCCTTTACAAAACATGTGTGCTATACATCCTTAAACATGACATGTTTTCCTCAAGGAGTTCCTTGTCAAGAATCTTTGTATTTAATAGTGGGTGATGATGAGAATATGCCCTAAATGAAACGTAATTGAAAATGAGATTATGTAACTTTACTTCCTCCATAAGTAGACTTACCCTTGACGTATTGTAGTCAGCTTTGGCACTTAAGTCTTTAGTGTTAAGCAAACTGACAAATACAAGATTTCTTTGAGAAACAAAAAAAAAAAACCCCACACCGAGATCTGACTTACATCTGCTGGTCTTCTACAGTGGGAGGAAGCAGAACTGCATGCCAAAGGAATACACTTGAAAGAACAAAATCCAGTGGGTGACTGGTTTAGAGTGAAAATCCTGGTGTCATTCAAATAAATCAGACATCAAAACAAACAAGCTTTAATTTACTAATTACCTTATTGGTTGTCAAATAAAATTTTAGTCACTATTAGTATGGCTGTATATGCTCCTTTGCAACAGCTCTTGAAGAAAACAGACTTGAGGTCTTGTTTGATTATAGACAGTTAAATTGAATGACGTTTTTTACACCCAGGCTTGAGAACACAAGGTGATATTTTGCTTTAAAGTTTTCATACCCTTTCAGCTGATAAAACACAGAATTTGATTAGCTGCTTCTCAGTGAGACCTCAATCAGAGTTTGGCTGGCAATTCCTGTTCAAACCAAAAAATAGGCATTCATTTACAATTCTGAATAATGCAACAGTGACTACACTTTAAATGTCCATACATCGTCAAAACAATAATGGAGTTTGTTGCTTACAAAATACCAACATCCATAAACACTATAGAGAAAAAAATTTGTGTGCTATTCTTTTGCGATGGACCCGATTATTTTTAAACTTGGTCTGTGATTCTGCAAGTGATATTATTTCTGGAAAAAAACCTGTGTGTGTGTAGGACCCTTTTTTTGTTTAAACCCTTAAATACTTGTAATTTGCATTGCTGAGTGGCTATGGCAGCAAAAAATATTTTTTTCTCCTTGCAAAACTCCTAGGAGTTAATAACAGTGAATAGTTTTACTCACCATGTAAACATGCATAAACATGTTAAACATTCATAAATATGCAGCAGGGTTACTGGCTTGCTGAAACTCATACATTTTCCTCATAGAGCTTCTTTCTGGAAATGATGCTGCTACCTGCTCCACCTTTCCTGTCTTTGCCAGGGGAGTAGTGCTTCTGTCCTTGCGTGCAGACCACGTGTGAATGAAATGATCAGTAAAAGTAATTACAGTATCAAGGGGAGCTATGCTTCTGCCAACACTGCTGTTTCCATCTCAATTTTCAGTTAAACCAAAACACTTTATAAAGTGTCTGGGGATGAGGTTTAGGCATCTGATATTCAGATTAGAAGTATCTTTTTGCTGGGGGTGGTCCCCTCTGGCCATGTATTTAACATATATCCAGGTGGAAGGAGATGCAACTTTGGGTAGAATAATTGCTCCTGCTGCACTGTGGAAGTTATGATAATGCACTTAGGGGAATCACAGCCATAGCAGCTCAGCAGTGGTTGAATGGCCAAGGAGAGGAAAGAAATAAAACAGCTGTTGATCTTTGAGCCAAAGAAATAAACAGCACTAAAATTATGCTGCTAAAGCTTGCTGACTCAGGTGCCACACCTGAGACGCTGTGATATGCTGGTCAAGCCTATGCAAGAGGGAACCAGATCCTGATCTGAACACAACTGCAGCATGTTACATGCAAGGAAGAGGCAGCCCCAACAGAGAGGGTCACTGCTTTACTCCCCTGTCTATGGGGCAGTTAAATGTGGGACAAGAGTTTATTCTGGTAAGGTGGATTTGCACATCTGCAGCTCTGAACACTGCAAAAGATGAGTAGAATGACCTTTGTGTTCAGAGATGGTTTCTTATTAAACACATTTTCATCTGCTTGGGTAGCTTTGTTGACCAGGGTTTCATTGTGGTTTAGGACAGTCAACAGACCAGAATTTTCCTTGTATGAGAATCAAAGAAGACCTCTACCAAATATTCCTTAGCAAACAAGTAACTCCACCAGTCTATATCCTTTCTTGCATTTTGCATGAGAAATTATAATTTCCCTTGTCTACTGCAGGTTCATTTCAGTTTCCTAAAAAGCTGTCCCTGAAGCTTGGAGACGAAGCAGGGCACAAAGAGCAGCCAAAGGCAGCAGGGTGCAGCCGTGGCGGCCGTGGCTCCTCATTCCTGGCTGGGTGAATGCCAAGAGCATCCCACTGAGACTCTCCATGTGCAAAATATGTATTTCATGTTTGTGCAGTGAATGGGACTGCAAGTGCTCTGAAGCAGTAACAGGCTGGGGAACTGGTACCTCTTACTGAGGAGCTGGGGGCTCCCTGGGACCTCCTGGCACTAGTTTTGACCCTTAATGTCTCAATTGAGGTAAACGGGACACCACCGTGATGGTTCAAACAACTCTGAACTCAGCATGGGCTGAGCCTCAGAGGCACAGTTCAGCAGGAAGAGCTGGGACAATCTCTCTCCACAGGCTCCACGCCAGGACTATGACTGCTTCAGCTTGAGCCTGTCAATGGGAGGCAAGGGGCAGTGGCTGGGGACCTCCAGTCAATGTGCCCAGGGCTGTTCTGGCCCTGAGGCTGGCTGGCATGGGAAGGCCTGTGTCTGTGCTATTAAACTGTCCACACACACACCCCACCCCCACCCCCCGACAATTTAAAAGGATGATTGATTGATTTCTAGCGCCTGGAAATATTCTTCAGTACAATTTAATTTATTAGTATGGACAGAGTCAATGTGACCTGACGAACAACCAAGTCCAGACAAGGGGCTGCAGCCCAGTTGTGGAGGAGCATCATCAGCCACCCACAACTAGGGAGCAAAGATGGGGAGATCAGAAGTATGGCTTCAACTTATTACCATATTGCTGTTTTTCTGTTTGATGTCCCCTATCCTGGGAAAATTTTGCTTTTTTTCTCCTTTTGGACTCACTGGTTGTGAGTGGACAAGTAATGCCACCTGTGAGCACTTAGCCATGTCACCAGGTTTCTGGGTTCCTTTCATGGGACAGAGATTGAAGCTATAATATTTAAGTAGATGTTTACATCCACCCACCCACACCTCCAAACATTAGATTACTGCTGCCTAGATTTTGGAATAAATCAATGTGATATCAGAGAGCCAGGCTTTCCATTTCAGTAACTAAAAGTCAGTTGAAAAAGGTGGAAAACCCACTTGTCTCCAGCCTTATATTCATTTTACAACATGCAAACCTGACTGATACATGTTTTAACTAACAGAGGGGAGAACTCACGATGATAGAGTGCATTTTATCAAAAAACTTGTGATGACGATGCCATCAAACCCTAGTATAGAGCTCTCTCCATTAGGACATAATTGTTCAGCAGCCCCAGTGGAGTCCTCCCGCCTTTCCAGTGAAGCTAACACCCTGATTTTTCTTTTATTTGGCCTGGTCTGTTCCTTGGACTCTTCTTATCATGCACATATGCCATTTCATACCCTGATTCTCCTCTGTAGTACTCAGCTGGAAGCTCTTCCACCCAACACAGAGCCTACAGGCATGGTGAAAGTGGGCCACAAAGCAGCCAGGGTCAGTCAAAGCATAAAGAACATTTGAAGAGAAACTGCAAAGAGGAAGGAATAATCCTATCTGGGACTGGGGAGAGAGTTTTGCTGTCTCTTTCCTTCCAGGGTCTTCTTGTCTGGTGTTTGCTCTATTTTTTTATCCTATCTCCTGCACTGCTTTGTCCTTGCATCCCCAGGATCCCTTTTCTTCTGTCAATGCCTGAATGTCCTGTCGCCCTCTGCACAGTATATTGTTTTCTTTTCTATTTCCCCTGTGCTTACCAATCCTCATGTAGCTTTATAGCTTCGAGAAAAGGATGTAAAATTAATTTTCTTTCCATGACTGCTGCATTTTCTACTTCTTATCTGTATTTGTATGTAAATTCCATTTCAAATCCCCTTTATAAGAAAGAGGGGCAGCTAGCACAAATGGCCAGCGGAGCTATTGAAAAGCCACCACAGGACATACATCTATCTGAGAGAATACACTGCTTTTTGATACTGGTAGTTGCAAGGTCATTAATGGCAGGAATAGGAGACAAACAGTGTTAATAATAGGCTAGCGGAGAACTGAAGGGGCTTCACGCTTCCCACGAAAGCTTTTAGGATTTTTTTCAAATCCTTCCCTGACAGGAAAGGGATGAAGAGGCCTGGGAGATTTCTTCCACCCTAGCCATTTCTTTGGTACACCATAGCCCAAGCAGGATGCCACAAGGATCAGTGTTTCCTGACCCGGCCAATGGGTATGTCGTGCATTGACCATAGGGACCTTTCCCTGCCCTCTTCTACCTGCAGCCCTCTGAATTCACAGAGGATTTAGATCCTATCTTTCAGCGTAATCGTAGAGATCCTCACTCAATGGGGAAAACAGAGAGATTATGAGAGATGGAAGAAGGCAACAGAGAAAGTTACAGTCTGTTTCCTTCGACGCTTTCCACATTAAGTCTTCACACTCTCAAGACTCATCCACCTGGATGGAGATGAGGTGGCTCATTCCCGTGGGACTGCAAACCAGAATTTGGCTGAATGACATAATTGGTTTTAAAGCTTGGGAACAGAGTTTTCTCCAATAGTTTGATTAAAAACATCAGCAAGTTGGAATCTGGCTTTCATTTCTGCTGTTTACAAGTTTTAGATTGGGTTAGACCTCTGTGAACTTCAAAATGAGCAGTTGCGATCAGCTGTTCACTGACCAGCTGATCAAGAACGGCTTGCTTAATTAGGAAAGAAAAGTAATTAGCTTGTCAACATTTAAACTCTAGAAGTCTGCAGCAAAAGGCTACATCGAAGGATTCCTATCACCGTATTTATTGACCTTTAAACCCTTCAGCTCTTCTGTCACTGATGTTTAATCGAGTCACTTAGGCTGTCAGGCTAATAACTAAGATAATGAAGTAGTCTAGGACCTTGGTTTACTACTTTGTTATTCTAACGCTAATTTTAGAATGCTAAAAATAGGTTCACTAAAAATAAGACTTTGTGGGTGGGTTTTTCTCCTAAAACAATCAAGCTTCTCTTACTTCCCTCCTAAAACTATTAAGACATTATTAGATTTCAAAGAGGTTCTTTTGTCGTAAAAGTTAATTATCATTTTTGTAGTAAAGCACTTCATAAACCAAACCAGCTTCATGTGGTGATTATATTTGAGGAATAAAGAAAGATGGGATTTGTTACTCGTTTACAAATCTGTATTTGTAAACATGAAGGGAAAATGACACGGCAGAGTAAGTACATCAGGAAGGTGAGTAATTTTTTTTGAAGGACAATATCTTTAAAAATCAAAGTCATTGAAGCAGGAATGATCACTGCTAAAATACTTTAAGAGTATGCTGATTGCATGGGGTGTCTGTAAGGACAATTCAGGATCTTTAGATGTTTACCTGAGCATTTTTGTAAAAAACTTGAGTTCCTCAAATTTATTTTTGAGGGTGATTTTGTTTAATAAATTTCTGTGTGCATAGCTTGGGCTTCAGATAATGTTGCTATAACTGCAATTCCTTTATTTAGTCTTAGGTTACTGTTATATATTATTAACCTTACAGTCATTTAAATACATTTGTATTTTGGTATAGCTAGCTATATGCATAGATGAAGCCAGCATGTGACTTTGCAGGAAAAAGCATGGTACTAGAATGAAATTCTGAGGAGAAATAGGAAGCATCTAAGTAGGTTTTTAAAAATACTTATTTGATGCATATTTTTAGCAAATCGCTTTCCTAGAAAACCTTCCTCTGTTTTGGTGTTATTTGCAGATTATTTTTTTTTCACACAAAAGCCCCATCTCTTCTGATACTTTCTCATCCCCAGAATGTTAAATCCCTTTATGAATTGTTGCTTTTCTTTTAAAATAAAATGCATTTTCTTCTCCAACCTGGACAATAACGCACCCTTAATACCTTTTAGTGTTCTATGAGATTTTAGCCAATAAAGGACATTGAAGGATGTGGTTTTTAGGCAAATGTACTGGAGACTTTCATGTATTGGAAAATTGTGTTTCAATGGGATTTTACTTAATGGGAATAAAAAAAAATAAAATCCTCACATTCTGGATCTTTTTTTCCTAAAATCTTAGCTCCTCTTCTTCATTTTAAAATTCTCTGTTCACTACACCATGGCAGTTTGACCTGTCAGCTTTGCAGCCATAAAGATGCCTGGCTATTTTATTGGCCAGCAGGCCAGCAATTGCTAATTTTACTTTTTCCTGTTGAGAAAAAGAATTTCCTGAGTTCCCACTTCTTCAGAAGACATTCTCTGAAATGGAAGTTATGAGGACAGCCTTAGATGTCTGACAAATTTCTGATGGATTATTATTTTGGAGTGCACGGCTGATTGTACTAGATAGGAGCAATAACTCTACTGCTACTCACAGAGTCTGTTGAAACCCCTATCTCTCCCAGTCCCCTACTGACTTGTGATTTAACGTTGTGCACTATGTCTAATAAAAAAACCCCAACCTCCTTCAGGTTGAAACCGTATCAGTTTTATTTTTCTGGTAACCACTGTGCATGCATTGAGGCACAATACAAACAACAGTAACGTCTTTGAGACTGGAACCATTATTTAGTGCACTTTCATACACTGCTTAAACCTGGTTGGCAACTTCAGTGTTAAATAATTCAGAAGACTGCTAAGATCTTGCTCGATGGTGATACCATCTTCTGGGTCACATCTTCCTCCTTGTGGATCCCTGGCTTTGAATGAGATGAGATTTTGCTTTTAGTGAAAAAAACTTTTCTGGGATTTCTTCACTATTACTCTGGGCCAAGCATGTTGTCAAAAGCTTAATTCAGTAACAAGACTTTTATCTGACCAGGCTAACTCAGACTGACCTCTCCCCAAAGGGCATCCTACCAAAGGTACAGTTCCCCCACATCACTGGCACCTTCTGATACATCCATTCCCATCCTTCTCTCCAGCATCTCCAGCTGCTGAAGCTGGTAGGCAGCATGGAGCATCAGCCCCACGGGATATTTTTCTATTTTTAGTTCACAGCAAACCTTTTGTTAACCTCTGAGAGTTCCTCAAGTTGCGGTTTTAGGGAACGGGGGGGTTCTGGGTTAGAGATCAGGTGGTATCGGAAATAACGGCATTTCACAGGCATACTGACTCACCCTGTGCTCATCGGGATTGCTTACTAAACTTCACGCGGTATAATGTGATGGCATTTTTGTGCCCTGTTTTATGGCTGCTGATAGAAAGCACATGGGAGCACACATGCCTAGGAAAGCAGTTCCTGCATGTCGACATGCCTGCTGCAGTGGATGTCTCAGTTAGGTACAGCTCTCGTGGAATATATAGCAGAGTATTATTCCCAGTACTTCCCATCCAGAGAAAAGGTCTTTTGCGTTAGCAAGTGCATCACACACAGATCACAGCACTGTTGTAGACAGTGGACTTAGGGCTTGCTATTTCAAAACAAGATATATTCCCATAGAAATATGCATCCAATACTATGCCAAGAGAATAATTTTATTCCTGTAATTTGCAAGTGTTCCAGTATTTCACAAATGATAAATTTTGCATGTTTTAAAAACTTTGCTTATGCAGAAGTGCTACATTAAGTCCATATTTCATCTGCATCTCCAAGTTATTTCTCTGATGAGCATTCTCTCTACTCACTAATTATAATTCTGAATTTGCCCTTGAGAGATACCTGCTAGCATCTCTGTTCCCATTGCTCTGGGAACAGCTGCTGCACTTCGGGTTTTATTCTCTTAGAGGTTATTATCAGGGAATTCACCACTTCCACCCAAACTTGCAGACTTTTCAGGCTAGCGTGGGCTAATCAGCACCTCGATAGACTAAGTTTACACAGGAGCCTAGTCTCTGATCTCTGTTGCAGCTGAAAGCTGGTTGCACCACTGATTAGGAGGGAAGGGGGCTTGTGTCTGGAGCCCTGCTGTTCCGACCCCCCCAGAGCACAGTTAAGGACATATTCCCCAGCTACATATTGCCTCGGCTTTAGCACAGATTATAAAAGCAGCCTCACACAGACGGAGGTTCAGGAGGCAGAGATTATCCACACTGAGTAGTGCTCCTTTGCGCCCTTGCATGCATACTGAGCCTGCAGATGCTCCCTGATCCTACAGCTGTGCGTCTCCCTGCCTGGAGTCACCTCCACCCACCAACAGGAACCTCTTGTGATAGCACATCTGAGCCAACACCTCCATGCCCTTACACTAAGTCTTTGCTCCCAGACACAGCATATTTCTTCAGTTTCTGTGGTACCAGCAGGGAACTCAGCCTTCCTGTCTGCTGGATTGACCACGCGGATGTCCCACCATCCCTGCCACCACCAGGAAGATGGCTTTCCACCACCACAGGGCATCAATCCCACACCAGATTCTCAGTTTACCAACAGATTTTATGTCTGAAAAAAGCTATTTATTTTTGGTTCTCACTGATAATTACCTGCTGCAAGATGACATATACCTCATCTGAAGAAGGGCTCACCTCACCTCTATAAATCCCAGAAATATCCTCCCTTCTCTTCCCAAATAGCTGATGACATGTTCTGGGGCAAGACTGGACTCTGGTCGTCTCTGGCCAGGCCTCCTTGGCTCCACCAGAAAGAAGCAATCAAAGCCTTGAACTGTGGGCCACAGAGGGGATGAGGGATGCCAAGGGACACGCCAGCATGTACTGGCTGGAGTCCTGCAGAGCAGAAGGGACTCAGTGGTACTGCAAGCAAACTAGCTGCAAGCTCTCTCTAAAATTAGGCTCCTGCCCCAAGCTCCCCCTTCCCCCTGTTGCAAAGAGCCACAATGGCCGTAGAAGCAAACATTACTACTAGGAACCTACTGCAGATTTGCTGCATGATTGTCCTAGTCCTAGGCGGATGTCTTGACTACCCTGGCACCACGTTTAGGCACCTGAATCCTGCCCTAGATGGCAGCAGCAGGACAATGAGAGACCTGGAGCATCAGTCTTCAGTGGGTGCCCTGCCTTGGAAGTGACACCATGGCATGGCTTAAGCCCGCACTTAACAAGGCACAGTGCTCATTTAGGTTGTACTGCCAGCTGAGACAAAAAAAAAAACCCAGTATTTCTACTCATAGTCAGCTAGAGTCCATTTCTCAAGGCGTATTAAGATTTCTCTTGCTTGTTATCTTCTATAAAACATACTTATATGAGCTTCTCATTCATGGACAGACTTCAGCACCTGATGGTTCCCCACTCCAGGCTGACTACAGATGGCTTGAACTGCCTGTGCACTCGGTTGCAAATAGCACATGCTGGTATGCTTGCAACTTGGGTTAGTGCTGGTTCAGTGCTGCCCTGAGTAACACTGCAGCCACTCATCCAGCCTCCAGGATTTGCATTCCTGGGTATTTCAGGAACGTATTTGAGTTACGTGCTTCACTGCAGCTGTATTCACTCTGAAAGAGAAGTGGTAGCCTTGTAAACAAACCCGCCTCTCTAACTCTGAAGGAATTTCCAAATTGTGAACTGATCTTCTTTAATGTCAGAGATACTACAATCCTCTTTGGCCGTTCAAAATACTTCAGTGAGTTGCCTATTTGCTGTGCCCTTATGGGCTTTGTAAAGCTATTTTTTTGTTTAGAAAACACCTTTATTAGACTCTAGGTACTGAAAAATATTTTGCTATGAAAAAAATTCAAGTGGTTAAGAACCCTGAAGGAAGCTGGAGCCTTTGCCACAGATGCCTTTAATATGAGAAATAGCTATGCTTTTATTTATACTTTTATACTACATGTGTGGGGGGTTGTCTGTGAATACGTACATTTTTTAGAAGGTTTTCAAAGGTATTCTTCAGTTTTCTTTCAATATGAATTCTTTTCTTGCAGTTGCACTCATTGTACTTAAAAAGTTTATAAATAAAATGGTACCAAAACTTACAGTGCAGAGTTTTAATCTCACACATTTTAACAATAGCTGCTTTTCCTTTTGTGGGAACGCAGTGGCATTCTGCCATCACCCATACACACAACTGTCTGACTGTGGGATTTGTTAAACAGGCATAGCTGACACAGTCTAAATGACTATATGATTTAATTAATTTGACTCAAATGTAAGATAATATAAAGACGGTGTATACGCAGCTGACGTGTCATAGAGGATAGAGGTTTTGCTAGCTACTACAGTAGCAGCACCGCATTTTCCTGACAACAGCATGATTGTATTTTTGGATGTTTGAGTAAAGCAAGGGTTTGTATGTGCAGAGAGAGATTGGTTTTCCCTGGAATAGCTTGAAGTCCTGTAGGTGCTGAGCTCAGCTTACATCTTACATAAGATTTTCCTCAGAAGGCAAGCTGGGTGTTGGCTTTATGTCCACAAATCAGCATTTTCTCTCTTCTCTGTGCCAAATCCTTCCTGCTCCTGTGTAACGAATTGATCCCTGGTTTATTATTTTGAGGACAATAATTTGTGCCCAGTTTCTTTTCTTTTCTTCCTCTTTTTTCTTCCAGCTCGTAGTTTGCCACTCTTGGTCTCTGTGCAGTGACTTACTGCATACACATAGCCCTGGACATATCCCAAACTGCTTAATGATACCCTTCCTACCTCCCTTCGCTTCCAAAATGGGAAGTAATTTCTCCTTTCCTCTCCTAAGGACTCTCATACAGTGCTGCTGGAGAAAAATTATCTGCTATATTTAAATGGTGTGCGTGGCTGTATTTCACTGAGGTTTGAACAAGCTTCTTCAGGGTTGTTCCGGATGAAAGCACGTGGTGTTAATTCCTGTTGGTATTAGCCAGAGATGCAATAGAAAAACTTTATTTCTAAGTGGATGCAGATGTTGGTCCCTAAGGAAGTTGCTGGGGGTGACATCCAAAGGATCTTAGGGCTGCTTGTCTTCTTCAGCCTGCTTCTGGAATACGAAGCTTGGCTGCAGCACCCCAGAACAGACTAACTTCCAGAGCAGCCTCGCTTCTCCAACAGACACCTCTCAGCCCAGCGTCATGATGCTGCCTTGCAGGGCCTTAAAAGGTACCTTTGAGAAAGGACTTTTTGAAGTCCTACCACCACTTCCTAGTCCCCACCAACTGGACACACAAACAGAAGACCATGAGATCTTCTAAAGTAAGCGGGATCCTTTTACGGTGTTGTCTGAGGGTCATGGTATTTTTCAGAAGAAAATTTCTGGTCAGCAGATATTGTGGCAGCAAAGGTTTTTAAAATCTGCTAATCTCAGCAATAGGCTTACGAATAAGAATAGGTACTTCATTAAGTAGACGGATGGTGCCATGATTCCCAGCTGTGACTTAGCTGTTTCGAAATGTTTCGACAGTGTCTGTCGCTGTAATATCCAAACACTGTACAGGGATTATAAAAATGCATAGAGAGCCACTCGGATGGACAGTAGTTCAGTTTTGGGATGAGAAGTCATATCATATTTCATCAAGTATAATTTGTTCATTTATTCAGTTGTACCCCACTGCCAGCCATTGTAGGGAGTAACAAATGTGGCATTCAAAAATCTGGAGGCTCCTCCCAGAGTAAGTGAATAGCACTGGCTCAAACCCCACTCAGAATTTCTGGGCTCACTGAGCAGCCTCCCAAGGGGCCCTCAGCAGACGAGGGCTCCACGTGTGCAAGAGCAGAGGTTACGCACTGAAGCGGGGCCCTTCATGAGGGAAATTGTGCTTGGCTTGGGAACGTACACCGCCACGTCTGCGGCCACACGCCGGCATCCATTAGAAGGAACATTCCTGTAGATAAGTGGCTCATCATTGCACCACTTCCCACCGGCTGAACAGTTTTACAAGCTTAGTGTGATTACATTTGACCTGCATCCAAGTCCTTGAAAAGGGCAACCTCCTCCTGTTCTGCCAGTTCCCTGCCTGAACCGGCCACTAACCTTTCGGTGCCTGCACAGCGGTCACTCAGCTCTGCCACCGTGCTCATAACTCTTCCCTTCGTGACCCCTGCCAGTGTTAGGGGCTTCTTGCTCGAGGGCTACCACGGCTCCCCGTGTCCCTGAGCAGGGTCCTTGCTGCAGGCCTGTGTTGCCCACCGGATCATGGGACCTTTTCTGCTCTCTTTCTTTCATCTGTTCTTCTCAGCCTCTCTGCCAGTTCTCTGTTGTGCAATATTACTGTTTCATCTCTTCCCTGGCGCTTCTCATTCTGTGTTTCCCCAAGCACCAGGCTGCTGTGGTGCTAGCAGGCTTCTGCTGCCGAGTACTTGCAGCACATGAAATTAGGATTTGTCTGACCCAGTTCATCCAGCGATTGCCTGCAGGTTTTGAAAGGAAGCAAAGAGAAATTAAGTCTCTGTGGCTGCACAGATCTTTTTGCACTGTTACCATTGATATAAGATCTTTCTAATCAATGAGCTATAAATTCAAAAAAGCGTCGAGCCAAAATCATGGGCTTGTAATATGCTCTGAAGTTCAGGACCACTCAGGACGAGGTGAAAGAGCAACAGGAGAACTACAGGGCTGGGACTTCTCCCTGGTGAAGCTGCCATCTCACCTAAGACTTATAAGGACAGTCAACAAAAAGCACTCAGAAAGATCTCCCCCACTAAACTGCAGCACTGGATTGAAGGAAGCATCTCATCACGTCTCACTGCAAGTCCTGAGAAGGCATGGCAGGTGAAGCAAGCACATGGGACGGCTGGGTCACACCAATGAAACACATTTGTTAAATGTCCCTTTTCCCAAATTCCAGCAAGATACCCCAGCATATATCTAAATTGCATATAAAGACCAAAAGCAATTTAACTCAAGCTTGGTGTAATCTATCACAAAAAAAAAAAAGCTGTAAAAAGTAGTAAATTTAAGCTTGAACTTAAAAATGTTCAGAAATTCAGAAATGGACAGTGGAAGAACTAAAACCTTACCTTCTCTTTAGCAGCTTACGTTTTCGATATGTTAGCACAGACGTCTTCACATTAAAAGAGGGCTAATAATGCTGCTAATTCTTGCAATTTTATCATGGATTTTTAAGCACTTTAAAAAGTCAAACAATAACAAAGGTCTTCAAGTTTCATTGTTTAAAAATGTTTCTGAACGTCACAGCAAATTAAAATCTCGTATTGTTTGAGGATTTAACTCACTCACTCACTCTTGGCCGTAGTGGGTTAAAACCGAATATAGCAAGCATATACTTATCCAGGAGCAGCATGGCAATAGCTGTTTTTATTATGAAAGACATCGGGTGTAACTACAGAGGTCAAACATCACCCACCATTTGGGAGGTGAATCAAGATGTAGAGAGTTTTAGATCCCATTTATTGCAATGTTTTTTCCTATTTTATGTAGCAATGGAAGTCATTTCATGGACTCTAAGCCTTGCCTCTTTGCTTGAATACAAAGAACACAGAAGTCTCCCTTCACCACCAACATACATTTGGGTAGTCTTTCCAAAGAAATCAGCCAGATGAGCAGGGAAAAATGATTAGGCAGTTTCAGAAGAGGTATTTATGTATCTTCACGGCTAAATAAATAAACAACAGGCATGGAGTATTAGCAGCTGAGATTGCCAATGTATTCACTCCTGGTTTAATGGTTCTCCTGCAGAAGTAAAGGGGAGTCCTTTCTTTTTACAATGACAGATTTCATTGGCATCAGAAGGAACAGCATTAGCAAAAACTGAGTGCTTTTGAAAATCCCATCAACAGTATTTTCAAATCAGACCCAGCTTTATTGGCAAGTTGTGCACTTATATATATATATGTCATATATATATATGTATATGTCATACATATATATATATATGTCATATAACATAATAGGCACAGAAACTGAAAAGGGGAGATGTTTTGCTTTTTGGGATGCTGAAGGACATTTGCCATGCAAGGTGGAGTGCTCTGCACTGTATTTCTTCCCTCTGCTAACGCAACGTTTACTATTTGGTCTTGCTTTTTCCTATTTACTCTTCACATCATTACCAAAGCAAAGTTTGGGTTTTGTCACTGCAAAATCTTTACCCCACGCAACTAAATAATGAGTTACTTAGTTGCTCATGAGCCTGCTGCCAAGGCCACTCTTGCAGATGAGCTGGCAGGGGATGCTGTTGGAGGCGTGCAGCCAGGCCCCCCTCATCCTTGCAGCCAGGTCCCCTGCTGCACCTCGTCCTCAGACTCTGCCTGTGTGCCCTCGATCACCTCGGGCCACAGCCTCCCACCTGGACAGTGGCTTCTGGCTTCCAGCAAACCAGGGCAGTGCTAAAGAAGCCCTTAGACTGCTTGACCCCATCCACAGACTGGAATCATTTGGGCATCATCACCCACCAGAGACTGTTTATTTTTTTCATGTCTTTTACTGGCCCCATGGCAAAAGCTGTAAATACTGCTTTTTATCCCTCTTAAAACGCAGAAGAAATGTGAATGTTGTCTTAGTACAGTCGAGACTGAACTCCTTTGAGATAAAAACAAAACAGGTTTTGCATCCAGTTATTGAGGGTTTTCTCCAGCTTGTGTGAAGGGCTCTTTATTTTGCAGAAATATGAAGTGGAAAAGGTCCGTGTCCCATAGTCCTACGGATGTGGGGTGCTCATACCCTCTGGATGGCTCAGAGCAGCAGGAGGGATGTTTTTTTAATCTCCTTAAGAATGGAATTTTCTGCACCTACAGTATATTTAAATCACTTTTAATGGGATGACTGAAAATACAGGTAAAGGTTTGGGTTCAGCTATTGACAGCACAAGAGACCAGGAGAAAATAGAGCAGAGGATTATATCCATTGCGGGACCAGGGGACTGGGTGGGAGAAGTTGATGCTGACCATGTATGAGGCCAGGACTGCAAAGCACAGGGCTCTGTCCGATTCTCATTTCAAGCAAAGAGTTACAAAAGAATAATATAAATATATAAGAGAAAATGAGTGGGACCTTAGGGAATTCAGCATTTGTCCTTTTGAAAGTTCTCCACCCTTGGAGATAAGCCATGGCATGGTTTTCATGGAAAAGCTAGTTCTGTGCCCTTGCAGAGTTTTTGCTTTCTCACACTGAATTGGTTCAACAGTGGCTTCGCAACGTGCTTGTTGGAATTAAGAGAATATGTTTGTTCATTTACTCAAACACAGGCTAGGAACAGCAGTTCAAAATATTATCCTTCCAGTCTTGTGGCAGAAGAGTGACAGGAAATAATAAGGGCACAGAAATATGCATCGTTATTTTACTATTTTGCTTTTTTACCTGATTGTAATATTTTTCATAGTTTTTCTTGCATGGATTTTCTGCGTAGTTTTCCTCTCCTCCTTGTTTCTGGAAAGTGATCTTCCAGCAGAATCCCCTTGGCTTCACAGCGGCTGTCAGCACACATCATGGACAAACAGTGGACAGGGCAGGGATGCTGCTGAGCACCTGGACCAGTGCAAGAGCCCCATGTATAGCACATGCACCTCCACTGCCTCTTCCTCTTCCACACCTCCCTTGCAGAAGCCACAGCTGCCCCTCTTTGTTTTGAAGATGTTCCTTTTCTCCAAGCACCGATGTCCTATCATTCAACATGAGGTGAACAGAAACACTGATTTTACATTGACTTAGTCCCAGCTGCCCACCGTTGGGAGCTGACCCACGGCTCAATGTCTCTGGGAGTAAGCGCTGGTCTAAGGAATTTGTGAAAGCTTACATGTAAATGCAAATGATTGTACATGCTTACAATTACTAATTTGTGCTAGCAGGTAAACAGAAATGTCAGTGGTCAGGGAATAAACAGATTTACACATCCTGTGTGGAAACCTGGGTCAGTGCGCTTCTTCCATTGTTTGCTATTTACATTATGAAAATCAAATTGACAGTTAAGATGCCAGAGGTTAAAAATATTCTGCAAACTTAGCTGAAAAAACCCAGCTGTCAAGAGTTCAGGTAGTTTCTATTTTATTTTATGTGCTGTCAGTAATACATTCACACTTCAAGAGGCTCTCATATAAATATTTGCTTGCAAATGCCAGCAGAATGGAAAACTACATAGAGACTCCTGAGGCTTTGAATCAGGATCCGAGGCTAAATCAACCCAACTGTTTTAAACGGACTGCCTTGGTAAATCTGCTGCCTCATTTCCAAACAATCTCATTTCCTCTTTATCATCCAAATATTTGTGGAAAAAGTGTTTACTTCTAATTTTGAATAAGCCTCTATATTTTCAAGTACCATCTGCAATGTTGTATAATTGTAAGGCTGCATCCTCAAATGTAAAACTGAATAACTGCAGTGAACTTAAAGGACAGACCTTGGTATAAATGAACTGAAGATCTGGCCAGGCTAACTTATGTGAAGAATTAACTGTTTTATTTTCAAACTGTTGGTAAATTAAGTTAAACTGCGATGTAATGGTAGTAACGCAATTGGTAATTGGCTTCTAAGCTTTACCAGATTCTTATCTTAATAGCTATTAGGAGGCAAATCAATGGCCTTCACTGATGACTTATAAATACACTCTGTAATATCCTCTTCCCTTTGCTGTGGATGTTCTGAGGTTCAGGGTCTGAAAAATTAACTCTGTCTTCCCTGTGGATTCCTGTGTGAAACCTCAACTGTCTTGAGATCAAAGAAGATCCCTTGTCTGTGTTGTCATTTTGAGTGACAGATCAGCAATGTGTAATTCAGTAGATCGACCCCTACTATGAAAATAATAATACCTCTTCCTTAGGTAGATCGGTAAAATCAAAGTGATGGTCTAACACAACTTAATTTAATCCTTCATAAAGAAGTCATTCTTGAGGTCACTATAACTTCAGAGATCTTTTTTTGTAACTGTTTCTTAATTAACCATTTCACTGCCCAAGCCTGTGCTTCATTTGTCTTTTATTGCTATACTGCATTTTCAGTTTTCTTTCCTTCTTTCCCCCCCTTCTTTTGACAGTTGGGATAATTTTTTTTTTAATGAAACAAATAAGAGGGAAGTCTACATATGTAGGCCATCAAGAAGCAGTGGATATTTGTGGCAACAGGGCCAGGAAACCCAAATTTCTGTAAAATCTGCCAACAATGTCAGTCAGATTTTCCCTGAACGTCTGTGTGTGTCACAGAGCTCTTACGGGGGTCATAAAAATACAGTTCTACATGCTGCAAGCATGCTTTGTTAAAGCTCAAAACTGAAACTCAGTTCCAAAACTCCAAACTGAGCTTTTGAGCTGTAACTGGGAGGTGTATTGACAAGGCATTTGTGGGGCAGGCACATTTCCAGTTTCAGGGAGAAAAAGGAGGTGCACAACCTCCCTTTCGACAGCGTGGTCACTGCTTTTCTTGCCAGCTTGGCAGTTAAGTTTCTCTTAGATGCTCACTTTTAGGCATACTTAATCCCGAGTGTGCTGGCAGTGTGAACATTTGCATGCACACTTGGAAAACTTCTAGCATGCGGGCACATGCTGTATAACATTTATGATGCCAACATCTATGGCAGCTGGGCTTTGTAGCTAGAAATTGCAGAATGGCCATATGGGATCAAACTGGTTTGCTCTGCCATAGTGACCAGTACCAGCTGCTTCAAAGGAAGATGCACAAGTCCTTGCAATAAGGTTTTACAGGACAGTTTGTCTCTAAGGTAGATTACCTCTCATTTTTGTTTGTTAAGAATGGCTCATGTGATGGTGCACTTTCAGGCAAAAGGAGTTCTGCCCTTTTGTCTGCCTGGAGATGCAAATTCTTTTTTCAGCTCCTGCCTTTGCGAATTTGGAATTACTTAGGGTAAACCAAACTATTCAGAAAAGATGGATACTTCCAACTACACTAGTTCCACCATCCAGTTCCTTGTTTCACAAGTGCTTTTGTAAACCCATGGGGGACAAGAAAGAAGCAAGCAGGGTCAGAAGAAAGAGGGATTTAATTTTAAAGAGTATCTTTTGCATCACCTTGCAGGAAGAAGAGAAAGAACCAGAGAAATATTTATGGAACACCAGTCAGTGGGTGACTCATTCTTTCCCTGCTTTTTTTATTTTATTTTATTTTAGTTTAGTTTTTTATTTACTTCCTTTTTTGGTCATTTTTTCAATTATTCTTGCCAATAACTTGTACAGCTCTTGACTCAAAATGTGAAAGGATTATTTCTATTTAGGTTGAATGGTGGATTCCCTCTCTCTGATCGCTTCTATAGTTACTCTTATCCAGAAGGACCCAACATCTTGAGGTATCTCATGTCTGTTGTGTTACTACTACGTATTTTTTGTAACTGTGGTCTTAGACACCTGGCTTCGTCCTAAGGTTAGGACTGTTGCGCGTTAAGTCCAGTACTGAGACAGTTTATTTTGCACCAATGCACCGTATAGGAAGCACATAACTTTAAGGCCCTCTAGCATTGCCAGAGTAGTACAGGAAGGCTCAGAGCATCTGTGAACCTCAGCATGAAGCATTTGTTAACTTTTTCCCCTCAAAATAAAAGGCTAGCCAAGGCTGAAGCAGAAGTACCTCTGCTGTCTTATGTTTCTAGTTCTAATAATTTCACAGCGTCCCTTTTCCACTGCAAGCTGTCCACATGAACCCCGTCTTTCACCAGCCTTCAAGCTTTCAACTACACACATCTGCCGCAGTCGCCAGGAGGAGGAGCAGAGGGGTGGCGGGTGCGGAGCTGTGGCGCTTCCTTGGTGTCTCAGAGAAGCCTCTTCACATTTGCTCAATCAAGCTATGTACACGCTGTGTCATGATGACATGTCGTGTCAGCTGGATAATGAAGTGCCACCACCAAAGCCGAGGCAGTGCAATAAGATACTCCCCACCATTCCAAAGTGCCCTGCCTGACTTTGCAGGTAGAAGTGTGCCCCGTTTGGGATGCCGGCCTGCGCGACGTAGGAGCTGCTGCTTATCTAAAAGCAAGGTGAAATAATAAACCGAGTGCATTAAGAAATCAATCCATTGGCTTTCTTTATTGATGACATTTCCTCCTGATACCTCTCCACGGGCATAAACTGCTCTGACATTTTCAGAGTCCTGCACCTAAAATACCAGGATATTAATCTCCATCTGATGAGAACAAGAGATTATTTCATGTCACAACATTGGATTTGCTCAATTTCCCCAACTGAATTAATGTCAGGATTTTGTTTATGTTAAAAGTTCAGGATGCTTATTAACTTTTGGGAGAAAACACAAAAGCTCTATTATATACCTTTACTGTATTAAAAAGAAATATCTTTGATGTGTTCACCATGAGACTTTTTGAAGTTTCAAATAGTATAGCAGGCGAAGCGTGGAGTGAAGAGCCTTTCTTTTGGTCTCTGAGTCCATTGACCTGTGATCTCATGCAATAAGCAACTAATAAAAGCAAAACTTAGATGCTGGAACAGATTTCCTGGTAAAATTAGACTTTTCCCCCCTTCTAGTATCACAGCTCAGGGTATGGTTGTAATTGTTTTAGCAGAGTCTCAGCAGCCTCAGCATGCTTATAGAAATTAAACTACTTTCAAAGGGAATAGCAAGCTGTACAGTCAGAGAGAGTTGAAAACCCTTCACATTCATTAAAATGTATTTGAAGAATTATGTCTTCCCTGCATGTCAGACAGCCATCTTTTCTGCTTTATTTTAAAAGCTACTTTTCAGAGATCTGGGAGTAAATAAGCATGGAAAGGCTTCTTTAACTGCATAAATTTTTACTTTTTCCCCACTCCCTAATAAAAGAGTGTTTATGGCTTCATATACAGGACTGGAAAGAAAAGGATGTGAATAAGAAAGATTAAAGGTATAAAATCCACAGGCTACATTTGCAAGTAACTTTAAGGAGCTTTATTCAATAAAGAATATGAACGTGAATTCATTTGCCTTATTGGGGGTTTTTTTTTGGTGTTTTTTTTTTTTTTTTGCATTTATATGATTTTATTACTTGGCATCAACTTTTATCTGAACCTAATGAAAGTTTGCCAAAACCTAAATATGGTAATGGCATTTTCTGCATTAACTGAACATACAACATCAAATAATACATTTTAGAAACAATTTCACATGTAACTTGAAGACTAACTTCATGCAGACACAGCATTGCAATCAATTGATTCTAATTTCTTGGTGTTAAGTAGGATAGCTAACTGTTTCTACTGTCAGATTTATGGTATTTTCAATCTGTTTTCATAAGCACAGATTATTTAGAAATAGAAGGAAAATCTTCAAGCATTGTAACTGTCACCATTCATTGACTTCATAAGGTAAGAACAATTTACATCAGGAGAGGCCCAGGGTTTTCTTTCCAAATTGCTTACCCAAAAAACTGTAAAGTGCCATCTCTATATTGTCCTCACTGAAGGACTACATAATTTATGTATTCTTACCTTCTACCATTAAGAATGCTATACTAATTTAGTTGAAAGGAGGCATGAACCACCTCTAATATATTTTGTAATTACAGCAAGTGACTTTGCTCATTCTCTGTGTTCAGCCATGCCTCCTATCCAGGGCAGCGGGAACAATGTTGCTCTATACTCCCTCAGCTATGCGCACCGTGGAAGTCATCACCTATTTTAACACTGCTGTCCAGCTCCAGATAGTCCTCTCACCTTCCTTTTCATTCACAGTTGCCAATGTGCTCTGTGACAGCCACAGTGAATATCTCACACGAAGACATCCTAAATCCACTCTTGATGCCACCTGGCTCTTTATCTGTGATTTTCATGCAAAGCAAACATACCCTAAATGATCTGGAACTGTTCATTTTCCTGCCTTCCCTACAGAAAAAAAAAAAAAAAAAAAAAAGCCTTTGTATGTATATATCTACCCCTTTTTAAATACATCTTGTATCTGCTCTGAAAATAGGTAGCTTCCTAATGATTTTCCAATACATTTTAGAAGACCAAAAATCACCATTAGTATATTACAACACAAAGCAACTTTTTGGGGCAGGATATTCAGAGAAGTAAAGCATTATCTGAGGACATTACCTAATTTCAATTCCTTCTTTCATAGTTTTTCTGCATGACCTCAGGACATTCTCTAAGGATAAAATTTCCAAGAGGGATTTGGACATTAAGCCTAGATCTAGAAAAGGGCTTATGTGATTAAAATGGAACTTAGGGAGGTTTTAAGTACCTGTGACCAAGACTGTAATCCTGCCAATTCCTGCTCAACTACAGCTTAACCTCGGAGGCACCTAAGGAACATATGGGCCTGAATTCTTATTTTTTCTTAAAGTTGCTTTAGAAGCATAAGGTATTGCAAAAGGCATGAAGACACCTATTCTGAAGCACACAAATGTCCTTTAGAGGTGTATATGGAAAATAAATGTCTAATGAAAGACACAATGGTTTGACTATAGGAACTGGGCACTTGTTTTGTTCTCATTCTGGGCTTGTAAGTGATAATATAATAGACTTTCAATTAACAAGGTCAGGATATTCACATTTTCTCAGATCTAATTCCCAATTATTTTAGCAGGAGCTGACAGCTCATACAATTCTGAGATTTGTTCTTTGGATGCATAACCTGCTTTTGAAGATGTGATTTACATACTTTTGGTGATGTTACTTGCAGTATCTCTGGACCACAGTTACTCATCTGTGAAAGGGGCTTGAAGGTTCTTCCCTGCTAACCAAATTGTTATGCTAGCTAAGTAAATTAAAATACATGTAGCTCCTAGGCACTAATGGAAATCTATACCAGATTAGTTTGGGTTGAATTCTACCTAGTTAAATCCATGTTACCTTAAAAACAATTTAAAGTACAGAACAGCCCCAGGAAGTGTTAGGAATTAAAATTACACATTGATAAGGAACTGCCTTGAGAGAGCCACCTTAATATTATGGTCCTTCTCTGAAATTCTCAAGGAATTTGGACATGAGTATTACCTTTTCTCCTAAGTTATTAAATATTTTTTTTAAAAAATAAAAATAAAACATTAGAGCAAACAGGTGCCACATATCACAAAAGAATGGCTCCTCAAGAGTCTTTTGACATCTGAGCAGTATATTTGTTGTGCTAATGTGACAGTTATTTGTGCAAAGTTATGTGCTGGTCACAAGAAATGATGTGCACTGTAGTTTTTAGGACATTATTCTATTTTGCAAAATATCTCACTGCTGGTCTGCAGAATCTGCACAGAGAACAGGAATCTAAATATTGCAAATTTCTTCCTGATATAGAGAGATAATGACCTCTGGCACAAACAAGATCTTAAAACTGGAATATTTCTTTTCAATCTGACATACTTAAAATTGTTTTTATCTTTCTTTTTAGGCATTTGTTTTACTAGGTAAGAAACTATTTTCATTATTTTAAACATTTCCTCCTTGTTTATGTGTCTGGTCCAAATTAGTTTAAAATAACTCTTAACAAGGGATCTTTGGGAACCATTTCTCTTTGGAAATTGTTTCACAGTCTCATAGATATTTCTGCTTGGAACTTGCTCCTCTTACTCTTCTCGAAAACCTAACTTGCTAGAATAATGACATTAATTTTTAATCCTTGCAACCATTCCCTTCCAAGGCTATTCAAGGTAACAGGCGGTGCCTAATCCAGCTTTCTACCTTCCTCTTTTGGCCTCCTCTGCAGCCCCTCACACATGCTAGCCATATTATTCCTCACTTGCTTCCCAGGCTTTCCAGCCCCAGGTAACCACCAACACCAGAAAATACTGTGAGATGATCGTGGCACCCAGCTTCAGGCCAGGCAGGTGAGGAAGCTGGCAAACCTAACAGTTCCTGTGAGTTGTTGGTGCTGCAGTCCAGAGAAGTAGGGCTCTTCCTGACCGCGCTGGCGTATGCCCGGAGGACACGTCCACCTGAGGCTTCTTGCTGTCCTCACACCCACTTCTTTGCATATTCTCCGCAGAATTCCTGCTCCGTGAGCACTGATGGCAAAAGAAGGAGCAACCTGACAATGCACAGTATTTTGCAGAGCAAGACATTCAGACTACATCACTGCTGTGCTAAGCCCTGTTCTACCTCCAACATTCTTGCCTACTTTTTGCTAGCTTAAGCAGCTCCTGCCTGCACGCTTTCCTGCTGAGCAATAGCCACTCTCGGCTGGCTGTCCTGGCTCTGTATCTGTGAGACTTTTTGGCTTGCTCTGCATGTTAAGTTGGTTGCTTGGTTTGCAGGATTTTCCATATCTGAGCTCAGCTGTGTGGTTTGTTTAGTTCTTGGAGTCTGGGGTTGGCCATTTGAATTCCTAGGTCTTGTGTGTCTGAAGCGAACCAGTTTGGTTTTACAAAAATATTCTATGGTATGACAGGCTCTTGAATAGTAATCAGTGTTCAGCAGCAATGACAAACAGCAGTATCCACAGGAACTGGGTAATCAATGGAGACTCAAGTAATTGACATGCTAATGGTAAAAAAAATTAACTCATTCTAGGAAAATGAATGGCACGGACTCATGAATGGTACTTTTTTTCAAAAAGGTTGTGATGTCAATATCAATAATTGGCCCTTAGAATATTAGCATAATGGAAATATTAGTGATGGCTGTGTCCCTCAGGGAAGAAAACCATCTGTCACAAGGAAACATAATGGTAAACTAGTTACAGTATAATAAAACCAACATATACTTAAAGCCTAAAGGCTTATTTGTATGTTAAGATCACTACAAAGCCTCTTACTGTATAATTGCTAATGACTTAATCAAGTGTTTGAATTTCAAGCCCTCTCCATGACAGCAAATTAAGGCCTTTTGAAATTGGAGGTTCTCTGGGGCAGGCACCTATTTTTGAGAAGGGGTTATGTGTACTGCATTGCACTAGCCCACCGAAATCTCGGGGCTTAGAGTACCTCAGTAATATGGACAGTCATTAAGACTGGACCCCTCAGGCACTTGAGATGAAGAAGGTCTCATCTTCTAAAGGGTCATGTGGTATGTAACAGCTTACTGTACTTTATATTGCAAGGTATGACATTTATACAGTATAACTTGTCATTCATTGGCCATAGCGTTATTTTTCCTTTCTTTTTTGAGGTTATTTATCATAATATATGTAAATGTTTTAAGTGCCTGAAATGACCTCATTCTGAAATGACATGATTTTCCACACCTCGCCAGCAGGAAGATATCAAGAAAAACAAGCAGTTAGATTTAGTTTTGTGCTGTTTTCTATAAGCCAATATTGATCAAAAAGGCCTCCGTTAACTCCTGCTTCCAGCTTTCTGTAGGAGAGGAGATGCTGGTTTACTCAGGAGCTCTACCTCCTTTACTGTAAGGCTCCTCTGTTACACATAAATTAGTCTGTATAAATATGAACCGCATTTGAGAAAGTGACTCCAAAAACGCTGGTATGCTGATGTCTGACAGCCATGCAGCCAGTGGGAGTGAAGATGTATAGTGCCGTTGTTTTTTACAGAGGGAACAAAGGGACACGCTAAGTTCCTACATCTCTTCTTTGTTGATATTGGACACTTATTCTGGACAAAGTGATCCAGAGGAAGATAAATAAAAAGACTTTGATTTTTCAAAATAGTGACTTTGAATTGGCCGGAAAAGAAAAATAAAGAAAGCCAGTACCATGTTACCACATGCCAGGAGACAGTGGTAAGTTTTTATTTTTATAGCACATTCTGGAAAACATCAGGGAAGGAGAAAAAAAAATATCA
The DNA here is from genome assembly GCA_035590215.1 of Microhierax caerulescens. Taxonomy (NCBI): domain Eukaryota; kingdom Metazoa; phylum Chordata; class Aves; order Falconiformes; family Falconidae; genus Microhierax; species Microhierax caerulescens. The sequence goes on along the minus strand of JAVJGJ010000047.1, from coordinate 77,736,783 downwards.
TAGAATCACATAATTATAATCCCCTATATTAGGAATTAAAACACATTTTTTTATCACATCTCATGTCGTATTATAGAAGATTTTGCACATTTTTAGTTAATTAACAATACTAACAATTGAAAAGGTGTATGAAAAAAGAAATATCAAATCTGTCTGCATTTTGATGGAAGGGAAATGGCAAAGTATGTAAGTCTCAGTTTCTGAACTTATACCTTCAAAAGTGATCTTTGATGTTTCTGTTGGCAGTAATGGGCCTCTGGACGCATGGGAAGCTCTCCCCACGTGTCTGATTGCAGGACTGGGACTTCATGTGGTAGGTCTTCACTTTACACAGAAAAGGCTCTGGTCTGCTGGCTACCACACTCTAACCAATGCAAGTCTAGAAAAAGGGAAAATGGAAGAACTGCATCATTTTCGTCCTCGTGTCCAAAATAGCAAGCCCACTAAAATGTCAGCTATATAATATACTTTGTGTTAGTTTACAGTGAAAGTGGCTTCTGGGCTTTTGTGGAAACCTTCATTCTTTCTTCTGAAGTTTATAAAAAGCTCTGTCACTCCTATATAGAGATCTGATCCTGAATGACCTCGGCAGACCTCAGTGGACTACATATGTGGGTTCTGGCCACGCTGGAGACCATTTTGTCATTACCCTCAAGATGTTATGTGCGAAAGGCTAGCTGGACTGTGCTGTGAAACCAGTCTGACATTTCATACAGCTCAGCACCTTTGAAAACCGAGTGCACCTTGTAAATGAAGACAAGCAGAAGCTGAGGCTTCTTGAGGCCAGGGAGGCAATGAGCCAAACCGGGGCTGCACAGCCACATGGCTACAAGCATCTCGTGATGTGATGACAGAGGGACCAATATGTGCCTAAAATGGGCATATCACAACAGTTTCTCATTACTGAACATGGCTAATAATTACCTACTGATAATTCCATAGAATGAAATCCCTTTAACATCAGCATAAAGGTGATGCCTGCACAGCATAACATACTACCAGGCAGAGGGATCCCTGCCTGTTCTGAACAAGCCAACTCAAGTGTCAGAAGCAATACAAGCATATTTTCCAATGCTGACACTAGCAGTACAACACCCTTGTCTCATCAGCACGGCTCAAACCCAACCTGGATAGAACAAAAACTGTGAACGAAGGGCCAAACACTCCACAGAAGTTATTTCAGAGTGATTTTCAAAGACAAAGAAAATGACAAGCAGTTCTTTAATATTTTTTAGAGAAAGCACAATTTATGAATAAATTATAAATTGTGCCTCCTATATAAATAAATAATCACATTTTAAAAAGCCTACAGGTTGATTATATTGCACCTAACACAGTGAAGCCCTGATTTCTGCTGGAGTCACTGCTACTAATATAAAATGAATGAATGATAACACCAATAACAAAAAACAGCTGAAGACCTAGACTGGAGTATTCAAATGCTAGAAACCAAGGGACTTTAGGAAAAAGTGGAACCAAAGAGATCATAAAGCTAAAACCTCTTTTAAAGTAATGCAAATGTTTTACTCTAAATGTTTACTCTAAAGAGGTAACTATCTAATGAACAGAGCATCCAAGGGAGGGGAAAAAATGATGAAGCAATATAAAAAAGAGAACTTATTATTTCTTATTTCAGGATGTATGCACAGCAATAGAGTCTTTCCATCTCAGGCAATACAGCATTCTTATTACTCAAAAGTAGTCATTGTTTCAAATCATAATAAAAATTACCCACAGAACACAATTTTAAGTAAAAAAAAAGCCCAGAAAGAAAAAATCACTGGAGAGAAGTTATCTTCTCTTGGCTCCAGCAGCATTTCCTAAAATTCAAACACAAATTGTGGGCTCAACACAGTTTCATTCTAGTAAATGTAACAGGATGGGATCCTTAGTATTCATAACAAAAAATAATAATCCTTTTGGACTTTTACTGAGTACCTTAATGCAGCAGCATTTTGTAGCGGTGTGTTTTAAAATGTAATTACGTGCAGTGGAAAAGGGCATCTCTTTGTGTAGTTTTAGCTTTATTGCCTTTCAATTTCTTTTAAAGTCAGTCTGCTCCTGCATTTTTGAGAGAGCAGAGACTACCAAGCTCTTTTTTTTTTTTTCCTGGAACAATCTTTTTCTTACAATGGAACTATCATCTCCTTCATGAAACAAACACCTTTAGTTGTTTTCAGTGTCCCCTCAGACTCTTCCCTTTCCGGTCCTCTGACATCTTGCCTTTTGCTTGCTTTTGCTTGATCGGTGTTTTGAGATTAACATGATGCAAATCAGATGTGATATCCACAGTCAGATATCCACACATGCAACTGTATCAGAAATGCCATAATTGTTTACTTCTATAATTCCAGTTATATTACAAGGATGATTAGCTGCTTTCACTCTTAATAACCTACCATGTTGTTTGCTCCTGCTTTCTGTTTTCTCCCTGGTGGACTTTGATGTTTATAGGAGGATGCTGAAAGCAGTCTAAGGACTCTATGTGAGATGGAATGGGCTAAAAGGAGCAGGTGCCCTTTCACAACAATTTTCTGCTTTTCTTTTAATCTCACAAAGTATTATACACCAGCCTGTACGGAGAGAGAGGAAGCAGACAGACCAGCACTTAAAATACATTCCTCCTGCCTACCATCACTCCTTTGTCCCACATACCCTAAGGAGTCAAGTTGATAAACTTCTGAAGGGATTTCCTCACCATTCCCTCCATGCACGTGTCCCTTTCCCACTCGCTGTTCTACCTCAAAAAGGAGCCCCTTATGGATGCCAAGTTTCAGGTAGCCATAGCTGGAAACAGGCAAAAGAAATGCAGACATAAAAAAAAAAGAAATTTTAGGTGTAATATTATGAATATTCTTCTACTAGCTGAATTTCTTACCAGTTTCCAAGGAAAATGTTGACATCTGTATCACCTGAATCCATTCCAGCTGGACTAGACAAACCACAATGAAAATGAATAGGATATCCTCGGGATGAAAAGAGCTTGAATACTCTTTGTTATCTCTACTTTCTAGGATTTACAACAGACAATTTGCAGACAAGCAGACATGATCCTATATATGAATGTGGATTTGTCTAAGCAAAGCTCACAGCAAATAATCAGAGAGATGCTGGAGTTCATGGTTATTCAGCTGAGGAGACATATTTCTGTAAATTGCTTCCTGAATAAGTTATGACTATGGTATGACATGAGCAAAGGAGAAGAGACATGAGTGAAGAAGAAGAAGAGGATACCCCTGTGACTGCATGTTCATAGTCAACAGTTGACTGCTATAAATGCCAGAACATACAGTGTGCGCAAATACGAGCTTTATCTAAAATTGTAGGCTGAATACAGGATGGGTCATGTTTCTTTAGTCTTCTCCACTGCAGTAAATAATTCTGTTGACTTCAGAAGGATTTTAACTTGCATGAACCAAGGCTACTAGATCTGCTCTGGAGAATGTGATTAGTTTCCTTAATGAGGTCTTGCTGTGGGTATCCTTAACTGAAATCTGAATTCTAAGCCATCGCTTACACTGCCATACACCCCTTGGCAGAAATTGCCTGACTGGGACCTTAAGGAAAATACACATCACAAAACTGTCCCAGCCAGTAAACATGTTTGTGACCTGAACCTACTTTTGCTTTCTAAAGGCTAGTTTGAGAGAGTTGCAAAACCTCAGACTCCTCCAGTTCATTTGTTGCAATTGTTGTTCATAGTTGTGGTTGTTTTCCTGCGGACGCTCGTTCTCCTTTCCCTGCTCTGTGGCCTGTTTTGCACAGTCCACTCGCTCGGGCCACGGAAATAGCTCCTCTTGGAAAACAACACTGGAGATCTGCAGCTTAAAAATGTCAACGCCGTGCAGAAAGGAGTGCAGAAAAACATTCCAAAGAAAAAGACAAGTTTTCAGGAATGTCCTTCAGCTTGAAAAGTGGTCCTTTACAAAATAGGATACATTGAAGATCAACAGAATTTCTCAGAATTACCAACACATCTCTGTAATGGAAGAATACTTTTTGTATTTGCTTTGTATTAATGACAACTAGGATTTACAGTTAATGTCACCTTCAGGTTAAAATTAGAGCCCTGTTTTGTGTTTCTTGAGGAGTAGTGAACATTAACAATTTATAATTGATCAATAGTTAAAAATTAAATCTTTCAGTTCAGCCTTTGGTTTATTCTTGGCGAACTCTGTTCTTCAACAGCAGTAGCCTTTAGCTAGTTTTTTTCTGTGCAGCTATTCAAAATCTTTTCCCTCAACTTCCAGCTAATCCAGCAGGATGACTGCAGCCTGAACTCAGAATTTCTCCCAGGCGTCAGATGAAAACAGTCATATATATATATATATATATATATATATATATATATATATGTCAGT
>JAVJGJ010000047.1:77720813-77732322 GCA_035590215.1 Microhierax caerulescens | reverse complement strand
GGAGGACACTGTAGCACACTAAACTTCAGTTCCCATTAAAAATGAGTGGTGCATGTTGTCAATGCAAACTTACTTTTTTTTTTTTTTTTTTTTAGTTATTAAGCAAAAGGACTATGCAAACCTAAAAGTGGGATCTGTGATCCTTATGAACAATAATTCCTAAATTCAGGAGAGCACCACTCTCCCCCATGAAAACAATAATGCTTTAGGGTACTGCTCACCTGAGGAATGAACTACTGAGACAACCATTACGAAAACAGTATCGCTGCAGTGTATCCCTACACCACTAAACCATAAGTGTTGAAATAATATCTGTAATCGATAAAATTTTGGGTTTAAATCTGGGATCATAACTTTATCATCAAAAGTTGCACTCAAGTAAATGCTTTTATTTTCCCAGTAGTGTAGAATTGGTATTTCTTTTGCATTTGCAGACACAAATCTGTGATCCGTTCATACTTTATATCTACAATTAGTTCCAAATTAAAGAATAGTTACAGCACTAAAACTGGATACCAGCTGAAGCAAAAGGCAGCAAAAAAAATAGTGATTTGTACAAATTCCATTTCTAGTTGGAATGCTTTCTGCTGTTACTTGAATACTTCCACAACTGTGTGAAAAAACATTTTGCTTCAGAAACTTTGGTTCTGTCTTGCCAAAGTAAATATTCTTACCCTGTTCTAATTTTCTGTCATTCTTTAAGCACCCACATACCTGTGTTTGAGGCTTTAATGTCTGATTAATGATTGATTCAAGGGATGTCAAGACTGCCTATGCAGCCCATTCTGTGCAGTCATTTATGTTTCTAGAAGACTGAAAATACAAAGCACTTTAATTCTGACAAAAAACATTTTTTCTATCTGAATTATTTTTTTGTAACCTGTCCTTTTCTTCAAAGCAAGTGGACTCTTTCATCTAGAACTTTGATACAACAAGCAATCACATTTATTTTTCTGCTGTTGTACTGTTTCTAATTGTATCTACTTACATTCTGTGTCTTAAAAAAGAAAAGAATGCAGTAAAAAAAAGAGATTATACAAATAACTAATTCATCGTACAATCTGAAATAAAATATAAACTTTCTTCAGCATTTTCCATCATAGTATCTTATTTTCAATTGCTTACATATTAACCCATCACTCTGGCCTGGAACATTTTATGGCAGTTGGCCAGCCCACAGGGACCTTTTTTTGAAAGTTTTAACAAAACAAATGCCGTCTTTTTGAAGAACAAGATGAAAAGAATGTTTTTTCAATGCTAGAAAATTTTCAGAGTTAGCCATGGCATCCAACATACTTTGGAACAGATGGATAAAAACTAACTGACAGCTAATGTTTGTATTAGGGATGTGCTTTTTTATTACCTCATGTCAGTAAAATGAGTTGATTTGGACAAGATGAAAACTTTGGAAAATTTGAAATCTGTAGATTTGCTATAATGGTTTGCTCAGGGTTGCTGCCTAAATTCTTTAAATATTTGTTCTAAGTTGAGCCAGCAGCTGAAGGATGTAGGCTGTCCACATTTCCATGGGATGACTACTTTCTGCTATTGTTGGCTAATGCAGCACTTTAGATTCAAATTAAAATTAGGGAATTTCTTTTCTGCTTTCAGTGCACAAAGGAGAATAAAATGGCTCAATTAGGGCACAAAAGAAACGAGTCAGAACTGATGTGTTGGGAAACAACAGCAGAGTTTGAAGTAGGAAAACTGAAACCGAGGAAGAAAAGCCATTGAAAAACTGTAAAGGGAATGGCAAAGACTTCAAGCACTGGGCTAAGAAGTAAACCAGATCAACTGCAGAGGGATGAGGTTGAAAATACCAGGATTAGAAATGAGTCAGACTGAAGAAGGCTGCTCAGTGGCAGAAAGAATGAAATGGGGACCAAGAAGAGAAAATCGATTGGTCAGATAAAGAGTTTGTTTCATGAGGAGTAGCTGCTGGGGAAAGACAAAGGTATTTTCTGCACCAGAGCAAAATTTCCTTAGGAATAATTAGAATCTGCAGCCACCAAGCAACTGGGGGGTACCACCATTTCTTTCTGCAGGTATTTCTGAATCTTTCACTGGCTGTCATGTACCCACTGCAAGCCACACTGTGTGAAAATCTGTTCAGTGTCCCTGCTGGATCCCTGCTGGACCAAGCTTTCTGAGGCAGTGCCAGTTCCTGGCCTGTAAAACCTTGGCTGAGCTATGACCTAAGCTGCTCAGCTCTAACATGAATGGTCCAGGTGAGGACCCGAGTGGAGACACCACCTTGGTCACCTGCAAAGCTGTACAGGGAGGCTTCTGTGATGCTGTGGTGCCACCAGACTCTATTAAAGAAAAAACCACAGATTTGGGATCATATTCCCAGCCCTTTCACCATCCTTTCATGGATATTACCCAGAGAATTGATGGTCTCTCTTCAGGTAGCACTAGACAGGTTATGAAAAAGACTTGACTAGGCACTGCAGACCCTCTAAGAGCTGGGTGGAGGTTAGTATTGCAAAGAGAGGCAGAGGTACTGACCTCTGAAAAGCTGGCAGGACCACTTGGAATCACCTTCTGATATGCAGCAAGTAGCTGACAAGTAAGGATTAACAGATTCCAGATATCAACTTTAGACCATGCAGCTGTGGTCAGAATAAATGGTTTGTGTTAATGATTTACATAAGCACTTAGTAACACTGAAATGAGTATCTTTTGTTTTAGCAACAATAATATAGATCTGCCTGAAGGGAAACTGAAAGCTCAGCTATTGTGATACTTGTATTTAAAGTTCCTCCCTGAAATACAGAGTGGTATCTTAGATGCCCAGGCTCAGCTTGTGTCTACATAATCACTTGTGGAATACTTTCTTTTCTCCAGAGATAATGCTCTGACTTGTACTAATAAGACTCTCAATAGATGTGATTCATTAAGCTTCACTTAAAATGTGCCAATGCAAAGTTAGATTGAAAATCCCACAAAACCTGGTCAGAACTCATCTCCTTGGTTCTTGTCCAAAAAGCACTGAACAACAGGCTCTGCAACAGGCACTGCAGGTCAGAAAACTCAGGCCTTTCAGTGTAGGGAGGAGAGCATGTTATGGAGATGAAGGTCGTTTCTGCTCATGCCCAACCTTCAAAGATATGGGTCTCCTACGATATCAAGTACAACAAGGGAGCAGACCAAAGGCTGTTAGTTTGCTTAGTTCTTAAGGGCAAATAAACTAAGACCAGAACCTCCACTATGTACCTAAGAACTGTTTGAGAGCCAATACAAGTCTGACAGAGTGGGAGATAAGCACTGCATTTTGTAATCACTTAAAGGCAAGAAGTCTGAAAGATGTGTCTTGTTCACTGCGAGAGTTCCAGATGCTAACTGCTATTCTGTATGAGCTTCTGATAAATGTAACAATAGTAGCAGGCTCCTTCAGGAATCTTGTAAAGATACAATTCCCCCAACACGCCATGCTATTAAATAGACACCAATACTCTTCTGAAGTTGCAGATGTTCTTCAGGTTCAACTTCTATGTGGACCTCACCAAGCCTAGTCTCAGAGGCAAAACAAAAGTGAGTGGATCGACGCTCAAAGAAAATGCCAGTCCCTTATGGAAGAACAACTGACCTGTAGCTCTGTAGTGCTGGTTATCATCTTATATCGTCTTAGCATCCAAGTTGTGGCTGAGGATTTGAGAAAGTTATTACTTTCAAATCTCAGTAGCAGAAGTTGCACATATTCTCTCAATCAATATATCCTACCTATTTGTGTTATCTGGCTGAATCTAGTAATAAGCCTCACAGTGATTGTACATGCTCTGCACTGACAGGGAAATACCAGAAGAAGAGGAAAGTGCACAGAACTCAAGAGCATTTTATGACTACTTCCCTGGTTCTCCTACAAAAGGCTAAGTTAATTGATTTCCTCACCAGGCAATGAACATTTAAATGATGTGCACTTCAAGTCACTCTATGTTATCGTATACAAGCAAAGCAGTATATGACAAAGTGGTTCTCTTCACCATGGTAAACATTTTTTTTCCTTTTTGCAGGTTTTGCTCTCCCTGGGAAAGGATGCTTTGCTGACTCACATCTGATTAGCCATCACTGTAGTAGAAGCAGTAGAAAAGGAGTAGAGAGCTGGATTCTTTTCTGCCTCACACATCACTATCCACCCACAAAACCTAACAGAGGATAAATCATACTCTCAGATGGGAATTTTCCTATTGATTTCAGTGAGCATAGCAGGGGATTTTCTGCATTTATTGTTTAAATCTTGCTACCCGCAGAAATAGTGGACTAAACAATCAAAGTATCTGTTGCAGTTCAACTTTCAGGAACTTAGCTGAAAGACCCTAAAATCTCCTTTTGAAATGCAGTGTGGATATCTGGCCAGAAAAGCTCTGAGCCACTGAACACAAAAGCTGCACAACACATTTTTACTGAGTCACCTCAATTCATACAACTCATCCTGAAATATCATGCCTGCTTCTGAAGCATGAAACCATAGATGCAGATGGTTTCTTCCCACCTTTCCAAGGCTGGCTCCAACCAAACTGAAAACAACAACAAATAAAATGAAAAGAGGAAAGAGGAGAGAAAAAATCTACCAAACAAGCAGCTATTTGAGCCGAGCAACCCAGAAAGTCTGATTTCCTGTGGATTCTTCTGGAGTTTAAAGAGATCAGTAGCTGGGCTGACATCTTCCTCTGTGGTTAGGCTCTCCTAGTCTCTCTTTGGAGTTGTATTCTTTGGAGTCTATTTAGAGGCAAACTTACAGTGTAGCCTGTTCTTCAGTGGAAGCAGTTAACCCTTTGTTCTTTATCAGGCTGCTGGGTTTTTTACAGTATCTGGAGGAATGTAATACTTCTGAGACTGCTACTTTTCTCTCAGGCCTTGTTGAAACCGGCTGACAGCTGACTTTTGACCAGATGCATACAAAAGCAATGTGACCTGCTTTTCTTGGTAATGAAATTAAATACAAGTGCTCAAAATAATTAGAAATTATCATCTTCCCTAAGTAAACATGCTTGCTATCAATGCTTCCAGTCTTGTAAGTCATTAAAAACCTTTTGAACTTTTGTCTTTATGCAGCTTGTTTTAACAAAACAAATACCAAAAGCTGGCATACACTGATAATGGAGAGCTGTAAATACCTAGGTGGGTGATATTCTTAAGAGCCTAAGCAAAACACTGAAACTAAGTGAAAAGCTCCAGCTGGCTTTAATGGACTTTGAGATAGACCATCTTTCTTCAGCTATGGAAAAAGACTAGCTCATAGTGGGTCCTCTGGAAATGTGTACTAATGGTTAATAAAATAAATGGTGTATCTCCATGGAAAATAAAAAAAGATGGGGTTTGGCTGGAGAATGAAAGAAAACACCAAGTTTCAAGATGACCAAATGTTTATATTTTCATACACCTAAGCTTGTTGAAGCTAAGAGAAACTCAGTGCTTTGTACAAAACTTTGCAGAGGTTCTGTTACTTTCTGCAAAGTTTTGACTAATTAAAATCCAGCTGTCTTCTTGCACGCAATGTTCAGTGTGTGCAGACATTCATACATACACTTTATAGACATACACGTGTTTTATTAAATGATGTCTAGCCTCTTCCATGAGTAAAATCTGGTTAAAGTAACGTGTCTATTCAAATATGGCCAACATCTTGGCAAATGGATTGATTAACAGATTGCACCCTATCTTGTTATGGATAATGCTTTACATTCTCGGTATTTTGTTAACTAGGTTAACTTTAGAAATAGCACATTAATATACCATGTTGAAAATCTGATCTACTTTTGCTCTATATTTTGCATTTATTGACAGTCTTATAATTTTTTCCTCTTCATAAATGCTTCAGAATTGAGAAGATCCAATCCCTCTTTTTGGCAGTTTAACTTGGTGTTGCAATTTTGTTTACTTAATAAATAAAACTGCATTAAAAAGAAGGTAATTTACCCCTTGATAAACCTCCATCTTGTTAACTTCCATCTGTGAATAATGGCCAGTGAGCACGTAATGTGGCTGGTACAGATTGGATCTGGTGTAAGCAGAAACAATTCTGATGTTATTGTTAGGAGCTGGCATTTGCACATATGCTAATTTTTTACGGGTTCAGAATAACAACCATTTAATGCAGCAGCACAGTTTGGCACTTGACATGCAAATACAACTGTTAGTGTGTTTATTTTTTTTATATCCCTTTATTAAAAAAAAACCCAAGAAAAATATAGATGATGCCTATATCTGTAATACAATTCACATTCGCTACTTAGCTTTAAAAATGTGATACTATTAGTACACAGTATGATAAATATTCTAAGCATACACAACTTGTGCTGGGTGATAAAATATTCTAAGCATGTCCTAAAATGATTCTCTCATCAGAGATGGCTTGTTACCTCCACCATCAGCAGATACTGATAATTAATCAACTGAAATGAATCTTTACAGAATAAACAAATCTGTTATACATGAAAGATGATTATGTTCTTTTGGCTGTGAAGATTTTTCATAACTTATTCATGCCAATGGTGTGCCTGAATTATGAAGTACTTTTCACTTATGAAATAAATACAGCATCTTTTGTTTGTTGTATATCCCCTCTACTTTCTGGGTTTTACCAACGTAAATCAGCACAAATCTACCAGCTATGCTGATTTACACCAACAGGATTAACCCTCTATTCATCATCATCATCATCATCATCATCAGTATTTCCTGAGTTATTTCAGATGCATTTCTAAAACACAGCCCTGGTAAAGTGTTGTCAACTGTTCCATTTTAACAGCAATGTCTGTGTAAATGCCGTTATCAGCTGTAAGACAGAATCATAGCTGTCGCGTTCCGACTTTGTGAATTCTACTCTCCTGGTAGATTTAATACACACAGTGGGGGATAGTGTCATATTTTGAGATGGGAAAGCCATGAAAATATACTACCATTTGTATGGATCTTTAAATGAATTCATACTTCTACGTGCTGCTTTTATGTTCACTTTTCTTTGAACTGTTTAAATGACCATTTTGTTTTTTCACTGGTGGAACCACTGATAGATGACGAATTTTAGACATGTGTGTGAAAATATTTGTAAATCTTATGTTCTAAGGAACAGGAAACAAGATCATGTTTGGCTGACCTCCTTAGCAATCACAGATAAACAACAGGGCTTAAATTGCAAATATGTGTGAATATGTTGGAAAAACAACAGCCACTAAGGAAACATTGATAATCGTCAGACAATATTATAAAATAACCAGAAAAACAGCAAATACATTTGAGGAAATCAGATCTGCTGTGAATATTCTTCAAACAGAGAAAGAAGAATCGTGAATGATTCATTCAGACTGAGTCATACTTTATTTTATTAGAGAAATAGCCAGGATTAGGCCTACTGTGTGAGCACAAATTCTTGGTCAAGACTGACTAAAACTGATGTGCTAACTCACATCAGCCAGACATCCTTCATTAAAAAAAAACCACAGAACACAAAACTAGAGAAACAACAGAAAAACCAACCAAACCTTTGACCTAAGGAAGAGGATACTGCTTCATGCCTTTCCTTGAGGCTTCACTGAAGTAGAGGAGTCAAAAAAAAGTTTTAATAACTGTTTAAACAAAATCTGCTCAGGAAGCCTTTGTGTTCATTTCTTTTGAACATTCAGCTCTTTCCCACTAGGAATGAGGACACTTCTTTATTTTTACTACAAGCTATACTTATAGGACGATATACCTGGTGCAAGGTTGTGGTAAGTTAACATACAGCATGCTATCCATGCTGCTGTATGTATATTATAACACAAAAGAAGCCACCTGGAAGACTGTTATTATCTTGTGGGGCAGTCAGAAAGAATATTGGGGAAAACAGCTCAATAATTTGGATAGTATCATAGGTCTTGAGGACCTTGGGTCAGTCTTTGCTTTACCTCAGCCTTTCACCAAGGTACTCAGTGTGTTTGGATCTTTCCAGATCTTGTCTTTCCAGATCCAGTCCTTTTGAGATCTCTCCAGATGCACTCAGATCTTTCCAGATCCAAGAATTTTTTTTCTTGCCTTTAAGCTACATGCTGCAATGCCTACATTTTAGACATCTGTCTGCCGATGCAAAATCCAGAATATTGTAAGAGAAATCATAGAAAGAGTAATGAATGTCAGAAAAAGATCCAAAATAGCTAGCACACTGAGCATTTTGTTACACTAGTCAATAGGAAATGTTGATTCTTTATCAGTCTTTTTAAGTCTAGAAAATAACGAGCCCCATGCTGTCAGTCTGCCCATGGTAATCTTTACTAAGCTCAGCAAAGATCATATGTGCCTATTGAGATACAGTTGCCCTGCTATACAATACCCAAATAGTTAAAACACCAAGTAGTACATCAGTTCTCATTCTCTCTTCTACATGAAAGCAATCAAACCTGATTTTTCACCTCAAGGACAGTGTCCAGATACTAGATTGTGGCTTATTTTGGAAAGAAGCTATAGCTCCTCCTGCAAAACCCAGCCCCATATGTACAAACAAACTCAAGACACCCTGTATCAGAAGAGTGCACAAGAAGGATCAAATAAGGTCATTTCTCATTGCAGAAGGGAGCCTTGGAATGACTGTGCACTCTGTTTCTTGAGTGTTATGTGTAAGACAGAAAAAACTGTTGGTTGAGGAGAAACAATCTCCTAAATTCCCCAAGAAATGCTTATATGTTTTGTAATGAAAACAGACTCAATTTTACCTTCACCCCATTACATTTTACTATATGATAAAATATGTTGGAAAGAGTCATGGGTCTTTCCAGTCCAGCTGATCTTGGATTCTCTTTTGCACAATGACACAGCTCCACTAGAAAGAATGAAAAATGTCCCTCATTCCCCAGATTATAAGACTTTGTGGTTAAAACATACTGAAAGGAGTATGACACGTGGCCCTGAATCTTCAGTCAACAGCAGACTTTGAGGACAAGTTGCTTATGCAGCCAAGGAGAGTGCCGATATCTACTACAGTCATACTGCATGCCATTTAAAAAGTGAACATTTGCCTTCAGTGCCTTTTCTATAAAGATAAGGAACTCTGGCCTGTACGTGTTTGTTGGACGTCAGAGACCTGCCAGGCTGAACCTTTAATGCTGAACACACTCAGGTTTTCATGTAAGCTAGGCAATGAATGACCAGCCTTATCAGGACCAACGCACTGTTGAAGGCATGCTCAGGACTTGAGGCACCAGGAGCTGTTGAAGGCTGGGAAATAAGTAGATTCAGACTAAATATAGGAATAGACCTCTAAAGGTCATCTAGTCCACCCTTCCTGCAATAAGCAGTACATCTTCAACCTGGCGGGCAGATTCAGACTAGATATAAGGAAGAAATTGTTTACAATGAGGGTGGTGAAACACTGGAACATGTTGCTCGGAGAGGTGGTAGATGCCCCATACCTGGAAACATTTCAGGTCAGGTTGGATGGGGCTCTAAGCAACCTGACCTAGCAAAGAGGTCCCTTCTTATTGCAGGGGGGTTGGACTAGATGACCTTTACAGGTCCCTTCCAACCCAAACCATTCTATGATTTCATGACTCTAAATGCTAGAAGAGCTCACATGCTGTTGTATTTGGGGAGCAGCTGAATGAAGCTTTCCAGGGTCATCCTTTTCTATTTAGCTCTCTGAATTTTACCACCAGTCTACTTGGAACACAGGCAGGTTTATTGCTTGTGTTTTCCCTTGGCAATTGGCTCAAGACCATGTGTCAGTATAATGTGGGAACTGTAGTTGTTGTCTTAGCAGTCTTAATATGGGAAAAAAAAATCCCATGGAAGCCTGCTTTCACAAATATTAAGCTCAACAGGACAGACTTGCAGCCTCACATCTAAATATTCTGGCTTCTGTATATTCACAGAATGTTGTATTTGTATTCTAAGGCAATTGTTATGCTATTTTCTCTCTGTAATTTTTCTCTTCTTAGTGGTATTACTAAAATAATCTGAGATTGTTTTCCATTGTTTATAAATGGACTGCTATTATCTATTCATTTATGACAAGGTGACAGTATTTACTTATCTAGTTTGCAGATGGGCATGGCATAATCTGTTTTTTGCGTTCGTTTCAAAAGGTGTGGTTGGAGGAAGGCTTGAAGTCTGCTTTGCTATAACTGCTGTTTTCTAGGTCAGGGAGATGCAGGGAGAAAGGCTGTGCTGTGTCACAGAACAGCTTCAGCACGTGTAGCAGGCACATGGATGTGGGGCAGGTAGGAAGGAAGGGAATCCAGCAAGTGGTAAGGTTTTACAAGAAGCAGAGGCTGGAAGACTGCTGAGAAGTGAAGGAGGCAGATATGTTGCCGGGCCTCACAGGTGGTGGAAGAAACTTCCAAGGGACACAGAGGAGACTGCAATTTGCTGAAAAACAGTAATTAATTAATTGGACTGAGAACAAACATAAAAAGAGCCATCCTGCAAAGATTTGTAGCAGGCAGGCACAGATGCATTTATCAGTCCTTACCATTTCTCTACTTTCTCACTCTAAGCCAATTAAAAACAATTAAAGAGTTAATTGTTCTGTTTATATTGTAATAGATCGGTCTTTACAATCCTTTGCCTGAAAAGTATGTTCTCAAAACTCACTTTAGGGGAAGTGCTGGAAGATCCTCCTCAAAGCTATGACTAACTTTATAGCCCATTATAAACACAAAACCTCACCCCGGAGCTACTCTGATAAGCAACCTTTTGTTACAGGCATGGGCCAAGTTCCCTGCCTGTACTACCAGGCCCAGGCCCACCTAGATTGCCCCCAGGAGCCAGAAGCCCCCAGGCCAGCCAGAATGGGCATCGAAGGGCTGGTCTCGCCCTGGTCACAGCCGCAGGCCTGCATGCCAAATGGTTTGCTGCCAAACATGCCCAGACAGGCTGTCTGTAGACAGTCTGCAAACTGTCTGTGAGGCTCAGCGTGCCATGCTTGTGGTCACCCTGGGTACAGCCGTGGGCTCTAGTGGGGCTGCTGACATATCACGTTCACGCCGACTTACGAACTGAAACGGCATTCACAAAATTTGGTTGGAAGCATGGCTCGTTCTCAGGACACCCCAGAACGAAGCCTTGGGATACAGCAACCGGATGAAACATCCCTCAAACAGCACTGTGACTCGTGGGGATGAAAACAGCTCTGAGCGGGAGAGCAGGGTTTGCTGAGGCACACCAGCATGGCTGCAGTGATGGTGTGTGGCATCTCTCCACTGCTTGCCCTGGCGTCGCCCGAGCACGCCGCAGGCATTTCCTCGGGTTAATGGTACGAGACGCTCGCTGGCGACACGGTCACTCAGGCCTCTCTCCAGCGGCTGGAGGGGCCTCACGGCACCTCCGAGCTCGGAGCCCCGCTGAGGCGGCTCGGAGGTTGCTAGGCCAGCAGCCGTAAACGGAGCAAACCGGAGGTAAACGGGGTCCCCCTCACAGGGGTGAGGCAGTGGCCGCCCCGAAACGCCCGCGGCCGGCCGGTGCCTGAGGCCCCATCGCCCGCCGGCTCGGCTCGGCTCGGCTCGGCTCGGCTCGTCCAGCGCGGACCCCGCAGCCCCCG
>JAVJGJ010000047.1:77693344-77720525 GCA_035590215.1 Microhierax caerulescens | reverse complement strand
GGCGCAGCAGCGCGGCCGTTGGCGGCGGGGAAGGGGCCGCGGCGGGAGGCGGGCGGCTGCCGGGGTTGTCCTCGGGCCTGTCCTTGGCGCAACTCGGCGGGTGGCGTCTCCTCCTCCTCGCGGCTCCGCGGCCCCTCGCCGCCGGCCCCAGGGGAGAGGAGGGGGGCTGGGCTGCGGAGCTGCGAGCGACCGCGGCGGGGGCGGCCTCCCCCCACCCCCGGCCGTCAGGGTTGGGTGCCAGCGGGTACAGAGCCGGCGCGGCGGGGCTCCCCACCTGCCAGCCGCGGGGAGCGGGCCTGCGCGTAATGCACCGTCTGCGCGGCCGCCTCCCGCCGCCGGGGAGGGCAGGGGCGGCGGGTCCCGCCGTGCCCGTGGTGGTGCGGCCCTCACCGGGGCGGCCGGCTTGCTGCCCCGCCGGTGCCCACACCCGGCCCGGCCGGGCGCCGTTAGGCCCAGCTGTGCCCCGGTGAGCGCCCTGCCGCACTCGTGCTTACACGGCACGTCGGTGCATGAAGAGACGTAGGTGCTCGCCGTGTGTGCCCGGGGCTGGCAGGTCAGGGCCTGGCGGGGCTCGCCGTGCTCGGGGCGGGTGCTGGTGCTGGCCCTGGCCCTGCCCCGCTTGCAGGCCTTGGCGTGATAATCCCTTCTTGCTTTGTTTCCTATTTTCTTAATATACCTGTTTTTACCTTCTGTTTTCATATTTGATTATAATTTCCAACCGGTTTCACTTCTTGGTGCTCTCCTGTCAGATTGATACCTGTTAGTGAGGCTTTGCTGCTGTTTCAGAAAAATATTAAAGTGAAATACTTTCATGAATTGTTTCAAAACACACTTCCATCCCAGAAAAAATTAGTATTAAGATACTAATGGATAATTAATATCCATTAGCTGGATCAAGGCAATATAAAAAGTACGTATGCTCATTCCAGTGGCAGATGAAATTACATGCAGTGTTGGTGTTTCAAAACTTACTCCTAGGCTTTCATTAGGTTTCCTTTTTGAGACTTTAAAAAATACTGGACCGCATCCTGCTTTCGTTGAAGTCAGTGATGAAATTTAAATCAAGAAAACATCGGAAAACAAAACTTCCCCAAACAGCGCAAAGCAGCACGTGCTTGGTCTGGCCCAGTTGTGCGCTCCTTTATTGCAGTGAGGCCGTGATAGAGCTGCGCCTGTCAGCACCTTCCTCAGAAAGAACTTGGGTTATCTGCGGTGCATGCTGCTTTAATGGATTGGGTCATATGTGATTCTTATTTGCTAGGGTATATGGAACACTCATCCCCAAATCATATGTTTATTATTTATAAATCTTAGCTGTCCTGTCTAGTAGCTCTATTTATTTTTTTTTTTTTTTTACTGCCCACTGGTCCATACGCACAGCATATCAGCTGCATTTTACTGAACTTAAAAGACTTAAAAGTCTTTCATTCCCTGAATTTATGAACTTTTAACTTATCTTTTCCTCTCCAAGCAGCAGTTCGTAATCTGCAATCCATTTGAATCCATACTAGTTCCATATACTTTAAAAATGTTGTATATGTAGTTAATCTTTCTCTACTCAGGTAGACCTGTGCGCTCCATGCTACACATTTGTGTGGTGTGCTTTTTCTTGTAGCTTGGTTTATTGCACAGTTCAGATCACCAAAATCTATACAAGCATATGTTGTTGGAAAGACTCATCACTTAAGGAGAAACTGAATTGAGTATCATAAGTTTCCAATTACATCAGGCTTGGCAGAGAGATACCTGATGAAAAGAACAATGGCTTGTCACCAGTATCATAAGCATCCTTGGTGCATTGCAAGACAGCTACAGCACTTTGTGCTGCAGGGTTTACAGCCCTCCTGTAGCTTCTGAGGAAGGCTTCTGGTTGCAGGCTTGAATGTGTTTTGGAAGGTTTATGTTTAAAAAAACCCCAAGAAGTAGAACTGGAAACAGCTAGAATGGATTAATTATTAAGTTATCTTGTGAGACTTAAAAGAGTTTTTATCTTCTTGAGGTGAAATAATTGCTGTTAAACACAGGTGAATTTCTATTTTTATTGAAGTCAGTGACAAAATGTAAGTAGTGTTTTGTACTCTTAATGGTAATGTCTGAGCTCACGTTCTGCAAGCACACGTATGAATAACTTTGCCACGTAAAAGAGCTTCTGGGCCTGAAGTTACTCACATGTGCTTACAGGCATGGGCCTTGACTTGTGTTCTGACTTCCTCACTGATGCATCTCAGTAATGTTTGCCTTTTTCACCTCAGCCAAACAATGGACTGGTGAGTCAAATGATTTTTCTAAAATCCCTTCAGTACCTTTTCCTTGCCAGTATCCTGCATGACCGTTTCCTTTAATTTTTTAATTATACCCTTTTAGGCATACAAGTCTTCGGGATTGAATGTAATTGTTCTTTGCTTGCAAGATTTCAAATGTTGACATTTTAAGCAGACTCCAGGAATTCAGTTTGTCAAAAGGAAAGCCCAAACAGAATACCGTTAAGGCTGCATAGTTAAGCACTCGGGTATCAAGAAATAGGCAGAGCTTTTATGCATGGAATCTTTAATGTCCATTACAGTGCCATTTAATTTTCTTTCTTGTATGTTACTCAGTGTCTTGCAATTTATACAATGTTTTAAACAATGTATATTGCACATGACTGTCTTTTCTTAATCTTTGAAAACACTTTCTGAGAGTGTTTTGTGAAAACTGCATTGCAAATTGTGTTTGCACAAATTGCCAGTAAAAACTGCAGGTGAGATGTTCCAGTTGATTTTTACTCCATTGGTAACTAAATTACCGTCATAGGTACAGGCTTTTTTTTATGAATTGCATGGAAAACTGGCTATGTGGAAAGTCTTTATGGTAGTGCATGTACAGAGCAATAATGATGTTTTATATGGTGTGTCATGCTTTATTTCTTCATTTTGAGTGTTTAACAATGCAATCACAATGGTTTTTCTGCCCTTTAGCCAGATACTTCTAAAGAGAAATTACCTATTCTAGCTGATGCCGCTTGCCATTCTCGCAGTGTGTATTTTACAGCAAAATTAACTGGGCCTGTTGAGTGACTGTAAGCTACCCTTGGTCCTTATATTGCTACGCAGTTCTAGGCGTAGCTCTTGTCTCATGCATGTGCGAAGTGTGACTTGCTGTCTTTTTAAAGTCCTACTATTTGGTAAAATATAAACTTAATTTCAGTGGGAAGTTCTAAGCTAATTCTCAATGAGACCTCTTTCCATAGCTGATTTTACCTTCACCACTCTGCTACTTTGTTCAACTTAAGGTCAGAAACTGGTATTTGTAATGGGAGCTAATATATATAATATTTTTAAACTTCGTATTTCATGACCACTAAGCTACATTCAAAACAGTTAAAAATTGCATTAATGAAAATTCTAATCTTGAGTAATTTTGATAGATAATTTAAAGGTTAAAACCTGTAAAAACAGTGGGCTTAGCATGGAAGCACTTGTACACCATTAAAATCCATCTCTGCTATAGATAGCATGTGAATAAATTTCGATACTTGCATTGAACTCCATAGTACTGATAAAGGAGTTGTTTTTTAAATACTGTGGAATATCTCTCTGATCTTAATTGTTTTTTTGTGCATGTGTGAACTTTAATCAATTGAGCACATACTGGTTGCCTCTATTACCCAGAATGTGTAAGTTATTTTAAAATCATTGTCTGGCAAATGAAGTGAACACAAATATCACATGCTAAAAGGGCTCATTGTGAAATGACTGTTCCAGTGAAGGCATGAACCTTACATCAGTACCTGGTAGGACTACTTGCATGCTTCATTTTAAGTGCATGTGTAAGTCTTTTGAAGAACAGGTGCCTGACTGTCAGAAATATAGGAATAAGGTAACACAAAGAGATTTGTTGCTGACTTTACTTACAAGAGAATATTTGAGATGTTTCTAATGCAAACTAAAGAAAATTTGTTACACAGTTTTCGTATATTTAACAATTTTAAAATTCTCTTTCCACTTGTCTTTTTCTGGAACTGTTTAGTATGGAAGCTGTATCAATGGAGTTATATGTTCTTTCCAGTTACTTCTGTATTTACCTTTGAAATCCTAAACCTTGTCATATCAAAAATAATCAGTTCCCATCACAGGCTCCTTGTATGTCTTGGTGTTAATATAGTCAGACATTTTCCACTGAACACCCTAGTCCTGCAAGATGCATCACCTTGACTGAATTAATTGGAGTTCTGTGAAGGATTAATGCTGCTGCCCTGGCTCTGTGGGCCTTTTTGTGTGCAGAAATGGTCCAGTGCCTGCACTGGGCAGTGTGAATTAATGAGGTTTGGATAAACAATGGTTGAAATACAAACACCATGGCAATGCGATTCTAAATGAATGTGATTCCAAACAGTACCACAGCTATTAGATGCTGGTGCAACCATGCCACATCAATTATTTTGCTGTCCTGCACACCCATTGTGTACCTTTGTGCATCACACAGCTCCATCATGCCTCTCTGTTCAGCTTCTTCTCCCCTACGGTAGCATTAGGGTGGGGTGTGCCTGGGAACAGACTGAATTCACTCTTCCTGCCCTCAATGCCATTCTTTCACCAGCTGAGTGGAAGAGAAGAATCGCATTGCATTGAATGTGGGTTCATTGAGTCCTCAGAAGGGAACAGGTGAGGGATCCTGGCATCATGATGGATACTGTGTCCATGAAGGGAGTGGAGTCCCTTATGGACAGGCTCCAGCCACTTGGTGAGACCAACATTGTGGGGGTAAAGTGGTTGGTGAGTAAGGAGAAAGCAGTCTCTCTTTCCCTGATGCATCACTGAGTTTGTGTACTGTAAACTTTATAGTGTCATCACACTTAATGGCACCATGCTAATTTTTTTTGGATATGATAGCACAATGTAAGGTCTGTGTAGAAGGACCTTTACTAGTCTGTACAGATCCAGTGGTGCTTGCTGATGTGTAGTTACATTTTGGAACTGTGCGTAAGTGTGTGAATTCTTAAAACACCTTATGTATCATGATACTATTCCTTCCACTTCCCCCCTCAGAAAAAAAACAAGTATTTATGCTGCTTATGACTTCTGGCTGCATCTTGACTTAAGAGACCAGAATTTGCCTGATGAAGGGACGCTGAATTTGTATGAGTGCTGAGAATTTCAAACCTTTTCCAAGTACAAAGTAGCATGCATGATGACTGCAGCTGAAACAAAGGAGAAAGCAAATCCTTTATGCTCCTTCCCTGTCCTCTATGCTATTGTTTATGTGTTTATTTTCATTTAGTTTCTTTTAGTGCACAAGTCTTTGCTTATAACATTTATTCTTAGGAGGACTGTTTGAGTCTCAGTTCCACAAGGTGCACAGCAGGTTATGGGGCCCACTGGCAAGAATAATCTCAGGAGAAGCACTTGTGGAGCAACTCTCTTGTGGAAAAATTACACACAGCTCTCTTCTGCAGTGAAGGCCAAGTTACATTGAAAAGGAGCTTTATTACACTGGGGGTTTTGTCTCAGTTGACTTACCTGTTTCTTTGTATTACTGTTTCTCTACCCGCCCCCTGCCCCTTTTCTTTATCAGAGCAAGGTGGTAGTAGGAGGAAGTGGTAAAAGAGGTTGATTTAAGTCTTTAATACAGTGGAGAGGTGTTAATGGGATTGCATGTTGCAACTGCCAGTGGTTTTAACAAGTTTTTTGAACTTGCTCTTTTCCATTATTGTGTCCTTGTAAGATGAATCGCAGGGTGACCTCACTTCATGGATAGCTCTAGGAGACTGTTGTGGACCTAACAGTTACATGTACATCATTATGTGTGTCTTGTCTGTTGTGATGTCGTAATGTGCATTGAAAAGTATTTGAAGTTATCTTACTACATCAGGAAATGAATTCCTTTTTCTATGCAGCTTTGTGTCCCCGGAGGTTAGGAGAAGCTCTTCCAAGTGTGTTTCAAACAAGATGTTAAAGGTGCTTCTGATCCTGTAACCTAGACAAGCTTATAGCCCTGAATGATAACAATGTGTCTTCTGACCAGCTTGTTTAGGCCAATATCTATTTTATTTATCTATGTTGTCCAAGGAGTATGACAAGGAGGTATGTGATACTGTATTTCCTGGAAGATGGCATGAATATGCTGCTTAATTTTAGCTTTATTTTTGCTTTTCATTTGTGGAATTGCTGCTGCTTTGGCTATAGAATGGCTTCACTGTACTGAATAGAGCCTGTACATTACATTTGTATGGCACCAAATCTAAACTTGCGTAAGGCCTCTGGGCACTACTTGTGGCTGGCTCTGCTAATCGTGTCGGTTTGCTTTAGCTACAATACGGTCTTCAGAAACAGCAGCTGATGTTTTATGGTGCTAGATAACTATGGCTAATAAAATGAAAGGTTACATATTTTCTGGTGCATTCCTTTCTGGAAAGTATCTGTATCTCAGTCATTTGCAGGAAGATAAAGAGGTCCTTATAAAAATACTCTTATATTCGATTGCTTTGGAATAAAGCAATTTCAACCGAAGCTTTGTTAAAACTTAAAGGAACACTGCAAATGCATTTTTCATAACATTTTAAAATAATTTCATGCTATTTACAATACCTTAGAAACGTGCAATTGCAATTGTATTCTTTACCAAAACTGTTACTTGGCCTGCAGAAAATCCAGTGTGTTAAAGGATGAAATTGCTCATAAGGAGTGGGTTGTTGGCATTTTTCTTTTTCTCTGAAGAGGGAAAAAAAGAAACACTTGAGAGACAGTGGAGAAGCAAACGCAAGTACATCAAACTACGTACATTTAGAGAAGAAATAGAGCTAGTTGCAAGCGTGATCAAATTCCTCTTGTTGGATACTTTTGAGGCCCCTAACCTCAGCTGCTGGGTTCATATGCTTCTGATGTCTTGCACTCCTTGGCAGCCTGCAAGGACTGTTTCTGTGCTGACCAGTAAGGTCACTCTTTGGGTCTCCCTGAAGATCTTACTCCCTGGCTTACTCTTGGCCGTGTGAAAACCAGAGCCTGGAATTGAGGCTAAGTTGACTTTTTGGTTTTCTCTTGATTAACATCTCCATGCCTAACTTTTATCCACTTGGCTGTGGAAGAAGAATTAGGAAATGTATCTGAGCTGTTCAGGAACAGCCAGATTGCTGACTAGGGAGCATCTAGGTCAGCCAGTGGGAAGTGAAAAGATAGGGATGTTCCAGGAGGATGTTCAAACAGCAAGGCTTGCATCTCTGTTTCAGGCAGGGATGCTGTGTAATGAGCAACATAAGGACTGTGGGGACAGGTGTGGGCCAGAACAGAGTTCAGTTGCTAGCAATTAGGGCACACTGCTGGGATGGGGGAGACTTGGATTCTCTGTTGCCAGCAGCGTTTATGCATTTTGCATGAATGATACCCCCACCTGCCACAGGTTCGGAGGGTTCCTGTGCTTGATGCTTACTCCTGTTCAGCCAATGCACATTAGACGTGTTGCATGCATGGTTGCTGGGCTGGACCGGGAACACTTGGTTGGCATGTCTGAAATGTCTGTATGTACTCAGCCAGGGCTGTGGTGGTTCTAGATGTGCACCTTTATGGATCTTCTGGAATCCTAAAAATCTTAAATTGCATGTGCCTTTCTGCTCATGGATGGATTGGTTTTTGCATCATGCTGTGACTGAGGTAGTGGAGCGTGCTAATGGGTCTGACCCTCAGAGGCCAAGCAAAGTGGAGTTTGCCAATACACAAACACATTTTATTTGGAGAGAGCACATTGAGATTGGCAAACTTGTGCCCAGACAGCCAAACCTTTTAAAAATAGTTTAAAAATCTTACTGTCATCACTACTTCAATAGTTTTAGGAGGTTACTGGTTTTTTTTTTTAGAGTCCTAGGCTAGGCTGGACCAGCCAGCTCTCTAGGACTGATTCTTTGCCTGTTTTGCCTTCCTGATACGGGGCTGTCTGTCTCTCTGCTCTGATGATAGGGTTGAACTCACAGTAGCTGTCCTGTTGGTTTGATTGGCGTGGAGGGGTACATGTTTGTTTCCTGAACTACCTGGTTAAAAGCCAGTGGTAGCCATGAAGCTGTGATTCAACTTGGGTAATACTAAACTTTCAGTAGCAATACCAGGAGGGTAATGTAACGGTGCCGGGGTGAATTAGAGTGGGTAACTGACTTGGCAAAAAGTAGCACAGTTTCTTTTTAATTAAATATATAAAAATTGTTTTTGTTTCCTTTAAATCAGATCAGTTCCCTAATATGTTTCACAACAAAGCCGCATAAAGCATTATGCGGACGGTATGCTCTAATGTAGCATTTAGCACAGAAATACCTTAAGCTGGAAACCCGCGAGGGGTTGTCTTATATGGCAACCATAGGGCTTTACTGACTTGCATTTATAGATATTTTAGCGTTTTCCACTGCACAGCAGAGAAATGAGAAGGAATTGTTTTTCGCAAAAATTAGGTCTATGCTGTTTTGTGTGGATCAGGTGATTTGTTCATTGACAACCCTGCATGTTTGGCTCACAAAAGGCTAACTATAGAGGTGCTAGGGCTTTTTCCCTAAATGTAATAAGCATGGTACAAGAATGTAGCTATGGGGATGTAACTGAAAGTTTTGCATAGGCAAAATTGTGAGATTGTTATAGAACTAATTGGTCAACTAATGTACCCACTGGCCATTTAAATGCCATTGGGCAGCAGCCAGTTTAAATATTCAGAAGAGGGAAAGTAAAAAATGGAACTGAAACACCAAGAGAACTTTGTCACCGTTTTTGAAAGTGTTTTGTCCATTTTCTGTATATAGCCCAGTAACTGGACTGATAAAAGCATTTTTAAAAGGAAAACTTGGATGTGAATTTCCCATGGAAGCAGGAGGAAAAAGTCAGACTGTCCTTGCAAATGGCTTATTGTTGTGTTGGTTTTGTTTTTTAAAAGATGTATCTCTGATTGTCTTACGTATCTATTCGAACGTGAACTGACTTTGCAGTAGAAGGAATAACTGCCTCTTGTTTTAGGCAGGTATATGGTTGTATTTGCCTTGATTAGCCTAGCTGGAACTTACGTGTTTTTCTAACAGTACTGATCAGTCCTAGCTCAGCACCACACACAGAAGATGACTGCAGTCTGCGCTGGTAGGAATGAGGCAGGTGGTGAAATCCTAACTCTGAGGCTTTTTTCTCCCTTTAGAAATGTGGGAGAGTAAAGGGGAGTGACCGTGGTGGTGAAGATGATGGAATCTTGCATGTGATGCAGTAATCCTTATGTTTGTTTCTTAATTAGTGTTTTTTTAATTGTTAAGCACTATGGCAATTTATAAGTTATCCATATTAAAATGTATGAAGGTCAGAATGAAAAACCTATCCACAAGAGATTTCATGCTTTCGTGTTTTAAGTTAATTTTGCCTTTATCACTCTGACCTCTACATCACCTCAGTCTTGCTCCCTGCCAGCCAGCCCATGTTAGCATAAATAATGTTGGTGCTTTGTTCATCCCTTCAGCATGAGACCCAATCTCAAAGGCATTGGACCAGAGCTGGAGGGAGGTTGATATCCCTCTGGGAACAGGCACCTGGGACCTTTTATGGGGGACATCATTGTGGTGGTGTTTTGTTTTGTTTTTTTTTAAAAAAAAAAAAACCACAGGTATCATACTAGCAAAACTTGTACAGTCTGAATTTATTGTAATAAGTAGTGCTACTGCAACTTGTGATTGCTTTAGTTATTCTAAAAGATGTTTCCATTCTTAAGTGATAAATTTTCTTTACTTTCCATGTCTCCTGCCTTGGAATAGAGAGTGTTTTTGTCCTCGCAGCAGCCTTTCTTATGCCTGACAGTTTATGTTGCTTCTCAAGCACCATCCCTTGAGTTTACTGAATTTAGATGTAAGTTTTTTTGAGGATCAGTAAAAGCATCATTTCGTTTTAGGTAGGGCATAGAAATACCACAGTGTTTGCTGTGGAAGCTGAGAAGGTGACAATTCTGGTTCTCACCCAAGCTGTCAGTAAGCTAGTGCCCAAATAGCCTCTTTTTCTCAGTAGATGTTGCAGATTGTCATATGAGCCTGTCTTGTCTCCTTAGTCTCCTTTAAGAATTTTGGCATTCTTACTGTTAATATTTTAGGTGGCTGTGATTGCAATGGATAGGACAGATAACCACTCCTGAAACTGAATTCTTGCTCCACAAACTGTCCTTTTAACAGGTGAGGACTTCTCAGCCGTATTAGTGCTGTTTGAATTATTACTACCTCTCTTTGATTAAAAATAGGTGCAAATAGTGAAAAAATCTGTTAACATTGCGTCTTATCGCATACTGCTAGATAAATCTGATGTAATGTGGAAAGAAATGCATGGACATGTGTCTTTATTCAGACATGTAGGATAACCTGTTTCGTGAAGTGCAGTGCTTCACAGAAAGTGGATAAAGAATGTACTACTCCAGCACCTGTCCCAGTTATCTGGGACAGGAATGTCTGAAAACAAAACAGACTGATCAGGGAGGCATATGGTTAATGGTATGTTGTAAATTGGAGAAGAGCCTTTTAGAAACTGACCTTTTTAAAGCCCATTAAATGCCATTTGACCCGTGTATGTTACTTTCTAAAAGCTGCCAGAATATAGAAGTAAATTTACCTGCTAAGGTCTAAGTTTTGGCAAGCTGGCAATGATAATCTTAGAGTTGTAGTTATCTGTAGAACTGTCATTAAGTTATATGGGGATTAGCCACAAATTATGTAGCTGGAACTTGATTATGTCTTTCGTTCAAAACAAGTATTAAGAAAATAGTTTTACTTGAAGGGTATTAGCATGTAGTCTTTATAATTTTTTTTCCAATCTTCAGGTCCCAACATAATTTAATCCCATGTGAAGATAATGTACCCTCAAACTCTTAAAGTCTAGTTTTTTAAAGAATTCTCATCAGTATAAAAAATTCAAGGCTTTTAAAGGCTGTTTTTAGCAATTATGGGGACCTACCAGGAGAATAATAGATGTGCCTTTTACAACTATGATTTTTATGTCCTTGATGATTAGGGCAATTGAAGAATTGCAAAGAGCAACCTTGATTCCAAAGATTCAGGAGGTGTTGTGTAGCTAGATGACCATAATTATTAGCCAACATTACAAATAGGTAGAAGCAGACTTTTTCCCCCTACTTCTTCAGATGCCTTTATGTAATTAGTATTATGGAGTATTAAAACCTTGGCTGTTGAGCTAAACAGCAGTTGAGCGAATTTAAAATGTGACATTTCTGAGCAGTTGTGGAACCTGCACAGGGAGCCGGGGAAGCATAGGGGATCGAAGTCTGAACATTTCTGATATAGTTGAACAAATTTTTCTAAAACCGAAAACTTTAGGAAAAGGGCAAAACCAGTGATTTGATTTATTTGAATTCCATTTGTTATTTCCCCAATGGAGTTTATTCTTTCCCTCTCTCTATTTGTGACACTGTAATCTTGTTGGTACTTCCTTTGTAATTGGAATTGATTTACTGGAATTCAGATTGTTTTGTAAAATGCAATTGACCACAGATTTTTTTTAGCTTTATGCACAATTTTGTATTTATCTTTTCACATATTTCAGTTTCTGTAGATGAATACTGCCTGCTCTTTATTCACTGAAGATTTTAAAACGTTCTTTCCTGGAGCTGACCTTCATTTTTGTTTGAGCAGATAAGTAATCAGGAAATGGAAGGTTCAAAGAAGGTTCCTTGGCAGGTTGGAATCTTTTTTTAGTGCTGGGTTTGCAAGGAGATGAGGAGAGAACAACAACTAGCACTCTATTTGTTTTTCTTTCTGACATTGTGTAATGGGAAAAGTCTCTGTAGATTTCAGAATACGGAGTCATAGAAGGGCACACAGTTTTCTACCTTATTCTTGATAGAGTTTGCATACTGCCTAAAAGTGCACTTAGTCAACAGGGCAGGATGCTTTCACAAGGATGATCCCAAGTAAATGCCAGTCATCCTGACAGTAGGAGGAAGAAATTCTGTCTTTATGTTTAAGTTGCTGTTTCCTATCCCAACTTCCCTGAACTCTCTCAGCCAATAAAACCATCACTTGCTCGGGGTTTGGGGTTTTGCCTCAGTCAATGGGTGTTTCATTCTGGGAAGTTAGCAAAGGTACCACTTCATCTAAGTAAAGCAGTAAATTAGAATAGTTTTTAAGAAATAAATTAGAGCAAATTATTCAGTGTTGGAGTAGCTTGAGCAGCATCTGACTACATCTTTCATCAAAGACTGATAAGTGTTAATCAAAATGCAGGTAACATCTCCAAAACATAAAAGGCTGTCAGCAGGATCATGACATAAAGATTCTATGTCTGTGCACACAACTCTGGTTTAGAGGTCTGTGTTCAAACGTGTGCACACATGGTTTCCTACATTGGGAAATGAGATCTCCTGCCTCGATGGTTCCTACTTTTACGTATTTGTGGTGTTGCTTTGCATTTTTTCTGCAGTTCTTTTACACCATGTGCCCACTACAGCTTCTTAGTTGAGTTTCTGGTTTGATATGTGATGTTACAGTGCCGGGGAGAGACTAGGGGTAGTCTTGTATCAGTACCAGGGCGGGAGGCTCCCTACTTAAAGGACTTAGTTGAGAGGTATGTTCTGCAGTAGCAGTCAAGCATTATTATCTGTCCTTTGTTATGTGACTTCCCTGTCATATCCATCCATCACATGACCTGATACACAGGTCTGATTTTAGGATAGAAGCGGTCTGAAAATTAGTATGACTGAACAGCAGACTGTTTGTTATTATTGTCATCTTTCTGTTCCTTGGAAGTACGACCTATTTCTGCTCTTCCCTGAATCCTTGGCTACTAAAACCTCTTGGTCACGTATTTTATTATTGTAGGTCTTTATCATGTTTGACAACCACAGTTTGATGAACATCACTGATTTAACAGATCTTTGGCAGAAGAAACCTTTAAGTGAGGCACTGAGTATGAAAAGCCATTAGAAAAAACATGGTATGTAAAAATACTGTGTCTGGCAGATGCATACTCTCAGCCCATTGTGCAGTCTGAATCTGACTAGAGAAATCTTCACGTGTTTCGGGGAAGAAATTTTTGAATAATTTCACATTTCCATTAAAATAGTTTTTGTCACTGACATCAAGTCAGCCTTCCTCCTTCCTGTCATTTCACCTGTCTAGCGCTGCTTGCCATTGTGTGTCAGTCTAACTGGAAACTACTTTGTAAAGATCATGAATTAGTCCCATGTTGATGCTGTTCAAAAGGAAGAAAAACGTGGCAACCACAAACTTTCTACAGTTGCATTTACTCTGCTCACATGCCCAAATCAGTTAGTTACTTGGTCTGCATCTTTTCTTTCAAGACTGACTGGTGTGAAGCAGTGGGTTCAGTCTGTTGTGCATTGTGAACATTGTACTACAAAAGTTTTGTGCTTCTCTTTTCTTCTTGCAGTAAAGAAAATGATAGTGACTATAAACATCTTGCAATTTACTTTTGGCATTCCATGTAAGCTATAGATTCAGTATGTCAGTTATGAGAATAGCCCAAACCAGAATACTTAATTCTCAAGTGTGTAAACATTCAATCCAAATACTGTATAATTAAAATAGCAGTTAATAGTTCCTTATTCTTCGTGTCATTGACAAGTTAAGGCTAGTAAACCAGCTTTTCTCCTTTTTCTTGTGAATGAGCGGGGAGAGAAGGAGGGAAAGAGGGCACTGAAATTTTGAAAATGATGGAAAGACCTTTGCAAAGTATGCTCAAAAAGACTGTCAAATACATTATTTTCCTTCAGCGTTTTTAGGAAGTTTTATACAGAATACGTATCTGCAATTCCTTTGTGGCTTTGAAAGCCTGGGGGTACTTCATGTTGTGTGTGACCCACAGTTCGATTAAACAAAGGGGTATGTAATGAAAACTAATGTGAGGTCTCCTGGCTTTTCTGTTCACTGTTTGAAGACTTCCTGGTCTGGACAGGCTGTGAAAGCTGCAAGAAGTAACCACTGACTGATTACCCAGTGTTTTCATGAGGCAAAGGATTAATTTTTTGTACGTAAAGGGCTGGATCAACTGGTCAGAAAGAAGATTTTGGAATTTAACTGTGTTTTTGACAGTTGATGACAAAAAGTGAACTGTGTTGTCAGCTGATACCAGTAGCTTACTATGGGATGGCAGACATACTGCTCTGAATTCATTTGGTGCTGTCAGGGTGCTGACATCAACCCAAGTGTCCAAGACACGAAATGGAAGAACTCCTGGTTAATTAGACATTGTAAGAATAGTGCTAAAATTTCTCTAGTGTCTTAAACTCTGCTCTGTGTTTGGTTAATCTGGTATGTTTAGGTTTTAGTTTAACTGCAGTGCCCCCAAAGAAAATGTAACTCTCTTTCCTGGAAAAAAAAAAAAAAATCTATTTCTGTATGTAAGTACATACATACATACCTGAAAGTAATTTTAGGAATTTTTTTTTTTTTAGATTCCTATCCATAAATCAAAATGCTCAGTTTGACATCATCATAATTTCCACTGCAACCAAATGATCTCACAAAAATATTCTGAGGGCAATGCAGCAGAAGTAAATTTAATGTTTTAATGAAACAGTTATTGCTTTATGCAAATATATGTAATAAAATAGACTCACAGATGACAAGCCCAAATCATTCAAGCTAAAATCAGAATACTTTATAATTAAAATGTATTAAAATGCTAGAAATGTTTCTGCAGTTTCTTAAGGAGATGAGAAGTTTTTAGTTATTGTTGTCAGGTATCTTACAACTTTAGTAAATTGCGGAGAGTTATTGTGAAGTCTTTAATAATTTGATTGAGTTGCAGCTAGTCACTGGCAGATAAACCTTTAGTGTTACAGTCACTGCCTTACATAAACGATTTAGGTCTTCTTTGGATTATTTTATATTCCCACACGAAACTGCAGATTATTTCCAAGTTCCCTCTTTGATAGCTTCAACTTTCCACTCAGGTCCGTAGCAGGAGTGAAGGTCACCTGCCTACAGTAGCTTGTGGCAACTGTGTAACCTGCTAATATTTAAGCACCAAGCATTTGTTTATTGTTAATACTGAATATAAGAATTGTAACAGAAGGTGCCTTTGCTTTGTAAATGCCCTATCTTCAGGGAGATGTTCTAGTAATTTTGAACTAAACCCTGTATGATGGGAATTGGACAAATGGTGATACCGTTGCTTGCAGGCAAAAGAGAGCGTGTTTGCAAACCCATATTTTGGCATATGTATTTTGAGATGACAGATGAAAATCTTTAAGGGAGAGAGATTAGTTTGTTATTTGAAAATCCAGGTTTTCCATAGTCAGAGGTTGACTAGCATGTTTATTGGGGAAAGGTGAGTAGCTACTGTGACTCTTTCAGCTTTCACAGAGCTTGGGCATGCTCCCCGTGACTGACCCAGTGTTCTGCTGTGCTGAGTGCTTTACAGACAAAAAAGAAAAGAAGAACCCTTTTCTCTTATTATTGTTTCAAGTAATATAGTGTCATTATTTGTCCAAGTATGTGTTGGAATGCTGCTGTTATTTTTGTTAGCTATGAGGAAGGGCTCCTGACTGCAGGACTTAAGCTTTTCTTTGAGTCTTATCATATGTAGCCTTTAGTAAGTTTGCTTTGTCTGTGAGATGCTGTTTCCATTGTGCAGTTGTCTTTTGTTCTTTTTAAGGTTGTAGAATTGGATCCATGCACACAGAGGGATTCATGCCCACTCCCACACCCTTCCCAGTTCTCTGAGCTGCTGAGGTGTAGCATTTTGAATAGAGTTAAATAGATGGATTTGATTATAAATAGGATCTTGAAAAGTGAACTTCTGTGTTCAAAGAACAAAACAACACCGAAACAAAATACATGTGCCTGTCAGTTATTCCTACATAATTTCTGTCACACAATTATTAGTCAAGACATATAATGTATAGGAACTTTTCTCCAGCACGTTTCTTTTACCTGCTCATTCACAAGTGTGAAGTTGCAAATAACAACAGTTACTCTAGCAACAACTTGAGACAGACCTTTCCACAAGTTTATGGGCACTGATGGCACATCCGTGTAATTTTTTTTTCCTTATCACAGAATTAGTAGTTATCTAAGAGTAGATCATTCTGTTACAATGCTCGTGTGTGGCTGTGCTCCAGGTTTGCTTTCTTCAAAGGGTGGCAGGTTTGTGTTATCACTGCAGACGATCCTGCTCACTTGCTGGAACCTGTCTCACAGTGTAACTTCCATTGCATTGACATCCAGGAGAGAAAATCACAGAGAAACCTTTTGCAACACTGTTCAGATTGTCTATTCCTGCCATTGTTTGCTGTCCTCATTCTGTAAATTGTGAAGGTGCCAGATAAAGCATGGGACACTTTCTAGATTGCTGCATGCACTGCATGGCAGCAGGTGCAGTGCGGGACTCTCAAGAAGTTCCCTGGTAGTGCAGCTATATCTTTATATTGTTTTATTTATCTATTGTTTTTTAATTTTGTGATTGTGACTCGTGTTGGTAGAACACCTGACCATTCAGGCTGCAAAAGCTTCTTTGTGCCATGCCAAAGGCATAGTGAGTGTTTGGGTGTTGGGGGCTGGAGCTGGGACCCAAGTGAAACCGGGAGTGGTTGTCTCCATTGAGCTGCGTGAGCTGTTTGGAACCTTGAGCACCATGAGCATGGGAACCTTGGAGAGGCACATTGGTGGCTTGTATGTTCCATTCAGTGATGCCTCTCCCAGAGCTCACTGGGGCTCTGCATAGCTATGAAAAGATGCTTCCTGAAGCAAACCATGGTGTTAAATGGCCTTCTGTCTTAATTGTGGTTTACCCATTGCTTAATTCTGGTCCAAATACATGTTTTATGCTAATAACACTGGATGCCAAATAAAATTCATGCTGCCCTGATAGTCTGCTGCTTCTCCCTGACAGTTTTAAAATGGTAACAGGTATCTAATCTTCAGCTTCCTCCAGGAGCTACTTTTGATCTTGCAGTTGCACTGGAAAATTTTCCTATCCTTTGCTTCTTCGGGTGAGATGACTATTTTCCTGTCAGATGCAAGCCTGAAGTTGAGCTCTAGTACTAGCACTGGGGTGACCGCTTTCGGAAGACGGACTTGAGACAGTTGATATTTTGAGCTGCTGGTCAATGCAGTGGTTATACAGTAGCACTGTAGTAACAGAGCAAGCCCTAGGACAATGAAAAGGAGAAGTCTGTAAAACTGAGCTGAGGTAGGAAACAAGTATGTCTTAGCAGGTTGACCTGATGATGCTTAGGTATGCCTCCAGTTCTGAAAAGTGTAAGGAAGCAAAAGGGAGAGCAGAGTAACGGTGTTAGCATCTTACCATCCCAAACATCTATGGTGAGCAAGAGGATGGTATTTTTGAAAAATACCGAAGAGTTGATGGAAAAGTAATTTGACTGTTCTCTTTAGTAGCTCATGTGGAAATAAACTTTTTGTTGAAAACCACCTAATATATCTTATGTATAATTATTACATTTCTTCAAGTGAGTGGTGAGCTCTAGTTTGCTGAGATACATTGGGATATGTTAATATTACATAATGGCCATAGCAAAGTAGGTTGCTTGTGTATCTTTGGATCACAGTCCTGAAGATCATCTGAGTAAAAATCTGTTGTAGAGGAGCTATGAGACAATAGGAGATATTACTTTTGAGGAAGAAGATGGACTGATGCAGTCAGAGTACTGTAGCACTTTATGATAGGTATAGAAAGTGATGGGAGAGCTGAGCTTTTTCTGTTAGCAACATGAAAGAAAAGTGGAAGTTTCTGGTTTTCACAGAGTTGGTTTTCAGGTTCAGTTTCTTACTGTAGTGTAGTGCATCATGTTTTGTTGTAGGAATGACAGCAATTGCATCCTTGTCCTAGTCCTGAGGCAGACTACAAACTAATAGTCCAGTTAGTTCCTAACTGCATCTTCTGATTGGTGTTTAAAGTTTGGAATGGATATTATTGGTTGCAGTATGATGCTTTTTTCTTTTGTTAAACAGTTTTGCTGAGCAATGACAATGCTTAGCTATTTTTACCTTAGTATTGGGCTAGTTTTATGGTCCTTCTGTTTTCCAGGTCTTTAAGTAGGAAAATTTTAGAGATATGGTCTAAATGTATTTTTACATAGCATTAATTAGCTGTTCTTGGAAATTCTTGGAGTGGTTTTCCTTAAGAAATACACTACTCTCACCTTGGTTTCTGTACCTACTTTGAAGCATTGGACAAACTGGACAAGTGTTTTCCTGTATGTATGTAATTGATAACTGTGTGTTGTTCCCCATTCAATTTGCTTGCAAAAATACTATGGTTTATTGGGAATATTGTGTGTGAGAACCATCTTAGGAACAAGCCAGCTGCATTTGCTTTGGGACTTTGAAAGTAGGATCAAAGCTAGCAGGTAATTGCCCAATAAAGTAGGTCTGTTAGCTTTGATGCACTTGGGGGAAGTGAACCTTTCACTTACCATGATGCAGAAGATGGACTGGAATTGCCTGGAGATTTATAATTGTGACAGAGGGAAGATGGATGCAAATAGTTCTGCGTGAGATTTGCTGCCTCTGTTAGCTAGGAGACTTTGTTCTGCTTCACTATTGTGTGGAGTAGACTCAGCACAACTGTCCAATTTCAGTAGTGTTTATTCTGTATTTCTGCATACTGAATCAGCCTGTAGGATCTGAGAAGACTTTGTTGATTAGTGTTAATAACATTTCTTTTTCTTAGCTTAGCTAGGTGTTACTGGACAAAGGAATGCAGGAACTGCTTCTTAGTGTAGGGTTACTTTTGCAAAATGTAATTGTAATGTTCAACCTGGAGGATGAGAACTGTTTTTAGAAAATAAATGTTTTTTTCTCAAGGCTGACTGTGCTCAGACTGATCAGACTGAATGTAGCTGCTTAGTAGTTATCAGCTTCTGTTACAGTGCTTCTTACCCTGAGCCTTTAGGAAGGAATGCCAAATGCCATCTGATTGTTTTTCTAGGAGAAGTACTCAATTTACCATTAAGGAGGTCTAGCGAGAAGATCTTTTTGATCTGCATTCTGTGCCAGCTCTCCTTGCAGTTATCTGCTTCCCTGCTTGGTGAGCTGGTCCACATCTTGCTTGCAAACTTCCCTGTGATGCTGAGTTCTTTTACTTGAATTCTGTTGTGCAGAAGGATGGCAGTGCTTTTACTGAGTGAGAATATGCTGAAGCATGTTGGGCTAATGAAAAATGATTATTGGGGCAGCCGAAACAGGAGACAGTGCCCTGGACAGGTGTTGATGCAGAACACTATCGTAACTTAGGATGCTGTGTGTGATGATGGAAGGTGACCAAGGGGAGTTGCTAGGTTAGAAATAGGGTTGTGTATGCTTGTGGTAGTATAAATGTAAATGTGTAAGAAGGGTGATTCTCATCTAAATAAGCAGGTTAGTTGTATTAAAATACAAGCTGGAGTGTTGTTTTAGCAAATATTTACACAGTATTAATAAATTCCTGGTCTGATTCAAACTTGTCCAATAACTGCACTTTAACTGGTTTTTGATACTCCAGTCACTCATTTAATCAAGAATGTAAGGTCAGACCCTGGTGTGATCTCCTTCCGAGTTGCACATACTTTTAGCCAGAAGGAAATATTACGATGGACCTCTACATAAACTGGGCCACATGTGTTTCAGTCTTACAGGTGGACTCAATAACTTGTGATGAAACTCAAGAATACCTTTAGAAGACAGGAGATTTCAATCTTGATTTGAGGTCTTTTTGTGGTGTCAAATACATTGCATTCTTTAGTTGTGTTTAGGAATGGAAGAACAAACAGTTTCAACATGACGCTACTAGAGCTTGTGATCACTTGTTAGGCCTTACATCAGACATGTCTCTGTATACCCCTATAGATGGTTTAATTCTAGACCTCTAGAATTAAACACACTGAGCTCACCAGTGCCTAGCAGAGAGGTAGCCCTGCCACAGCTTCAGTTCTCTTCTTGGAGAAGGGCTGCTCTCCAGCGTCTTACCTGATTGGTGTCGAGAGTTTTTAAATAATGAGGTAGAGGGGGACATTTTATCTCCATCAACTTTCTCCTTCGCACTTGAGCACTATTCAGGTTAAACCATGAGGAAGAAACATGGTAAGAGGTGTTTATCTCTTTATCTTGAGTTAGGACTTACTGTTGTCCCATTAGACTTTTGGAATATTATAGCAATTCCTAAGTATTCCTGGATCCCCATCACCTTTTGACTATCCAAATGGTGGCTACCAAAGTGATCTTAACCATAAAGGTGAGAAAGTCAGATGTTTTATATTTGTCATTAGAATAATGCTATATTGGCATTAATTCTGATTTTCCTACTGCTCTTCTCTCTTGCCCACCCATGTTGTTGTTCTCTTTATTGGGTGGAGAACACTCACTGCTTTATTGGTCCTTTTGTGTTTTTTGATATCATATACCATCTGGCAACCTGTTTGTTCTGCCTTGTGTATGACAAAAATATTAATAGAGTTGATTGGAAATGTACTACAGTTTTCTTTGATTCCCACAGGATTCTGTTTTCTTGCAGTTGTGCAGTTAAGTTTGTCTGGGAAGAGTCTGTTTGCATGTGTTGTTGAGGGTGGAAGTGAGACTGAAAATGCCTGCCACTGTAAGTTGAGCATAGATCAACAAGGAGAAAAGAGGTCCACTGGAGAAAAATGGGCTGAAATTAACATCAAGAGAGCAAGGGAATCTAGGGATATGAACAGCTTCAGTGTGCAAATCAACCTGTGTGTTACTGTCCCTCACTTACAGAGCTTTCTATTTTTCTGTGCACCTTCTGTCTCCCTTTGCTTAATGTCATTGCTAATGGGAGGGATATGGCATTTTTAAATACAATTTATATATTGCCTGTGCTGGCTGGTTCTTCATATACATTATAACGCCAATGTACACATAGTATGTTGGCTAAAACTTACATCCACCTTAAGAATGAAAATCCCTGCTGACTTTTTCTGTACATTATCCCTGTCTTTTCTGTAGCATGTCCTGACTTTGTTATAATCCTGCACCTTAGTTTCTGTACTCCCTGTTGTCTCCTTTTTTAAAAAAAATAAATGTTGTTTGTTGGAGAGCTTTCTTCACTGAGTCTTACTTAATAAAAATTACTGGGGTTTTTTTGAAGTGTCAGTGTCTGTTACATAGCATCTCTTTGTAAAGAGCGGTAACAAACATTATTTCCCTCGGATCCGCGTTATCAAATGCCTCGTCACGCAACTAGAGAGATGTCACACCTACCAGCTCATAGCTGATTTTATCTCGGGCTGGTTTTTGTCTTTATGGAGAGAAGATAAAGTAAAATGGAGAAGTCTTTCCAGTAACAAAACACATCACCTAAGCCCAGTTATATGAGGGTCAATAAATATCATCTGAGTTGACTGAAGGAGAAGCAGCTTGTGTCTGTGGGTCACTTCTCATGAGGCATGGTGCCTGTTGGCTTGCAGTCTTCGTGGGCATCAGGGTACTTAGCCCACCTTCAACTGCTAATGTAACTGGCAGCAATTTTCAGAATGGTATTGCAAGTGATATTTTGACATTTTCCAGAAGGGGAATCTGCTAGTAATGCCTGTCATAGGGATCAGTTCTGTGTGTGCAGCTTCAGCTTTGTCCACAGCTGGGGATGGATGAAAGGCTGCATTAAATACTTCTGCTCTTAGCACTGGTATCGCTGCATTAGCATTAGTCCTCCTGAAGCTGTAACTTAAAGTAATAGGAGGTCTGTTCCTTAACTGGGATCAAATAGACCTTTCAAAATGGAGGTTGGTGAATGACATGGACAAACCAAATAATGCAGTGCTAACCATCCCTTTCCTCTCCTGTTTCCCAGGAAATGGAAGAATGTGGAAGTAGACTGTGGGGAATGGAGGGAAGCTGTGGTCTGCAGCCACTGCTTGGGTTGCTGGTCTGCAGTGCCTCTGCATTCATTGACCTGACTGACTTCAGCCCGCCTTTCAGCATATCGTTTGAAAGAACCTTGCTGTAAAAAACCCAGTAGAATTGCCCCTCTAATCAAAGGGGGCTGAAAAGTGGTAGCTAGGCTGAGGGCATGCTTTATCTCCTAAGTTTCTCAAGATTGTTAATGTCAGTGAAACCAAAGGAAAGTGAGCGTAAGTTCAACTATCAGCGTGTACCCTTTTCATCCCTGGTTCCTTTAGGCTTAGATTTCTGGGACAGTGAAAAATTTAAACTTCAGTGCAGATGAAGTTTGACAGTGATTTATTTTTAGTGGCTATAGGTGTTTGAAGTATCTTTTGTTTGCCTATATATGCAAGATATTGGATTGCAGCAATATACAAATGTTGGTGTTTTTTTTCTTTTCACAAAGTTCCCAATTGCTCTAGAGTAACCAGATTTTTACAAATGGGGTTAGATTAAATCTCTGCTTACTACACAATGTTTACGTTTAGGATAGCTTGTACTTTAGAAAATACACATCCTTAGATTCCCAGCTTCACAATTACACTTTGATTTTTTTCAACTGCCTCCACACAGATTTCTGTGCAAACACAGAATTGGGACTCCAGCTGTGGGACTGTCAGTTGAATCCTAGGATAACTCAGGTGTGGTTTTTCCCTTTTAAAAAACAAACAAAATTTCCAAATTTTTACAAGAAACCTTATTTCTACAGTTTTCTTAAAATACTCCTAAGTATTTTTTTTTGGTCATGTTCTTTGTTGTGGTTTTTATTATTTAGTTTTTAAATGACCCATTTTAGGGTAAGGAAAAACTTACTGAAGATTACTCATTAAATGTACATGAGGCTGTAATACTGTTGTACAGACTTACAGACTCCTACCATTTTCTGCAGTAGTTTAGGGTGCTACTAGAAATGTACTAGCAGTGACATTTGCCTTTACAGCCTGCCATTGCGCTGGAGAGTCAAGAAAGTAGGTAGTCATGTTTTATTGATAATGTTTCTGCTGTTTAATTCTTAGGTGAGATTTTACATCTTGCCCTTTGGCTGTTTATTGCCCGTTACAGAGAGACGTTTTCGCAAGTTTTTTGAAAATCCAGGTTTGCTTGCAAAGTAATTTTCTTATTTTATTAGAAATAGATTGATGTGATTAATTGACTGCTCAGATAATGGTTATTATGTTGGCAAGCACATTTTACAAAGTATCCTGAAGAAGGAATGGGAAACTATATAGCAGGCACAGACTTGAGGGGATGAATCCAATTACTGCCAAAAGCAGCAAATGGATGGCACAAACTGTCAATAAGGAAGATATTGATGGGCTTACTTCATAGTGGATATAGAATATTTTTTATTTTGGAAAGTATTTTGGAAAAAAAAATCTGATTAATTTTGAGTTTGTGGTGCTAAATGTAACAGGGTTTAGTTGGAACTGGCTAGTTTTTTGAGCTGCAGAAAAATCTAGATACTGTGCTTTCTGAATTTTCCTCATAAAAAAAGTCTATACTTAAGTTTAAATAGTTTAAAATGCTGGAAATAGGAGGTAGAAGTACCAATAAACCAAATAATTACATTGGAATTCAGTCTGTTACAGAGTTGCTTTCTTGGACAAGTTTGTAAGTCTGAGTATTTTATTCTTGCCATCTGTCAGTTGGGGGCTGCATATGGTACTCTGAAATTCGTAGATGAAAGATGCTGGAAGTATAAAAATGTATATGGTAAAGATGGTATAATGCTGAATCCCAGCAGAGAGGTATGTAGAAAACATTTGATACTTGAACGTCTTGTAACTTGTTAATGTGTGCTTGTTTAAGAATTGCAGGGTTGCATAAGGGAAGCATTTACAACAACAATGTTGAATAACTTGGTGTGAGTGAAATAAGCATGGCCAGCTAAAGCAGTACCTAATTTATCTAAGGTGAACATTTGTTTTCATCACTCATTCTGTTGCTTGAATGCTTCCTTTTAAATGACACTTTGACATCTTTTGTATAAATTACGCATATTAATGTAATTTTATTTACTTGTAGGTGGCTCTAACCAAGAGAGCTGATCCAGCTGAGTTAAAAACAATATTTTTGAAGGTATGTATAAAGTAAATATTTTACTCTTTCTGCTTAAATTTTTCATATCTTTTGCTCCTTTATTGCAGCATACAACTCTTGATAGTTTTTCCAACCATTAATCATTCACTGTATTATTACCATGTTAGATTTAAATACCATTATCAGAATTGAACAATGCTCAACAAGAAGTCAGATACACTCCTGAGTGATTATTGTATTGACTCAGAAAGAAGTATTACTATCTTAGAAAAAAACCTGCATTGTTCGGAGAATGTGGTGGGAGTTTCAGTGTTGCTCCTGCACATGGTGAAATGTTCATGTAGACTCCTTGCTGTTAGACCATTTGGTAAACTTTCTCCTTCCCTCTTTCTCTCCTTCCCTCCTTCCTTCCTTTTTTACTTCTTTAATTTGCAGAAGTGTTGGTAAGATCACCTTCTGAAGGGGTGGCCGTATTTATTATTTAACTAAAATTCCTTCTGTGTTGGCCTGCTGTAGAAGTATGCAAATAAAGAAATGACTTGTGTACTTGCTTCTATACTTGAGAGAAGTGTGCTTTAGTGTTTTGCTGGAAATTGGCTTTCTTTGACCCATTTCATAAATTTAAATAACTATTCCTAACCTTCCTAAGATTTATTAGTACAGTTTCTGTATTAGTTTGGTAATCTGGTATGAAAAAAGAGTACAGAAATTAGTGGGTCTGGAGAATATATATGAGGTAGGTGCCACAGTGCTACAGGGAGCTGTTGTATCCAAATAATTTTTGTGAAGGTGTTGAGTGCCTAAGAGAGCTCATACTTTTCCAACTTCCCTCTCTCCAGCATCATGCCCCACTCTCTGTGCACTTCTTGGCATGTTTTCCATTGTCCCTAGTGAGCTATTATTAACAACGTGTGTAGGTGTCACTATGCATGTTGCCAGTATTTATAGTTTTATCATATACTGTCAGTATTTATAGCTCTGAAATCAGATTTTCAGTTAAGAAAGCCAAAATTTAACTTATTAAGTCCTGGAACACGTAGCTGTCAGGAGAGCAAAAAGGCTCTCGAAAAAAAATGGGATAATGTGATTTTCAGGGGTAAATGCTGTAGAAGCAGGAGCAAGGTAGCAGAAAAGGCAGATGAGGAGTAGGCCACTGACCCAAGAAGATGGTAGCATTGAGGAAGGGAATAAACAGCAGAGAGAAGCCTGGTCCCTTCTGCAGTAGGAGGTGATGCTCAGGTGTGTGTGTGTCTGGGTAGTTGGTTGGTTTGCTGAGAATAGTGGGAAAATTGTTTCCTACCTGCCTGTGACTATTCACCTGTTTTGTGTTTCTGAAGATGGTAGCTCCTTCAGCTTTCAGTTTTGGTGGATTGAGTGCGTTGTGGTTAAGCACACTAAATACCACCTCCAGTTTATTTTTTTCCCTTTTCTGCTTTCCCTTCCACTGAAAAGAAGGGCTCTCAGTAAAGTGGAGTAATGAAATACGAGGTAAATATTCAGTGCAATACAGAAATTGTTGTGCTGCTTAATGCTGAGGAGGAGAAAGGATGAGTGAGTGTGGTACGTTGTTTTATGCCCTATAGATAAGTGATGGCTGGGGTGTTAATTAAGCTGCCTCAGACAATTGGAAGTGATGAGGCCAATACAGTTGCTTTTGCAGGTTTTGGGATCTTCACTTGTGAAGTAACTTGACAGCCATTCATTCTGCTTCAATTAAGAATTAAAAAATATGGTTGCCTGGTAGGAGTGGTACCCACTGTGTAGAAATAAATATGAAGCTACCAGCTGAAGTAGTTGATTACAGTCAACTTTTAGTATATTTAATACATCAACCCCCCAATATAATGTTTGCAAATCTTATTTAAAATGGGGTTGAACTGGTTAATACTTGACTATCTAAAATGTATGTAAATAAGTTACCAAAAAGCCATTAAGTACTATTGTATAATATCAAATTCTCTGTGGGTATAATTGCCAAAGTGGGGAAAAATACAATTGTAAAGAACCATTTTTTAAAATGTCTCTCCTCCAAAACCAATAGAATTGATGTTTTTCTCTTTTTGTTATGATAATTTCCAAGAGTAACTCTACTTTTTCTAAGTCTTCTACCAT
This sequence comes from Microhierax caerulescens, assembly GCA_035590215.1. Lineage (NCBI taxonomy): Eukaryota > Metazoa > Chordata > Aves > Falconiformes > Falconidae > Microhierax > Microhierax caerulescens. The sequence continues at coordinate 77,694,529 of JAVJGJ010000047.1, read as the reverse complement.
AACCCCTAAGAGATTAGATTTTAGTCAAAGTGATCAAGCTGACATTTTCCAAGGTCATTTTCTATATGTAGTGTAGAGTACGTGATTGGATTTCAAATACACTTGAGTAAATCACAATGACAAGAAACAGGGGGACACTGAAACCTTGTGCTGTTTTCTGTTATTGAGTGCCCTAGCAGGGGGTTAGCCTGAATGAAAAAAAAAAAGAAATACAGAAGCATAGGCTGTCTGACTTATTTGATTTGTTTCTCAATAGCAGCTGTGTTAAAAAGTTTCTGAGGCTGGGATTCTGAAAGATTCTGTCTCCCTGCAAATGATTACATTTAAATCAATTGATCTGCTAGTTCTTATAAAAGTATACAATTCGAAATTCCTTGCAGTGTATCAGCTAGAAAACTTGCATTATGAACGTTGTCTATTGAAACAGGAATCCTTAAATGCTAATCAATACGTAGGTGCCAAAGCAAGTTATATTTTGTTTGGTCTTGCTTCTCTGAAGCCTTGTTTCTTGAAGATATTGCTGTATCTGAAGGCTGTATTTATATAGCACTAGAAGAAAATAATCTACTTACCGTTAGACTTTGGCATCCCTCTGAGAGGTGCATGCCTACCGCAGGTATAACGGTACTCTGCAGGCACCAGTGTGGCTCTATGAAATGAAAACTGGCAGTTTCCTTCCCGTAGCAGAGCCATGGCAATGTAAACCAAAACATGTGTCTTTGAAGTACGCTACAAAATAGCAATAAGCATCTAATTTATTTATTACTTTACTGTGGATAATGCTCTGTGGGGAGCTGCAACAATGGTTTATCATTCTACCTTGCCTTTAAAAAAATGAGAAATTAACAGTTGCTTTCCTGTTCTCAGTGCACATTTGTTATCTCAAGACAAACCTGTTTCCCTTAGAGCTAACATGTGGTTCTGCAAATGTTGACTGGGATTTCTTTTCTTCTTAATTATTGTCCTTATCCTTTTTCTTCCCTTAAAAAAACATTTTTAGGGTCAATTTCAAATTTACCTCTCTACAGAAAATGTGGGCTTTAAATTTTGAAGGGGTGACTGAGAAATCAGGGTAAGGGTGGAAACAAAGGCAATTTTATTTGTTTGTGTATTATCTTAAAAATATTCATTTTCCTTGATATGCAACGTGTTACTGGAAGCTTCCCTTGGGAGTAAATACGCTTG
>JAVJGJ010000047.1:77634205-77693244 GCA_035590215.1 Microhierax caerulescens | reverse complement strand
ATCTTCATTGAAGGGAGGTCCTTTATTACGTAGGATTTGCATACCAAAGTTCAAATATGGAGCAGTCCATAGCTTGAAGTAATGTACGTCAGCAGTGTTTGGTGAGGTGTCAGACCTCTTTTCTTGTTTCTTCAGTGTGCTGAACTGTTGAAGTTTTTGTTCTCTGTTAGGTTTTTCTGCAAATGGTATTCTTTGGCCTCCTTTCAGCAGTTCAACCAAGGAGGAGTGTCTGTAGCTTCTTTACTTGGGGGAGAGCAGCGGCTGAAGGTGATGTGGTGGAGTTCCTCCGAAATAGCACCCCCAGGTGGACAGTCCTGCCCGATCATTTACTCCACTAGTACAGCAATGTCATGTTGTGGGTGTAAATCCGCCTTACCATTGCGAAGTAGAATGGCTACACAAAGGAGTCATTTCATTTAAATAAGATATGCTGGAGTATCCCGTTGCTGTCAGAATTTCAGTGGGCTTGAGATGCCACATCCATGTTGGCAAATGTGTGTGTACTTCAAGAAAACATTCGGTACTGGAGCATTTCTAGACTACCATGGAGAAATGTTGACACGATAAACAAAAAATCATGTATCTGCCACTTTTCTGGCTGGGAAGCAAAGCCTTCAGCTGCTTGAGTAGTCCCCACTTAACTCTTTCCTGTTTGGGTTGTAGCCTTGTAGGCTATAGATTCTTCAGAGCCAGCTCCTGGTAGGAAGCTATGGGTGGTGGTAAGAAATGCCGGGAGAAGGATGTGTTTGAGGCACTGAATATTGTATTCATTTGGCAGTATGCAAGTGTGGAGAAGAATGGTGAATTCTTCATGTCTCCTAATGACTTTGTCACACGGTACCTGAAGATAATTGGAGATGGTTTGCCTAATGCAAGCACTGTACAGCTCCTTGCAGGTGTGGTGGATCAGACAAAAGATGGGTAAGTGGTTTTTGTTTTGTTTTTTTTCTTCTTCTTTTTCTGTTGTTTGTTTAAAAAATACAAACCCATTCTTCTAAACAGTCTGGTCCCTTGAAGGGTGGTAGGGTTTTGCTTTTGTTGTGTTTTGGGGGTTTTTTTTGTTTGTTTTTTTTTTGGTTTTTTTGCCTGCAGATACATGAAGGATACTGTATCTTTTAAGTGGAAAGAGTAGAAACAATATTTTGGACTGCATGTACCATTTAGCTGAGCAAATAATTTTCTGTCTACTATGTATTTTTAATTCATTGAACCTTTTATGTTTGTTGGCTGGCTCTCCTAACTCCTGCTCTTCTTTACTTCCATGAGTCTTTCTGTCTCTGTTTACTTTAAGTATCTGTCAAAAACACATTCAAATAGCAATCCAAATTAAGTTTAGATGGTGTAGGAAGAGGTTGTAGGAAAAAGTGCCCCTGCTTTATTTTGTCGTAGCACAGTTAAAGGTTTTTGCCGCTGTGTTTTTCCCTTAAGAGGGAGGAGGAGCAACTAAGGTATTTAGGGAGTCACTTTGCAAGCTTGGGAAGACAGCAGTGAAGTTGGTTGCACATGGTTTGCATTTGGAAGTCTGACTTTGCCAATAGGCAAGAATAGCTACCCCTCCATCTTCCTCAGCCTTTCTTTAATGAAATCCTAGCTTTTGCTTTTGGTACTTGCCCAGGCAAGCTGTCTCTTCACCTATATGAATGCATTTTTGGAACCCTGCCTTTAAAATATCTTTAGAGAAACTTTAGAATAATTAGCTATGGACTTAAGGTCTGTAGTTGTGGCATTTGCAGAAACCAGAAAACTTCAGGCGTGACTCATATCAGTGGCTGCAGAGAGCAAAATGTATGATAAATAAAGCATGACTAGAGAACACAGGCTTCCTATGGAACAGATACATGCATAAGTGAGAACTTTTGCAGTAGTTTCTGTGCTGCCTATTCTGCTCAGCCAGCCTCATGTATCTGGCAGCTGGGCACTTTAAACCTTGCATATGAGTTAATGTGATGATTGTTACCCCTGGTAAAAGATTACATTGCTAACATTGGCATGATGGCAGTAAGAAAGTGGTGGCTTCAGATAGCATTTGACTGAAAATGTTAAACATTTCTCAGATTTCTTCCCTTGGTTTGACGCCTGTAAAAACAGCATTTTCCAAATTACATGGCTTCAAATCCATTTTGTAATAAGAAGATTGAGAGTATAATCCATACCTTGTGATTTGGATCTCTCCCTCACAAGCAGAAGCTGGTGTCAGGAAGAACGAAGTGTAAAACTGTAGCCTATGTGAACTTGTTGACAAGTTGGGATTTCATAACTTGGCATGATCTTGTAGGAATTTTGCGGTGTAGTATTGAGGCTTCTAATTGCTGCTTTCTGCCGTGGGTAAGGACTGTTTCTGCAGTCCAAACTGTGCAGTGACAGAGGACTGCATGTTTCTAATGTGTCTTTGGAGAGTCTCTTCTGGTATTAAGGCTATCTTCTTGTTTAGCTGCTATACTAATATGTGAAAGAATGGAGAAAGTTCAGAAGGTGATTAGCACCCATCTCTCTCTAACCTGGCATAGTAGCATCTTTTGCCAGGCGGCCAGGCATTTGTACCTTGTTCTAATGGGGCATAAAGTAATTCGCAAAGTGATCATCTGAAGCAAGACTTCAGTCAATCAAAAAGTCAATCACTTTTGGTTCCTGGAATCAAATCTCCTAGGGATGGCAGTAGGACCAGCTGCTCTTCTCGTATCGAATTCTTTCCAACTTGGCAGTCCAGAATTCCTAGTACAAAACTGCTTTTGTTAGTCATAATTTTTAATAGGCTGGTCGGTGTTTAGACACTCAAATGTATTTAAGGTCATAAGAGTCTGTTCAGTAATTTAGCTTTATTTCTGGTATAAAATAGAAGGTAGCTTGCAAGAACAGTTACAAGTTAATTTTGTTACAGTGTTATAGCTTGAAGTAGTGCAGTTCTGAAAATACTGCTAGGATACCTCTAGAAGCATTTACCTACTGTCTTGGATCCCAGTTTTCCTCTGAAGAAGCATCTGTTCTTCATGATTGGTGAGCATGACCACCCTTCACTAAAAGGGTCTGAGCCCAGAATCACCAGGGTTGTTCCTAGCACTTCTTAAAATGCTTTTTAATTCCTTCTGATTTTGGTGAGGTTAGGTATAGGTACCAGGTGTAATCAGTGAGAAATACTAAAATGAGTAAGTCATATGGGTAAAAGACAGACAGCAGAAGAGCTTCTGATTCATGAGCAGAGCAAATAAATTGCTTACCCCAGAGCTGAAGAAGCCCTGAGTGTGAAGTATGAAGGACAGTAGCTCTTACGTACAATCTCACTGTGCTTGCTGTGGATGAGCTCTCTTGTGTAGGTCTAGCACAATTCCTGCATTGCCAGAGGTTAAGGATTTGAACCTGCTGTTGGTGTGACAAAGGTACAAGGACTTCATAAGGCAGACTTTGTCCTTCAGTGAGTATCTGTTGCCATAGGAGCAAGTTTTGCCTCCACATTCAGTCAGGCCGTAGGGTTATTTAGAGGTAGGCTTTCCTTCTGTCCTCTTCTGGAGGCATCTTTTTAAGGTTTCCCTTAAGAAAAGGAAATGCTTTTCTTGCCAATGGCCAGAGAAGCCTTTCAAAGTACTCAATTGGTAAGAACACAGATTTTTTTTAAGTATTGTATTATGTGGCTGTATTTTGTATGAGATGGGCTTAAGAGCCTCGACTGGTTCCTAGTGTTAAGCGTCTCGTTCCTAATGTTAGTTCCAAAAAACTGCTTCTTTTGGCGTCATCTGGATCAGAAAGTCCCCCAAAATACAGTGGCTTTCTCAAGATCTATCAGCAACAGGCCAGGCATTTTCCATCCTGTCTACTGTAACATATTGTTTTTCAGTCTTTTGTTGTACTTTTAAACATCTGTCTAACAAAATAAGTATTTACTGCACATCTCTGTTTGGACTGTTGTAACTAACACTTCACTGAGAAATACTGTATGCTTTATTTTTAGAAAGGACAAACTATTCAAAAATAACACTTGTAAATGCCAGCATTTTCCATTATTATTGGATATAAATTTATCCTCTAATGCACCAATTTACACTATACTTAGTTTACCTAGGTTGCAGCATAAAAATAATAGATGTAGCTTCAATTTGTGTCCCATTATGTTACCATGTTTAAATTGCTGATACAGTAAAAACATATGCATTGATTTCTGAAGCCCTTCATCATTGTGTTTGTATTATTACAGTGGGTAACGGCTTTTTTTCTTTGCATGGCTACATGTGCACTTTCTGTGGTTCAGAATGCATCATGTCTATGTTGTGCCCAGATACTGTGGGTGTGAGCACCAAAAGAAGAAGCATGGAAGAAAGGGGAGAGCAGTAAATAGCAGTTCTGCTGCATCATACCCAGTTGTTGTGTTTGGATTCTAGCTCTTGTCTGTGGATGTTTTGAAAATATCAAGATTTCATCCTTCCCAAATAAATTGTGCAATATTGGCACTGGTAATACTGATGTGAAGGTGAAGGAAGACTTTGACTGGTTGGGTAGGATATCTTCAAGACTGAAGTAAAATTCTGTAAACAATTCATGTTCTTCTCTTTGCGCTGTTAAAATCACTAGGCTTTTCTGTGCTTTTGTAACATAAATGAACACTTTTTAGGTAGATAAAATAACTCTTTAAGTAGTATATTGAAGTCCATGTTAGTATGTGCTGTTTAATGACACCTAATGATATTCAGTGAAGGGTTATGCTAAACCCAAAAGGGTGATGCTAAACTGGAGAGAAAATGTGTTACCCAGGCAACTACCCTTGTGCAGTATAGAGAAGTGAGCATATGGCTATGTGGTACACATTATTTCAGCATCTTTAAGCATTAAGAATCACACGTGTAATTGACTGTGAAAAATTACTGCTCAGTTACTGTATTGTATGGTCATAATAGGAGTAAATGAATACGTCGTTGTTAGAATAGATCTGTTGGGAATCACTAGCAGGCTAGTCTACTTAGGGAGCAAAAATACAATAAGAAGAAAATAGCTGGTTTAATTAACATGTAAAAATTGGGTTAATTTGAATTCAGCTGGCACAGCAGATACTAATGTCTCTTCTTTACCAGTCTGGCTAGAACCACACAATTTGTACGTTTTTAATCTTCTTAGTACTATGAATAATTGTTTTTAAAAATGGATATGGGGTTATTTTAAGCATTACTTTCTGACTTATTGGGGGGGTTATTACTTGCAAATACTGACAAAGAATGCTTCTATCGGTATAAAATCCTGTAGCAGTGTTACTACATGGAGTTTTAATGAAATCCAGGCCTAATAACATAGAATATGCTCTTAGAATGGTGCTGGGATAGGTAATATATTTCTTTTCTGTGCTCTCAGCACTATGTTGGGATCTGTTGGTGAGGACATATGCTGGTTGTTGTTTCAGACAAAAAGTAGCTTTACCAAAATGGTGTTGGCAGATACTTTACGTCTTTAATTATAAAGAATGATATTCTAGAGTCTTGTTGCCTGCTATGTTTCATTCTTTCTGTGGGGGTGCTTTAGAATCTTTGGGACATAAGAACCAGTGCATTGTATCTGTTTGCTGCTGTGGAAGTTGTCAGGCATGTAACCCGTAATAGTGAGCATTTATAACCTGTAAGTCCCATGGTTTTGCATTTATGCATATTTATTATGAAACATTCGTTTGAAATTGAAGAAAATGTTGCATTTAAAAAAAAAATATTTTGGCTTAGGAGAGGTGAATGTTTTCTTCCATTTAAAGACTCAGTATCTGTGTATTCTGCATCTAACAGTAGGGAGTACTGAGAGCTCCCAAGGAGTTTAAAATAAATGACTCGATGGCCCCCATGTGCTAACGTGCATATGTAGCAAGTCATTGGCTTCTTTGCCAGTAGAGCTGAAGGCATGCTTATATGTTTACTGGCGTCATCAATTGTGAGTTTAATATTAAGAATACCTGAGGAGGTTTCTTTTTATTTATTTCTCACACTACATAATAACCTATGGTGGCAAGTTCCCAGAGCTAATTATTTGTTAGGCTGTTTCTGACTCTACTTATGCTTTCTTTTACTTTTGTTTAGTGCATATATGTTGAGGAGGTAAAGTAGAACAGCTTTTTGGCCTTCTCTGTGTCATGCTTTTTTTTTTAATGTCCTCTTTAGTTGATCTTCTCATGTTTTCATGTTCTTCATGGAAATCAGCTTCTGTTGTCCTGTGGATCTTTGGCTGCTGATGGGGAGCAAGTGCACTTCTGTGTGACTTGAAATTAATTCCCTTAAGACAGGGTGACTGGAAATTGCTATATGGTCACGGGTCATCATACCTTGATGGAATGAACATCTTTTCCAACCTACTTAAACACTTTATGCTTCGCTGTTACTGCATACAGAGTGGAAGTTTTCATTGAATTGGCTGCAGTGCCATTTTAAGTCTAAGTTCTAAGGATACTTAGTTATCCTTAGAACTTTGTTAGATATTAGTTTCTAATTAAAAATATAAATTGGTTTTGTGTGCGTTTCTTGACACTTGTTACACTGAATTTTGTGTTTCTCAGAAATAAATCTTTGTTCCTCAGCTACTGCCATGTGAACCCATTAAAGCTACACTATTGCTACACTGACATAAAGCAGCCTGGAGAGACGGCAAATCTTAAATCTCCCAGACTGCAAGCAGGCCCTGCAGCCACACATTTGAAGGTGATTTTAAACTACACTGCCTAGACATTAAAGAAGTAGCGAACCAGAAGAATAGTTGCCCTTTGCCTCTTTAGGCATATCAGTTTGATCTCCATTTGAACTCTTGGGTGTGACCGAGAACTGCTCAGGGTTTTTGCTGTATCAAATCTGCAGCTGGAAACGGTGCCAAGTTGTCTAATTATGTATTTCTGCTTATTAACAAACTTAAGGAAGGGCACCTCTGCTTTTATCTCTGCTCTGCTACTGCGCTGGTGTATTGGGAACCTGGCTGTAATGATGAATTTGAATAAACTGCTCTTGGGCTGAGGAAGAACGTGCAGACTACTGCTTGAAATTTGTGACTCAACACGCAGGACTGGAGGGCTGCGATGGATGACTGATAAGTTGGTAGCAAACAGATAACACATTCTGATCAGTTCCTTCAGAAGTGAGTGGCAGCATACAGGCCTTGAATGGATTTGCTTTCCAGAAGCCTTAAGTACTGAGTCTTGAAGGAAGTTACTCATATCTTTATTTGCTCTTTGTCTTGCCAGAGGAGGGAGGTAGGCTCCCCCAGAGGGCAGTTCAGTTAGACATTAAAGCTGAGGTGAGTAGCCACGCTGAGTGCTTTGCTTGGTTTGTGTTCTGTTGTGACTTGCTGAGAGGAATAATTCCTTGTTCAACAAAGTCATTTCCATCTAGCAATATAAAGGCCTCCTGACAGCACTGGTGATAGGGCATTTTAGGATAAATTTTAATTATAGATAACATTTTGTACACATTTTGATTGTGATCTTATTTCTTTTATATGATCTATGTTATATTGTGTTTCAGTTTTCTGCAAGCAAGTGGTTTCATAGCTTCTGCTTTCTCCTTCATCCCTTAGGTTGATATCGTTTCAAGAGTTTGTGGCATTTGAATCAGTCCTGTGTGCTCCAGATGCATTGTTCATAGTAGCCTTTCAGCTGTTTGACAAGACTGGCAAAGGAGAAGTTACTTTTGGTAAGACTGTTGTTAAATGTACACTCTAAATGTAAACCCCCCTGCTTATGGCAAACTATTTCACCTTCTGTTAGTGCAGGAAACACTGTGATTGGTAGTGGAGCTACACTAGTGCCAAGCAACTTTCTGGCTGAGTTTAACTCATTTACATGTGTATAATATGAATTCAAGGTCATGGTCATCTTCATGGTTTTCTCAGGGAAACTGATCACTTCTCCTCTTTTTCTCTTTCCCAGTGTGCTTGTGCAGGTCTTCAGAACAGCAGTGAAAGGTGACTATAGGAAATGATTGTAAAACCGCAAGAAAGTTGCCAGAAGACTTGGGTGAATGTTGAGTCTGAAATTACCGTGAATTATTTTTTGTTTAAATTGGCTATATTTCAAGCTGCCTTCCTTTTGAGGCTTAAAACTTTCTTCTGTGAGGTTTTACAGTAATAAATCCATTATTACCTGGCTCCCCCCAAAAATTCAGCTATGCGTTGGAGGTGTGGTGTTTACACTGACAACATGAGAAATGCTCAGGCCAGTTTAAAACTTAATTATGGGGAGTATTTAGCTTTTGATATGTGCAGGACTCTCTGCCATCTGCCTAATGATAAGGGCCATTCTGTCTAAAAGAAGGATTCAGAAATTAGCAGTTTTGAGTAACTTGAGACACGGAGCTTGCACTTCAAAAAGCATGGGGGATTTTTTTGCCCTCAGTACCTATGCTAGATAAAATTGCTATTTCTAATCTTCTATATTTGGACACAATTATCCATATGTCTCAATTTTTATTAATTGGTTGTTAAAACACTTTTAAGTAAAAGGAAAGTTGGATGACATTGACTTTGTCTTTCCAAAATGTATGGTTCACATGTCCTTTGTTTTTTGCTAGTATTCCCCACACATGTTTTATATTCGGTTAAAAAAGCCCTTCCCTTTCCATTTGAACTGACAAGATTCTGTTATCATTGCTTGAAGCACATCATTATATTCCTTTTACCATCTCCAAAAATCTGTATTTGAAGTTGCGGCTGGTGAGAAGACTTGCTGTCTCTTCTTGTGTCTGTTTTGTTTTTTCATTGTTTTGGTTGTCTGTTGAGTTTGTGAAAGATGTACTTTTTTTGTGCAATAGTACTTGTTAGAACATTTTTTTTTAAAATTACTATGGATGCTAAAAGATTTGAAAGAATTTCAGGAAAAAGTTCTGCTGATCATAACCTTGATGAAGGAAGTATCTTGTGTCTAACAGTCTTGTGTATGAGCAGAGGCAACGAGAGATGGCATGCTTTTAAATCAGCAGTGCACACGTATTCTGCAGAGGTTTTGTTCCAGTGCAGACAAACCAGGGTTCCTGGAATGCCTGTGATGTGCAGGTTCTTGTCTTCATCAGAGCCTCCGATTGCTTGGAGCACTCGTTAATAATCTAGGAGAAACTGTAGTTGTTTGATCTGAATGCTGAATCAGTCTGACTTAACTTTTTAACTTTTGGCATTCTTGTTCTTATTTTTCCTGCTGGCACATGCTTCCCTTGGGGTTGACATAGTGAGTCAAGGGATTTGTTTGGCGTTTGAAGTCCATTGAAGTCCTTCTAGCGATGAGAGAAACTGCTATGCCAGGCTGTATATAAGGTATTTGAAAGAGGAGACATGCCAACATTGGCAGAACCTCAGATAGGTTTTTTTTTTAATTCTTCCTCTCCCACTTTGAAAACATAAATGCATTTGTAACTTCTGTATAGTACCTTGTGGCTACCAACCCAGCAAATGCCTGGAGTGAGGAGGATGTGAGAGCTGTCTCAGTGTTGTGCGTTCTCAGCAGGAACAGTTGACCTTTAGCCAAAGCTGGTTTTTACTTTCTTTTGTGAGAAAAAAAGCTTTTGTTCCCCAAATTCTGACGCCACCACCCCCACCCCGCCCCCCTAATATTTTCACAAATAAATTATTACAATGCTATCCTGTAACTTGGACACTCAGTGCCTCAGTCCTGCATCTTAGAGGTCAATTATGAGATCTTTTTCCATTTACTTGAATGAGAGTGGGATCAAGTCCTTATCAAGGTTAGGAGACTTAAATAGGGGTTTTGTATACTGTGGAATTACAGTGTGAAAGGAACAGAAGAAAAGGGAAAATATCGTTTTTCACTGTACTGCTGTTAAGTGTAGTATCTCAAGGATCCCATTGTAAGTCTGTATCTCATTTTATTGTAAAGAAACAGTATAGCTTATCTGAGCAGCCATTGTTTTTCTGTATACTGAAATTAATGGTATAAATACTTTAGCTCACACCAAATGGAATATAGGGCTTCCCAGCTGTGAATTTCACGTTTTCTACTAAGCAAATCATCTGAATCTTATTTTTCCACAGGTGCACTTAGCTTGGCACCTTTGTAAAACAAATTAATAATGGGCCTTGCATCAGTGAACTTTTACACTGAATGCCACATCCAGGCTGTGGATATTTAGAGAATGTTCTGGGTAAAGAAGTCCCAGTATTTAATACTTTGCATTTAATTGTCTTGAAAAATGCTGCACTTACTTTAGCTTCTGGGTTGGAAGTGCCTTTGCATTTTAGCCATATGTTGACATCAATACAATATTAAATGTTTCATTTCTTTCAAGTTGGAAGTTAACTGTACCTGGTCCTTCAACAGAACTAGCATCTGTTTAAAAGGGCTGATTGGAAAACAGCGTGGGTACGTGTGTGTGTGTGTGAGAGAGAGAAGTATTTCTAGTTTATTGCTTTTTGAGGTGAATGAAATGGCCACTAGTAAATTAGTGACCACTGGGTGATTGAGACTACACCTGGCTGTTGCATCATGTCGTAGATTTACCTGCTGCTGAAGTGTCAAAGCTTTGACAGTTTGCAAGGAGTTAAAGCTCTCAGCAGGAATGTGAGAGGAAGTTTAGCTGGCTTTTTAAATTTGAGGCAAAGAGCAAACCATTGCTTCTTACTGTTGAGTGTTGACAGGCACATAAAAGCTGATAATGTAAGTCCAGGGGTTTAAGAGACTTAGTAGAGTTGCTTTTTTGTCATATGACTGTATTTTAATGCCTCATTAAAGAAGCAGAACCCTTTGAAATTCTTTACTAGATGGTGTTTAAAAAAAGGCGAGATTGTTGGGTAAAAATGTCACTGTTTAAAAACTAAGTAATTTTAACCTCCATCTCTAATTTTGGATGGATAAATGAAATGATGGGAGCTAACAGTTTTGAGCTGTGAATAATGCAGTGGTGATATCCAGTGACTGGAACTTTTCTTATACCCATTCTCACAGCACTAGTGAAGGGCAAAATAAGCATTGGCCACATTGGTTTTGCTCACAGGGAAAGGAGAGGCACAAAAAGGGATGTGATTGCCTGATTCTGTGCTGTCAACTGGTGTTGAACTTGGCTTTAAAGATTTTCATTCTGATTCGTTTTAAAGTAGAATTTCCCACCAGGCAGAAATTCTTGCTCTCATACTTAATGAAATGTAGCTGTGGTATAGTGTGTGTTTTTCTGGTTTTGTGTTTTGTTTTGTTTTTGTTTTGTTTTGTTTTTAAAGTTCATATAATTCAACCTGAAGCTGTTTCAAAATGGATGCTGTGCTGTGCTGCTTTGAGTAATATGAGTATGCTGTAAAGCAAGTCAGTCTCTAATTAAAAAAAATTTAAAAATTAAAAAGCAAAACAACCCCCCCGCAAACCCAACAAAAATGGGAAGGGAATAGGGAGCCCAAACCCCAAATTGTTGTTTATTTAGTATAACTGCTGCAGAATTGAGAAATGTAGTCTGCTTTTGTCTCAAAATAAAACTTTATTTACATGTAGACAGCAGCTACTGCAGGTCTCTTCTTCTGTTATTAATTATATCAGTACAGTTCTTAGATAAACACATTAATTAAGGATACATCTTAGTAAGCACTCCTGTTTACTTACCAGATACTTGGAATTGCCTGAATACTTGTTTGTAAACTTTGTAAAAGCACATAGCTCTTAACAGAGGTTTAAATAGCTATACAGCTATTGTGACGAGCTTCAGAGTTTTTCCTCTATGATAATGCTCTGATACTTTTTCAATATGCAAAGAATTATTACAGGAGTCTCACAATTGCTTTCCTGACCAAAGGATTAGGTTCAGACTGTCTAGGCTAGCTCTTACTTTTGTTACAGAGGATTGTTTATTTTATGCTTTGCCCTGTAATTGCCTGGTATGACATGGCTTTCCTTATGGGATCTCTAATTCTATTTTTTTCTTACAACACCTAGGTTAGTGATGCCCAGCCTAGTAAACTGAATATCATGTAAAGCAAGGAAAAACTAAATCTGAACTACAAAAATAAATCGCTGAGGCTGTAAGCATTGATCACTTGATAATTGCAATATTCACTATTTCTCAGTGAAATTTCCATTGCTGGTTCAAATTGGTTAGAAACCATTTGTAGCTAGTGGCGTGTTAACTTACACCTATGCAGTGAAACATTTGTTGGTTTATAAATGACAGTTGCTAGACATGATGATCCCAACAGCAACATTACAAATGCAAAATTTGTTTAGTCTCTGATATTTTTTGTTGTTTATACCGGATTTTGCCCAAATAATAGCCAGTTTTAATTAAATGAGGATGTAAGGTGGACTTGTTAGAATATTTATTTTCTTCAAAACATTTTTGAAATCTTCTTGTTACTGTTTTCGGAGAATTTAATTTCTAGACATATGTCAATCTGGCAAGTTTTTCTTGTTTTCATTTTTCTTTTAACTAAAATGTTATGTAACCAGGCAGGCTTTCATGAAGGCATCATAAGTAAAACAAAGCCTGTTTAGTCACAAAGTGAATCTGTCGTTTGAAATATTAGGAGAAGCTCCATCCTTTTATTGCAACTGTGTTCATTTGGTCTAGAAAATAAAATTGAATTTTCTATAATAATCCAGAAATGAAATGTGGTGTTTTGGTTTGTACTTTGTTGGTTCTGTTTAGTCTTCGATTTTATTAAAAAAAAAAAAAAAAAAAAAAAAGTTACCTACTCAGAAACATCAGCTTGAAGGTGAGCATCTCTCTTGTTTATTACCAAAACCCAAGGAATGATCATAGAATTATCTGGAAGGGACTGTGTAGCCATCTTGCAGGTTCATACCCTTGCAGGGCCATCAAGATTAGGTTGCTGTGGGGGCAACATCCAGTCAGTATCTCTGAGGATGGAGACTGCGGCCTCCCTGAGCAGGCATCTTCCAGTCTTCAACCACTGTTACAGTGAAAAATAATTCCTTGGTGCCAAGTTGTGATTGTCCATGTTCCAGCTTGCATCCATTGCATCTTGTCCTTCCGCTGTGCATCTCCATCTTACCTTCACTGCCCTGTTGGTTAGTTGCTGACAGCAATGATGTCCTTCTTTAGCTCACCTTTCTCCAGGCTGTGAAAACCCCATATCACCAGCCTCTCCATACGTCATGGACATCAACCCCTGACTATCTTATATGGAGAAAATAGAAGTGGTGTTTTATTTTACTTAGCCAGGTTATGCTGTTTACCTTGGTGGAAGTGATCTGGGTTTTTTATTATTCTTTTTCAGGGCAAAAGTGGTAAATTTAGCTTTTATGCTCTTGTGGGACCTAGTGCTTTCCAAACCTGTGGTCTTTGGACTCTGGTAGTTTGTTGCTTACTTCTAAGGAGGCCAAGAAAAGTAATAAAGAAGTGTAAGGCTGATGCCAGTAAACTGAAATTATGGATATCCGCAGCTCAAGTAGAAATATTTTAAAGGGATTGCATCTTGGAAAAATGTTGAAAAACATTTCTGTAAGCCAATTATGTAATATTATGTGTATAAGTTTGTGTTATTTCCCCTTACATCCAAGGAGGATAGAAGAAGCAGACAAGCTTGGATCCAAAGTCTTAACTGCTGAGAGTGATGGTACTCTTGGAAAGAGCCTGCTTTTTGGGGGATATTTGCAATGCTTAGCAGAGGTAACAGAAGCACTCACGCACGTATCTCAGTCAAAAATCAGGGCCAAGTTGAACTGGACAGTGTATGGTTCTGTCACGAGGAAATGAATTCATGGTTCTTAGAAGTGACAAGAGCACAAAAGCCAGAGCATGGGGAAGGCAAGAAGATAAAAAAGTGAGAATTTTCAGCAGAGGGGTGAAACTAGAAGTTTATCGTGGATCTTTTGATTGGCAGAAATCATGAAGGCACAAGCATGTTCTCTGTGATAATGTTTTCATTAGCATAAAATTCACCTGTAAGACTGCTCTGTCCTTGTTGAAAAATTTGGAAGGGCAATGTGCCTCTCTCCTAAAGGGGAATGCATATTGAACTTTTTGTTAGGATTCGTACTGACTTCATGGTTTGGTGGGGGCTTTGGGGGTCTTTTTTGGTTGTTGGTATCTTTAAACTCTGCTTATGACATCTGAAAAACATTTGGTTAGGAATACTGATCTTAATCTCACCTCTGTGTATAACAGGTGCTATACAGCCTTTGTTGCTTCTTCTAACCGCAAAATGGATGTGGTTCACATCTGAATGGAAGCCACTTTTAGTGAGACTCCAGCCTCCTGCTTCTCTGCCCTGTTGTGACTGTCTCTGAGGGTGCTGGCACTCTGTTGGGCCTTTCACAGTACATTCTCCTTTCTGCCTGGAGATGTGCTGAGTCAACCAATCCATTTTATGAGGGCAGCCCAAGAAATACTGTATGCTTTTGCTTTCCGTTGACGTGCTCCAGATGTTAGTGTGTTACCTGGAGGTGAAAAACCATTGTGAAGGCAGCCATTTTTTTATATACATGGAGCTTTATTGCACTTCTTTAAATGATCCATTTGTACTGCAAAAAGAATGACCCTGATTTTTGTAACATTCTTAATGACTTATGAACACTGTTTTCTGAATGACTGACTGTCGACACACACCAATGCCAGACTGGCATGCATGTGTTGTATGGTATCTTGTCAGAGATCAGAAGAACTGCTTAGAAGCTGTTCCAGTTCAGTAGGTCAAAAATCCAGTTTTTATGAAAGTCTAACTGTAGATTTTCACGATTGACTATAATGGTTCCAGTTTTAAAATACAGAGGAAACAGAGAGCACTTCCAGTTGATGGGATAATTCAAGAATACTGTATGTTTAGATGGCTAAAATACTGTGCTTTCTGCTGCTACTTTATGCTACTTAGAAAGAAAAAAAATGTATGGAAAAGGTGGGGAAAAGCCAACTTGAGAGTATGTTTCCACTGTATGAGGTCACTCTTTGGTTAACAGTAAGCTGAGGGTTAGCCATCTTTCATATAGCTGTATATCCTGTTGGGAAAAAAAAAACAAACACCAAACCCCAACATGATTACTAGGCAGCATTTGGGGAGGAACCAGAAGCTTCCTCACCAGAATATATTTAAACTATGGCAGCAGCAGTATACCACTTTAATCTTGATTTTTATTTTAATTTTTCCCCTATCCCCTTTTCAAAATGTTCTGGAATTACAGATTAGAAGAAAGTGTTTTGTTATTACAAATTTTAATACGAAATTGCAGAGAGCAAAATACACATACTTTTGCAGTGTGTGTAATTTAGTTTTCTAAATTGGAAAATCTGCTGTTACCTAGCAGTTAATGACTATTTTTTTCCAACATTTGGAATGCAGGACCTGATTTGATAAGCTGATAAAAGAAAACAAAACTGAGAACATATTGGAAGTGCTCAAAGTGAAAATTACAGTTTAGGTAGGTTTGGGGGTAGATAGTTAGACATTTTAATTGAACTAAAATAGTTTTATACTAATACAGTACTGTTGTGGGAGTACATTTTATGCTGCATTTGAAATTCAAGTATTTAAGTGGGGGAAAATGTATGTTAATGCTTTGCAAGAAAGTGATTTTTTTTTTTTTTTATACCATCTATCTAAGCAAAATAGCTGTTAAAGAAATAGAGCTCTCAAGTCTGTACCGGAGAGTAAAGTTTAGGATAATTTGTTTAAGCCAGGAGTTTGCTTTTATCACTTTGGTTGTATGTTAAACTGCTGTAGGAAACAATCATGTGAGTTCTGAAGTAAATTTGTATTTCCTGGACAACTACAGTGAAGTCAGCCTCTGCCAGTATAGAAAAAGGTGTTGAGTCACTCTGGATTCTGAAAGTCCAGTGTTTTTAACATCTCTGTGATGGGAATAACAGAAATGAGTCCAGATGATGATTTCACTTACCCACGTGGAAACGGGGGCATTGAATTTGGTATGACAGCTTTGGTTACACACAAGCAATGCTGCCTCCTGTTAAGCAGCGGAAACTCCTGCTTGTCCGTTACAATTCAGCACTAGTCCACAGCTGGACTAGCTCAACATAGTTAAATTGGTTAAAATTACCATTTTTATTATTTTAGCTAAATTTCATCTTTGGGGATTTTTCTGAGTTCGGAGTAACTAGTCCTATCAAAAAATAACCTATCACTTACACATGCATGTGCACACACAAAACTATCAAAGTGAACTGAATTTTTCTAGGTGTATACGTGCAGCCACATTTTTCAGGTGCCGGTGAAACTGCTCGTAGTCTAAATGGATCAGGTGCACTAATCGAGGGTTTTGCACTCTTGTGAATTAATCTGTTTTAAAATGATAACGGCGCTGCATGATAGGGTGCAGATAAATTGCACTGACCTGAGCTGCTGTCTTTTTTGATACCAGTCCCCCCACTCTCCTCAAGTCGTGTGGTACAATCCCATTATCTTCAAATTATGTGCTCTGTTTCTACTTTGCCAGCTTTAGTTTGAGTGTTCTGCCAGATACTTTCCTTGTAATATTTTAAGAAGGAAAGGAGCTGGTATATTTTTTTATTATTATTCAGAATTGTGGATTAGGTTGTGGTCCATGTTTTGCGCAAAATTAAGAGGCAGTGAAGATACAGTGTTAGTGTATTATTTCAGGGCTTCTAACCTGTGGAAAAGGTGGCTGTGACAGACCTTACTGCTTTGTCGAGGGGAATTGGAGGGATGAGTACCTTTCCTTTGCAATCCTTAGTGATCAAGCTATTCCAATGTGTTATTTCATTTACAGCATGGCTGCTATAAAACTGTTTCAACCCATTCCCTTGATGGAGTAGCAGGGACATGCAGATGATATTAGGGCTTGTACTTCCAGAGCGTTGTACCTCTTCTGGGTGAATGGGGATAAACAGACAATCCAGTCAAGTACTTGGACTACCCATCATTCCATAACTTAGCTAAGCAGATGTGATGTTGATATATGCTTTCCAAAACAAAAAGTTATCATTATAGAACACTTAGTGCCAGACTGTAGAAGGATGGGATTGACCCCTAACTAGCTGTGTATTTTAGGTTCACATCAGTAAATAAAACCTCAACAAAATAAACCAAAAAAACCTGAACAAAACCACGGTCAACTCAAACCTTGGATAGACACTAACAATTCCAGTAAAACAAGATGATACAAAATTTTACTTTAGTGTTTGGCACATATATATTTATATCTGTACACATGTGGTTTTGCACAAGTTTATTGTACTTTTTCTGTGGCCAGGAGCAGCAAGGGCCGGCTGCTCTGCCAGGCAGGTGAGCTGGCAGTTGAGCAAGGGTGCCAAGAGGCCAGGGCATGGGCACAGACCTCACCGATGAGGGAGGGGGCACAGCCCCGCACTACCTGAGCAAGGGCAGAAGAGCAGGTCTGGTGACAGTGACCAGGGTCAGCTAGAGAAGTCCACAGGGATGAGGCAGGTCCAAGGTAAGGCTGGGAAGTCACATCAGGGGGTTGGGGCTGCTGAGATGCAGGTGTTCTTATAGCATGGCTCAAGAAAGGAGGATCAAGGACCTGAGATGAGGCTTCTCCTAGCTCTTTCTCCTGCAGTTCTTTGGACCCTGATCTCTTGTGCTCATGGATGGGTCACGGGGAAGAGGTTGTAGAACCTGGTGGTGCACACAAGGGCATGAAACTTCTGGAAAATGTGTGAGTTGTTTGGAATGGTCAGTGAGGACTAAAGCCTGTGGAAATCATTCTGTTCTCATCTTTGCTGAGCTTTAGATTGGGTCTTGCTTGGCAGTTGGCAAAGTGCTGGGATTTTCTAGTCACCATGGTGAAACAGCTGTTATCATCAGTAGTTTAATTTGACCAACTGGACTTCTTTCTTTGCCTTTTCTTTTCTTTTAAGTGACTGGGGAAAAAAATGCACTTTGAATTACAGCTATTTAAAACAAAACTGTTGCCAAACACATGAACAGAAGTTCTTAACCATTAACAAGACACGATTTTATAAAGGTGTCACCTTTTGTCTAAGCAGAGCGACAGGGATTTACACATTCAGGTTTCAAAAACCTTACCTCTTTATATAAAATATCTATTCCACACTTTTGGCATTAATTTTGCTTCATTAATCCAAGTTGTAGCTATGATGCTTGTATGTTCCTCTTCAGGGCCTTAAGTGTGATGAATATAGAAGCAGTTACTGCTAGAAGGGCTTGAAAAGGTTATCGGTGCACGGGGAACTCTTGTTAACTTACAATAATTCATGTCCTTTCAAATTTGTCTTTTGTTTTCCTCTTTGCAGAAGGTAGCCTGTGTTATTCATAGTTGTTATTGCCCGTATCATCAGGATAATATCTTCTTTTCTCAAGGTCCAGGGTTTTGGTGCAAGTTTTCTGTACTACAAACAAATAGCTTGATTATGTAAAGGTATAACATATATAAAATGTATAGAACTTATAATTTATATAAAATAGAGACCATGATGACAGCTTTTCTACAGAGTGTTGCAACTATTTTGTAAGGGCAGTGAGATTGTTGTAGATGATCATGAAATTTTTTCTAGCTATACAATGAGATATAGTATTAACTATATTGGACTTAACAGTGATGCTGCTTGAAAAATTTACATACTTGTGGAAATAAATAGTTCAAAAGAATTCAGATTTAGTACACCAGGTATTTATGGACTGTACCCTGTAAAGATTTTAGTAGCTGATTCTGTCAAGTGACCTTTCTTAAATACAAAATGTAGTGTGATAATGACTTTCAGTTTTTTTCCTTTTAAAATTTCACATTTCCAAATAGATAATATTCTCTTGGGGATTATTAGTGGTCAGTGTTGTGTCAAGAGTGCCTGTAGTTATTCCAAAGCTTGCTTTATTTCTATTATGATTCTTAGTCACAGTATGGAAATGTAGATGCAGTGTACTTCTTTATACAGTAAGCATTTGTGCATAGACATCAGTACATTGGAGAGAAGAAAGGCCCCAGGACTCAAACGACCAAAAACACCCACTGGAAACCAGTAGGCAACTCACCTGGAGGGAAAAGAACAACTTTTTTATACAGTGATCAGAAACCAATGACAATGTATCAACTTTTTAATTAGAGGCAGCACAGGGACAAACAACTATTTGTTTTAGAACTTTGCAATTTATTTTAACATTGAGCTTCAAAGTTTGATTTTTTTTAAATATGGACAAAATGACAGCATGGATTTCTAAAAATGAGTATTTAAAAAAATTCTTCAACCTGTTGTTCGTTTTGCTTTCCAACAGCAGTGGTTAGAACAGAGCAAACACAGAAATTTATGTTTTGCTACTGTTAGATCTTGTGCTCTTACAGCTCCAGGCGTAGGAGCATTGACATTTTGCCTCTTTAAAACTGAAACTAAAACAGTTGAACTGTTTTATTATGGATTTAAAAGCTTCCATGTATCAGATATATTGATTAAATATCAGTTTAGGATCAAACCACAGTTGCCCAGAGAGGTTGTGGAATGTCCATCGTTGGAGATGCTCAAAACTCAGCTGGACATGCCCTGAGCAACCTGACGTGGTTGGATATTCTTTGGCAGGAGAGTGGACCAGTTGATATCCAGATGCCCTGTCATGAGTTATTCTGTAACTCCGTGAAGCAGGTTCCTTTGAAAAAAGGTCTAAACACACAAGGTACCTCTTGGCTACTGAAGAACATTGCTGCTTCTCTGTGTTTCACTGTGTTCAGTTCAGCGACTTGTGGGTAGCTGTGGAACTTCAGCTCCAGGTTTAAGGCAAAACTACATTTTAAAATTATCCGGGTTTTATTTTAATACTAGACTTAGATGATTAGGAGATCATACTATTAGAACTGAGCAATAACTTTGAGTGAGTTCTGTAAATTGGATACCTTTTGATCATTAAATCACAGGTTAAAACACCTAAGATTTGTTTGTGGAGTATGAATGGTCTTCAGTGTCTGAATCAGGCAATCTGACTACTAAGATGAGACTTGAATCAGTGACATTGCGGTAGATGAATGGATGATGACACCTAGCAAGAAAACAGGGAAAACACTGTCCCCTGAGTATATAAAAGAGTTTGTAAACCATAAATAGTTGCAAAAAGGAAGTACAGGGTACGTGTAAAAAGGTAGTGGCAAACAGGATACCACGTCTTGTGCTGTCAAAGAACCAGTAGAAGCACAGTAGGCAATCTTCCAGTCAGTGCCTGCACTACAGTCCGACATGCAGTCTGTCAGAAAAGCATCTGGTGTTAGTTGCCAAGTCATATTGACGTCAATATACAGTATGATTTTGAAAAGATCAAGTAGCGTAGGGAGTTCTCTTACTATTGTACTAAATACCTACACTAATGTGGTAGTCTGTGTTTTCCAAGTCATAGGAAATACTAAGCGTACCTTTCCTGCTTGGACTGTTTGGAGGAATATTTGTACTTAGGTGAACCTCTGAAGCAGGCGTGTAGCCAGCCTTTAATCTCTAAAATAGACAAGGCAAATACAGATGCCCTGGATGTAGACCTTACTGTGTTCCTAGGTGGCTTGATGATGCTTTAAGTGCCATTGCTGTGGGTTCCTTTGCCATTTATAGTGCCAATTAAACATTGTGTTTAGTCTGAAATTACCATTTTTTTACTTCTTGATGTTTGAGCTTTTTCGTTTCTTGATGTTTTCTTGAGCTGCAATTTTTATTTTGGGCACCAGCTAAGGAAGGTTGACAAGGCACAGAGTTGGGGAGCAAGATGCATTGTTCCTTCAAGATAGCTAATGTATAATAATGAATTAAAATAAAATTTTGGTGGCATACCCAGAGGACATTCTGTAACGTTCATATTTTAACAGATAAAGTAAAGATTGTGGGGAGCCTGGCCCCATCAGAAGGAGTTTGAGACTGCTCTATACTAGCTAAGACTTTTGTATCTTTTACCTCACATCAAGTAATAAAGCACTTTTTTTCTCTGACAAAGAGAAATCTGGAGTCCAACCAAACATAGTTTTTGGTAAATGGTGACTTGTTTCTAATCTCATCCAAACAGTGTCAGTGTCTTGCTCTGGGGAAGTGCTGGAGGTTGGATGAGAGGGAAAGAGGAAACTGATGAGCATCTGATTTCTGTGCAAGAGAGGTACCGGAGCTGTTCTGGGAATATCTTCATTCCTCTGGAAAAGCAAGAGTGGTTGCTAACAGGAACAGCCAGCCTTCATTTCCTCTTGTTTGTGGGCAGAACAGGTTGTCTTCTTCATGCTGTTTGCCTTCTTTGAAGGAAGTCTGGCAAAAAGCAGATACTTTATAAAGGTGATTTCCAATGATATGTGGCAAGGTGCCTTGAGCTGTGTCAGTAGGAAGCATCCTAAATAAAAGACTTTCGGCAGAGGGACAGGACCTCACCCTGAACCAGTTGGCTTTCCCTCCAGTTGCCTTGAGAGCAGAATTTTGCTCTCAGGAATGTTGGCGGACAAGATCCAAGCTGGCTTTGATGGAGCTTGAAGACATGAATGAACAATGCTGTGCTGGGGCTGCTGATGTTGCTTGGAGAAAATTCTCACAGTACAATAGGACTTGAAGTTCTGAATGTTATGAATTTGAGGTTAACTAGGGTCAGTCTTTCTGTTTGTAAGTTAAATCCAACTTGCTGTTTAGCTACTGATTCTCTGGGATCTGTGGGTGCTGTGTTTTTAAAGATGAAACTACTGCCTGTGCCGAGGGATGGGAACTTTCATCATCTGCAGTATCATCTCTGGTCTCTGTGAAGTCCCCTCACTGTAGAACAAGCTGTCCTTATGGGTAGCACCAACCACAGTGCTTTTGGGTCAGTGCAGCAGGGCACGTACCCCTTTCACCTGCTTGGGACCATTTTTTTCTGTATCTTTCATTCACTTAGGCACTTCCTGACATCATCCTGGCTCTTGGCTGTGCCATCCCACTGTCACTTTTTCCTGCTTCCTTGCCTAAAAGTGGGAATTCTGCCCTGGCTGGGTTTTCCCAGGTCAGCAGAGCCGCTGTGCCTGGCTGGCATGGGCTGAACCAGAAGCCAGGATTCAGCTTGCTCAGGAGACAGGACCTCACGGCCCCAAGGAGCTTGTGGTGCTGGGGTGAGCTGGAAGGCATCTCCCAGGCCTGCCTGGTAGCCAGAGTCTGGCTCCAGTGAGGTGGCTCCCAGCTCGTTCCGGGCAAAGGCAAGCACAAAAATGTACTGATTTTCTTGACCACAGGCACCAGCCATGCTTGGGAACTGGCTTCCAGCTCTGCTGCTTACAGAGACAGACAGGAGCTGAGGGTTTGGGCTCCTCGTCTTTCTTCCACAAAGCATGAAGGGAGCAGGAGACAGCTCCTGGCCCTGCCTGTGGGCAGGGAGTGTCTTCTGGGAACCAGCTCTCTGCTCGCAGGAACTAACAGGAGACAAGAACTGGCACTTGACTGGCGTGGCTGGAGGAGTCACACAGCAATTAGGAAGGTGTGTAGCAGCTGGAAAGCTCTGGCCTTGAGCTTGTCTTCAGAAAATGTATTTGCCTTGTATTTTTGGCTGAGACAGACTATCACATCGAAGTGAGGGCACTGTCGTGCGAGACAAGTACTTCCTCAGATCTTGTTGCTGTTTCTCTCAGTTAAAATACGCACAGTCCCGTTTCAGCAGTGTATGGTCCTTATACTGATTGTACAACTTGGTGTGTTTCAAACAGTTGTTTCTTCACCAAAAACGCTGTATTACCAAAAAGTCTGCCAAGCCCATAATAAACTGTTGCCCAGTTATGACTACTGAACTGAACTAAACTATGAGGCTTGCATTTAGTTGTGATCAGATGGACTTGTTGTGCTGCCCCTCTCCTTGTAGCAGAGATCTGGGGTTAAAGTCTGCTTAGTGCTAGAAATGGTGCAAGTTTGTGTTCCTGCCTGCCATGTCCCTCCCATCTCTGTCCTGCATGCTTCTTTAAGGTAACTACAGAAAAGTGGATCTTGAAATACTGGTATTTTTGTAGTTGATTTGTTTGAATTTGGAGAACTCTGGGAATAATACAAAAGCCTGAATTATAGTTGCACAAAACTTTCATTGTTAGCAGCTTGAAAAGATTATGCTGAAAATTGGTTGGCTTTACTCATCTTTTTACAAATTGTGTTTTAATTTTAATCTTTTCTCGCTTGACTTTGAAACTTGAAATATCTAGTGGAGTCTCTTCTAATGAAATGTTGTAAATGTAAAACTTGACAAATAAAAAGATTATTCAGACAGAATTTGTGACAGTGTTCAAAACTTTATGATGATTTTGATAAACAAAAAATCACGTTTGCTTTACAATATGTTGCTAATTTATATGAACAGTTTTGCTTTCCTGTTTGAAAATATCTTATTTGTTTATATGCTTTCCTCTATTGTTGTTTTGTTTTATTTTATTTGATTATTAAATGAACATTTTTCTTTTCTTCTCAGAGGATGCTAAGCAAGTTTTTGGCCAGACCACGATTCATCAGCACATTCCTTTTAACTGGAATTCAGAGTTCGTACAGCTGCATTTTGGAAAGGATAGAAAAAGACACCTAACATATGCGGAGTTCACCCAGTTTTTACTGGTGGGTCTAATACAGTACAGTTTGTCAAGAGTAATAAGAATGATGCAAGAATCAAAGCATTTGCAAACTTGCCAAATACCATGCTGGTAGGAAAGTTGAAAATAAACCAAGTGCAGACTTTTACTGTCAAAGTAATTTTTTTTTTACAGAAGTCAGTGGACTTCTATAGTGTGTTGATAAATAGGTTATGCTTATGGTAAAACTGCTGATTCAGGCTAGCTGGAGTTTTTTCTTTTGTTTTTGGCCGCTGTGTGCAGAAGGTAATCTCTTCGCTTGGGTAGACAGAGACATGAAATTAAAAATGTAGACCTCTAAGCCTGAGAATCTCTTGTATATTTAAATCCATGAGTCAAAGAATGTTAAATAACAGTATTGAACATTTTGGACCCAATTGCCAGACTGGTATTAAGAATGTCTGTAAACAGCATGTTTACCAAACATGTATTTAATTCAGTGCTGGTATCCAATAAAGATATTTTACTGCAAGCCCTTTCCATGCACTTCTTTACTTTTGATTTTTTTGAATTAAGAGTATCTCAGGTAGGATAATGCTACTTAGCTTTGCTTGTGGTATACAGAGAATAAAATACCATCTTTCTTTTGCAAGGAATATGGCTATTCATACTTTGGGGTACTTTGTTAAAGACAGTAAAATATTGTGCTAATAAAAAAAAAAATCTGTATTTCAACTGTACTGTTGAAAATAGTCTTCAGTAGGAAAAATGATCCTTGAAGTGGTGAAACATGTGAGTTTCTTATTTGTATTCCTTCTGAATACTTAATGCCTGTATTAGTATTTACACTAGAGAGTTTTAAAATGGGAACCTGCTTCAAGACTACAAGGTTTCTTTTTTTCTTGTTTACACAAGTATGTTAGTTCACAGTAGGAGGCGGTATCATTTTGATGAGGAATAATTAAGATAATGCTATTGAGACAAATGTTTCAAATTGACTTTGTAGAACAGAGTCTAATTAACTTTGTATGAAGAGGACGTCAGGTATCACATGATTAAAACATATTCCCTTAGGTTTTGTATTGACTATTGTAACTCCTTAGTAGCTGAGGCACAGACCAGTTTTGTGACAGAAAGTGTACTAGAACCTCTTTTAGATAAAAAAGCAAATATGTTACTTGATTAGGAAAGTGCCTTTGGCTACACATTCTGGTGTTACCGCCTTACAGCTACAGAATAGACCCTGTATATGTATCCCAGGATGTATGGATTACAATCACAGTCTTAACAGAGTATTAGACCCATTTGCCTCATGAATCTGTTTGTTTAGAGATCTGAAGAAAACCCAAAGAAAACCCCAAAATGAAAAAAGGACTTTTTTTTGCCAGTTTTAAAAAAAATAAAAATAAAAAAATGTGGGGATGGTGAGAGAGGTTAGAACCATAGAGCTAAAACAGCCTGTAACCTCATGGCTGGGTATTTGGAGGATTTGAGTTCTTCCTTTGTGTCTTTGGGTTCTTCTGTGTTTGTTCTTTGAATTAGAAAAAGCAAGAGCTGAGTTTTCTGACTTTGGAGATGAGTCCTAACTACTAAACTTTCTCCTGTGGAGGGGTGTTCCTTTTTCCTTGTCTGAAATTACTTTTCTTGGATGTGATCATATTCTCAGGAGAGTTGTATTTGGTTTTTTTGTGTCTTGTCCCTGCCTCTTTTTCTTTCTTCCTTTTTTTATTTTCTTTTTACCTGGCTCTACTGCAAAAGTGAGTATTAGCTAGTTGCAGTGTAAAAGTTGACAGAGGAAAAAGTAGTGGAGTAAAAGGTTGTGTTGGAACATGTCAGTGGTCCTCATGAGGCAGACAGCCCTTTTGGTGCATGGTCCATACAGGACAGAAAAAAGGAGGAAGAGAATAAGGACGATGATTCTGTGTGTCCTCTAAAGAGCTGAGAGGCATTCAGGAAAAGTTCTAAGGCTTCTAATAAAGATGCTCTCAGCATAGGTGCAGGCAGCAAGAACTTTCAGATAAATTAATTGTCTGCTATCGGTACAGTCTGTTAGGATGCTCAGTCAGTCACCATAATTGGGTACATCTGTTTACCCACTTTCTAGAGCTGTAAATCTTTGCAACACGTAAGTTTCCCTGCTGATTCTTGCCTTGCAGCATTGTATTACAGATATTTTATTATTCAGATTCATAGAGGAAAGCATATAAACTTCAGATGTATTACTGAAGTTTGGGTACAGTAATGACTCTTAACACAGATTGGAGAGTTAATGTTCATAGGCATAGAAATCTTCCTTTAAGCTCTGAAACCTTTAGTACTCTGACAACTTCTGACATTCTGCCTGTGCGTGAGTCACTCTTCTTGGTAGGATGTCTAGACCTTGGACCTTAGACAGCAGGAGACCACAGTGGATACCAAATTACCTTTCTGCATTCCTGATGTGTGAATGCTCTTTACATTGTACTTAACATGGACCAGATGGTTCTTTTAAGTTGCTTCAGGTACTGCTTTGTAAGTACAGTGCAATTTGCAACTTTTAATGAAATAATCCAGCTAGATTCAAATTCATTCATGTTGGGTCCTATTATGCCACATAAAGTTGTTACATTCTCATTATCTGTCACAGCACTTGGGCTAATCATCACTTCTGGCAAAGCTGAAGGTATGTGGAAAATAACATTAGTATATTTTATCCATGCGCCAGATGGATCTCTTCTGGCTTTAAATAAGAAGAGTTTAGATGGGAGTCTGAATATTTATATCCTGCCAACACTTTATCTGTGACAGAGATACCCAAAAGTATAGCATCCAAACTGCTTGGCTTGAATACACTTAGCAATCTATTTGCATAAACCCAGAGCTCAAGGTGTCTTGGTTTACCCTGCTTCTCGTTTTGCTAGCTTACAAGCAGCTCATATATCTCCACTATATACCTGTCACATCTATATCTGTTTGGATATGGTCATGTTCCATCATCTTTTCAGTGGCAAGTCTGCTTCATGAAGAGCAACATTGGCCCCTTTCTCAGCACATACAACCTATTCTGCAGGATGAATTTTAACACGTTTATGTGTGGGCCTGGTAAATCCATTTCCACGTTGTCTGGGAATTTACTTGTGCCCAGGATATTAGTTGATGAAGTAGTACTCTTCATAATTGAACCTCGGGATCTACTCCAGTGGAAAGGATTATGCTGTATCTGATGGCTTGTAGACCCATTGGGATGGAACCCAAACATAAATTTCTATCTAAGTGGAAAGTAAATAAACTTTTAATGAGCTGTAAGTGAAAGCTGAGGAAAATCTGTAGATAGGAAACAATTTCATGAAAATTCTGGTACCATTGTGCCTGCCATGATGTGCAAATTAATTTTTCACAAAGTCTTATGCTACCTGGGGCAATTCTAGAATTTCAGCATCAAGGGAGAAACTTGTTTTCTAAGTATATCCAAGTTTACAGAAAGTCTAGTCAGAGAAGGTACTTTAGGATTTGTAATTTGTATTGCAAAGCAGTGAGGATTGTATTTCTTTAAACCTTAATCTGTATAGGTAAACAATACTGGACTGAAATAGGTGAAACAATAAAAATTACTGCAAATCAGATAGCATCTCTGAACACTACGACTTTGCTTTACTGTTTTTCAGTTTAAGGTGGTATTTTTAATACTAGCTGTGTATACACAGCATAGATGATGTTACGAACATCTCATAAAGATTTCCCTGATAAATTGTTAGTAGCTACTGAGCCTCATTTTGAAACATAGTCATGCTGCGAGATGTCTCAACTTCAAGGCTTGGAGACTGAGGGAATAGATAGCCTTTCTTTTGAGTTAAACACTTTGAGTTTATTATGTTGTTATGCAGGGTACAGTGATTAGAGAAGTCGCATCTGTCTGCGTTTTTTTGTGACAGGTTTTATAGGTGAAATTTAGTTTTGACACTGTGTTACCATGTAATGGTCTGCATGTTCTTATATGCTGTGGTGCTGCCATACTCATCGTTTTTGAGAAGGGCACATGGCTGAAGGTCCCTGTGCCTTTTTCTGCTTGGTGCAACTGGAAAATGTGTAGCACAGCTCAAATAACCATAGCCTGAAAAGACCCTACCTTTCTGAGAAGGTGGGATGAATCTTCTCTATTTGCGGTATACTTAAACCATTTCATTTCTGAACTAAGGAGGAGGTGTGAATAGGGAACTCCCAAAGACTGACATCATCCTTTTCAGCTTTGTCTTGCTGTCTTATCAACAGCTAAGCAGCTCTTTGCTAGCTCACAAGAACACGGGCAAATGACAGCACTGAGTCCTTGACCGTGTTTAACCAAGTGGGATAATTCTCGGTAGTGGCTTCCACACATACCAAAAAGATTGAACGAATCACGTGAGCAAGGAGAGGATGGGGTGCTTTGGCTTGGACTCAGCTGTAGTACTAACAGCCTTTTGGCAATTAGCTGGGTGATGACAAGAAACATGCACTTAATCTTTTTGGAATGTGAACCCTGCTTTGTTTCTGTGGCTGAGACATCGCTGTCAGCCAGGGTCCCACCGATGGTGTGCATTCCTCCAAACTCGCTGATGGGTGTAGGCAGGTAGTGACACATTGGACTTCTACGGGTGGTTGTCAGGTTTTTTACTGTATTTTAGTGCCGGATTCTGCCAACACAACACTGCCAGCAGTTTCAGTGGTTAAAACAAATCAAATGAGAGAAGAAAACAGCAACATTCACATTCAGCAATGTTACGTTCTCATTTAATACTTCTGCTAAATGAATTTTTTTTTCTGTGGTGATACTGCCACTTAATGACAATCATTTTGTTTGTTTGTTCGTATGTTTCCACCTGCCAGGTGGTGAGTATTTAGGCATACAAGAGTTATTATACCTAACTCCTCTTCAGAACTCTCTGCCTCCTGAGTAGCTGCCTGCCTGCCTCAAGCTGACAAAGTTTTTTTTGGTTTTGTGCACCTTCCACCATAAGCCTCCCAAAATTGCTTGCTTTCAAATTTCTGTTGAAATTATAATCACAATTGGAGTGAAGCAAGGACTTACATGGCTGCATCCAGCCAGAGTGAATATTATTGCTGAATGGTAACACCTCCACATAAGGGGCTGTAATGTAAGGGAAACGTGACAGAACTGAAATTGTAATACTTCAAATTATAACCCCCACAAGCATTTTTCATCAAAAGCAGAAATTTCTGAATAATTCTGTGAGTGAAATGCAGTGTTGAAACATGGATCGATCAGTCCTTTCCCCCCCTGCCCCTTTCCTCCTTCTACCTAATGTATTGGGAAGTTTTCATCATACCTTTCAGGTCAGGGTACAATGGTTTAATTAGAAATTAGGACTAAAATTGTAGAGGCCAGGAGACTGAAATGAAAAGACAAGCATGGTTTGAGTGGCAGCGTACATCAGTGGCCAGTGTGAGCTGAATGAGCAGAAGGAGGGACGGCGGCTGCGCTCCGGCAGGTCTGATCCCACATCGGCTGAATTTGCCTTTCGCCCTTCACTCTCTGTTCCCTTGGATGCTACTGTGAGATAAATACCAACTCACAGGAGATCATAATCACCGTGAATACATTGTGCTGGTGATTCTTGACTAGCCTGAGTCTTGGCTTAATATGACTTTTAAAGCATATATTTGCAAATTTAATAGAAATGATAGGATAGCGTCATGGTCCACTGCAGGACTTGCTTAGTGTTGCTATTTTCTGAATAACCGATTTTGAATATGTGTTCGGACTAAGCACTGTATTTCCAGTGAAGAAGTTTTTGTAAGCCTTTTATAGAAATTTAAAGGGAGGACATGGCAACAGTTTGTTTTCCTCCATTCAGCAAAGAAATACAGATTGGGAAGTCTAACTGCATCACCAAAAGATATTTCTGGTTTTGGCAAACCTGTAGAACTGAACAAAAAAATCATATGTATTACCAAGTTACTATCTGTGCAGGGTTATTCCTTTTAAATGAAAAATTAAAAAAATAAGAGAGTAGTCTAACAGTAATTTGTGAAAAAAGGGTGTGGGTCACAGTAGGAAAAGACAGTTTTGAGAAGTCAAATGCCTTTTTTCTCCTCT
Source organism: Microhierax caerulescens (assembly GCA_035590215.1). NCBI lineage: Eukaryota > Metazoa > Chordata > Aves > Falconiformes > Falconidae > Microhierax > Microhierax caerulescens. The sequence continues at coordinate 77,663,827 of JAVJGJ010000047.1, read as the reverse complement.
CTTCTCTCAGGGGTAATTTGAATCACAAAATGAGATTATCAGGTGGTTGCATCAGATAACACTTGTGATTGATCTCTGCCTGTTACTACTGCTGAAATACAGAGAACTATCATCAGTCATGATACAAGAAATTCTACATTAAACTGCTGGTGTCTTTTGCAGATAAATAACTTTGTTTTAAATGAGGATGCTTTTTGAGGGAATGCTTTCAAGATTAGTGGGTGTCTACACGGAAATCTCTGATTATTGTATTGCCCTTGTTCAAGAAGTCATGAATGCTTCTACAGAAAGTATTTTGACCTGCTGTGACACACGTAACAAAATGGATAATGCACATCATGGGACACTTTAGTGTTCATGAGTGGGAGATTACCTGCACTGGTGTGTTGATACATGTCCTCAGTTTTTCAGTTAAATGAATTGTGTGACCTAAATGTCCAGACAGCAAAGAAATGATGGTTGTTGTAGATACTGGGCTCAATGATGGAGACCATTTATACCGCTGGTAGAAAAGGCTGAAAGTTACACATACAATATCCAGTTAAAATTAGATTATGTATAATTGTGTTTTGTTAAGTGTGAGGTATCTTGTAGAATTACGTTATATAAAATCTATTAAGGTGATGATTTTGAACCTAACTTTTGTTTTTTTTCCCCCCATATGTTTTCAGGAGATACAGCTAGAACATGCAAAACAAGCTTTTGTGCAGCGAGACAATGCTCAGGCTGGAAGAGTCACAGCTATGGACTTCAGGGACATTATGGTCACTATCCGGCCACACATGCTGACACCATTTGTAGAAGAATGTCTAGTAGCTGTGAGTAGTTCTGGTATCCTAACTGGCAAAGACCTGAGATACAAATGTGGGATTCCTTTTTTATGTACCTTGACCACGATATGTGGCATGTAGTCCAGCTTACGGGTGCATATTTTTAAGTTTAGTGGTTATTATCTACACATATAAAAATTAACCCTCATTGCAGAATATGTATGCTCAATGTTCCTTATATGAGATGAAAGACTAAGCAGGTAGGTGGACCTTAGTAATGGCCTACAAATGTAGAGTTTGCCTGACTATTTCCAGTCATTCCATCACAGTAGACTGTGTCAAATATGTTAGAATGCCTCTGCATCCTGTTTAGGAAGTCATCCTCAAAGGACTTGCTTTGTAATGTCAATTCAAAGCTCCCAAGTGTCATCTCCAAGAACATGGGACAGTATATGAACTGGAACATCACCCAAGGACATTCACTATATATTAACTGATAGTTGTTACACTTAAGTGTATGCTTTTTTTCAGCTTGAAGTACCTAAACCAAATTAAATATTACAATTTTGCAGTTTCACTGAAGGAAAAACAAAGGTACATTTGGTTTTCACCACAGTTTCTTATCTTAGGAACTTGTAGCATCATTTTTCAAGTAATCCAAAGTCTGGCCATATCCAGGTTTAAAGAAATCTGTTCTGCTTTGATTTCCAAGAGAGGATTCCAGGGAGGTGTGTGAAGTGAGAACTGCATACTCTGGACAGAATATTGGAAGAAGCATAGAGCAAAAAGCATAGCCACAAGACTTGGGGACTGACAATGAGATCTCATGCTTTCTTTGTTGATTTTCTCCCCAGTCTTGTTACCAGCTTTCTTGGGTCATATACTCTCTCACAAAACATAAGATTTTTGATTCTCCTTCAAGGTAAATTAAATTTTGGTAAGCTTATACATTGTTTTCAGAAATTTGCTTCATCAACAATCATATACTTTAAATAGGAAATTGTCCAATAATTTTTCTATGTGCAGACCCAACACCACTTTAAAATAAAACTTCAGGCTCGGTTCACATTTGAGTATGAATAACTGTTTGAACCTCATTGTTCTCATTTTGTTTGACTGCCTGGTAGAAGCCTGAGAGCTTACTGCTGGTTTTCCATGACTTGAAGCGCCTGTGAATTTAAATATTTCAGTTGACCTTTTCCAGAATGTGTTTTGATTTTGTTAAAATTTTCTGTATAGTAATATACTTTACATGTAGAAGTAGATTTCCTCATTACTAGAAATAAGCCAACTTATGAAACATTTCCAACTGAAGCAGTACTGAAACTTGAACTTTGTAAATTACTACTGGTTATGTTGTTATAATCCTGCATATGTATTTGTTTAGGTTTGTAGGGTGGGGAGAGTTTTACATTCTGGTTATGATTAGTTTCAGTAACATAAGAATCTTTCATAGTTTTCTATATTTTGCAGTGTGTAGTTTTGGGGGTTTTTTTAAAGCAAGCCTTTTAAAGAGCAAGTGCTACTGTTGCTCTTGCAAAATAACGTTGTTTGAAAACCTTTATTTCAAGATTTTTCTTAGTCTGTAACAGTCTCCTTTCTCTTTTCTTCTTTTACTGTCTCTACTCTAGGCTGCTGGAGGTACCACTTCCCATCAGGTCAGCTTTTCCTATTTTAATGGATTTAATTCTCTCCTTAACAACATGGAGCTCATTAGAAAGATCTACAGTACTCTGGCTGGAAATAGAAAAGATGTGGAAGTCACTAAGGGTTTGTAGAAATGTTTGCAGTCTGGAAGTTTCCTTGGGCATTTGGTTGGGGTGGGTGGAGGGAACGACCTCATCTGTATACTTTTAAATCTATGGCAGGGGGAGAAAGCCTGCCTCGTTAGCATTCCTTGGTGCACCAGTCGGTTTTGTACACTCCTTTTGGAGTCCGCCCTCCAGGTTTTTCATTTTGTTTCAATCAGAAAAAGGTCCTAGTAAACTGGCAGTGGGGGCAGGGTGAAGAAAGTATGTAAAGATATTTAAAAGTTTAAAAAACTTCCTAGGAGTCCTGCCAAATTGGCAGCCTATTAAAGTGACCTTCAAGGGTAGTTGAAGAATTCCATAAACTTGTATTGGCGGCACAGTAAGCTGATCTACAAGCTTGGAACAAGATGTTATCTGCTATATCTAACCACTTTTATAGATAATACCCTGTGCAATGCCAAAGTTTCATTAATGTGGCCTACTGGGACTATTCCTGAAAAGTTCCACATCTCTTGACTCCTGGTTTGTTTTTTCTATTTGCTTTTTTTAAATTTTTTTCCCTCTGACCTGCAACTGATTGATACCGTATGTCAGATATCCTAAATCCTGCTGATAGTGCTAAGCTTTCAGACCAGAGTGTTATACATACTTGCATGAAGGATAGACCATTTAAAACATACATGTATGTAGTGGCAGGAGCACTTCCATGGTGGGTCACTTTTATTCCCTTCCCCCTACCCCACCAGCATCTTCTTCTTAACACTAAAATGTAAAACAACCCTGGGGTGCTCTGGATTATTTGTTCTGGTTCTATTTGGTTTTTTTTTCCTGTATTCTTATTCTGTTGCAGAGGAGTTTGTTCTGGCAGCTCAGAAATTTGGTCAGGTTACACCCATGGAAGTTGACATCTTGTTTCAGTTAGCAGATCTATATGAGCCACGGGGGTAAGTGGAAAATTATTTGTCCTCCTCTCTTTCCTTTCCTCTCCTCTCCTTCTTGGAAGGAGTGGGAGGTGGTGGAATAGGGAAGTGTAGTGTAGTAGCTGCATGCAGGTAACTTCTTGTGATCTGAAAGCCCATCTCTAAGCAAACACTAAGCTGAATTAATTTCTTCAGGCGCATGACGTTAGCTGATATTGAAAGAATTGCTCCTCTGGAGGAAGGGACACTGCCCTACAACCTGGCTGAGGCTCAGAGACAGGTAAGAACAGAAGCCACTATGATGCTATTACCTGTTTCTAGTTCCAGGTAAATTGATAGCCAACCTTCTCCTGTGTTGTTGGCTAAGTTGTTTCTCTCTTGTGTTCTATAATAATCTGCGAGGAATAACTTGTTAGAATTTTGGTTTTAACTTGTCATGCCTTCTCCGTCTCTTCTCTTTGCCCCTTTCTCTTGGGCTGCGTTTTCACAGGTTAAATGTAATTTACTTTGGAAAGATAAAATGTACATGAGTGTCATCCAGCCATTCAGTAAATATTAGGTGTATACCTAATTAAGGTGTTAATGTTTTGTGGTTCTGTTGCTCTCTGTTCTTTTTAATGAGGAAAGAAGACTTCCTTCTTCCAGTATGGATGGCAAATTCAGCATATAGGCTATTAAAATGGCAGCCCTTGTTCTGAACACACATGCATGTTCCTGGCTTCAGAGTATTCTCTGCTTTGTCTAATACTCTGCTGAATATCGAAATAGAGATGATGGTTAGTCTACATTCACAGTTTCAGTAAAAGCATTAATGTTCTCTGTGCTTCCAAAAACTAAAGGATATTGACTTCAATGGTCCAACAGCAAATGAAGTTTGGTTGTGTTGGAGGCAAAAAGAAAGAGGAGTGTTCTTTAAATGTCAAACCTGTTGATCTTTTAGTTTTCATATTATTTTAGCATATCTTTTCATTGACACTAGTTTCTATACAGATAGACTTAAAACTAGCTCTCTGTTTCTGTTTCTCTCTTTCTCTGTCTATTTTAAGGCAGTCTTAACTTTGTGTCTTGTGAGACCAAGGGGGTTTTTGTTGGTTTGTGTTTTATTTTTTCTTTCCTTGCTCTGGGTCTGTGCGGAGACGCCAGTTTGACCACAATGAGTTGATGCAGGCTACATTTTTAGGACTACCAGGCCGTAAGCCAGGCCTGTGTGTCTGTGTACCCATGTGGCTTTTTTGCTTCTCTTCTTCTCCTCCCTTCCTTGCATGTGAACGCCCCCACCACTGCTCCAAGACAGTATCTAGGGTGGCGGTTTTCTGTTTGTTTGAGCAGTGACTAAATGTTGACTATCTTGGGTTGAATTCAAATGAGTTGGCTCCCAAAAGCTCATCTATTCCTAGAAGACTCCTCAAGGAGTTAAAAGCATTTGCATTGGGCTGAATATCAAGTAACGTAAGTTACAATAGGTGGCAGTAAAATGTAGCCAAAAACATGGTGCTGAAAGTAGCAGCTTCTTCAATTTTTGCTTTGGGGCCAGTGTCTTTGCTAGTATGATTTATGCCACTTTATGAGGCTAGGACATATGAACCTGTTTAAATCTTACCGTTTCTCCTGCATATGTGTCCTACGTTTTTATTTTTCCATCCAGTTCCTTTTTAATGTCAACTGCTTGATGCGGAGACTGAAAAGATTTTCAGCTACACTGATACCTTAAATTTATTTTCAGGCCAGCTCTACCTACATTGGACTATTAGCTAAAACCTAAACCCACTGTCAGGAAAAAATACATCCATGTTTTTATTTTGTTGTTTTATTTTTAGTGTCAAAAAAAAAAATTACAAAAAGTGATAGTAAGTATGGAAGGCTTAACGTCTGTGCAGAACTTCTATTTTTCCAATTCTTTTCTTTCATTAGATAGCAATTTTAAGTCTGGAGCACTTCTGAAATTTATTTTTTATTGAGTTGAATCTAGCAGTCACAGACAGTGAGCAAAATGAAATTGTGGGGGTCCTTTATGAAACATTATTTTCCTTTAGCTAATATGTATGAACAATGCTTGCAGACTTGTTTTGATAGCCTGAGAACTGATACGTATAACCGGGTTTTGGCAACAGTAGAAAGAAATTCCAAACTGGACTTGCTTTTAGCTGTAGACAATGAGTGACTTAAGATGCAATATGTGTGCCCTCATATGCACATTTAGACCATTGATTTTGGAGTTGTGTAATTTTGTTGTAGTATCAGTCTTTCTTTTCTTTGCTATTCCACTCTGAAGAGGCTACATTGTATGGCACTTAGAAATCAGTGGAAAAGCAATAATAATGGAAAACAAGATCTCCAGTGTACTGTGGGATTTTTTCCAGGTATCTGTATACTTACATTTGTCTGATTGTGAGACATTATTTTCAAATATGATATTCTGATTATTTTTCTTTCCTTTTTTTTTTTTTTTTTAAATCCTGCCTTGACAGAAAGCTCCAGGCGATGTGTCTCGACCTATTCTCATCCAGATTGCAGAATCAGCGTACAGGTTTGCCCTTGGTTCAGTTGCTGGAGGTTAGTGATGGCTGAGCAAAAGAATATTAATCTTCACTGTTTGGGTTTTTTCTTTTTCCACCCTTTTTCCCCTTCTGCCTTTCATTTAAGTGTGGGAGGCTTTTCCATCTTTCCCTTGAAGCTGTGTCTAAGGGATGGGATGACTATAAGTTTGAAGAGGAAGAGGTCATCTGGTCTACAAGAGTTTTGGAATTTACAAGCTATTGGAGTTTGCAGGTGGTGTTGCTATCGATTTGTCACCAAACCAATTTCAGAAGAATGGGATTAATAATGAGGTAGGGCCAGGAAGTGCTTTTGGTTAAAACTGTGGGAGGTACTTTAAAGTATCCAGAATATATGGTGGAGAAAAAGGTGTCAACTGATACTTGAGATGTAAATGTGGAAGATGACAGTGGCAGTCAAACACTGCAAATGCAAAATCCTGTTTTCTCATAGCTTGATTTTTATTTTGCAGCTGTTGGAGCCACTGCAGTCTACCCAATTGATTTGGTAAAAACTCGAATGCAAAACCAGCGCTCTACAGGCTCTTTCGTGGGAGAACTTATGTATAAAAACAGCTTTGATTGCTTCAAGAAAGTGCTACGTTATGAAGGTTTCTTTGGGCTCTATAGAGGTAAGTTTAAGTTAGTATGTAGTAATGATAAGTAATGATAATATATATGCAAACTTCTTGATAATTAAAACCTCATTGTAATGAGAACATTTCTGTAGGACATCTCTGCCCTTTCCTTCCTTGTCAGCAATAGGGCAACTATAGCAATTTCCTACAGTAAAAATATACTGCTAGTCAAGTTTTAATTTCTTTAGTAGTCCTTAGTACCGCCAAGAAGGTTTTGCCCTGTTTGGTAAGAAGTTAAATCATCCATTTTTAGTTTTTTGTTTCAGTGTTCTTTCTTATCTATTTTCTTTCTATTTAAAAACATCAAAACATAGAGAAAATAAGGTACCTTGTTATTAACCAGATCTCTTTTTGTGATGTGTTTTTGTGACAAAAGCATCTCTCTGAACCAGTTGCATGTGCTTCACTAATCATTGTGGTCATCAAGTCTTATGTATACCTCTTCTTATCTTGTCACTGTTGAGTCAGCCAGAGAGATTAACTGGGTTTCAACCCACTTAGCTTTATATACATAACCAATATAAGCTGCTTCAAGCTCTCCTTGTAGTCAATGGGGAAAGCTCCAAAAGCTCATTTACTCTGTTCAGGATGTAAATCATCCTCACTTTGGGTATCTTAGGTAAGTGCTTGCAGTTTTATGGTGGCTTTTTTTATTTATTTTGTCCTTGTCCCAGTTATGGCATCAATGGTGTAAGTTCAGATAATGCAGAAGTATTCATAAGGAATTATGAATTACTGCATGAGACTGCAGTTCTTCTCTGTCACAGAGATAAAGCAAATTATATTTCTGGTATCCCAGTTATTGAGATCTCTTTTTCCCCTCTGGCATATTCATTGGGGAGGATTTGAAACTTGTGTTAGTTATTTCATTTTTAGCCTGCTTGCTTAGAAACTTTTTTTAACTTTTGAAAATAAGAATATTGTAATGACAGAAATTAATTGCTAAAAGCAGTTGAGTCAGAAATAAAGAATGGAGGATTTCAGTAAAATATCATTGTGATCTGGCAAAGCCATATGCACCTGAAAAAAAGTAACAGTTTGTAAGACAACATGTGAAACAACATTAAAAGTAAGTGGTGTGATACATGTGCACTCTGTAACGTATGACCCACGTTACTGGAGGTTGGCTAAGTAGCTCCTGTGCAAAATAATGACTTTGTAATTATTTCAGCACAATTGGAGATGGGAACGCTCAGTTATTATTGACTGAGTTTGAGGCAATTTTTTGAGTAGGCCTAATAATTTAATGAAGAGTATTGACATGGTTTCTATTTTGTAAGAATTATAGCAATCAGAATCATAAAAAGTCCCAGTTACTGGCTAAAGAACAAAATGTTCATCCCTGCAAATGGATGTCTGCTTTTTCCAGGATCTTGAAAAAATAGATATGCATAATTCCACTATTATGTGTTTCTGTCTTACCAAAACTCTGAAGCACAGTGATTTTTGTTTCCACCTGGAAAAAAAACCCTTCAGAAATGTCATAAATGCGTATTCTTAACTCCCATTTACTTGTCTTGTTTTTGGAGCAATTTTTTCATTGGCAAATGTGGGGAACTCTAGGAACCTTCGTTAGTATAGCTTATCCTTCCATTCCCCATCCCCTTTACTACTTTTCAGGCTTCCAAGGAGTATGGAATAGTGAAATCTCAGTTTGGTGGATCTGAACTTCTAAGTCCTGGGCAATAATCTTATTTCTGGATTATATAGTAGAAATTGTGTGATGGCAAAGAACACCATCATTTCAGAGGCAAATTGAGACCTATGTTTCTACAGATTCTCTATTTAAAGGGCACCTTTATTTAACTTCTCTTTTTTAAAGAGTCAAACAGAGAAAGCTGCTTAAAAATATGGAGCTTCCTCTGTGCAGTTCTATAAATTCGGACTGTTGCTTGCATTCTAAGGAGGTGATGTTGGAGAAGGTTGAGCAACAGAGTGCAGAATAAAGGTTTCCAGTTAAGCTTGAAAGGACAAGAAAATTTGAAAGGAATTTTTTATAGATTAGTATCTTGAACCAATTTAATGCAGTAAACTTACAGTGAGAATCATCTTGTTCTGGGCTTAAATACTACACTAGGTAAGACAGACTACAGAGTACATTACTTTTTGCTGCACATGGATAACTGGTGTTCTTTCTTACACTGTGGTGCATTCACAGTTAAGTAAATGTGGGGGGTTGTCCCCACTGGAGGAGGGAGTAGTCATTGGTAGAGTTCTGCCACTTAGCTGAATAGTGATACCAAGCCTTTTAAAAAATACAGTAGAAACATTTGGAGCAGTGGTCCCTTTGTCATGATGCACTGCAAGAAAGCAAGCAGGAATTATAAGCCCTACTCTGAACTCAGCCATTTCACATATTTTTGATACAAGGCACATATTTTCATCCAGTGAACTGATTTTTCTATTTTGTATCATTATTTTATTCCAAACTTCAAAAGGACAAACCCACCATGTTCTAAACCACCATTTCAGATAAGGATAAATTACACCATCTTGTGGATATAAAGAGACCACTAAATTTTGTTTAATATCAGTTTGTTTCTAAGGAAATCAGTCTTTCCACTGGGAAAATACATTGATTAAAAAACAAACAAACCCAAACAAACAAAAAAACCCCAAACATGATATAAACCTCTGTAGAATCTTTAAAATATGCTTTATTTGAATGCTATGCTGTTAGATTCTTTTTTTTTTAAAGACTGTACATCTGAACTAAATTTTTCATCTGTCTCTTTCTCAGCGTGGCTGAAAAGAGTACACATCTCATATACCTATAATTTACTGTTGTGTCTACATTTATACCTGAAATACATACTTAGAAACTCACAGGTATTTATATATATGCAAATATATGAACATTTTGGAAGCTGTGATTTGTCAACATCTCTTCCAACTGATGAGATCACCTACATTTCTTAATAATAACCTTAATCAGAAGTCCGCCAGATGAGTCACAGAATACTTCAGAGTCTTAAGCAATGCATCTAGTAATGTCACCTATGCTTGATAGAAATTTTATGAGAAATTTAAGTACCGGAGATAAAATGTAGTTCATGAAAATGTTCAGTAGCCATGCTGTTAATGCCCCTTCTCCCAGAGGATGAAAAAGACAGGAAATGCTGTGGAAGACACTGATGTCGGTAATCATTAACTGTTAAGGAACTTATTAATTCCTTCTGATGGTGCTTCTAGCACTGCAGTGATTCCACATGCTATCTAATCTTAGATTTTAATCATTCATTCATCATCCAGCTTCATTATGACTGGTGGATTCCCATGTTAATGATAAAAGACCATGGCAGAAGCTTTCCTCCAGAAATATGCAGCAAAGTACTGTTTCTGTAGAAAAGAAGTACAAGCCTACTCCTACCCAAGTCAGAGCACAAAATTCAGGAAATTTCCGTTTCCAGTTGAGGGAGCTGTGCTTGAATGGCAACTGGTGATTAATTGTCCAGTTTCTTGTGTGAATCCTGTAACAGAAAAATGTGGCAATGTTCCATTACCACCTTTCTATCAGATGTCCAAATTTTTGAGCAACAACTCCTTCAGTCAGTCTTTTTTTTCTAATACGAAGGGAAAATCACATCTGTTACACAGTGTAAAACTGAAGTTTCAGTAGATGTCTGAAAAAATACGTCAGCCAAATAAGATTATTTTTTTTTACTAGATGCAAGCACTACAGCTGGGCCGGATGAGCTATTGCACGTATATTCACAATGTATTTAGACTGCTTTCGGAAAGTAACTTGTGTGATGTCGTGAACTGAATACAGTTCTTGTTGCTCTCTCTCCCATATTCCTTCACCTTCCCATAGAGTCCTACTACACAGTGTGTCAAATATGAAGTGGTGCATGGTAATTCCTACTAAAAGGCCTTGGATATATGAAAATGGGTTGAATAACATGTTTGCTGTGTACTATACTAGCAGGCTGCCTATCTGCAAAATGAAATGTATGCCTCTTATAACATAAGAGAATAACATTTTTGAGACACAGATGTTTCTAAGCCTGTCCTACATCTGTGTATGTGTCATATTGCTGATCTGCTAATGAATGGTAACACAGAAAAATTTCTAGCGTGTCAGAATAACCCCAACAGAAAAATGACATTTTCATATGTGTACCTTGACGTGCTTGCCTTCTTCCAAAACTTACCACCTTTATCATGTTCAGAAATCTTTCAACAGTGTTTTAGGGCTCCCATCAAAACAATAAAGAGAATTTAGTTTGGATGATCATAACCTATAGAATGCACAAATACCACTTACAGATGGCTTTATTACATAGGTATGAGGGCAAATGAAGAGTCCCTCTACCTTCCTAAGCTGCTGGGTATATAATGCTAAATATATACCAAAATTGTGTGTGCAGTAGGGAGAAAAAAGAGAAAATGCTCTGGGGTTTTGATTGTTCAGTTGGATTTTTGGGGGTGTTTTTTCTTGGGAGTAGGGGAGGTTGTAAAATTTGCCTTTTCTGCATAATCTTTCTCTTCTACCTTGAAGTTTTATGGAAAGGTTTGAGTTGTAACAGTTTCATTCAGATTTGAGTGCAAAAGGAATGGACCATATGGGAAAAAAAAACTTGTCAAGATAAACGTGTTTTTCCTATGATTTTACAAATGCCTTTAGGAATGCAAAGTCTTAGGAGCTGAAAAATGAAAAATAGTAAAAAGGCCATGGTCAGATCAATCTAGTTAAAATTAATTTGATTTGTTCTGCTTATGTTGCTTCCAAAACTAGAGGTTCATACAGATCTCCAACTGGACTGTTTTTATGATTTTATATCTTGATATTTTAGAATGTCTTTTTCTGTAATTTATTTGATACGATGTAACTTCAAAGTCATGTTATATACAGCTTAGGTATATACATGCATACATGATTTTAAAATTTATGATCTTCAGGTTCTTTTGGAATGACATGTCTGCTTACAGACCTGCTCTAATTCTACTGGATTAGGTTTAGGATCAGGTAGTGTGCTTGTAAAGTAAATGGAATGTTTTTTTTAATCTCTGAAGATACAGATTCATTAGCCATATATACAAAGCTATACATGTCCTATAGTAAGGTGTAAATATCATAGCAATTGCAAAGATAATTTTGTCTGTATAAGGCTAAAACTGAAAAAAATGCTATTCATTGTATGTCCTTGTGTTTTTTTCATAGTGCTATAGAAAACATAGTATTTAATTACACAGTTGTGACTGTCTTAATGGTTTTTTACTGAAGTCTAGATTCAGGTCACCTGTGCAACTAAAACTGTTTAAGAAATTCAATTTTTGGAATTTAACTTACTCTGCAGAATCTCTTTTTGAGCAACTGTGTATGAACTGGGTGTTAGTGCATTCTTTTGTTTGAATATTCAGCCATATCTATGTAGTTGTCTTGGGCAGATGCTAGTTGTGTATGTATGTCAGCTGTATATGCAATTAATTACTCTTTTTGACACTTGAAAACCAAAAATGTTAATACAGGTGCAAAATTTTAAAGGCATTAGTATATAATAAATATGACTGGCCCTCCTGTTGCCCCAAGCCAAATAGTGATATTCTCCAAGTTCATTTCCTTATTAAGAGCATCAGTAGTAACCAGTAAAGCTGATGGATCATAGCAGGATGGGATAATACACTAATCAGTGCACATATGTTTTTCTCTTTCTTTGTCTGACATTTAACTCTTCAGGAAAATGCCTTTGGCACATTAGCTTTTAGAGTTGAAACCTTGATTGTCATTTTTCCCCAAAAATAAAAACCACAGAGAGGTGAAAATGTCAGGTTTTGTAGAAGGTACCCAAAGGTGCTGCCTGAGTTACTAAAACAAAGTGGGTCTGCATCAGGAACTCTAGCTAGGGTGATTTTTTTGCATTTCTGACTAGTGCCCTAGTTTCTTCTTACTGATGAATGCTTGCCAACACCATTCTAGCCCCAGACTTAGTTGGTAGTAATTTGTATTGTCCAAAATTTAACAAAATATCAACCGTTCAAGCAAGTGAAGCTGATGGAGATTCCCACTTCCAGTTCTGTAGTGCATCACTTCTAACACAACAAAATAGGAAATTCTATACCCGGGCAAAAAGCAGCATAACTTTTTTGTTTTAAGAACTGGTGAGTTAGCTGGGCAAAGAGCTCAAGAATGCAGTCATACATGTTTGAATGTTTTGCATTATTTTGATTCCTATCCTCTTGGGTCCTGCCATCTAATGCCATTGGTTTTGCCAGAAAAAGGTACTGCGCTCATGGTTTGCATTGAATGCATCGTGTATCTTACAAAATTAATCAGAAATTTCTGATTTTTGTGTGAAATGCAGAAAATAGATGTTGGTTTAGGACAGAGGACTGAAATGTAGTTGGCAAATCTGTATTAATGTTTAAGTGTAAAGTGAGCTAATATCACAGATTTAAAAAAGCTAAAGAAACAAATACATATAGGCAGTGGTGGCACTTGAAGGGGTGGCACAAAGTTTGTTTTCAAAATGGAATGGTTAAGTACTCTCATTAAATATAATAACACAAAATTACTGAAAAAATTGGCTGTTTCTGCGTGGTGATCGCTACATATATTTGTTGATTTGTTTAGGTAAAACCAAGTTACTCAAAGAATTGAATTCTCTGTTTCCATGTTGCAGGTCTGTTACCGCAGCTATTAGGAGTAGCACCAGAGAAGGCCATAAAACTTACTGTAAGTTTGCAAATGGATTGTTTTCACATTTCTCCACATTGTAAAGTTCATCTAAGTACAATTAGCATGTTAAGGATTTTTTTTTTATCCTTAACGAGTGTATTCTATCATTTTTTGCTTGTTGCAAACTTAATTACAAAAAGCACAAAGCAACTGTGTGTGTCTGGTGAACAATAGCATATAAGTCACATGCAGATATATGTGTGTACAGTTTAAGAATCTTACTGAAAACTTAGTTTTGGACTCGCTTCAAAATACAACAAGCTTATTCAACTCGTTCAGCTCGTCTGCTTGTTTGTAAATAGCACAGGCCTTTGGTTTCATTTCATAGCAAAAACGAGTAATTATTTATTGGACTTGCAGGGCTTTTGTTTTTGTATCTCCATGTGGGTCCTGTATGTTTAAATCTAGCACAACAAGAGATAATATGAGCATGTAGTGAAGACTTGGCAAGAAAGGAACTTGCTTGTATGCTTTTTTTTTTCCCATAAGTGTTTTACTTCTGTAATTTTGTTATTTCTTGGATGATTTTAAGGCACTGAAGAATTTCTTATTATAACCCAGTCATAATGTATTCGTTATTCACTGATAAACTAGTATTCACCAAAGCTAGTAGGACACATTTAAAAAAAAGAAAGGCACTTCATGCTGCTAATTGAATTACTATTATGTTAAAATTTATTATTGAACATTCTGATATTAATATGAAATTATATTTGTATTTGTAAATGTAATGAGCATTTCTAAAATCTGAAATTATTTTATCATTATTTTTTTCAGGTAATTTTATTCTTTCATTAGTGATTGTTACCTTTTTCAATAATAAGTGTTTGAATTATTCTGCAAATCTTGATTAGAAAGAAAAATGTAGTCAGCTTTACAATATTTCATATAAAATCTAAGACTTGTTTGGTATCTTCATGGATGTATTTACATTTTCAGTTGCACAGTTTGCAGCTGATGAGCGTTTTCTTCAACCTTTTAATTTATCATCTTTCATAAATGTTTGTTTTTTTAAGGTTAATGATTTTGTGAGAGATAAGTTTATGACTAAAGATGGCTCTGTCCCACTGGCTGCAGAAATTCTTGCTGGTGGCTGTGTAAGTATCTTTCATTTCCTTCATACGAGATTCATGAAAATGCACCATGTAAGATGAACTGTGCGGACTAAGGCTTCTGTTTAACCACAGATCCAGTTCAAGAGCAGACTCTACTAGAGCATCTCAGTTCTTTCCTAGATAGGCCAGCCGTTCTTGATGAAAGGGTAAATGTTTCTGTGCATCGTGCCTTTTAACTGTGCTGTGTAATTCTCACAGATTAGAGTTTGTTTCCTTAATAAAGAATGTGTCTTTATTCATGTTGGCTGTAGCTTATGGCTTGAAGAGGATTCATGCTAACCTTTCCAGAAGTTAATAATTAGTTACTACTTTGTGGCACCCACTCTGCCACGTCACTTCTTTCCTGATGTGTTATTGCACCCACTAATTTTCACTTTTTGCAGTGATGCTGGCTTTTTGAAATGGCAAAAACTACTCATACTTCTTTGAGCTCATAGCAGACGTAGGCTGTGTAATGTTCACTCAGTACATAATGCATTCCTGAATGTAGGCTGTATTTAAAACCCGCTAAGTTTTTAGAGTGTTTTGCTTGCACAAAGTAGTATCTTAATGAACAACTGGCATATTACCGGGTAAATGATAATACTTTATGGTTTGGTCTAGTTCTGTCAGTTCATATTACAGCTTACTTTATCTGGTGTATTGATTTTGTTCAGGCAAATGTAAATACTTTAGGTAAAATGAATAGTTGTTCAAAGACCGGTGCACTTTACAGATAAAGAACACTGTTTATTTAAACCAGCTTTGATCACTGGGGCACAGCAATTTTGGTATATTTTCAATCTATCTTTGTTTCTGCTGTCATAAGACAGATGAGGTCACATTTTCAAGCAGCTTCTACCTGTGTCAAAAACTACAGAGAGCAGCAACTTAAAAACAAATGCTTGTGTCTTAACCTCACTGGGTGCGGAGATTTGTGCTGTATGTGCTTGCAGAGAGTGTGCTATGATTATCTGAGCCTCAGGGTGCAGTGGCTCAGTTGCATTGCAGGCTGAGAAGCCCTGGCTTTCTGTAATTCCCAGGAGATGGGGCAGGATTTGGCTGCTGTCTCACTGCTCCTTCTGTTTGATCACTGACCTGTTGTAGACTGCCAGGTAGGATCCCCTTGTTCTGTAACTTTAGGAGCATTCAGGGGAGGAAAAAAAAGGAGGGGAGGGAGAGAAGAATGTGGGTCTCTAAAGCCCTAAATAAAAAGCATGCTGTAAATGAAGGAAAAATGCAATAAAGTGCTTGCAGAGTAAAAAGTATTTGCCCCTTACACTAATAAAAAGTCTTATGAACATAGCAGCCATAGAGAATTCAGCAAAATTTTCATTTAAAATGTCATTTGATCTAGAGTTTTTATTTTTACAGACTGCTGTGAATTTTTTAATGCAGTACAAAAAGCACTCTTTACAGAGACCTGTCATTCATGAGAATGCTGCAGCAAGCTTTTTGCCAGTAGTTCATTGTAAACTAAGGATCTGCTTTAAGAGATAGGTGGTTTGAGACATATTTTAAATGTGCTGTAAATGTTGGCTTGTCCTATTTGGTATTTGAAATACATATTAACAATGAGATGCTGCATAAAGTTGTAGCAGTAGATCTGCAGTGGCAGAATGCCCTGAGTTTTCTTTTAACTGGAGTGCTCCACTTAAGGGCATAGTCCAGTGCCAGATAGATGGGTTGCAACTTGCCTTTTCTGCAGGTGGTCTTTGGGTTTTTTTTGTAATTTTAAACCCAATTCAGACTAGCAACAGAGACTCTCATTACAAGTGGTGCCTAGTTTTTTGGGGTGAATTTTTCTCTCGTGCTGTAAATATATGCATAAAATATAAGATGAAAAGACAGGCTTTTTCCTGTAGCTTTCAGCATTGTATTGGCCTAACTTTTTGTCCATTTAGGCCAACGTGAAACGTGTGATTTCACTGTGGAACCAGTAAGGACAACGTTGAATGGTTTTGAAAATTTTCAGTCTTCGATTTTTACCTCATTTCACGATGTAGTAATCACTTATGTGAGAGGCAAGAAGACAGGAGTGTGTGATGTGTTAGAGTCTAAAAAGGGGCAGCCAATTAAGATGAATTTTATAAAAGACACCTGCCCTATCACCTTTCTGCTTTCCACATCCAAATCTCAGCCGTGATTGTGTTACAGACACATGTTAAATTGCCCTTCTGTGCTTCTGTTTCCTGGGAGTGTATCCATTGCCTATGCAAGAGCTGTGTGCTGGGATGCATGTTAGATTTTGATGTTTTAAATACCAACCCTATGAGTACAGTATAGCATTAATACCTAAGAAAGGGAGGAACTGAGCAGATGCTTGGATGGCTTAGGTTGTTCAGTAACACAAAGGGCTTTGAAGGGGTCAGTATCACCCGAGTAGCTCCACTCTGCTGTTTGCCCAACCATTGCCAGGCATTGACTTTTGAGTCCCCAAGGAGTTCACTTTGCATCATAATTACTGAGAATTAGTACCCATGACTGACTTTTGCACTTGTAACTAAAGCTGATTGTTTCATTTGAACAAGTCTTTTTTCTGTTTTGTAAACTGTTTTCTCTCCTTAACAAAAAAAAGAAAGAAGAAAATAGATCTTTTGCTTCATGACCTTGTGGCACTTAGTTCAGTTAACAGCCTGTTTCATAGCTTTTTATTGTGTGAAGATGAAAGTGATAAGTCGCTTGAGGTTATTTTTTTGCGAGACCCCCAAGAATATAGTTAAAAGTATTTATAACCTTTATATTTTTATACAGAATCTTAGGGAGGGTTGTTATGAAAATTGCTAACTCTGAATTTCCATCTCCTTTGTTTGTAAGACATTTTCCTGTTGACTATGGTATTTGTTACCCATATAAATTCATGTAACTTCCAGATTTGCACAATGCCCGACACCCACCGTGAACTCTGGTCTCTGCTGTGCATTTAGCACTCTCATCACTCATGCAGATCCTATATAGCCCTTATTGTTATTAGACTAGTAAAAAGCTTCAGTTCCAAGACATAGTGTAATGATACTGTAGAGCTAGGATCTGCTGAGCATCTAAACCACAAATCTGACTTGGTCTCCTTGAATGAAATAGTGCACAAATACACTAGGTTTCATTTCTGCTAATGCTGTAACTTACCTTCAGGCATTCTTTAATAAAAGGATGATCTTGGGTAAGCTGTAAATAAAACTTGAAATCTTTTTTTTTTTTTTTTACAGTGGCAATAATCTTGAAGTTTCTGTAAGCTTTTTTATGTTGTCTTTCAATTTATTTTATATTTTAAATAAAAAATAATAACTAGTCATATCGAGATTAGCTGCTTGCTTCCTTTAAATTTAATTCACTTAAAAGCTTCTGTTAAAAGTCACTTGATTTTTTGATACAGCACTGCTCATTATTCTTATTTTTTGAGTTATATTAATCAATTGAAAACTTGGTTTGTAAAATATTATTTTGAAGATTTTGAGGTATTGCCTTTAACACAAGCTTTTAGATGAGACAGTCATTTTACTTAGTTCCTTAAATAAAGCAGTTCCACGTTTAATTGAAAGATTTACATTGTGTGGAAGTAACTGGGAAAGAGATGCAAAGATGCAAAATAAAGAGTGATCATAAACCACACAAAATATTAAGAAAACCGGAAGGATTATAGTGTGACTAAAAAGAAAAAAGCTATATAATATATGTTGCCTTCTCTGCATACAGTGATACGATTACATAGGTAGATCGGAGGCTTAATTTCAGCAAGAAAAGAGAAAAACATTTTGCTTTATTAACCTTTTCTTCTGCTCTCCCTCCTCTTTTTGAGCACACACAGTCTTTTCCTTCCCAGCTGCTCAGTGTGTGCTCACTATTAGCCAGTTTAAATTATGTAGCACAGTACAATTACAGACCCCGTACAGATCTGCTTCTATTTAAGTTGTCAAGACAATTTTAGGCATGTTTCTAGAGACTTTATAGTAATCGTAATAAAGTTAAAACATATTGGACCTGCTTGGACAACCTCAGCTCTGCTATGGAACGTAAAAAATAGATACAGTTAAGATGGAGTTCGTCTAGAAGGTGCAAAATCTTGCCCAGAATTATTTTTTATAAAGGAATGCTATGTGAAATTCCAGATGAATTGTGCCAAATAACTGATCAAGTGCAAATGGTTTTATTAAGCTACTTACAACATTTATTTTATGTTTCAGAGAGTAATAAAGGTAAGTCCACATCTGAGCTGCATTTTCTCTGTGGTATCTCCGTAGAGGCAGAGGGTGCATGGACTGCAATTCCCACACTTCTTGCTTGCAAAAATTGACATTTCAGAATTGTAGGCTAAAGGAGACTGAAGGTGTCATTCTTGCTTTCATTACTCAGAAACATAAATCTGATAAAATTCTGGTCTGTTTGGCAAGGGAGGCTGAGCTATGGGTAAAATGAAACTGAGCATTTATGTATGCCAGGGGAAAAAAATCTCTCCTTGTGTATTGGAAAGAAAAGAAAAGAACAGGTATCACACAGAAAAGTTTTGGTATCATTTATTGAGGTAGTTAAGTTGTGATGGTCTTCTTGATGATTGCTCATATTGGCTTTGAAAGCAAATAGCATACATACCTTGAACTCTTAACAGATTTATTCTCAGAGGTCTGTTCTCCCTGGAGTCAGGGTATCTAACTTCCATTACTTTCAAGGGGAGTTCTGCCTGCGTGTGTAAAAGCCTAACGTTCGTGTTTCTTGTTTAAGGGAAGATTCAGAAGCTCCTAATAGTTTTTTTCCCCTTGATTAAATTTAAAGCAGTTTTCTTTTTACATAAAATTTCTGTTGTTAAATTAATTAGATTTAAAGTATTTAATATAATTAATATATTGTAACAAAATATACTGTAATTTATTAGGTATTTTTAAAGTGTCCTTTCGTCCTCTGAACCGCTGTAACTGGAGTTATTTTTAGCATACTGAAAAGAATGTAAACTAATTGTAAACCTTTGATACAAAAAAAGCCAGCTAGATATGGACTTAAATTTAACTTCATGTTTGCAAATCCATTGTATTTCAACACTGCTCTGTTTTAATTGTCTCTGATTAATTTTGAACTGATCTTAGATGTAAGCCTTACAGTGAAGTTTGGGAAGGGTCATACAGTAATATGATAGCCCTTCCAAGAGCAAGTACCAAAGGGTGGGGAAGTTCCTGTTGTAGAGATCCTGCTTTTCTTTGACCTCACCCCATATTTCCTTGCACGTCTGAATATTTTAAAATATAGTTTGCTGAAATTTTCACCCAGTCATACCTGTTTAAACTGGCCTTTCCTGAAAGGAGTAAGGAGTTACACAGAACATGATTTCACTGTGTTTTGAATTTTGCTTTTGGATTAGTTAGCTTAATTTATTTTTTTTCAAGGGTATTTTTCCATAATAAATTGAGGTGCTTTCCCCTTTTGCTTGCCCTCCCCTCTTCCTTTTCATTTCCCTTCTCCATTTAAAAAAAAAAAAAAGATAATTTTTCAAACTGTAAACCAAGGATGGATGCATAGGTTTAGGTTGGTACGTTTCTTATTGCAGAACCGAACAATTCCGAACTCTTAAAGAGCCCATTTTTTTCCAACAGGCATATTTGTTATTATTTCCATTTGAAATGTAGTGGGGTTTTTTCCTATTATATTAGAAATAATGACTGCAGAATTTTAAATAAGCATACATTACAGTTTAAAAGTTGGTTGGTTTTTTTTTTTTTGACAATTATATTTTATTACACATCCCTTTCTCCTATTACTACTTCTTTTACTGGCAGTAAAATATTTTAGTGTTTACTAGTGCAGGTTCAAAAAAAAACCCCAAAAACAAAGCCTCAAACTCGAATCAGGAATTAAAATCTAGCTTTCTAGGAGAAAAAGGAAGATATTTATGATGTCACAGTAATTTATGATGTGACCAAGAAATAATGGGTCACAATTTTAATACAGCTACCATGTCTTAAGACTTGAAAGGTCTGTAAATCATTAAATGATTCTACAACTAGTCAAAATAGACAAGTAGAGCAGACAGAGCCAAATGTTAACATATTTGACAGGACTGTAACTTAATTGCTTTTATAATGCCAATCAAGTAGGCTCCACTTTGATTTTTTGGCTAGGCTTCTGAGAGGTGAATTAGCTATAACGTAAAAAATATCAAATCTACAATTTTAATTTTTTTCCCACTGTGGACTTGATCAGTGCTTATAAACAAACCATAGCCCTGCTTGTTTCTGTTTAGCCAGGTCATTAATATACTATTGTATGAGAATTGTCACAACTTGTATCCGAGTCTTGGGAATCTGTCTGAAGCAGTAGCAGAAATGTTCTTCTGTTCAGACTAATTGCAGTTCTATTTATGAGCACGTTTACGTGAGGATTTGAAGGAGCTTGCTTTACATTTTATGTACACTTGGATGTTAACAAGACTCTGTGATTCTAGCGGCGTTTGCTGCTTGAGCTGCCTAAAGTAAAACCTTGTCCAGATCAAGAGAAGGCTGTCCTCGGAAGGCAAGAAAGATTAGCCGGAGAGAAACACTGTTCTGCCTGAGCAGCATGAAAGCTGTTTCTGTGCTAGGCTGGTCAAGGTAGTGAAAAGTAGATGACTGAGGGCTCAGGAAATCTCCTCCTGATCTGAAGAAAAGGTATTTACTATACGAACTCCCATTGCTAAAGAGCATTATCAGAATCCTGTATAGATAGGACCTTAGAAGAGAGGACACAAAATAGTATGAGATGGCTTGTCTGGATTTTTGAAGCCTGGCTTTATTGAAAAAAAAAAAGTTAAGGTAGAGCCAAGCTTTTGAGAACCCAGTGTGCTTTGTCCTTGACATACAGCGCCACATAATTAAGGTTATCACCTTTGAAATCTGTAAGAAAAACAGCTACTTTGGACAGATGTCTGTTACTCGGTGGCTTTTCTGCTAACAGGCAAGTCCATAGTGAAATGACCTCTGCAGCAGCTCAACATAATTCATCTGATGCTCTTGAGATCTTTTGCCATGCAAACACCAAGACTTTTAGAGGTAGTTTAAAGCACTGCGGTGGCACTCCGTAAATCTGGCTTCTAAGCCGTGTTCTGTTGTAGAGTTAATATGTGATTTTGTGGTAAATCATTGAATCTATGCCTTAGTTGCCTTTTATTATACAATGAGGATGGTAATTCTTCCATTCTTGCATCCCTTGAGTGCATTTTTAATTTAGATCTTTTCTTATGACAGGGAACAACCTTTATTTTGTGCCTGTTCAATGCTCAGCACTTTAGGAACTTTTACTTTAATTAGGATTAATGGATGCTAGCAAACGCACAGGAAAACAAGCTGCATCTGGCAACTGGCAAGGAGTAAGGGCCTCGGACCGTGTGTGATATTCAGTATGACTGAATGTAATAAAGAGTTGTCTAGAAATTTTGGAACTTGCACCTGCTTGTCTTTTTGTAGGCTGAATGAGTAACCGAGACATTGTAGACTATTTCTTTTGCAAAGGTTGAGTTTGGATAATTATATAATATGTTGCTTATGTATTTTAATGGTTGCCATTAATTGTCATAATTGCTATCCCTGGGTGATATTGTTGGGAAATATTAACAGTTTAATAGCAGTAGTAATCCTTTCTTCATCCATGAAACCTTAAATGTGACATGTGACAAGTTGGATGGGATGCAGAAGAAAGATCTAGGCTGACCCTGAATGAACAGGAAAAAGGCTATGATTTGAAGTAGGTAATAAGGTTAATTCGAGGCACAAGAACAGTTGATGGTCAGTAGTGATGAAAGGAGAAGAATCTAGTACTTCTGGCATGGAAAACAGAATTTTCTTCCTGAATTGCAAGCAATTGCAAGCTCTTCATAACCCACACCAAAGCTTTCAAATGGAGATGTGAAAGCCATAAGAGGGTCGGTCGGGTGTGCTCATTTCTTATCTAATCTTGTAAAGGCACAAAATGCAGTAACCTTAAAAAGAACAGGAATTTCTTGTCTTAGTGCAATGGGGTGTGTGTGAAAATCTGTTTAATTTTCCAGTAAAGTTTATTACAAAGTGATTTGAACATGTGAAGAAGTAGAAAACATTCTGACTTCTTAAACTGGAGTGTTGTTAAGTGGTAGTTATTAAACTATTTGTTTTTCACTACAGAGTGAGTTTTATTTCCCCATGGACAAAAAACCCACCTCAACTATTTATACTTTGCTTTTCTGTTCAGTAAAGTAAAAAAGTAGAAGGAGGCATGTGATAGACAGTACTGTATTACTGTACAAGACTATACTGCCATCGAGAGGTGTTGGGTGATATCATACCAAGTACAGAGTTGAAGAATTGCAAAAATGAAAGAAAAAAAAGAAGAAAGCTTGTTTTAAAAAATTCATGTGTGTGTATGCATAGCTAGCTGTGTGTTGAAGCACGCTGAACATTTTATAAGCATGCAGATTTCTAGCTGTGTGTGTATGAGAAGTTCTTGAATGATGGAGGTATTTCCCTTTTATTTTCTTGGTTACATTAAACAAGACCATAAGTGCTCGAGATTAGGTCAAATGTTAAATTCTTTCAGAATCATATGGGCTCTTTGTGGGCCCTTATAGATAACTATCTGTGCAGTACCTCTAGGTATGTATTCCTATAAATAACTCAGAATTGCAGTTTTTATTTTAATCACATGATAATAATTGAAAAGTAATAGATTTGCTTTTACAGTCAG
Organism: Microhierax caerulescens; assembly: GCA_035590215.1. Lineage (NCBI taxonomy): Eukaryota > Metazoa > Chordata > Aves > Falconiformes > Falconidae > Microhierax > Microhierax caerulescens. The sequence continues at coordinate 77,640,765 of JAVJGJ010000047.1, read as the reverse complement.
ATCATTTGTTTCTTTAAAAAAATTATTGTAAGAGGTGATAAGGAAGTCAGAGTTGAGGGTATTCAAGTTTGTAACTTAAGTACAGAAAAACTGGTGCTACTGGAAACTCTAATATAAACAGTTGATGAGGCTGATTTCTGTGACACTTAGTGGAGAAATTATTAAGCTTGAGCAACCTGAGCTTAAACCGTGTGTATTCTGGCCTCATAGTTTTCAAACCCTGACCTTTGGGAACATACTTAAAAATTTTAAAATGAGGTACACTTTCAACTGCAAAAGTTAGCAAACAAGAAGGCAATGTTCTTCAACCTTTGGCCAAACAGAATGAATGAGCAGGGTGCTATGATGAGCTGATGTTTTGTCTGGTTTTTCCGTAAGAGTTTATACCAGCACCTTGAAGAGACTGGAAAAAAATAGATTGATGAGATTTCTTTCATTGCATATGCAAAACCTCAGAAGACAGAAGCCATGCTATTGTGATTCAAGCTACTGATTTGGAGATCAGGATATCTGGAGACTTACAAGTTGTGTGTGTTTGAGCTAGGGGGATGCACACACATTCAATTAACCTCTTTACCTCAAATCCCCTTCTTGGATAACTAGAGTCATTGTACTTTCCCCACAGGAGCACTGGGAGGAAATACCATTAATATTTATGAGACACTTGCGCACTGTGATGATGAATGACACAATAGGAGTTACCAGTACTAGATAAGCAAGAAATCATTTCATTAAAGAGTACAGTAGCTGTCTCCAGTTTGCTTCCCCCCCAGTTTGAGAGTAAGGAGCTGTAGTTGCCGGCATTGATAGTTGATTAACAGAGTGATAAAAGCTCCCCATCAGGCGACTGTACTTGTTATTGCTAAAAAAGCCTCGGCACAGGCTGATAAACCAGCCTTCCTCTCCATCACAAGGCAGGCAGGTGGTAGAAACCCTACTACTAAGACCTTCTGTCAGGTATTGTCTGGCTCATCACTCTCAGTTATTCACCATTTGATTTTTTTTAGTGTATCTTTGATCAAATTCAGAGGAGGACAAAGGTTGTTCAGGGAGTTCTGAGCTAGCACCTGAAAAGTTTTGTAGCAAGACTTCATTGGAAATTTCCATTGTCTTTCTTCAGACCTGCCTTGCAGGCATCAAAATTGGTAGCCTTTTTAGTAATGCCTAGTGCATGCAGGTCTCTGTTTTAGAAATTTGAATGCAGCAAACTTGATTGTATGAGGTGGTAGATAATCGCATCCCCATTTTTCAAATAGAAAGCTGAAGCAGAGGAAGTCTTGTGTCACTTACCCAAAGCCACAAATTGTAATACTGCAAGTGTCAACGCAGCTGGGTTGGAGATGCAACCATGAACAATTACATGTGCTAGGACCTGAAATACTTGCCATTTATTTGAAGTTAGAAATTATTGCCTTTTTTCTCCTTTAAAATCAGGTATGTTTCTATTCCCTGTCTTTAACTATGGCATACACTTATAAACATTTTAATAGATTCTTAAAGTGCTCAGTGTTTTGTTTTTGGTGCTATTATTATTATTATTATTATTATTATTATTATTATTATTATTATTATTATTATTATTATGGTTTTCCTATAGTGAAAATTAAAGGAGCACTTCCCATGGAATCATGGCACAATGAACCGCAAGAATATCATACTGAGGGAAAGTAGTTTATTTGTGCTAATATAGGTCAGTTGGTATGAGTTTTTAAGTAGTATAGGAGGGCTGTGGTATAGCAAACTTGCAAATGAACTTTTATCACCTGCAATTGGGATTTATCCTTTTAAGAAGAAAAGATGTGTGATGGCATGTGGGAACACTTAATATTTATAATATATAGACTAAAATGTTTATTATGTAGGAATCTGTAATTTGCCATATTATTTTGAGACTTTGCTAGATGAGTAGACAAGTAAAAGGTGGTTTTTTATTTTGAATACTTAGTTACTTAATATATTTAATTTTAAGTGCAAAACTGAAGTAATGTATGTGCCAAATAATTTATCAGTCTAATTTCTGATGGCAACAAGAATAGCAGTTATGTATGTACCAGGATTCTGGTTTGGTAAAAGCAGTTAAATTAAATTATGCCAATTTGAAAGTCAAACCCCGTTGAGTTACACAAGAGCGTACAACTTCTGGTCAAAATAGGAAACATTTGGGATATTTTGGGGGTTATGTAAAGACTTTAATTTGTAACCACACCGTGTATGCTCAGTCTTAAGTGGTAGACAAGAATAGTTGTTCGTGCGATTTGCCATTTCTTCAGCACATTATTTAAACCATATTACTGCACATATTTTTTATTTTGAATGATAGTTAATCTGAGCTATGATTAATTCTTTTAACATTTGGATAATTTAAAAAAGATGTGCACATGGTGTTTACATAGTAGACATGGCTAGATGCAAGTGCTTTAAAATGCAGCCTATTTCATTTTAGTCATTACCTTCTAGAAAAAAACTAGAAAAAGTTTTTTTGTTGTGGTGAGGGTAAGGGTTGCCCTTTGCATAGTTTTTGTGATTTCAGAACCTAGAGAAGGGCATAGCTGTTGGGCCACATAATTAAGACATTAACAGAAGTTAGAATGACACGGTTCAATTTCGGCCAGATGGAGTTTGAATGAGTATTTTTTTTCATAGACTTAGGTAACTTTCATGTTACCTTTTTTTTTCTCATTTCAAATTTTTAACAGGATCTGTCAGTGTAGCAGAAAGGTTATGCCCTCAATTACATATTGTGAATTAAATGAACTTTACAAGAACTAGTGGGGAGTTTGAAATGCTGGCCACTGTTGTGTTTTAAATCTAACTTTCAAATTCGTTTAAGTGATGTCTTCCCAACCTGACAACCAAGACTGACATGTTAAAAGCATCTCGCGGTTCTTGATTAACAGAATCCTTCAGTCTGTGGACTTTATTTTCCTTATTACCTGGTGCACAAACGATGTAGAGCTCAGACTCTTGAATCAAACAGCATTTAACGTCACTGAAACTGGTAGTTCAGTGGGGTTTGGGAAAAAAAAAATAAAAGTGCACTATATCAGCAGTTCTGGTCTTTGGAATCCATGTGTTCTTTGTTTTATGAACTCATGCCAAAACTGGAAAAGCTTCTGCCAGACTTTTACTCTTCAGTGGTACGTTTTCACTTTCTGTGTACTGGCATGCACATCTCAGTTTCTTTACTGATGTTACTAATTCTTCCTTTCACTTCATTACTTGCATTACGATGTTCTTGGTTGTCAGTATTGCGTAACTTGGTGTTGGTGAATGTGTCCTTGCAACAAGAATTGAACTTGTGTCTGTCTGATGTACTGCAGAGTAGTGCAGTGGCTGACCTGCTTCCTCTCTGGTTTTCCTGACAACCCATCTTGAGGGGGTAGGTTTCTTACCTTGTGAGATGCAGTTGATTAGTTAATACTAAAACTCTTGTCTGCTAATAGCTTGACTGACTGCAGCAGGATTAAAAATGTCTTCTCTTGAATGTAATGGGATGGATGTACACTGCAAATAATCTAGCGGATTGTCTTCCACTTTTAATTTCAGGCTGGAGGTTCTCAAGTAATCTTTACCAATCCACTGGAAATTGTCAAGATTCGATTACAGGTGGCTGGAGAAATTACTACTGGTCCAAGAGTTAGTGCCCTCACTGTATTACGGGACTTAGGATTTTTTGGTCTCTACAAGGTATGGTTTTTTTATATAAACATGAATTAAAAACAAATTATGAATGTTTCAAATCATAGGATCATTTCATTGTTCTCACAGACTTTCATAGGTAGACATAATTGTACTTTTTAAGAAATTCTTCCTTATTATGTGATACTGTATCTTCATTTTTCATTTCTAACTAAGGGAAAAAAACGTCATGTGTTTTTGAGCCTGTGGTTCTTGTGGATCTGACTAAGATTTCTTTTCTCACTTTGCCAGGTGTAAGTATTGTTCATTGATGATTATTTTGTGACTCCTGATGTTCTGCCTGGTGCAAAAATAAACCTATTTTCATCTGCTTCATGATATAGAGCTTACAGTTTTGGAGCCGTGCTTTTGCCTTTCTGTGTTTGAATCAGCAACTTTCCCAGATGTCATTGTTAATTTGATGATGGGGAATTAATTGCAAGTGTATACTACAAACTCAAAAAGTTCTGCTTTCTACTTCACTGTCCTCACATAGACGCATAAATATGTAGAAACAAAGTTAGGTTTAACGTTAAACTGCAACAGGATTTGAAACATCATCTGTTGAATCTAATAGGATGTATATTGCAAATCATTTAAAGGATTAACATACTGCCTTCTACTTTTAGATGAGGGAGACTAGATGTGGGGGAGTATGAGAGTTCTTGGAGTACTTTGAGATAGCAATTACACACAGTATTGAAACAAAAATTGTAATGAATGCCATATACTGCAGGGCACCGTGTGATCTTCTGTCAGATTCTGCAGCTTACCTCTTGGTAGAAAGCTTTCACACTGTCTCTCTGTCCCAGTATTTCCAGTGCAGCAGGTAGTGTTCCTCTGTTTCTTATTTACAGCAGTGTAACCTAAATTGAAGATGCTTTGAAAACCACCAAATAAGCCCTGTCCCCCTCCTCCAAATATATAAATTCTGTCTCCATTTTTAGGCATCCAATCCTTTTAAATTGTTCTGTTAACATTACAAAGAGCAAGCCTGCCTTCGAGTAGCTGTATGTATGTTTTGGCCTGGAGAGAAGTTGCAGGTCTGAATAGGATTTAATAGGGAGTTGGTTTTGCCTTTAAATTGACTTGCTAATTTTTTTAGGTGTCTTACTGAAGCTGATGCTATTGTGTAAACTCCTAGTAAATGACATTATGGTGTTGATTGGGTCAACATTTACAACTGAAAACATGGCTATGTTAAACAGTCTGCATCCCTGAGGCTGTGCAGGAATGGAGGGCAACTACTGACTTTTACTTGGACTAGTAAAAATAAAGCATAAAATGAGAAAGACTGACTAAAATTAGCATTTTTTTTTGTTGGGTTTTTTTTTTCTGAATACCTGCTCTGATGGCTGAGCAGAATTTGCTCCATTTTTCCATTTTTAAATGTCATTAGTGTCTTGGGTCTTATTATGAATTATTTCTGTTTTCTAGAGTAGATACTTGATGAATATTTGTAAGGAATACACCTGAACAGGAGCTGGTTGCAGCACTATGCTGCATTGAACCAGGCAGTTATTTAATCACAAGCTACGCATTTTGTTGGTTCATTCGTTAAGTCTATTTACCTCCAGAAGGAAAGCCACAGAAGGGTTTTGGGTTTACTCTTCTGTTGTCTCTCTCTCTCTCTCTCCCCCTCCACCCTGTTCCTTATGTTTATGTCCATTTGTCTGACCAGTTTGGATCCATTGCCTGCAAAAACTTGAGTGATCTGACAATTTAATTCAATCTGACAATAGAGAATTTAACCTGGCGATCACGGTTATACACCCAGCAGAGCGCAGGCCGTGTCAGAAGGCTTGTGCGTCCAAGTACACCCTTAGTCACGGCCAGCTCTGTCACTGGGCAGGTTAGTGCTGTTGCCCACCAAACACTTTGGCGCTGTAGCCAAAAAACAACGGCAATCCTGTCTGCCCCCTCTCCCATATGCCAGCAGGAGTGTTGGTGTAGCCACATAATGATCCGGAACGAGAAATGCGTTAGAACTAAAACTTCTTCCTCCTTACGGCTTACTTGATTTTGAACCCAGACCAGCTCCTCAGGATAGTTGTACCCAGGCAAAGGCAGGAGTGGCTTCACGGCATAGGGAACCCATCAGTCTGTATCAGAGGAATTTTATTACAGTGGTGTTAGAGGCAAAACCAGTCCTCCTGAATGCTTGTGCTGAAGCTGGCAGCGTTGGTGAGGCCAGACAGGGATAATTCATTCATCAACGTCACCAGCCCCAGTACATGCTACCCAGAGTAGTTAAAATGAAGTTCAGACAAGGCTGGATTTCATAGGTGCTACCTTCTTTGGTGCTGCTTCTAGTAGATTAATTTAGTGAATATAATGACCAATTGACCATGAAATAATAAGTGTTCTACTAGTGAGAACTGAAATGTCTTGGTAAATTTAGGATGCTTGTACTCTTAATGAGTCAAATTAGCTTTAAAACTAGAACAGGAATGAGGATTTTGTGTATATCAGTACTTTTCATGCTGTTCACTCTAATGTGAACAACTCTCATTTGCATCCTAAGTCTTTGTTTTAGCTTTGTCTTTTGTTTTTCAAGACACAAGGCTTGTATCTCAAGCTCTGAATGTACTTATTTTAGTAATCTAAGTAAAACTCAATACATACTGCTGCAGAAGAACAGAATAGATACTTGGTTTAGAAAATGGTTTCATTTGTAGATCTTGAAGTTTGTTTGTGGGCTTAATGAGCCTTCATGTAAGTATCCCAGCTATTTAAACACTGGTCTATCTTAGCCATGATTTCAGACCAACTGATTAAATTTCTTTTGCAAGTGTTGAAAGCAAAATTCTAGACCTTTCATTTCAGGAATTTTAATTTGAAATAAATTGAGGTCTTGGGGGGGGGGGGGGGGGGGGGGGGGG
>JAVJGJ010000047.1:77622138-77634105 GCA_035590215.1 Microhierax caerulescens | reverse complement strand
TAGGTTTTCTTAAAAAGTTTAACAATCCAAAATTTAAAAGTAATATTTCATTTCATAGTTGACAACAATTTTTTTTTGTTTGTTTTTCTGTTTGGTATGGCCTGAATTATTTATTTTCTGGAATTTTTTTTCTTTCTTTTGTGACCAAAAGAAAGCAAAACCAGCAAAAATTAATTATTGCATCAGTTTTGGTTCAAGACCATAATGTTCCTCCTTTTCTACTTGCTTGAAATTCTTGTAAAACTGCTCTAAGAAGGGTTGACTGCAGTTTACTACAGCAGTTTCCACCACTGACCACCCAAATAATTAACTTCTGGTATCTTAATTAATGGGTATCAGGTGCTGTGTCCCTGGACAAGGTGAAGATGGCCACTGTGTAGATGAGGCCAAGTAGGGCAGGATAGTATGAGAAGCTGTGCAGAGGGACAGGATCCTCTGTTGCTTAAAGCATTTCCTTAAAGCTCTTGTGTTGAGATGGGAAGACAAGGCATCTCCTCAACCTGATGGTGAGCTGGCAAAATCCACAGAGAGCAAAGATCAATGGTTTGTCTGTATTGCCAGCAATGGAGAAAGCAGGCTTCTTATGAAGATGGAATAAATGGAGGGATATCACATATTTAAGAGGAAGTTGGAGCACAGGAGCACAGAAGACATGATGTTAACTTGTAACTAATACTACCATAATGATAATTTTTCAAAATGGGAGCCCTGATGTTTTTAAGCAGTTGTTTTTTTGTGATGACCAGTCAGTCTGCATGCTTATAGTTGAGCTGAAGTGTTCCCATTGCTCATCAGTGTGAGTTTACTTCTGTGTTGTTACAAACCTCTTAAATCAGAACAGGTCATCCAGTCTGCTGCACACTGGCTTTTCTGTTTCTCGCTCTGCTTTGGTGCTGTTCCTTTACTGCATTGCAAGGACTGCAGTGAAAATTCTCTTTTCCCAGTCCAGAAATAAATCATCTTGAAAGCTGTTCTTACCACCATACATCAATCCGGCATGCTCTGCTTAGTTCCTATGAATCTTTTGCTGAAATTTGGGTGAAAATCTGTAAGACTTCCCTATAGTAATCAGCGAGGAAGAATGTACTTTCATTAATTATAACTACAGCCAGAAGATGTGAAGAATGACCTATATTGGTCTTAGCTTCATAAGGCAAATTCCTGCATGTCTTAACAAGATCTACTGCTTGTTGTTTGAATTCTTCTATTTTGTATTAATTTCTACCTGTGGAGCACCTTCTGTGGATTTTAAAATAAAATGCCCACACACCCCTGATATAGGTAATGTCAATGTACCTATTTTGCATTAATAGAGAAAACCAAGGCATGGACAAATAAATCTTATGTCTCATGTCAACAAATTCACAAAGGAAATGCTATGTAAAACCTTTTTGCATTCAGCTGAGTGAATCTTTATTGATTCTGATCATAATTATCCCAGCATTGTAGTCCAAATTAATAGCCATCTGAGGATCACTGAGAAGCTGGCTTTGCATAGTTTTGATGCCCCTCTCTATTAGTGAGTTTAATATTCTTTTGGGTCATTCATTGTTATGTTAGCTCTGCTGTGCCAGTGACACAAAACAATTCACAATAGTACTGTGCAGACACCTGTGCTGTGCTCTACTTGCAGACTTGATGTTAGAATCAGAAAAATCTGCGTTGAAAGCCAGTCTGGAGGTCATCTGGGCAACCCGACCCAGTATTTGACCACCTTCGTGGTTTAAAACAAACAAACAAAATCAAAACCCCCTCACACTTTTTCTAATGTCCAGTTGGAACTGGCCGTGTTCCAGCTTCTGTCCATTACCTCTAGTCCTTCCACTGTGCAATTCCAAGAAGAGTTGTCTTCCCTGCACCCTCCCTTTAAGTAGCTGAAGAGAGCAATAAGGTCTCCCCACAGCTTGCTCTTCTTGGAATTGAGCACACCAAGTTCCCTTGGCTTCTCCTCATAACACCGTCGGCTACCCAGCTGGCTTGTTAGCCCTGCACTGGACTCACTCCAGTGTGGCAATGTCTTTCTTGTACTGGAGAGACCAGAACTGGACACAGGACTACAGGTGTGGTCTAACCGGTGCTGAGTGGAGGAGAATAATCACTTCCCTTGCACCCTTGCCACTACAGCCCAGGGAGCAGCTGTCTGCCTTCACTGCAGAGAGGCGTTGCTGACCCATACTCCATTTTCCCACCAGTACCCTCTGGATTTTTTCTCCAAAGCTGCTTTCTGGCCACTCAGCCTCAACCTGTACTGCTGCATAGGGCTATTCCAGTCCAGATGCAGGACTTTGCATTTGCTAATTTCAACTTCTGATGTTCTTGTGAGCCTGTTTCTCCATCCTCTGGCAGTGTCTGTGTCTAGCAGCCTTGCCCTGTAGCACACTAGCTGCTGCCCTGATTCAGTCTCATCCACTAATCCGCCGAGAGTGCAGTTCACGCTCCACTGATTTAGCTATGAAGGTACTATGGCAGACCATCCCAAAAGTCTTGCTTATAGTCAAGGTGTGCAAGATCCATTGCTGTCCCCTCATCCACAGGTCTGGCAAACAGGTTGGTCAGCCGTGATTTGGTAAATCCGTATTGGTTTTTCCCAATCTCTCACTTGCCCTTCATATGCTTGGAAATGGCTTCCAAGAGCATTTGCTCCATAAACCTCCCCGGGACAGAGGTGTGCCCAAACAGCTTGTAGTTTCCCAGATCTTCCTTCCTCCTTTTCTTCAAGACGTGTGTGGTTTGTCGTGTTCCGGTCATCAGAACCCTCTTGGCTGACTTGACCTTTTGAAGGTAATGACTGCCTCACGGTGACACCAGCCCGCTATCTCGGCACCACCGGAGGTATCTCTTCTGGTCTCGGGATTGTGTATGAGCAGATGGCTTAAGTGCTCTGTCTGTACATAGTGCTTTGCTCCTGCAGACTTTCCTGGTAAGCTTGTGGAGCTGAGAGGCTTGAGGATAGATTTTACTAGTAAAAAGCAGGGTGAAAGTAATTTCTCTGCCTTTTCCATGTACTTCTGTAACTAGGTTTCCTACCCCCGTTGAGCAACAGCCTCACAATTTGTTTAGTTGCCCTTTTGCTGCTGCTGTGCTTACAGAAGCCCATTTTACTCCCCCTTCACATTGCTTACTAGATGGAACTCCAGCTGACCCTTGGCTTTACTGGCTCATTTTCTGCATGCCCAAGCAGTGGTTCAGTATTTCTCCTGGGTAGCCCATGCCCACCTCTGCTTTCTTTTTGCTTTCTGCATTTGAGTTCAACCATGAGTTCCCCGTTCATCCATGCTGGCCTTCTGACATGATTGCTCAACCTTCTGCACAGTGGAATGGACCACCCTAGTGCTTCGAGGAGACTGTCCATGAAGATCGGTATTATCCTGGTGTACCTTTGTTACTCTAAAATTAGTTTTTATTTGAGGGAAAATTACTATAATGATGCATAGAGTTTCAGGTCAGATGTTTTAGATCTCCTCTCCTTCTCTTCCTTCCCTCCCAAAGAGCTAAAGACCAGGGGGACTGGAAAAACAGGGACTTTTTCACTGCAACTAATTGTCCGTCATAGTAAGTAGAACAATTTAAAGTCAAAACTTACTCCCAGACTCAATGCGCCTTCACTGGGTGTTCAGATACTAGCAATTCTGTAACGATACGCAGCTTAGAAATAAAATGCGTGTTAATTCCAGCAATAAAAAGATTTGGCACATACAGCTCATTAGGCCAACTGCTGGGTTGAACCCCTGTAGTTCTTTAAAGCTAGAAAGCAAATATTTTTTTCTGCCTTTGTCTAAAATTCTGAACTACTTGTGTAAATAAGTATTTTAAAGCATTATACTTCTCAAAACCCAGCTGCTCCTTTGGCGAGGCACATAACAGCACTTTTGCAGAAGGAATTTGTTTCCTCTATTTGTCTTCTTTCTGCCAGTAATTGTTGCTATGAAAGCACCAGGGCATGAAAACTTAAAACTAGTAAATTCTTTAGCTACAGATGTTCTGTAGATGACAGCGATTCCTAATAATACAGAGACATCATATCCCAGTCAGGGAAGATATCATTTAACCTAACGCAAAATGTCATTTGTGTTGGCAGAAATGGGAAAGGATGCTTTTCTAGTTTTCAGTATTTTAATAGATCTTATTTAATTTCTGGTCACGGTTGAGTATTGACGTAACCGTACAAGTTTAGCTAATACAATTTCTGTCTTTTGCCTATCTTATGCAGTAATATGCATAAAGTCCCATTAAAGTCAGTTGAATTTATATCCTATTGGTTTTGAAAGACATCTTTAAAGTGCTCATGTAAGTACACATTGTACACCTACTAATTTTGTACATCATAGAAACTCATCTCCATATAACATCTGCCACAAAAAGTTTAATAAAATATTACTCTTTTTATAAGTAATCTTTCTGAATGGTGCTTTACAGCCTAACAGACAGCGCCACTCCATAATTTTGCACAACAAAGTTATTCTGTGATCCCAAGATGACGGTAAATAATACGGTAGTTAATGAGTCCTTGAGGAAAGGATAGGTTGGTTGTGGTAATGTTTATGATTACAATTACTAGAAGGTATTTAGCTCAGATTTGGGCTTTGGCTGATATGGCCAACACAGTTTGCATTTCCAAAACTAGTCAGAAAAGCTTTCAAAAGTCTTTTTTTTTGACAACTTCATAAAGCTTCTGGTGTGTTGAGCTGGAAGGTGTATTCTCAGGTGACAGGATGTGTACCAAGCTCCCACCTGGTTGCTTTGATAACAGCTGAGGTTTTTCACCTCTTGAAGTTGTGGGTTTACAGCAGGATGATGAACATACAAAACGGAGTAGTGGAAGTTTTGAGTTACGTTAATTTGCATTCACCATGCCTATTTATGACTGTGTTCTCATACGTGGGAATGTGCTCTTCAGAATTTTTCTTTGAAAATAAACAACAAAAAAAAAGCCCTTCCAGGTAAGAACTGCTATAATTTTTGTCTGCAAACGGAATCTGAATTGCTGGCACAACTTTTCAAATCAGCATTTTATTCCTCTAACTTGATGTGCTAAATCAGTTTCATATTTTGGTTGGTGTAAATATATGTGACTTAAACACTAAAGCAGCTTTTAAGGTAATGCCAGTTTACAGTAGAAAAAATTACAGCCCTTGAAACAATAACCAGTAATATTTGACTAACTGTTACAAAACCTGTTAAGTGCTGTTAGGGCTCCAATTCCAAAGGGTTAAGTCTGTAGTAAAACCCAAGAAGAATGCAAAATGATCAAGAAATGACATGCTGCCTATTGTTTGTAGCTATAGGATCAAAATAACAATTATACATGCCAAATAAATTCTAAACCTGTAAAGGAAAAAAAGAGGGGGTGGCTGTAAGTACAGGTGCCAGAAGCATTAAATAACCCTCTCAGACAAGGTGCACCACTGTTGTCTTGAATGCTGCTAGGTCCCCCCAGTCTGGCATTTTCCCCCCTGCACTAGACAATGTGCATTCACTGCAGGAGACTAGGTTAAGCCTGCGTCTCCCAGACCTGCCGGCTCCTTCTGCCCAACCCGACACAGAGGTGCCTTTGTCAGTATAATTACCCTCCCCTTGTAATAGAAATAGTTTGTTTAGAGCCTTATTTGCAGGTAGAGCTGGTATAAGCAGGAATTAGCATGCTAAAGAACCTGCCCCAGCACTGACTTGGGCTTATTTAGCCGAATCTTTGACAATCAGGGTTTTTTTTTCCTCTGCTGGTTTATTCAGTGAGATACTAGCCGAGATTAAGAGCTTTAAGGTTATTAAAGAGATTGAAGATGGGAGCCAACTGGCTGTTGTGTGAGGGAGGCACACGTCGTGGTGTGTAGGATCTCCCAACAATTTCATGCCTGGCAGGTCTGCACTTTGGCTGCCAGAATAAACTCGGGCGGATGATCCCTACAGCTTTCTGGGGATTGATTAAAACTCCTTTTGGCTTTCAGCATGTTGTCCACATCAAAAAGGTGCGGGAAGTAAAATAAATGTTTCTTTTGCTTTTCAAGATACTGTGGCCGATCTCCCTAAGCCTTCCTAATTGGCCTAGGCTGGTTGCGGATGATTAACTTGAAGTTAAATGAGGCCTGCTTTTAAACATGCTTTCCCAGACTTTAAACTGAATGATGGGGGGAAACTTAAGACTGTTGCGATGCTGGACTGGAGCCAAGCTGTGTTACTATGAAAGTGGACCCGAGTTTTGATCCAGGTTTTGTTTACGCTGAGCCAACCAAGTTCATGGATCATCCCTCCCTCCCTGTGTACCTGAACTAGTGATACTGAATTAGTGATACTAACAATATGCCGTTTCTGCCCCATGAAAAAGAGCCTGTTAATGAAGGGAGAGGAATATTAGCAGCTCGGGTTGAGTTAAGAGTTGCTTGCGTTCGGAGTTTATTGATTTCCATAAGTTATTTTAACTTTTGTCGAGGTATCTCAGAGTATGAAAAAAATGCGTGCAGTGTTTAATGACAGCATTGCAAAGAAAATAAAAGTAACGTGCCCTGAGGGCAAAGGCAGTGAGGAGATTTGTTCTGAGGAAAAACATGCTCTAAAAATAAATTTCTTCAGAGATTTGTGAATGTTTCGTTAGTGAGTTTCACGATTTTTTCTGTGAGATAAATACAGTGCAGACATTTGGTCATTAAAAAGTTGTTTTTTCATACAGAACTTGGTAAACCCCTAGTCTTTTCTTTTTATGTGAAGATTAAAGGTAAACTGTAAAATAGGCTTCTGTTGTGCACCGAGAGGCCAGAACTCTTGTGTCTCTGGTGAATACAATACAAAAGTTTTACCATCTCTGGGCCCTCAAGGTAAAGTGTGTGGGCTTTGCAGGTAACTTTGTGAGGAGAAGCCAGCCCAGCATCAGTTTGTTCCGCGGCTGATCGTGCCATTCCACGCAGGCGAGCAGCCGAGCGGCTGCAACAGCAGCGCATCAGGTTCCTCTGTGGCATCTCCCTTAGTGTATCTAGGAAGTCATAAGGAGAAGCAGTGACTGGCAGCATAAATCGGACAGATCCAGCTGAGCGACAAGGCAAAGGGTCTGAACAGCAGGGTCGTTAACCTCTGAAGGGACTGTCGGGGGAAGCAGTTCGTTCTTGGTCTGAAAATGTCAAGGAATAACCTGAGGCAGCGTGGTGGAGAGCAGCTGGGGCTGGAGCAGAGCACGACGTGCTCACTGCGTTCAGTGAGTCAGTGACATGCAGAAAGTCTTACTAGAAGATTTAATGGCTGTTTTTAGAGAAATTTTTATTTTCTCAGAGGCACTCTCTGATTGCAGACTGCACTTACTAGCATCTCCCGTGAACTGGCTCGCAGGACCTGGTTTTCCTGCTGCACCTCCCGCCCGCCCGCCCCTGCCTTGCCTTGCTGAAAGGCAGCTTTTCAGTGATCCTGGTACCTTGCAGCACTGGCGTCTTTGCTTGATAACCAGCATCCAACTTGAATAAGCACTGTATTTTAACTGGTATTATAGTACCAGCTGAGCTTACAGATATGTCCAGGCATATCATTAGATTTAATTAAATTCTGTGGATATTAGCATGTCCCCTGTGAAATGTCTGGCGCTCAGCCACGGCCCCAGTAGACCTGTACACAAGATAAGTACAGTAACAAGGCCACCCCAGGAGGGCTTATGGATGTACCTTGAGCAGTTTCACCATGACTCCACCCTTACTTCAAAGAGAAGAGGCTTAGGCTCATCCATGAACCGTTTCTTGATCGAGCTTGAAATATTTTACCCATTTTACGAAGCTACCTCCTGTTTGTGCCCTCCCGCTGGTCTCAGTCCTGGTGTGTTCGGGCTCTGGTGCCCTCTGGATCTCCGTATTGAGGAAAGGCAGAGTGCAAGTCCCTTCTGCCGTTAGAGCATGGGTATTATTTAGTAGTTGATTTTGGTTGACCTCCCCTAGTGGCTTTTTTGCTTTTCCCCCTGCTTGGAACACAGTTGCTTGCTTGCCACTACCCCAAAACTTTCCTTGCCTGTTTTCCACCCTCTTAAGGTTTGAAACCAGCTGCATTACTGGTAATTTTTATAGCTGTTTGTACTGCTTACACAAGTTGATTGCGGGGCAAATTCAATGGTAAGAACTAAAACTTGGAACAACCTGTACCCTAGATAGTTTGTACTTTAAAAATCTCAAGTAAATAATCCTGTCACTGTTCTGTGGAAGAGCCCTATGCTCTTTCTTTCCCTCTCTCCCTTGATACATGTTGCATTAGCAATTGCAGCGACTGCCTAGATGCATGGACTAAGCACTATTTTCCTTAAATAGTGCTTTCTTACTGTAAGTGTAAACGAGAGGTGACAGACCTGTCCTGTGGCTCAGTCTACTTCAGACACATCCCAAACTCCCACTACAGGTGCATAGCTACAGTGTGAACTATTTAAAATTCTGCAAAGGTGTTATCAGAGTTTACTCCAACACATGACATTTTCTCTATTATCAACAAATAACTACAGTACTAGGGAGTGAGGGAGAACAAGTAGACAAGAAAAATACAATGACAGAAATTACTGAACCAAGAAACAATATGCAGAGGCTCCTCAGCAGGGTGAAAAACATGGATCTCAAAATTCTGAGAGAAGAAATTGCTTTCTCTATAAGCCCTTGCAACAAAACAAAAAAAATTACAATGTTGCTCTGCTCTCTGCTGTTTGTAGTCTATCCTGTTAAATTTGCATATTCTCAAAACTTGTTCTCTTTTTCAACACAGGGTGCTAAGGCATGTTTTTTGCGTGACATCCCCTTCTCTGCCATTTACTTCCCCTGTTACGCTCATTTGAAAGCTTCATTTGCAAATGAAGATGGGAGGGTTAGCCCTGGAAACCTGCTCTTAGCTGGATCAATAGCTGGTAAGTGCCCAAATTTCTTGTTGCATGGCACTATATTGCATCTGCAGCACAATAGTTATGACAGTGAGAACTTAGAAAAGCTCTGAAGAACTATATGCAGTTATACTGTATTTTGCAATCTTGTGCCTAAATAACAGACATCTACCATGCTGTAGAGTGAGTTGGGGTTAAAAATAAAGACACTGTTAAGTTCTTGGTATAATCATAATGTTCAGGAGGCAAAAGAAAGAGAAAGATTTAAGTGCTGATATTTTGTTAACATATATCATCGTTCCTATTGAAGTTACTGTGCTGGGTTTGGCTGTGTCTGACTGACTGGTAGTTTTGTTGAAAAGGTTTATAAATAAAATCATGGCATTCATTAAATTCTTTAGGATCAGAAGAATCTTGAGTTTTGGTATATAGAGTCCAAAAGCCATGCTGGCAGTATAGCTGTCCAAACACAGTGACTTGAAGTGTGACAAAACGACAACAATTACTTGCTACCCACAGTATCCCATGCAGTTACTTGGTTTCATGAGGAGTTTACCCTTACTCTTTCTTTTAAATATGAAACAAAACAGAAAAGCTTGAAAACATTTCTGCTGTGCCACAGGTTGCTGATTCCTAGCGTACCCAAATGTGACAGAGGTGCCGAGTGTCATCTTGAGCACTTTCTTGGTTTAGTCTTCTGCAGAGCAGATAGGAGACCCAAACCATGCTTAAATTGTCACAGATTTAACTTGAGTGCACCAAAGCCTAAGAGAAAAGTCAGAGACACACTTTGTAGCCTCGGCTTGCTTCTGTGTCTGTGTGTAGCTGGTCCCTGGCACGGCACCTGGCTTCTGCACCCAGAGGGGACCACCATTTAGTAGCTGCTTCCTGGAGAGGGCAGCTTGAGAGTCCTGCTGTGTCCAGGGTTTTCCCCTTAGGAAACAAATGGGCTTGAAAATTTGTGCAAGAGGACCTTTGGGGGAGTGTGTAGCAAGCCAGAGGGCTCACATCAGGGGGTATTTCTGTCATGTTCATCAGGGTCTGCTTGGTCTCTCCAAGCTGCAGCCAAGTTCTTCCTCCAGCGTGGCCTCTGACAGGCTGCTGTGACCTGCCAGGTGAGAAAAATGATGGAGTGGCATGAATCCATTGCAGACAGGTGGTTTGGCTATGTTTTCTCATTTGGTTTTAAGCTTTCTTCTCCCTGGGGAAACTGTTCTTTACCAGGATTGTACACGGGGCTGTCTCTTGAGGAGCAGGGACCTTTTATAGACAGTATCTGGCCTTAAGAAGTAGTTTGTCTTGTTGAAGCACATAGCTGTGTATTCAAGTAGCTCACAGACCAAAGGAATTGACCTGACACTAGGAAAACCAGCTGTGTTCAAATGACTGGTGCTTAAAACCCCCTTGTTGTCTCCCCTCCCCCACCCCAAACCAGAGCCAGCCCCCAAGCCCCCCAACAGGAGCTTACAGCCAGCTTATTTCTCACCCATTTTAATGGAACAAAACAATTTTTGAACTTTAGATCATATTTACAGACTTGAAACATAAGCTGGCATTTTTAAGCCAAGTCATTTCTTAGATTTTCCTATTTTTCTCTTTCTAGCTATTGTCAGGTGATTGCAGACTGAGATAACCATCCCTTTGAAGTTCAGGCACAGAAGCAGTCTTTATTGTTGCTGATATGGCTTACCAAACTAGCTATAACGTGAATTTTATCCAGTGCTTCCTGTGAATCCCATCCTAGGTTGACTCTCATGAGCAAATGACACTCTTAAAGATACAACACTCATGGTACTGTTTACAAAACCAAGGAATTTATTTTATTGGGTACAAGTAAAGCGTGGTGGGGGCGTATGTGTCCGCGGTATTGCCACAGGAAAGTCAAGGGGAAGACAAAATGAAACCTCGCCATCTCTGAAACACTGGCTTGGTCTCTGGGCTGATGTCTCTGCTCTGGCCAGCAATCTCACCTGGTCATCAGACTTCAGATGTGTGCATGAGCTCCGTCTGGGTGTGGGAAACACCATCTATCCGCAGCCTGTGGTAATGGCATATTCACGCTGGCCGTGCTCAGATATGCACCCGTGTCTTTTGCCAGTGAGTGTTGCTTTTGCGGGGTCTGTTTTCTTCCTTTTCATTGCTGTTAGGGACATATGCAACATGCATGTCATCTAGCTTGATCTGCTGGGTTTCACTGTTCACCAGCTGTCCCAACCTGCTGCGCCGTGGCATTTTCTGAGATAATCGTAGTATCTGATACAGGATCTCTCCTTGATTTGCTCCATCTGCTTATTGCCTCTGTGAACTTCCTTCTCCTCCCCTCACTCCTCCTTTTTTTATTGTAAGCTCCTGCTGTGCCATTTGTCTTATTTTGATTGTAAGTTCCTCACAGCAGAGACCTGTAAACTTTTATTTGTCTGTAAAGTCTTCTGTCCTGTACACAGAGCTCCTAAAAGCAGGATTAAAAACATCTTTAACTGCAAAATATCCTCAGTAATAAGGAGATGGAAGTCAATGTGTAGTAAGCAGAACTGTTTCTAAGTATGTCCTTTGGTTTTCCTTGAAAACACTGGTTGGCTTTTGAAGGGCAAAAGTACGGCTTTAAATTGGAGACTCAACCGATATCCTGGTGTGGGTAAGGCTAAGCAAAGAGGAATTTCAACATTTCTGGAGTTCAGAAACCTTTACTGGGTTTTAGCACTTGCCTGCCAGACTGACAACTGTGCAAGTTCAGCGTGTGCGTTATTTTGGGGGGTCTGGGAGAGGCAGAGAGGTTCTTGCTTTGGGGATACGCACACATTTACATCTCTCAGAGCAGTCTGCAGGAAGGGTGCTCTGGTGCTTGCAGCCAGACCATGCTGGTTTGGACAAAAGTTGTTACAGAATTATGAAGCCTAAAAAAAAGAAAGCAAAGGAGATTTATGCATCTACGTCTGACCAAGTTGGTTTGGAACAGATGCAGACTGGAAAAGTAATAAACCCATAAGAGACAGTGTCTTCTGGGTACAGTCTTAGTGCTTTTTTTTTTTTTTTTTGGGGGGGGGGCTGGGGTGGGGCTTGGTGCTTTTTTTTTTCTTCCTTGTTCAACACTAAACATGGGCCGCCCCAGGTTGGCTAGGAATGATTTTAGAAATACCACCCGA